>OX104060.1:65714568-65902149 GCA_944474145.2 Dicrocoelium dendriticum | reverse complement strand
AAAACATAATATCCTACTCCATTTTTAGGAAGTACGTTCTGAACGCCAGATGCATAAATATCCTTAGGAGAAGAATTCGAACATGTACACATGTACCGTTGTTAGTTAATGTTGTATTATCAATGTGAATTTCATTGAGCAGATCAGTCTTCTTTTTCTCAATAATCATTTAGCGGAAATGAACGAATTCCGACTTGATTTGTTAACTTAAAAGGTTAGATTTTCTACCAATTGAATATAAACCAGTGAAAGTACTTGTGATCTGTATCTACCGGCTTCTTTGTGACGCTATCATTTTCTATATCTATGCATTTATTGTAGTGTAGGTCAACCGAACACTGATACTTTTGAGCACTAATATTCTGTAAAAACAATGCAAGGGGAATTTATAAATTTAGGTTACATTGTAAGTAAGAATTAAACTATTTGTAAGCTCTCATAAACAATCCAGTTTTGTCTGGAAGAGTACCCATGTCTGAAGCAATAATGTTTTTGATGATTAATTTACTGTTGTGTGCAAATTACCTAAGGTTATATACAAAGCTTTAGACCGTTATTAGTCTTGATGCATTTCCCTGTTAAGACAACAAATATTTTTCGGTTACGTTGTTCACACTGATTCATTTATAGTAAGTTACCGTTCGCAGGGATCAGTAGATAAGGCAATTAGCAAATCAGGCTTGCTGACATTTTGATGATAGTTACATCTACTGAGTTGACTATTATAATTAGACGAATACAATACCGTCTGCAATTCATAGCATATAAGCTTAATAAATACAACTTGCAGCAATCTCCATAAGCACCCTTTAATGATACTTTAATTAAACTTGTTTGTAGAAAGAAAGAGTTACTCTAGAATTACTAACCAAAGGCGTAAAGCTTAAATAAAAAACAAATGCTTTACACTTTGAATCTTGCAGGTTACATGGGAGAGTATAATGTTGGGTTCCACGTCGCAATAAATACATCTTTTGTTTATTTGATGTGGACCAATATCTATATATATGCACGGCAACCCTTAATTTGACTGGAGCTTTGGTTACTATTCATTGTTACTCAAAAGTGCTCGACTCTTATTCTCCCATATTTCAGTATAGGTTACGTGCAACCTTTTCTAACCAGGAACAAAAAAAGTGTTTAAGGTGCTATCCATGCCAACACATCGGTCAAGTTTGCCTACAGATGTATTTCTCCTCAGTATTTGATCACTTGCCTTTCTCGATTCCCACACTAAGAGCCAAATAAGGCTAGTCAAGCTCATGAAGTAAATGTGAACTTGCTGAAATTTAATGGTTCATGCTAAAAAATGGAATCTGTTAATATATGTTTCTCCGCTAAAAAATTAAGTTATTTTTATCAATATAACTAGATTAATCGTACCCTAAAACCAAATAAGGCTAATTTAACATCTATTTTGAGGTGTTTATGTTTTGCTTCTCTCAGCACAGAAATATTTTCATTTCTGATAAGGACTTTGTAATCAGCAAATATATAACAATTTCAAAATGAAACAAGGACTCAATAATAAATTATTTTCGTAATCCAACTTTCAGACAAGTATACAAAATTAAAAGTAGAATTCCAAGTCTCTGAGCCAACGATTGCACATGGATCTATGTGATCAAATCGTCACCCGTGAACCGCTATGCGAGGAGCCCCATCCCAACTCAGGACATCTCCATCTGATGACTCAAAGCGATGACGTAAGCGGTCATAGTGCGTCAGTTTTGGAACAATTAACAGCCAAACACACGTTTGCTATAAAAAATGTCTTTGGAACCGTAGTGCAAAATTGAGAATGTTGGATTTAACGTTGCTATTGTCACTCGTACGGGTATTAACCAACTGAGCCTTGATTAAAAAGAAAGTACTTTTATTTGCAATACGGAAGTGCACTTGCTTTAATCCAACTCATGTTATCATTAGTTTTGGGTAGCAATCAATTACTAATACCCTTTAAACAATATCATGAAAACTGACACAACAGGAAAAGCTACGTCTTAGTAAAAATTAATCATATTTGCCATAAAAACGATTATTGTGGACAACCGTACTCTACTTTATTATCAATGCACATTAAGACTGGAAGCAAAATGTATAATCGCCGCTGACCATGGTAATTTCCGAGCCACCAAAAATGCGTTTTAAATTCCTATCTTGCAGTTATTAAAAGAGAGATATACCATCAAATTTGACCAAGCAATTGGCAATTTCGTGATAATGGAGGGTAATGCAGGGCACGCTCTTATTGGTTTCGTACAAGGCATCCGTGGTAACCAGTACTGTCACAGCTATGATGAAATTCATTAAATTCTAGAATATTATAAGTAGAAACACTTAGCAATTTTTGGTGTTTTATAAAGCGCTACCAATATGAAAAATGGAATAACATTTATGTATTTCCACATTACATGCTACTGCAGTTCTTCGAGTCCCGTTTAAATTAATTCAGTTATGCTCATATATATTCTCGTAGCCGCCAGTTGCACAGGTTTCAGTTGATTGTCGCAAAATTCCGTATACTAAGCGTGCGAGAAGAGTGCAATCTCCCCAACGCATTAGAGGAAATAAGACGAAATTTAATACCGGGATCTGGGGAATGGTACAAATATTTGCCACAAACAGGTGGCGCGTCGGTATAATGAAGCATTTTGCTAAGTAGTTAGAGTCCTTCCATTTTCATAGAAAGACGGAACCAACATGATTCACAAATCAGAATCCGTTCACATTTCGCACAGAATATTGTTGATAACACAACTTCTATCTGTAAGGCCATACTGGTGTCTTAACATTGCTCACGCACAAGTGCGCTACATGATAAGGCAGAACAAAATATTGCCTACGTTGTCTAGGCTAGGGTTCGCAATTTAAAAACCCATTATTCAACATCATTTACAGCCATGCAGTATCGGGTACTATTAACCATAAATCATGCACCTCATACAGAAGTAAGACGATAGTTTCATGGGTAAAAGAATGACAGCTTATCCTTCACGGTTTATGGAGTCAATGGATTGTTGTAGTAAAACTTTCTCAACCAGCAGCGTAAACTTCTCCACAGGATCACTCAAGAGTTGCAATATGATATTAGTAGCATCTGCCCTTAAATAGCAAGTGTAGTAAAGCTATTTTGGAAACAAATATTCTTAGGTAAACTGCGTTGGCTTTCTTTCAAAGTATATGAGAGCAATTTGTCCAGATAACCATTTTGTCTCAGGGCTTCGCTGATTCACTGTAACTTTGGTCATGGTATTCGGTGTGCAATTACTGCATGTCGTTGACACCAGAGATTGGACCAAACCAGATGTGCACGGTAGCTTCACTGCATTATGGAAGCTCGTGAATTGCGCATTCATGTTTCCTTTCTGTGAATTTTCTTGCTGATAGAACGTTTAGAGATACAATGCACGTCAACGTGCAGAAATTGTCTTTTATTTGCGAACTCATGCTCGTTTGTGAAGTATGGATCATCATGCATATGACTAAATGCATGAAATAGCTGCCCTAAATGATTTTGCGATTTGTAAAGTACGTATTTTTTGTCCCCATAAAGAACATAATTTTCAGTCTCACGAAAGTACTTTCTAAGTGGTAGGATTCCCATTTTGCCATTCATATATTGACCACCGGGGGAATATTGACATCCCATCTCCACAGCTTTAACTTGACGCTGCAATTTTACCATTGAAGATGAACTGAAGTTTTCGAGTACATACCTTGATGATTGCTTTGAGCCAACTCTCCGGCAAATTTGTCAAAATGAGCAATTGTCGATCCAGTTCTCACAAGTACTTCACAGCATCCAGCAGCTTAATGTTTATGAACAGCGATTGGACATCAAATGCTCTCATCTATTTATCAGCTAGGTTAAAATAAACTACCATCTAAATGAATACAATGGGATTTCCATAGCCGAATGTGCAAAGCATGTTGCGAAATGGTTGTTACTTCCTAAAAACCCATTTTTGCAACATAGGTATAAGTATCCTCCCGTTTCCAAGCGTAAATAATATGGTACTACTTTTGTCTAAGCTTAAAGATTAGTTCAAATTCAATGGTGAAACTGTAGCGTCAGGTTGATTAGATGGGCATGGGATCTCATTTGGTCCTGCCGTGGCTGATAAATTAATGCCAAAATGTGAACTTTGATATTTAGAAAATACTTCTATGAGACTGAATATTATGTTCTTCATGGGGACAAAATTTCGTGCTTTGCTAATCGTAAAATTATGTAACGTAGTTACTCCAGGCTTTTAGTTATACGCATGAGGATCCATACTTCACATACAGCTTAAGTTTGGAAATCTACTGTGATTTCTTGATGTAACGGTCGTTCCAAAGATTATAGAAACATAAACTTTCCAAAGTAGTTTCAATACACTTGCTATTTAAGGGCGACTACTGCTGGTATCCTATTGCGACTCTCGAATGATCTTGTTGAGAAAACATTTCGTGAACGATTAAACAAGTTTTACCAAAAACATGCGTTGCATTCAATACATTTTAAAGTGCAGCTGTATTTGTTGTTCTGTGCAATGCGTTTTTGTAACTAAAGCTGCTGGTTGCACGATTTAAGTTCGCAGTACGATGTGCAAAAGTCATGTAACTAGCGAGCACATTTCGGTATTTTTCTAAAAACGGAATCTGAAATATTTAAAGCTCCGTTTTGCAAATCTACTTGATTTTGATCACACAGCATCTGCGTAGCATTGCAAGGTCATTCGCTTAACACCTGACCTTAATCCGAAAGGCCGTTGATATCCAACATATGAAGCTCTTACCGCGTCTACGAATGCGGTAACTTGGTTCATTAGTACTCCATTAGAATACATATATTGTTAGCTAAGCCTATAATTTCTGTACTTGCTTCTATACTGAATACTGAATGCTGAATACTGTATTATAGAGCAAGTAGAAATGGATTCTGTACAACTCTTTCGAGATATGGCGAAAAACGTTATAAAATTTGTCAACCTTGAATATCATTGTCGTTCTCATGTAATATTTAAAATATTCGACTTACGATATTTCAGGATTTACAAATGTGATGTCATCATAAGTGTGCAGTCGTTCTCTGAATCGAATAGAGGCAAAATGCAAATCTAACAACGTTTTGAACTGTTGCACAGATGTTGCCTCAATCACACGTTCGGACAAACTATTCCAAATGTTTACCACTCTCCGTTCGAAGCACAGTGGTTGGGGAACACATTTCATATCCGGCACAACAAGTTTGTATCTGTGTCCGCATGTGCTGCATGGCCCTCGTAAGTGCAGCATTGGCCTTAACATGGGGAACTCACCGAGATGTAGAATTCGGTAGGTCATAATGAGGTCGACTCGCACCCGACGGTAGGACAAGGTGTAGAGTCCTAGTTGCTTGCACCGGTCTTCATACCCAAAGCCCCGGAAACTCGGGATGAGCCTAGTAGCAACGTGTTGGACCCATTCGATCTTTTGTGCCTCGCCTCGGGTAATCGGAAAGTAGGCGGGCGAACCGTACTCTAGCATTGGTCTAATGATAGAAGAGAACAGGCGAGGGGCAACCTGTTCAAACCATATTTCGAAGCTGCGTTTGAGCGCCCAAACATGCGCAGTCCGTTATGATATGGCTTGTTCGTGTTGTCCACGGACTTCAAATCGTAGCGTGAGCGTACACCTAGGTCCTTCACGGAGGGTGTGGGATATGGCGTTTGGCCGTCAAGGGTGTAGGTTCAGCCGTCTGCACCCTTCCCCAGGCTCATAAATACCGACTTGGCTGGTTTGACCGGGAGAAGATCTTCTGCAGACCATGTGGATAAGTGGTTGAGAGCTTGCTGAAGTAGGCCACAGTCATCGGGAGCGTCGATTTCTCTCCACATCTTCATGTCGTCCGCAAACAAGGCACAAGGCGACCGGAGAAGCTGAGGTAGATCGTTGATGTGGATCAGGAACAGAGTGGGGCCCAGCACATTGCCTTGAGGCACGCCACTTTTAGAGGGGTACCAGTCAGTTAGATGGTCGTCGACCTGTACCCTCCACTTTCGTCCAACAAGAAAGTCGCGGATCCACCGGTGCAGTGAGCCACCGACGCCACACATGCTGAGTTTGTGAAGGAGAACCTCATGACTGACCTTGTCGAACGCTTTACTGAAATCGATGAATATCACGTCGACGAACTTCCCCTTGTTTATTGCCTTCAACCACCCATGCCTCGTCACAAGCAGGTTAGTAATGCATGAGCGACCTTGCATAAAACCGTGCTGTGCGGGCGTCAGGACTTCGTTTGACTGTAGCAAATGCAGCAATCTCTTCTTCACGATTTTCTCAGAAACCTTTGCCAATATAGGTGTCAGACAAATTGGCCTGTAATTGTCTACTTTGCTAGGGTCGCCGCCTTTCGGAATAGGCTTCACCACCGCACATTTCCAGTCAACCGGCAACAAACCTTCGGAGAGCGAC
Source organism: Dicrocoelium dendriticum (assembly GCA_944474145.2). Lineage (NCBI taxonomy): Eukaryota > Metazoa > Platyhelminthes > Trematoda > Plagiorchiida > Dicrocoeliidae > Dicrocoelium > Dicrocoelium dendriticum. The sequence goes on along the minus strand of OX104060.1, from coordinate 65,895,705 downwards.
CTGTTGAAAAGGTCAGTCACGACAGGAGAGAGGATGGTTGAAAGTGACTTGAGAACCAGTGGGTGAAGCCCATCAGGTCCGGCAGGTTTGGTGCCGTCAAGGTTGGCGAGTAGTTGAGCTACCTCTTCGACGCCACAATGCAGACTATCGAGTTCGGTAAAAGCGGTACACGTCGAACTCGGAACAGACACCTGGTTATTCGCAAATACAGAAGCGAAGTGCTCCGCCAACGCGGACGCACGCTAAGTGCTGGAGGTTAGGGGCTGTCCATCCGTGCCATCCAGCACTGGCGCATCACCCGCCGGCTTCAGGCGTCGCTTCACGTATGCAAAGATTCTCTTGGGGGCGGTCTTCGCGGCAAATGCGAGCTGCTCTTCAAAGTGTCGGCGGTTATTCTTTTTGCACTGTTGCAGAGATTCCGCTGACATTTATACCCTTCGTAATCATAGGCAGAGCCAGAGAGAAGGAATATGTCCAACAGTCTGCGCCGCCTCCGAGCCAGGTTTCTATACTCCTTGTCAAACCAATGAGGCTTAATCGGTCCAACCTTTCGACATTTCAGTGGCACAAATTTGGAACACAATGATGTTAATCTCTCTTTTATAAATATCCAACAATCTTCCACAGATGCAGTTTGTGACAGAGACCAATCCAGTTGGCTCGCGGCTCGAGCAAGACCATCGAATTCCGTTTTCCAGTAGTTGGGAGCTGGTTGCAGCGGATGTGAATACGGCAAAGATAATTCCATATCAGCTATTAGTACCGAGTGGTCGCTCGTAGCCAGGGGCTCCAGGATCTTAACGTCACGCACTCGTTGTTCGTAGCTCGTTAACATCAGGTCGAGACAGGACGAGGTTGAACGTGTTGATATGCGTGTTGGCTGGCATATGTGTTGCGATGCACCAGTTTCAAGTACCAAATCCACGAACTTTGCTTCAACCTCACTATGTCCAGGCATCAAATGCACATCAGGCCATCGTATTCGAGGACAGTTAAAATCGCCCATAAGCAGAAAGTGTGGACGACTCATGTGGGTCCGAAGATGGGGCAGCCAATCCAAACAACGACTAGGGGACTGCGATAAACTGCGCCCACAAGCAGTTCTCCGCGCCTGAGGCGGATGGAGCACCACAGTAGCTCACACAGGCCATCGTCACTTCGGTAGGTGCTCACAAGTCTCCCACGCAGAGAAGACCGGATGTAAAGTAAGACACCACCGTGGGCATTCTTTAGTCTATCGCATCGGAAACACAGTAACCGTTGAGTTCAAGTTCTTGGGTGTATAACTCTGCATGCAGCCATGTCTCTGCGAGTCCCACTACGTCTGGCCGCTCAGACGCAACGAAACAACAAAGCTCATCGCGCTTATTCATAATACTGCAAACGTTTGTGAAGGTTACTCGCAGGCCGCAGCAGGAGCCACCGGGCGTGCTTGAAGTGTGAGCAGCCTGTTTATCCTGATTCGCGGATTGTTGGAAACCACCCGAAAATTTACGATACGAAGATTTGTTTCCCCCTCACTAGTGCGTCTTTTCAACTCAATGATGGCAGACTTGAGCCGCTCCCTGTCTACTGGGTCCAGGTCGGGACGAACATGGATCTTCGAACCTTTCAGCCTACTTAGGCGAGACATGATAAGTCTTGGACCGGCTTCGTCCACAAAAGTGATTCTCATAGGCCGATTTTGTTGATCACCTTGCTTTCCAAGACGGGTAATCTGCCTCACTTTTACCGAGTCCTCACCAGCGTCTAAGAGTCTATCAATTAGACCCTGTAAAAACTCGACATCGTGCTCGTAGCGCACTTGGGGTGATGGATCACTGGACTCCGGTGCGTGAAAAATCACGAGATTATAACGCCTCTGGTCGGACGAGGTTGGCCTTGCAGGGCGAAGTATAATATCAGCCTCAAGTGGTTTGGCTAACTGTTGACTTACAGAACGTAAACGCCCAACGTTCCTTCGTAATTTCGTCCTCTGATCTTTCCACTGGTCCTCAGCACTCAGACTTTCACCTGCTGGGACATCAGTGTCCGTTGGACATAACAAAGGTAAACAATTTATGCAAGGTGTAACTGGGCTTCTCACAACGGTTGGACTTCGTGTCAGTGAGTTTGCACGGGTAGAGCAGGACGACTGAGCCGAAACCTGAAGGCTCTTTGCGCTAGGTTGTTGGGCCAAACACCCGGAGCTGTTCGCAACGAAACGCTGAGGACTACACGTCGGCTTTACTCTTTCTGGCTGTATCTGATTTCGGCAATTTTCACATATAGTTTGGACGAAATCGTGTTGGATCTCGCGAAGGCGATGAAAATGCTCAACTGATAATCCAACACATGAAATATGGTATTTAACTTGGCAAAATGCACACGTGAGGGCATTTGCACGGTACCCGACTAGTTTGGAGCAAGTACCACAAGACGACTGCTTCGGCATTGCGAATAATCCGAAAACAAGATGGCGGCCAATTGACGAAAAAGGTGGCGGTAGCAAGATCGCCGGAACCAAACGATGAAATACAAGTATTCCTAGTCGGAAATTTCAGAATCAGAAATGAAACTGAATTGTAGCTCAATTTCCACGAAATACTTCCAATGAACGCAGAAAGTTAACACAAAGTGATCTTGTCAACACAGCCAAAAATAACCGACCGGAGGACGCTATCCGCAGGTAATATGGCATGCCATCTTTAGCTTAACCTGAAGTACAGCTAGACTGTTCGAACTTTATGGAAATCCGTTCCCAGCCATGATTTAACGCTAAAAACACTCAATATTTACCATATAAGCATTTGGATCTGATGAGGGTTTGTTGCAAAGGAATTCCTAAACAAACACTTATTCGGTCTTAGAATGATAATATATGGGAAATATTTCGCTTTGCTGTAGAGCTGCAATATGCTAAAAACGTAAAAATATTGTCCACTGAAATCATCTTGCTGCTAAATATATATACTTGCGACAAAACAATGAGACCGCTTCAAATTTTGGATGAACGAGTACTTAATGCCCCGCCTACTGATAGTTATGAGGAGCTAGGTTAAACAGTACATCAATTTCGCTTTAATGTATTAAAAGCTGTGGGTCAAGTGGACGAAGTTCTATCAGGAGTGCAGGGTCATACTGAAGGTTTAGAATTGCAAGGATAACGAAAGCCATTATATTAGATATTTCTCGTTCAACGAGAATATGAGCATTATCTAATGGTGATTCAAGTAAGCAAATTAACTTCCTTCCTTTAATCTGAGGCGTTCTGTTTTTTCCTGGCAATTATATACATATTTACCATATTTCTTCTAACAGGTTGGACAAGTGTTTGGATAGCTTCAGCGGGTGAATACAGTTATGTTTATTACCGTTGCGTCGTAGTGCCCCTATCTGCCAAATAGGTATCGGTAAAGCTGCGCATAATATTTGCAGCACATGAGAGCCTAGCTGCAATCGGTTTTATAAGAAAGTTTGAAAAATGTACAGAGTAGACCATCCAGGTAGTAACTTATACATATATCAAAAGGGTTACTGCACATTTTTTATAGGGAAAACCGCGTGGATGAAACTGACGCATGTGGCATTATTTCGTGGAGAAACAAAGCGATAAAAACGCAATACATTACGGTGAGATTTAAAGTGCAAGCGGTTTGCATCAACTACACCTCAAACACTAAAGCAATCACCTGCAAATAGGGTGAAGGGGAGCTAGTCGCAAACCCAGCAAAAAAGCATATGCGAATTAGAAGACAAAAATAGTACACGCAGCGGATAGACGCGCGTAAGAACTACGCGGACCATCATTGTTATTGTTGTTTTTCAAATAAGTTTATGCGTTATGTAGCAAAATATTATTATTATTCCACGTTTGCTTGGCATTGTGATCTTTTTTTAAGTTTCTACTACTAAACTACAGCTGGCCGTCATTTCTTTATGTTCGACATATTTATGTTAAATATTTGCGCAGCCTCAGTTCATCAATTTTGATTTTTGGCCTTTGGTGCATTCTAGGTTTGGTAAGCCACAACTCTGGTGCTTTTCAATCTATCATAATAATGCAGATGGAGAGAGATCATGATTAATTAGCTTAACTTACACTTTGTTAAGAAACGTACAAATGCTATGCGCCTGAAAATTTTCGTGTTTCGTGATCAATATCCTAATTATCGGGAGCACACTTGTTGGACTAGAGCTATGCACTTAATCTACAGTACATTTTATGTACCCATTGACACGTTCATATTACGCTTTTTGGGAGATACCTCAGTATTAAGGGAGGTTAACAGCGTGGACATTATATTGAGTGCCTTTTATCATACTGCATATGCGTCCACAAACTAGGGCACAAGCTAGGTAAATGATGCCTTTGTTCACCATTTGCAAAAGTTGTACGGATATTTTAGTGATGCCTAGAATCCTGAATGTTCATGTTGTAAGGTTGTTTACTGATCAGCTGCATCTGCTGAACAACACGATATAAGACCTCAGAGTGATAAAATGGAGAAGATGCATGGCCATTTCTCGCGAACGTTAACCTCCGGCATAGTATTTGACTGCACGGTCACATGAGGTCATTCATTGTCGGAGTAGCCGAAAGCAAATATCGGTTTTATTGCTTTCGGTTATCAGCCGGAGATTGCTACATACGAGTATTGACTCCACCATCGGGTGTACTTCGGCAAAGTTTGCGATTTTGCTGTGTGTACGTAGATAATATCAACCGGAAACCCCTGCTGCAGTTTATTTGTCGTACCTTTGCCAAGTAATTATTTCACCATGTGTGCCTACATGTAAAAGATCTGATTGAAGACCTAGGCTTTAAGTTTCTACACAGTTGCTGGCCAATATAGTTGGGCATGTAGAAATAACGATATTAATAGGACCTATGTAGTAAATGTGTAATCACAAAGAAAGACCGCGTTGACATGTTGTTCTAATATGAATCTGTGGCTGCAGTTTCGAACAATATGAATTCATTCTGTCATTTATGTGACACTGAGGATTTAATGGTTTTTATGAGCATTTGTTGTCACAATTTACAGGTTTTCAACAGCTTGTCGATACGATTTGAGTTTAGGGCGGAGTTGCTTAAGAAGCAAATTCATATGACGGAATTAGTGAAATTCTTATCAGGCCTACATATATGTTATCTTTTTAAGAGTGGATATACATGTATTCTCTTATGCGGAAGTCGAACATGAGGTCGAACGGGGAAAGTTTACTTCTCGAGACTAGAATAGGTATTTTCATCTCGCGATGTGTCTGGATGCCGGTTATTTTGGATGTATCGTGCGATTTATTTGGGAAATAAAGTGAAAAGTAGCTATCTGCACGACTTGGGGGCATTAATATTCTCTCGATCATCAATAAGTAAGTAGGATTTCAATAATATTGAAACAAGTTCGTTTTACATTGATCTTCTCTAATTAATGGCGTCTGTTTCTTTTCTCGGAATGGCAGCTAACTTATGCGGCTTGGAAGTTAATTGCAATTAACCAACTTGAATAATAGCTATGCAGTTATATAAAATATAAAGGTCCTTCACTCTAGCCAAACGGGCTAGGATTATTATACCAGTTAGAATTTACTTTATCTTACTAAATCATCTCCTCATTCCAATTCAACTCAGTAAATTATTATTAGTGGTACATCATTAGGGATCTAATTATCAGCAGAAGTACCTAAAAGACACCTTTCAAAAGCTGTAAGACCGTAGTTCTTGATGTAGTCTATTCTGATAGATTGAATTCTGTTAGGTTAAAAAGGACTAAATATCGGTCTGGAAAATATGGCTTTTGTGGTCGGCCAAACTTCGGTGCCTAAGCAAACTTAAATGCGTTGCTTCATTCAGACCTGGGATAATCACCATTATCTTGCATTGTAGTACTATTTGATGATAACTTTTAGGGTTTGCACGGAATCCCTATAACCATGGACTAAATTATACCTGCACACTGTCCTAGGAACTGACTTTTCTCCAAAAAGAAAGTGTTTTAAATTCATTACGAATCAGATTGGCTTGCTTGCGTACTGAGTTTGTAAAAAGAGGCTACAAATTAAAAAAGGTGTAAAATCTGAAGATTGTATAAAGTCGCGTGTGTTTATTTGGATCCACGACGTTTGAGTCGCTAGCATGCACAAGTAAATATAATTCACATTCCACCCTAAAACTTTTTGATTTGATTTCTAGAACGACATCAGATAATGTGCGATGAGTGAAAGTACGCAGAAAACAACTAAATTCTCCGAAATAGAACACAATTTTATGTGACATCTTTGAGGTAAGCAGTGGTTTAGTCCGCCTTCAATTTATTGGGCTTACGAGCGTCGTCGAGTCGTTTACTACACATTGGTTGCACACATTGAGCACGAAAATGGGTACAAGTGAATGATTTATACTATATACAATTAAATAAGCAAAATATTTATACTGACGAATTAAAAGTTGAATATATTTCGATAAATTTTGCCTATTTAACCTGAATTTAGTATTAAAAGTTTAAATAGCTAATGAATGATCAATGCATGGAAGTACGATGGCGGTTACACCAACTAGCTGCAAATTCCATTGCAAGGCTCCGCCATTCGAGATGACCTCTAACCTGCAGGTGTGTGTATTGATTAATACCTAGTGATTGGGACATTTGCTGGAATTTTGATAACGTGGACGCCAAACCAACATCAAAGTGTTTTATCTAAAGCAGGATCCAAACCAATATGAAAATTATACTTTTCGGGATTGCTCCTTTTAAATTAAACTTTCAGTCATCTAAATTCGTGTTACAGTTGACACGGATGATTTTAACTTAAAATTGAATTATCAAAAACTGTCTGTTAAGCAATTGTCGCTGCATCACAAAATTTCTGTCAACATGTATCCTTTTATATTTGTATATTTTTCATTTGATAAAATCACTGTTAAAGTTAAGCATAGTTGTTGTGTTAAGAACCGAAAGCGCCCACTTTCGGTCGATTTCTACAGAAAACCTACAAATGCACACAAAAGCCGATTGCTACTTTCTGGTGAAGTGGATAACTAATTCATGGTACATGGATGTTTCATGAGATATTGTTATCATCAGTTCATTATTTAAAAATAGTGCCATTTTCAACTTCACACACAATCGTTCACTGTGATAACATGTTTTATTTGCACTTTAATCGCTCCAAAACTACATCCTTAACCAAATATCCTTGTACTAGACGCCGATAAAACATTCTTTTGAAAAACACAAAACCCATATTTATATAACACATTAAGCTTATAGGCAAACGTGAGTTTATCACTAAAATCACGCAGCTCGAATTTGTCTTGTATTACTGAGGCGTAAAGGTACGTGTTATTATAAAATATGATGATGTATGGCCTTCACAATGACGCGCCGTGCAGCGCCATCAGCATTACGAACCAAATTTATGCAGGCCATTATTATATACATAATATTACACGGTCTTTTTAATGTACAATTAACACATCTAAGCTCTCAGAGAGCAAATTTAAACAGTTTAGGCAAATGTGGATCTCCGAAAACACATGAAGTGACCTCAGATATTTACAGAACGTAAACTGTGTGCTATATTATTGCATAAAATAGTTTACTTTTCCGTGTTATAAAAAATCCCTAGACGGGAATTTGAAGAGAATAATGGGCCGCAGTTCTTTCACTAATCAAGTTTAACTAATGTATCAAATTCAAATTCTCCTTAACACATATTTTCTTAAAAGCTCTCTTTTAATAAGTACCCGAAAATTGGTGGTAATCATACTGTTTTGCCTTGGTATTCAATCAAAGTAACTGAGTTTTATTTGATTCGGTAATACATAAAATAAACAAAATTGCATGCTCAAACCAGGGCCTTAATTGAAAATATGTCAGCTTTCGATTCGGCATGTTTACAAGGAATGGGTAACGTTTCTATTCCAATGTGTTATTAGTTACTTCGTTTAATCAGTTAGAAATGAGCACAGTAGAATATGAAAATTAGTTTTGATAGTACATTCTGCGTTTTAATGTCCGACGTCAAAATAAAACTTAGAAGCAATGCTGAGAAATCGGATGATTATTAATAATAGTTGGGCCTAAATAGTTTATTTCATAAGGTAGCTATGAAGGTTGAAAGATTTAAAAACCATTTTAAATTTCAATCTCCGTTGGCTGCATTTTCTAGTTTAACCTAGCAATAGCAGCTTCCATTTAGAGATAAGAAAACGTCAGTTGCAAGAGGTAAACAAATTATTTGCAGGTGGTTGAGAAGTGGTAAATTTGCCTGTGCAATGCGTTTTGCTGAATATAGTGCCTACTAAAATGGCGCGGTGAAGGAATTAGCCCAGCGGTCATTTACTTCCCATTCGACGGCTGAAGCTGATGTGCTATATAGAAGGCTGACAACTGCCTACCAAGATGAACCGGGTGCGATGCTGTGACCCAATCCTAACTGCAGCGTTCATTAATAACGTTGTCTGGACAACATTGTCCTCAGACTTTGTAAATCCTCTTAGGGTTAACTGCTTGAAATTAAGGGAAAAACGTAGCTGAAGAGCATCTCAACAATATTGATTTTCCCTCTGAAATTGCTAAAACTGGATCCTGCGCACAGAGTGTGTTGTTGGTACAAATAGGCATACAATTTAAAATCGATTATTAGGTGCTCTTAGCTATGAACATTTTGGTTAATACATACGTTTATGTGGTTTACATTGATCATGAAGTTTACCTCCTTTAGGAGAATTATGGAGCAATCAGACGGCGAACAACTGAGCGATTAATATCTTCCTCATGTTACGCGTTGTGTCAAGCACCAGTGCATCCACGTGCATTACTATACGATTAGACTCGCTTGTTATGTTACAGTAACGTAATTAATCAACTCAGTATATCGGTACACAATCGAAAGACGACACATAGATATTTTAGTTTGTTTTATATTTACCGCCACCATTTAATGGAATGTGCCAAACATTTGTTTTTAACCCCTGATAACTCATTGTTTATTTCGGTTTTTATAGTTATTTCTTCGGCCGCTGGTGCATAAGTGGGCTCCAGCTTTACATATTTGCACGACTTCTCCGATTGTTTCAAGCAACCGAGATGGTTATGTGCCATTCTGTTGAATTTACGCTGCTGGAATGTCATCTGCAACGTGTGTTCAAACGCGTACACGACCACCAAATGATTTTCTAAAATTTGAGAAGCGTTCCTGGAAAACCGATCTTGAATGCAACCTAATGGATGTGGTTTTCTCTTATTTTCCCTCACATTTTCCTACGAGGATAAAGGAACATAAAGAAACTAGAGGGGATTATTTGTGGTTAGTCATTTACAGAGATATATGTAGTGAAACCCCGCACTAAGTTTCAGAAGAGGTCCCTCAGGGTGCACTTTCAACTTTCTTTGGTACAAAAACCCGTAATTCGTTTATTGACGAAATCCCATAATACATAGATTAATAGCAAGTGAAAGTTTGCCATAATCTAATTAGATGACATTTAGGTTGTCTTCATTATCGGCAGCCTACGTTCGGCTATATCACGATATTATCAGACTGCCGGTGCATAGGTAGTTTTAAAGCAACGAATTCTAATTTGGTGTTACGGAGTTGCTATCTTCAAGTAGTTCATTAAAAGAGAATTCTCTGCCACTTCCATCATTGCTGAATGCATTAGGCGGCGTCTTAAAGACAGCCGACTTCGTAAGGTGTGGTAATGATACCCTGGTTTCACACAATTGGGACTTGAATTTCGTCGAAGCACCTTGGGGATAACTGTGACAAGAGCTCTGCTCGCTCAGTGACCGTAGCCTGGAGCACCGCCGGATGGATGTTGACGGCATCTGCAAAATTATGGCAGCATAAAATGAGCAGTTTACCTAGCATGGCTTATGTTTTGAAAATCATAGATGGGAGCCCTGAAGTATGTAGCATGGATGAAGATAGGCGACGGAAACATCTTTTAATTACCAACATTAGGACCTATGTAACCACAGTTTTTGCAGCTTATTCCTCGCGTTGTGAACTGTGTTCATATATGAATTAGCTGTAGAAATGCCATGTTTTACCTTAGAAGGATCGCTGACATGCCTGTACAGAACGTTTTTCTAGAAAAATGTGGCTTCACAGGTTTTCTAGATTTTGCTTCAGAAACGACTAAGCTACAATGGTTTTATTAGGACCGGAATTTTTTCTAGAACTTTAGCTCGAATAGTGGTGGTAGAGGTGTCGTCATGCGTTAAGTTATTATGTAATAATGGGTTCCCCTAATAATTAATATAACTTTTGTGGAAAATAGTGGTATGATTATAGTTGATCTACCGAGGATTTTGCTGTCTTTAAACAAAGTATGTATAAAATATATCAGGAATAATTTTCTGGAAAATTCCTTGGCCTCTCAGTTCAGTAAATTTTAGCCTAAGCTTTTTGGTGTTACTTCCTTATAATACGTTGGATACTTCGGCTAACAAAATGCTAAAGATACTGATTGAATTGTCATTTACATCGAATGCATTACTATATTAACTTCTTTAGACGACGTCTATTCATTTGTTAGCACAACTAAGAAGATTAACAATTTTGTTTGTTCTTGTCAATCTAGTGAGTTAGGTGACTTGAGCTATAATGCTATAGAAGCGATAAATTTATGTAAATCGATTTTGAATTGTTCATTGTGGAAGGCAATGAACACAAATCTAGTATATATGTATGTCAACTGGTATGAGAACGTGGTTGTACCTAGAGCAAGATCCTCCGTTAAAGGTAAGTATTAAACTTAAAGCTACTAATAAAGTTGACGCCGTTGCTTTATGCAGAACGCCTATGAAACGCGTCATTACATCGTTATTAGCGACGTAATAAAAAGAGTAGGTAACCTGAATAACATGAATAAAATAGATAATTATTACACTATGAAAATACATAAATGCATCAACTTCTCCGCCTGGACTGCCTTTCCCGAGAATTGACAAACCTAGGGTCCTGACCTCAGCAACAAAAGCTTCTTAGTGCGATCGGTTTTGGGCAATAGAAATTAGGTCGTAGGCATTCGCGACCTGATGCACTTTTACTTAGGTGGTCGCGTGCAGGAACCATTGGGCGTTAGTATGCGATGTATCAGAGATTGTGCGATTCGGAGGTATGTAGTTTCGCCGACCAGTATGTGCATGGCGACTATTCATTCATTGCTGAATACTCAGCTAATGGTTCGGTGATTGATCGATGTCACAAATAACTTTTAATGAAACAACCAATATGAAGCGGAATAGGTTAAAGTCACTCTCTAGTTTACTAGGTTGTACAGGCTTGTCAGACCCAAAGCTCACGCAATGTACTAGTGTAATTCCATTCATGTTTGTTTCGTTAAAATATACATCTATCGCCGTCTTTAACCGAAACTCAAATGATAGTCGACAACAAAATAGGGGTAAACATTTTGATAACGACGTCTGTTGTTTTGATTAATAAACTATTTTAATCATAATCCGTTCACACACATTGTATGTCAGTGGTGTATGACTTTGACACTGGACAACCACATTTTTCATTTTAAATGGTTTACATAGAATTGTCTCTGTTGCTTAAGTGGATAATCTTGTTTCCAAAAGGCAACAACTCTCATTGTCATTTTAGGGATTTTGTCGGTGTAATGTAATGAGTTGAGCTTATCACTGGTTCTATTTTCGGAGGTCTGTCGTGTTGCATTTTGACGGGCCAAGAAGATAAGTATGACGTTAGTTGGCTACCATTTTCCTTTGAGCAGGAATAAGAGATGGTCTTCATCCGCCCCTCTTAGTTATGGCCTGTTACATTGTGTCCGTTATTGTATAACAACCTCAGAACCAAGGTGCACTTATGCACTGCCGGATGATTGCTGTATTTAAGGATGCGGTACTAATGTTTTGATATTGAGTCGGTCATTGTTTCCAGTGGTTTAGAACTAACCCTGTTTAAGATAATGTTCAAAATGGTATTGTCTATTATTCTTCTCTTCCCCGGTGTAATAAATGACGTTGAACACACAGTTGATTACCGGTTGTGTCTGCTCTCATTTGGAAATATTGAGAAAGATTAAGGTGCCATCCAATTAGCACACCTAAATTTCTGTTTTGTAATTGGAATTCATTTCCGTTAAATCCCCTGTATTTTTGTATCTGCCACCAATCAAAATAACAGCGTTCCAATGGGTACACTAGGATATTTGACTATTAGAATTGAAGTATTTGCTTGAAAAAATCAAAGCAATTGCATTATTGATATGGCAAGAATACTATTAATTGTTACGGGAGCTGGGTGTCCTTGCAATAGCGAAGGCTGTTTCTTTCGCTAAACTAAAGCCTAATGACATGAACAGCACCGGCACATCAAAAGAGCCCTTTCATTCAGCTGGTTCTCTGGTTGTGGGTTTGCGTGTTGCCAGCAACCGTTCTGCCCAGATGGTGGGGTGTTCCTAAACCACAAATAAACGCTTTAACCAGCTACTTGCAACTTTTATAGTGTATAATTTGCTCCTGCAGGTAGGGACGCCATGGAGCGGAAAATAGCTCAGCTTTTGTGTACCTTCGATGAGCTGCACTTGATCTTTTTGATGTTTCCTTTATTTTATGTTTCAATTTTTGATTGGCGCAATTGGTTCTAGTTTTAGCATTGCACGCTGGTTGTTGTCTTTTAAACCGTTTGTACGGTCATTGTTGATCAGTTGGTATGGTGCTATTGCTGAGCGATATCTTTGCCTTATCATATAATAGAATTTGCCCATTGGAACCGGATGACATATGTTTTTAGCCGCATTTCGTTTCTTGCGAGATTTACCAGTATTTTTTCACTGGCGTTGAATATGTTTGTTACAAGTTCATAATCGAGAGCCGGGATGTGGCCTATCATTATGTGCTTCGGGGGCGATATTGTAGACTCTAAGCATTGATTATAGTGTAGCAAGTAATTTTGTGGAAGTGCAGTTGTTTTCATTGGCATTACTACCTCGGCCAATGAGTGCTTCTTTCGCTTTCTATAAACCTGAAAGCATAATTTAGTTATCCACACGTAATTGACCCTATTGTTTTCCTCGCAAAGTAATTTTTGCATTTTTCTTTCTTTCGTTCCGTGTTAAACTTCATCTCAGTTGTTTTGAAATATGTTACCTATTTTAATTCTTATCACAAATATCCCAATATCTTAATCAAAATATACATTGTATCTTGGATATGATATTGCCTTTTGTTGTGCAATAACCATGAGCGATTTATGATCCTGATTAGATGTATAAGCTATCGGCAGGCCCAGCATTCCTCATCTAAGTAGTCCCTACATTATGAAAGGTTTATTTTTGTTAATCGGCGGAATGTAATGGGTAATCGGTAGCAAAACCCGCTTCCCAAAGCACTCGTGGCTCTTGGTAACTAATCTAACGCAGACTATCTCCAACTTAGAATTACAAAAGAACACTGTTGCCAGCGTTGAGAGGAGCAACATAAAACCACATCCATTTCGGATACGGTCCATGTGATCAGACATACCGCGCTCAACTTCAAAGCAACCGAATTCTTCAAAAAAATAATGACTGGTAAAATATCTCTAAATTTGAATGTAGTATTCCTGTGTCAAGCGTTGCACAGGGATCTCATTGTCAAAGTAATCAATTCATCTGCTGTTAACCTCCAGACCTTGATTCCCATTCCCACCCAAGGGGATCTACATCTGATTTATCCAAACAAAGACGAAACCGTCGTTTGTAGATTGATATTGAGGAAAGTGGCAGCATCAAATCATCTTTATTTTGTAGAAGATCCCTGGACTTCATGAAATTTTACTGGCAAAGAAGCTCAAGACCATAAGTCGATTCTTGGGAAAGGTCATTCATGTGTATTGTGGATTAGGTTTCAATGCGAACTGAAAACAACGGTAGATGGCCCATTAAAACTGGTATATCCATCATAGTTTTCATGCATATATAATTCCTATTAGACTAAAACTGATTTCACAGGTACTGGTTTTGTGTGCCTATGGATTGGTTCTGCTTATGGCGATATACGGTCCAGAACTCCAATAGCATGAATGAAAACGTAAATCCGAGAGCTGTGGAATACCGTGCGTTACTCTTTCTAACAGCAAAAAAATATCTCTCGGTGGACTAAATGTCACGTGCTTATAAGATGTTTGCATTAATTACGCGCTAACTCATATTCGTACCTTATGATGGATGTAGAAACAAAACCTGAGAAGTGTCCAATGCTGAGGATCGTTTTGTTAACCACCCGATATTTGTGTAAACGTGACTAAGTTCGGTAGTTAATAGAACGATCGTGCGTAGCACGCGTTTGGCTAACCACTCTCATCCTTGGTTAATATTTGCAAATGCGTAAAACCGTAGGTGAATAAGCCTTCTCTGACTGGAATTTGTTTGTCATTTCATACGATCGTCCAATAGGATATTTTCAAACGGCTGACCTTCAAATCACTGCGAATGGGTTCTATGGCAATATCAGCATTTGCCTTGACGTGGACTCATCGCCTGAAATTAAATGCCGTTTACCTCAAAAATATTCAGACACCAACTTACCGATAATCGCCAAAAAGATGGATATCCATCGCAAAATGTGCTGAAGGACAAACTATATTGCACTGGTTCTACTACAGCAAGAGCTTTTAGCCCAGTTACATGCTCTTCACCACTCAAAGCAAGTGGCGGGTAAAATGCATGCGTTTTCGGGTAACAGCAAAGAGCTAATTAAGCTGATCACTTCAAATTTGGTAACCCTTCTACGATTGAAATTCATTTTGTTACTCACATCAATGGTTCAGTCGTACATGACCGTAACTTCATTATCGTATCTATAAACTGGAATTTTCATATTTTAGCATATCCATCTATTCACCTCCTTTTGACGTTATCACCGTAAAATCAAGCCTTCAATCTACAGTAGAGTTTACACTCCGTGATAAAGAAAATAACTGGCGGTTGTGAAATAAACTGAACATGAAGACGATTATGCTGTTTCTTAATCGCAGTAGAACGTGTAGAAACATCTATAACAATCTTCTAATCACTTTATGCACCCTTTCAAAAACGCCAGCAAAGAAATCACCCTTGCAGTCGTCCATTGTTGCACCCCGTTAAAATGGTGAGAACAGACAGCACGTTAGAAAGTCTAGGCTTATCAGTCGCACTTTCATTGTTTACAAAATAATAGAGTGACTAATTGTTCAGAAGGCTGTAGATTTTTTTGCAAAGTGGCCTGCTGAATGACCCATGCTATGGATCTCTTAAGTATCGCACATTTATAGCGTGTCCCTTTGCCTTTCTCAGATATCATATTCTCTCCTTAGAATGCGAAAAAGCAACAGCAGTGGTCTTTCTAGACATGCAGAAAGCATTTGATCTTGCATCTCACCGTAACCTTCTAGACAAAGTCGGATCTGTTGAAGTCAGTGACCCATTGCTGTCTTGGTTTAATGCATACAAGGCAAGGCGAACCCAGGTGCAAAGCATAATCTTTCAAAATGCACAGTGTAGGAATGTGATGAGTGTTGCAGTGCAGCTTAGCGTCATCGGTCCACTACTCATTTATTATATAATAACATTAACATTGACGCAAGGCAATACGGTATCAGTTATGAAATTGCTGTTGACGTGAAAATCGTTCACAATATTCATGTTACTAAAAAAAGCATCAACACTAACGAGATTATATACGCTTAAATTCCCTTGAGTAATGGTGCGCGAAATAGAATATGTCATTCGCAACCGAGAATTGCAGTGCCCTATTCTTACATTGATCAATCGTAACTGGTTCCCAGGTTGCGCGTAGAGAACCAATACAGTGTAACCGTGCTGTGTAGGATTAGGTGTAAACGATTCTGCATAAATTAACTTTAAAGGGTCCACGGCAAAGGTACTCGCTAAAGCTCATCTAAGCACTGGACTAACATTAATTTATTTAAAATGCACGAGTTCATAGCCACACTATGCAAACTAAATATCAGACTGTTTTTGAATATTTTGCGTCGCTCTACATTAGCACAAGAATAGGTAATGTCCAGAAGGCGGAGAACTCGCAGCTATGGCTGACTCACCGCTTTCTATGAATATCCTTGCGAATCTTTTAGACACAGCGCTGCAAGATCCTAAAATTAGAACCGGTATTGCTCAGACGGACGATATGTACTAAATATCTTTACTCCAAATCAAACACAAGTAATTCAATAGACGATCCTGATTTTGACATTCTACCATGGGTCAAACTAGGATATTCGATGCAGCCGCAACTTGCAAAAAATATGAGGGCCTAAAACCCAATCACGTACGAACAGTTACGTGAATGGTTGCAAAAATATAACGTACAACTGACGTCCAAGTTAAGGGAAACTAAATCGCCTAATATCTTTCATAAGGACATCCGTAAGATCTAAAAGTTAATGCGGCCGCTAAACTGCTGAGACAGCATATCATGGAGGTAATTTCATGCGAAAATGATCTAACAGATTTCTACGCTATGGCATCAATCAGCATTATTTGACAATTTTGCAATTCGTAACCCTTGATCACAAGAAAGCATTTTAGCCTGCGGCACAGAAAAAAAGAAAGTGCAAAATGATCCTTGCAAACAAAATTGTATTAAAATAGCTAATTAATTTTAACTAAACATTTGGGTTTACGACCATTTCAAAATCTCCTTATTTATGAACAAACGGTTTTCCGTAATAATAATCAATTTTTTTTCCTGTTCCGAGTTTTAGCACAAGAATACAGTGGGTTTCATGTCGTTCGCAAATGCCAATCGCCTAAAACATCGGATGCCGTATTTCTAGTCGTGTAACAACTGAAAAATACTCGCTTCAACCATCCATTTATAAATTCCCACAAGATCAGAATCAATTCGAACCTTACGCCGTCAAATTATAAACCACATTCTTTTCCCTTTATATTAATATTCAGTAAATTATTCTTGTAATATTGCATGTTTAGACTACCCTCCTGACAGCAATGGCGCGGCAGCAGGTAGTAATAATCATTGGTCGCGATACAAAATATTATATTTTACAAACCCAGGCAACTATCGAAAAACCCCACCACTTATTACAGTACTGCCACGCATATCCATAACTCAGGCAGCCACATAACACATAGATCCAACAGAACACTAAGTCATTAAGCATTACTTATTTATCATCATTGCCGTAGTTATCTTTCATCCTCTTAATATTCTATATTCTTCCATACTTTTATCATTGAGCACCACTGTGTCAATCTCCGTAAGTGAAGGATTTTAGCTACCTAACTAAAACCTGAACTTATGCAAGGTAGGATTCCATTAAGTATCTGAGGTGTAACGAAATTACTTGACAAAAAAGCCAGATGTACGGGCTGTATGACATAAATGTTCAAATATTTACAAATAAAAATAACCATACATATAGAAAAATTGGGGCTGACAAACGTGCTTTAAATCCACACCAACAAACAATCCGAACATACATGGAAGTACGGGTCCAACCATTCGAGGGACTAACATTTATGGAAACAAGCCCTCTGGAGAGAAATCCACGGCTGATCTTATTAATTTCTTGAAAAGGTAGGCTTGTCTGCGTTTGTTTTAAAGAGCATAAAGCAATCCATCTGTGTGAAAGATGCAACGGATCTATCAGCCTCGCAAAACATTTTGGGATCTACACTAAAAAACGACTCGAATAAATATTAGCCGTCACTTGCGATCCCTTTTTAATTAATGAGCACACCGAGTAGTTAGACGGTGCCTCGCAACGTCGACGATTATACCTCTGAATTATTTATTTAGATTAAGTGTCTACCTGCAAAACACATTGTCGTTGTTACCTTGACGGTGGGCAACGTGCAGCTGACACCAACTTTTTTTCTTAGCGATGGTTAATATGCACGGCGACATACCGCAGGATTTTTGTGAGTCTGATACCACGCTAATTTAGTTTATTTCCAAAGGTTTAAGGGATTACAGTACATCAGCCCTTCTTGGCATAAATGGTAACTCAGGTATACACAATAAAATCTATCTGCATTGCTAGGCCCCCTGTTGGATATTAGACAAAGGGTTTTGTGTAATTACTCCAACTGTGCTGGTAAGCGCTTTAGTAGAATAATTGACCCTAGTAGTATAAAAAGGGTTTATTTGCTAGGCTAATTCTACCGTTTTGCTGTGTCTAAAGCATTGCTTACTAGGATAGACTGGGTTGAAATTCTGGTAGGTATACCCTTAAATCATTGACTTGTTTAGTAACAATGTGGTTCAAATCTGGCGAGAAACTTTTCGCACTTCTGCGATAATGATAATATGATTTATCTAGTCAGGATATAGGCGCAGTACACGCAGAACCGAGAAAATCCGGTTTACATCTAAACAGTCTCATCTAGCTAGGTTTCAGTATGACACAGTTCACCGTAAACTGTTTTAAAAAGGTTAAACGTTGAAAACTAACATCGATACTTTTAGTACATGAATTACATAAAAATACAGCATGGTGCACGATAGGTGTCGCGCGGGCTGGGCGAATGGTAGGAACATACTGTTTAGCGAATAATTAATGACAATGTTTCCGACGTTGATAGCAACTTTAAATCGTTCGCATCAACTCAGTGGAACTGCAACTAGTACTTTCTAGCGAACCGGTAGAACAAACCAAATTGATATTGAGCAGAATACGCGGTTTATAAGACGACGCATCGTGGCTAATGGTCTAATGATCCTCGTTGGTGGACTTACCGTGAAATAGATTGTAGTTCGCTACCGGACAACGTAAATTGACCTATAGCTACAATAAAGAAATTTAGACAAGTGAGCTATCTTTCAGAAGTCGCTAAACTGCTCAATCCAATTAACTCAAAATTGTGTTCCATTTTCAGCATAATGCAACGTTGTGTGCACTGGTGTCAAATATTTCTTGCCCGAGAATCACAATTATGAATAAATGACTTAGATACCTAGTATAAGCTTGATATTATTTTCGGAAAATGGTCCTCGTCAAAACGAGAAGAATAAATGTAAATCACCCGATGTGAGACGAAATGCCACTGCGCAGGTTAAAAATAAACGAGAAATGTTCAACAAGATATCAACAAGTAATGTGATCTAATTTTCGTCGGTAAGTATTAAAAGCTTTGAGTTAAATAGTATAAATAGAAAAAGCCAATGCACACAGATATTCAAATATTCCTAAAATATCCTCGTCGAGCTAGATGAAGTTTGTGTGGATGATATCAATAATTATACGCGTCATATTGTTAGCAAAATGGCTGGCTTTTTAAATGTGAAAACCAGACTCAATATTTTACAGTAAACACAGAAATTAAAGTTGTTAGAGAACGTTTCTCAAATCCAAATTAATAGCTGCGAACTTTATGTATGCCTCCATTATTGCTGGCAAGTGTTAGTAATTTCGTTTACCACTATAAATGAGGCATTTTTATCACGCTGCCCAGCCTTACTTTCTTAGTTTTAATACCGTGCTGGATGGGAATGACCGGGATTTTCTCACTAACACGTTTGCAGAAATAAATCACTTTTAGTGCTTTTTATTTGTTTAAGCCATGCCATTAGTTTGTTGTAAGTATACGATAGTTCATATACAATTTTTACCAGTGCGATGACAATATATCCTGCACAGATGTACAGTGAATCTGGTTTATTATTTTGTAGCTTCAACTGGTTCACTCTGAGCATCAAACATTTACGATGAAACTTGTGTTGGAAGCTGTCACATTGAATACCGATCCATACATTGTTATGGCATGAAGTAAGACCACAAACTACGGTTGATTTGCATGCGGTAATATGGGCTTTTGATTCGTCCCCACAGTCCATAGGGTCGATCGATGGTACTCTCAGAGAGGACCGAGCTCTTTTATGGTTGCCTGCCTTTTGCGTCTGCGCTGAATTATCTGCATGTACAAGATCGTCACGTTCTGTACGTGTGACCATAGCGGGAGCAGGCTTAAGCGACTAGATCGTTCATGCGGCAAACAGAGCGACTGAACGATACCGAGCCCAGGTGTACGATAGCTAGTTTGTTGTACGGTCAACAACTGTAGCTGCGGTTTCAGCGGATTAAAGGTGTAGTTGGCTCTCGCTTAAGACCACAAATAACTTTGTGTGGTTCGTGCATCAAAATCTTTCACGATTTTGTTTGTGCGGGAATGGCGCAAAAATGGCAATGAGGAGATAAAAGACAGTCCACACAATATGGACGTAAAAAGACGGATTGCACTAGATAGCGAAGATGAATCTGAGTCGGATGAGAGTGAAGATAGGTTTATGTGACAAAATGCAACTGAGAACGGCAGCAAAGAAAAACGTGTTCACAGACCAGCGATTGGAACGCAGGTTCCTTTATGATCGTTCAATGTTACAACGGATAGGAGCTATGGTAGATGAGTGGCACTAACAAGCGTGGGTGGGTATTGGTCTAATGGCGCCACAAACGATTCAGTAGGGGAAATCGAAGAGGGAAAGGTCACATCCGCCTAAGCTATTTCCCCCCAACTCACACGAATTCATATCATCGGTTTTAATAGGCATGGTTGCAAGTTTGATTAAGGAATGCTACATTCTTGATGTAGTGCGTCACAAACCTTAAGAAACAATCTGGTAGACGAAGAATTAGTAAGTCCTTATTAACAAACTCGCCAACAGTACTAATCCATGAGTGATTCAAGTTACTCAACTTCAAACGTTGTCTTGTCACCCATAGTTAAACATAGAGACAGCTGATTTTTAATTTTTGTACAGGGCCTTACTTATCTCTATAACCGACTTTGACTATTACCTGGCGTCTGCTCTAAGAACCAGTCCAAGATGAAACTATACACATCTAAACTAGGTGCAATTTTCAAATTTATATTGCTCATAAATTTCTACAACTTTCGAAGCATAAATGAGGGCAGTGTTTTAAAAGTTAGATACCAATGTTCCGCTTTGAAACCACATCATTATGTCGACGGTTTATAACAAGAAACCGAAGGCATCCGTTTGGTACTTGTCATTAACAACGTGCTCGAATTATGCACTGTAGACTTGGCTTTAACGCTCAGCGGTTTTGAAGTATATAGCTTTAAAATCAACTGCTGTGTGGAATATCAAATTGAGAACACTAGGATGGTGCATGTCATTACATGTTACAACTGCGTAGTCAGCCTGTGTGTGCCACGTCCTGGTCAGCAATTGGCTGGAATTCGTAAACACATTCAACTGACTGCCCACGGATGCTTTGGAATTTAGCTACTTTTAATGCTCCTTAAATAGTATTTTCTTAAGAAGCAGATTTCCGTAACTGAAGCTTGTACGCCGCCCGACTTGAATAACCTATACATTAACTCCAACACTAGATGCACTGGACAACACGTAGTCGACTTTAATGAAAATAAAAGCAATTCACATGTTATAAGTAGCAATGTGTACATGTCACATCAGGTGGTTTTCTAGGGCAATGGTAGAATAAAACTGCCGGGTTTTTTAATTTTAAATGGGAACTTGTCTTTTGATTTGCTGTAGTCCTGCGAACCGTATTGTATCGCAGCGTAAACATTTAACAGCAAATTAATCCAAACAATATTCTAAAAGTGAATTGCAACTTTAATACAAGGCAACCAAGTGCATGTGAGTAAGTGAGCCATCCAAACGTCTTTAAACTTGAATATCGATGGTGCGGAAATAACCAAGTCTGAATAGCTTTCGAAGAGAGACGAATACGCACTGCAAAATTCCTGAGGTAATACAGGCTGCTGTATTATTCTTCCAGCATTAGTAAGTGAACGTTCAAATTGGTGTTACTGGTGTTGTAGTAAAGGACTGCACATATGGTGTGCATCTGAAAGAATAAAGTACACAAATGTCAATTCAACTCGTAGGCGGTAACATCCGATGAATAACCGCAATAGTTCTAACCTCTCTTCGTGTAGAACTGGCATATTCCAATAAAGTACTTTGAGACTAGACTTTGAGATTGCTGCAGAGCACTACGGTCATATTTTAGTCATGTGTACAAGGCTTGAATGGTATGTTTGACATAAGGACAAAAATAGGCATTAAGTTGCTGTCGGAAGAAAGAGCAATATATTTATCCGAACTCCCCTTCCAAACGGCCCATATGTAGAATATTATTTTCTGAGGCTTTGCGGATTGCATTGAACAACCCAGATCATCCTGAACTGGTACGTCATTTAGGTTGGCTGGTAACTCGCTGCAGCAAAAGGGTTCCGAGCCCATAGCTGTACTTGCGCTGGTACCCTATTGAGAGCACCTTGCATTTACTCACATTTAGTGAGAGTACAACTTGGATGGACCACATATATACTGTGTCTAGTTTACTCTGAAGCAACTGCTAATCAGTATTCCGCTGAAACTGTTGCCGAACCTTGACCTCAGTGGTAAACAGCAGTCAGTTAGATATGCTGGCCTGCATGAAGTAATTAATAAATACCACCCACCATCGGGACCTAGTAAACTACATTCAAGTTGTAGAGTCAGAGAACAAGTTCCTTACTTCGCACATAAAATGCTGCAGAAGGAGATAGTTGGCGATAAAGCTTAAAAAGTCATTGTTCCAGAAACGCTGTATATTGTAAATGAGTATCCAAGGATCTAGATGGGCTAATGCTTTCGACAAACTCAGGTAGACACATCAACATTTTCTCCGGTGTCAGCTGACGTAGTCCAGCTGCTCCTAGAAAATTCAATTTGCACGATCAATTTTAAAGGAAACAGTGTTGCTCAGATATAATAAATTCATGTATTCAAAACGGTCAACCAGCACATTTGGTATGATAGATTCCAGCAACTTTGACAGAAGAGGGAGATGGGAAACCAAGAAAAAGTTTAAAGCCAAGGTTCTGCTTTCACCTCTGTGAACGAGTCTTATTGTTCCAAACTTCAGCATAGCCGAAAATTTGTTCCGGTATAAGCAGCGATAGAACCACTGAACTGGTGGCTCCGCAACTTTGATAGCTGCCGCTATCAGTGCCTCTGGGCGAATAGTATTGACCCCGGAGATTTGTTCTTTCGTAGATTGGTCAGCTCTGCATGAGAGCTATTTAGGATAATATTCAATACGTTTCCCATATGTAACAAATTAAAAATAAATTAGGATAATTAACATAACCAGATGACTGGGAAATTAAAAGTATCCGCAAAGTTTTTGACAACCGAAACGGAGAGCATACTTGTGATTATGAAAATAGACACACTGAACAGATCTTTAACGATCGTCCTAACCAATACGAGCACAGTTGCGTGCGGTTACTTTTCAAACGTACACAAACACACTGTATCACGCTGCAACTGAAGAAAGCTGAGGAAGACCACCTATACAACATGGTCCAGCGGAATTGGTACACTAAAGTTTTATTTTACGCTGCCTGAAGTCAAAAAATCGACCACCGCTCGCTTGCCTAAGTGCCACAAAAGGCAAACATTCGTTCTACCTTACATCCTTGGCGTTTCTGAGAGAGCCGCGATGCTTTTAATGGCTCACAAAATCACCATTTCAGATGAAGCAACGAAAACTATTCGGAGTAAACGTTTCAAGGCAAAAGACCAACTGAGTAGAGAACAAACATCAGTGGTGGATTACAAAATTTTCTGCAAAAATTTGACAAGTACTACGTAGGCCAGACATGGAAGAAAATTGGCACAAGACTACATGAGCACAGTCTGACCAACCGCTGCTTGATGAAAACTCACTAACGACAGTTCATATAGACGCCTTTTAATGGATTGTTTGGTCAAGATTGTGTTTATTTTGCCGCATGCGATGAATAATTTTATATGTGGCGTAGTATGCTATATTATGTCTAAAACATTGCCCCAAAATTTGTTTGTGCTCTGTTAAACTACTTCTATTAACAACATCAGCATAATGAAGGCCAATTTGCTTAGAAAAGCGAAGATAAATAATCATACACGATAACTACTAACTTTTATTTCATAGAGAGCATTAAATACACAAATTTATGATGTGTTACTTGTTTTAAGCCACATTAGCACACGGCTAGCTAAGGCATTGAACTGCGGATGAATCGAATCTGATTCCACTGATGAATATGTACTCAGAACTACGTTTCACTGAATAGCGCAATATCGTGCTTGAATTAAATGCAATATATTCATGCATTCCTGATTTCTATGTACCTGCTTTTTGGTTAATTTTAATTAAGAAAACTAACAAAAGGCCTTTCCGGGAAATACTTTGAAACATAAAAGCATTCTATACTATCCGATTACAGATACAAATTAAGCGCAACACGCAACTGGTTTGTGTTTCGCGCGCAAGGAAATTACTGATTATTTTAGTAATTCCATTACATACGAAACTTTTGAAAACTTAAACGTTTCAGCTGATAACCATGAATTTGCTTTCCTATAGACCACGATACTTACGGCAAATTTGCATACCCCACAGATCAAAGTAATTTAACATTCTACTTTTTAGGATACGTTATTCAAAACTGTAGCCAATTCCAGCTGTCCTTTTGTAACACAAATGCAATAAATAACTTCAATTCGCAATAAAAATGTTTATTGGCTTTGGTAGATTTACATTTTACTGGACTCCAGGGATATGGTAATCATAACGTGCATAATTGGAGCTTACTCATTTCTGCTACTTATGGGTGTTCCCATTGATGATGTGCGTCGATAGATTATATCAAAAGTGTTTGGAGCACAAAATTTATAACTAACAGAAAAGTATTAGCTGGTGAAATGAAAAAAC
This sequence comes from Dicrocoelium dendriticum, assembly GCA_944474145.2. NCBI lineage: Eukaryota > Metazoa > Platyhelminthes > Trematoda > Plagiorchiida > Dicrocoeliidae > Dicrocoelium > Dicrocoelium dendriticum. The sequence goes on along the minus strand of OX104060.1, from coordinate 65,871,000 downwards.
AATGTTAATATTAACCTCCTAAATGCTAAGTAAATTCACTTGATCTAGCTTGATTTATGTTGTACGAAATACAAATTGCTTTATATGTTATACTAACTTGAGAGGAAGCAAGCCGACCGCGGTTAATTGATTTTCATTACTATACAATTTTACATGCTTTATTTGCTATCCCTTTAACCTACGTATGCGCTTTAATCAAAACTGGAAATATAAGGATTAAAAAATTACATTAAAATATGTGCTTATGAAAAGCATGGTTAATGCTAATTATTACTTTTGCTTGGTGCCGCGGCGTTCTGTACAGTGAAAGTGTTTTATGTTTTTGGGTAAATATTTTAAAAGGAGCCAGACTTACGTGTGGAACTCCTTTCTATACTTTGCCAGATGAAGTTTGCATGAAGACGAGCATGTATTAAATTTGCCAGCTGGGACTGATTAGTAATTAAGTTTTATTTCCAACGTATACAAATCGATATATCATGCAGCCACTGAAAGTAGCTGATAGCGTACAAGGCAGAACCACTCGCAATACAAAGATTCACCGCGGCACATGTCAAATAATCTTACAACGTTAGTCTTAGACCATACTATCACACTTGGAATAAAATGAGTGCTACGTACTTCGTTGCATATATTTATTTTCGGGGTTTTGATTCTGTGTGAATTTTCATGAAAAAGGTGGAATTTAGTAAAATAGTCATATCACTTTATTCGTTCTGGATACCCTGCAACTCTTTGATGAATGAATCAAGTGTTAAAAATTATACATTTCCGGAATTCAAGAGTGCGGACTAGATGGTGATTGTACTGTATTCGCACCGTATTCTAAAATTCAGTGTCCTTTTCAGTCTGTGTTTTTATTCCGATTGCTGCAACTCGTTCCTCTGGTGTTTCTGATAATTTCAGATAGTAGACTGGCAGCCGTTTTACAGTTTCATGCTTAGAGATGAATTGCAGATTCTGAAGCCTGGAGTTAATGGTTTTCACGGCATCATGGCTTGCGAATTGGCGATGCAGGATATAATTCTTTTAGCTACATAATGTAAGTAATTCTCGACTTTAGTGCCAAGTGGTCCATGTACGCTCTGCTCTAAGTTCGTCATACATTCATTTACATAAATGCGTCCCAATACTGATACCAAGCCAAAAACTTCAAACTGAAGATATGTCATCCTGTTTAAGGTGAACTGCACGATTAAATTGAATCCTCCTCATCATTTTTCACATTGCTTTAAAAAGGAGAACGCAAGTATAGCGGTTTCTGTTACCGCATATTCCGCGCCAATAGGTAGTACTACTAGGCAACGGAGATCAACTTACTTCAGCAAGTCAAATAATGGTAAACGAAATCCAATTTTGCCACGCCTCACGCCGATGTCACCACCTCCTCTGTTTACCGGAGTAACCAATCTTGTGGTACCATGTACAACAGCCGGACTTAAAGGAGGTCGTCAACGCAGATTTTGAAAAATCTAACTCTCATATTTTATTTGAAATATATTCAAGATAATATGCATTTCAAAGTATATATTAGGAAAACGTAAGCGTTTCTAAGAAAAGATGAAATGAATAATGCTTTATGTGATCAGTGGTCCATTATATCACATTTACATTAAAGTTAAATGGCTGGTGATTCTTATGAAGGCCTGTACGATATCTGCTTTGATTTTAAGCTATAACTCAATCTGTTGAATCATTTGATCATTTGATTTGTTCTGTGATGCAGAAAAGTTAATCACATACCCATTTAAAGTTAATCCAGATCGCACTGAGTAGTCTGCCGTGGACCTCGCAAAAGATACTCCAAGCACTTCTCCGCAAGTGTGGAATGCGTGAGCGGTGCAAAATGTTCAGGGTCATTAGGCCCAATAGCCTGAGTGGGACAACGTGATAGCCAAACGGCGGACGTCACGCACGTTTGGCATACAGAGGCACACGCTTAGTTCCAAAACGCCGTAATTTTACGAGTCTGATTTATAAGTGGAAACTTCCATACTATTCCAAAAGTCCCTCACAGAACAGCGGAGTTTTCACTTCCGCATTTCCACAGTTTGGTTGCACGATAACCGCACGCAGAGGGAAGGGCAGAAAGAAAATATTTCTTCAAGTTTACCTACCAAGTTTGTCTTTACTTTGATTTGTATAGCTTTTATTAATTTAGATCACATTACGCGCGACAGGAAGAAAAGAAACGTACGCCTGTCATCCGTCTGATGTTCGGACTTATCCTGAAGACATGAAGAGGGCAACGACTGGAAGAGCGTTATATACGTTCCAGGAAAATGTAAAGACATGTAAAAGCTGGATTAGAAAATTATAATTTAATGAGCCAAAAACAGATGGTAGCATGTAGCGTCGAAACTGTCTGTCAGATAGTTCCGTGGATTGCCTGGTGGAGTGGGCGGAATTGGACACTACATTTACCTTGGGAACTCCTCGGTTACGACTGATAGTAGAGTCCAAGGTGGACGTGCGGGACAGGACAATCGCTCTCTACCTATACCGCCGCTTCAAAACAATAAATAAATTATATACACTACCGGAATCCATGAATACGCAGGATGGCAGAAGGATAAGTAAGGCAAACGTGTAAGTTATGATAAAATGGAGGCAGTAGGACGGCGAGTGATTTGGGTAGACGACAAGAAATTTAGTCTGTTATGCGCTGGCATAAGAGGACTTTTAGCACTTGGTATACGTAAACAATGAATGGGGTTGAATACTCGGGGATAAAGTCTGCAAATGATCAGCACGACGAAAAAGGTTGGATTGCTCGGATATTCCGTCACAAGAGACAGCCAAAATAAAGTAAGACGTGTGCAGTTTTGCGGCCATTACATGATACCAGTGGCATCTATTCCAGCGAAAGCTGTCTCCTTACTTGTGATAAAGCACCCTGTCACACCGACCTGGAGAGTATCTTCCAAGAGGAGCCTTAAAGATTAGGAAGAATGTTATGTATGTTACGTATTCTCTGCAACAACCTGCTCGAGGGTATTTGGAGTATCATTAGGGCTACGTTAAACGAACCTTAAGGCGGTAATGTTCTGAGGTGATCCGACGGGATACGGATGGCGTGCAGAGCAAGACAGAATTGATGACGCAGTATTGAGGACGTTGTCACAGAAACTAGTCAAGTTGCACCTATGTTAACAAATGTTGTAGCGCGTGCGAAATACGTATACAGTGCTTTGGACCTACTTAGTATACAACCAGTTTAAACCCACTAATATATTTCCTCTTAACGGTTATGGATTTGATTATTTAAACTAAATTTGGAGACACCCCGATTGGGGTACACCATGAATTTCAGTTGGAATTGCCTCTGGCTCTGCAGTGGTTTAATCGGGGTAGCAATTAATATAAAAACCTAAACTTATAGTAGCTTCTTGCTGCAGGGAAAAACAGTGTAGTTAACCGGCCGATAGGTCGCACAATGAGAGCTAACGCTAGTGCGCAGATATGTCGCACGCCGTTCCAGCCAACTTAGGCAATATCATGCGACTTTCTGGGCGTATACCATAGACACAGGATATGATATCCGTCCAGTATTTGCTGAATGATCAAGGCATACTACCCAGTTGAGTGTCTATCCATCAAAATGGGCTACGGTCAAACTTCATCTGATGTTGGCGGGCACTGCACCTGGAGGATTATGACCAAAAACACAACAACGCAGGGCGAGACTGGCGACAAACTCGGTCTGTTTATACAAATTTGTTTTCAGCCGCCTAATTGCCGAAGTCTCAGTGAACTGACGCAGGCGGACGACGCTCGTTTAGTTAATTCTAATAATTGAGTAACAAGGGTTTTCACTCATTCGGCAATCATATATGTGTCTGGAGATCAAACTGGCAGGCAGCCTTTGATCATTCGCAAGCAGAATTCGAGGAATTTGCTCTGAAATTCTTGTGGACAATTTTCGCCAGGTTCGGTCAAGGTAATCACTACCGCAATACCGTGAAACAAGTAAATGATTGAAGTGGTGACCGACATTATGGCCTGTATAGGTTGTAGTTAAACAGTAACTTCTTATTTCTGGGCAAAACCACAAGTTTATTGGCGTAGTAACAATTTTTCATAAACTGACTTTAACGGAATCACAAGCCATTGTTATTTTGGTCGCCTTTAAATGATGGCGTTAGGAACAATATTTTCTTTATGGACGTCGGGTACCTTTTCGTTCCTGGCACTCGCGTTCGCCCTTGATTACCGTGCTGTTAACATCCATGGATATTCGTTTTCCTCTAAGGTCGAGGAAACTCCTTGCAGCTGCGCAACTTCCGCCCACTTACTGCATGAGTCAAGAAAATGAACGCTCGATATGTGCCAGCTGATGTGAGTACCCAGTTTAGAAGGTAAATTAGTTGTACGTCCAAAACAGGTATGCCTATTTTGTCTGCATTAGTTACAAGTGCTGGTTGGGGAGGTGAGCGAGCACTAGAGCAGCACATCTGGGAGGATTCTGTGGCAGAGTTTGTTCAGCGTCAGTGTCAAGAGTCTGTTGCGCTAACTGGGATTCAACGTGGGCTGGTTTTAGACGGGCAATATTACCAGAGTCTTTACAAACACCTCCGTCCAATACAAAAAACGTCCCCTTACATACAAAGGCTTAATAAAGGACCTTCGTAAGGCGGTTTCAAGTACTTGTGAAACGCATTGAGGCGTACGGAGAGAAAGGGGCACGTGTGCAAGTCGGGGTGAATTTTGTGGTTTTAAGCAGTGAAACACATTGGTTTTTGTCGGATGTTGTTGAAGTATTTTCCAGTTGCCCAAAATATGATATAGAATCGACTTCGTCAGCGACTATAGAATCTAGTACTAATTCAATTGTAATTTATTGTCGTACCGAGGATTAATTCTGTAAGACAACGGTCGACATTTTCCTTCACAATTTTGCGGATACCGAGGAGAGAGTTTCGGAATACTGATAGTTAGGTTTGATGATTCATTTGTTCATTTGTTCTCCGTGCATGGCGGTTTTGTTGCAAGCGTTTTACTACCAAGCGAAGGGGCTTACACATTGCAGTGAGATGCTGCGTGCAATCACACTGTATATCCAATTGCGTCGTAGTGAGTTTGCTTTGAACATGTTCGACTAAGTCATTAGCAGCCGGGATATATGCTGTCGTGCGTAAATGAGAACATCTAAGCATGCGGTTAAGGTGCCGAAATGGTGCAGAAATAAAAATGGTGGTCCTTTCTCTGTGGTGAGAGCGGAGGGGATCCACACACGGATATCAACGTTTTTTGATGGACTTCGCGATGAGACTTCTCGTAGCGGCATGGCGTGTAGCCAACCTGTGAAGCGATCGACACATGTCCAGACGTAAATAAGACCGTTGGATAGCGGTATAGATGCAACGATGTCGATATGGACATGCTTGAATTGAGTGTTGGGCGGAGAATAGTTTCCAGAAAGTGTGATCTTGTGGCGACGTGTCTTGCTATTATGGTAGGCAATACAGCGTTTCGCCCACTGCTAGATTTTCACAGTGCATGCTGGACCAGATGTAGCGAACCGTTATGGGCTTGCTAATAGCGCTGCTGTTCCGATGCGAGGATTCATATAAGAGATGATCATGAGGCTTACTTCTCTTGTGATACACGTCGTGTTTGAATACTCAAGAGAAAACTATTGTTAAACGGTCTGGGATTAGGTTTTGCCATTGCTCGTCCAATTGGAGTCCAATCCCGTACAGGTATTAGTTTTCTGTGATCTCCTGCATGGAGCCATCTCACATTCATGTTGTAGCCACATTGTTGACTAGCTATCATATTGCAGTATCCCGTAGACTTATGCAGCTATTGCCACTGCCTTGATTTCCTAGTCGGGCCATGTTAATGGCTCGCTTCAGAGTAATCGGAGAGCGTGGGTTTATATTCACAGCTAATAGTCACCAGCATAACTGCCTGAATTTTCACTTACGCTCTGTTTGAAATGGATAAAGTAGCAGCGCTAATGAAGTAATAAAACAAGGCCTGTTCCATTTTCAAAAAGTGCGGTCAATTGTTTTAATACTTTGGTTATGCAATCAAACTTTCTATTATGTCATGCTGTTTATTACACAGAATTAAATTCGGCCTTCCCACGCGAGATATCCTCATATTTTCTTTCATTGAGCCAAGCCGTTTCGTAGTTCTTGATTATTTTTGAGTATAATCAAAGTGACGCTGCTGAAGTTCGGCGTGTTTCATGGTATCTTAGTCGCTGCAGCGTTATAGGCTCCTCTGCTGCACTGGCACTAAGTTTATATCAAATTAACTTAGAGAGGGTTCTTCACGAGACCCAGGCAGTTGTATCGACTTTTTTGTGCTTCTCTTCTCGGAGTCGTCGCTAGGATAACTGGCGTTGACCAATACTATTTGAAAGTTTCTTGTCCCATATGTTAATTGTCCACCCTGTTCTCACACACAGTTTATAATAGTCCCCCCGGCGAGCCGTTTCCTGTTTATATCTTTTGCGTTTGGGACCTGGCCAGCAATCGGGTTCTTTGGTTCGGGAATAAAGACATGTTTCCTCGGTAAACTTCCGGGTCACTATAAAAAGTGTTAATAAACTATTTCGGGGCTTGTGGGTAATTTCTTACCTTATCTTTTAGCGTGGAAAAATGTACTACCGAGACTCGCAATTTGAGTATTCTGACTCCAAAAAATATGCCTAATGTCAGTGATTATGTATCAATTCGGTTCACAACAAGTTCGGATATAACGTTTACAATAAAATCAAGTGGCGATTATGGTCTGGGGTTGCTTCCTAAACGGTTAGCGAATCAGCAAGATTTCTTTGAAATCCGCAACACATTAATGGGTTGGCTATCATCGTACATGAACAGTCACGTTGAAATAGTCACCTTAGGTGTCCATTGCTATTTCCTGGGTCTAACTACTAGCTTGATTAACAAGGATGTGCGCTGTGTACAATAATTTGCCTTATTTGTGTTATGGATAGCAGTTTGGTTAACCAACATGACGTTCCGTATTTATTTATTGGTGATTTAAAAAACAGTTGTCCAAAATACCGGAGGTTTTTGGTTTAGAACGTACTACCACTTATTCAAGAATATATTCATTCGCTTTAGACTTGGTGCGACAGGCGAATGATGAGCTTTCAAGCACAGCAGTCAATATCATATGTTGCATTCGCTTGACACCTGAAGTATAGATCAGTTGTAACTGCGAACGCACATTTGTACCACGGTCTTCCTGTGACCTTGGAATCAGGTTTGTAACTTCAACTACTCTGAACACGTTTAGTACCAGATAACTTTAGCCAGGCAACCATTTTCTAACCTCTCTCATAACATGCAAACAATCACTGCCACATTTCAAATATCTGAAATCCTTAACTGTCCCATTCTGGAGTATCGCAGCAGAATCGTACACAATTTGAGGAAATCAGAGAGAAGATCAAAACAATGACCTTCACAATCGTTTATTAAGCATATATTAGATAAACGTTCCCCTAATCTCCTACATGTCATGTCAGCAACGTCATCTCCATCCGCTTTGGCTGCAAGGACTAAATCACAAATGGAGACTGTTGCACAATCTGATTTATGAAAAATAACCACTTGAAGTAGCTCCATCCTTAACACTGTAGCACAATTACACGCGAGACTTAGGTAACAAATCCTTACCGTTATTATAGCACAAGATAAATTTAAGGTCTAAATGTTGTCTCACCATATCGCTTCACTGTGGAATCGGTTGCTATTAACCATCAGGTCGTGTGAAACTGTGCAATACTTCCGCAGTAAGTTGGAAAGCTACCTCTACCTGGAAAACACTAGATCGATTTTCTCCTGGAGATGCTCATTTGAACATATATTCAATAAAAGCTTAGATGATGTCTAATACACGTAATATCACCAATTTGAGCGATGTAAGAGGTCCTCAGTGTCTACAAATACTCACACTAAAAATATTGCCTAATACCATCGCATAAGACAAAAATATAGGGCAAATAACTTGCCAGCAAAGTAGACAAAAATTCTCATCCTCGTATGGTCAAATGCAGTCAGGATTAGTGTTAATGACCCCTAGCATTGACATTCTTGTGTAACCAGTAATCGGCACTGGTTTGCGCGCGGTTTAATATAAATCGTTGCTCTGACAGCACCTTCATTTTCGTCGGCCTTTCACAACGACATTCCAAAGCAATCATAAAGAAGGACAAAAACCTGAAGAGAACAGTTGACTGTAACTTTCCTTTTACCTTTTCCGTTACGTTGATTCTTCCTTATGGAGCATAAGTGTTGCGTAAAAGAAATCACATCTTAATACTTGAAGTTCTGCCTTGTCTTTATTGCATACTTTCCGACCCTACCAGGATACCAGAGCGATGCAGAAAGCAAAGAGTCAATATGAAGATGAAAGTTAAAAGCTTGTTTTTGATCCGAGATTGAGAATTTCGGTCGCCTTGGAATTTCGGTCAGACGCTTTGCAGAATATGACAACGAATCCGGTACCAACCGCTTCCACACCCACTCTACCGCCCCCCGAATGATTTTCACCGGGCATGTCTTACTCAAGGTAGGAAAAACAAGTACAGACATACCTAAAGAACTTTACTGTTTCACAACACGGTACAGTCAGAATGGGACTACTCTCAGGTGAGGCGTTCGCTCACGTGGCGGATACTAAACTTCTGGAAGGAACGGTCACAAAAACATTTGTCGCCCTTCCGCGCTTAGGGGTCCGGCCCGGCCTGCATGCTGAACGTCTGCGAGAGTTCCACGCCAGATACCAGTGGCTAGGAGAAGCCATCGGAGCCTAGTTACGTGAACTGCGCAGGATGACAGAAACGGCTTTTGCGGAGAAATCGCAGGCAGTAAGAGACAAGCGCACTCTGGAACAGCTACTTGAAGGCATCCAAACTCCTTCTATTAAGACGAAATTCAGTCGTCCTTCCCCTCTTAATGCCTGGACACAGTCATACATGTGGCTGAGCGGTTGGAACAAGTAGACGAGGTGATGGGAACACAGACCTATTGCTATGGTGACTTGAGGAGGCACAATCAGCCCATACGTAGACCGTTAGAAATGAGAAAAAGTCAATCTATCTATACCGGAGTTATGGTGAACCATCGACCGCCCATCGACATTTCGGAAACTACGCTATCAGCCACCAAAACAGGGGAATTATGGACCACCACGCAGCAACATATCTATTCAAGGTGAGCTTGACTGTTTACCAGCCCCATTATACCCGCTATTATCTGTATATCGGCTGCAATGTAACCATTAACCATAGATCTAAGGGTCGGGAAGTAACACTGGTAGGCTTGATTGACATGGGTGCATGCAAAATCTACTTATGTAAAACGTAGTTAAGCAGCTGACAGATTACGTTCTGGCACCTTACCAATACCGACTGACTGCCGCTAGTAGCGAGCTCCTCACCGTCCGACAATCCATTACGGCGCGGCTGGATATAGCTAATGAGACGTTTAACCATGAGTTTGTTGTTACTGATAGAATACCGATCACCGCAATCATTGGTATGGATATGCTGAGCCGTTTGTAATGCCGACTGGATTTGTGGACCTATCAGTTGATTAAAGAGAAGTGTACCATGTTACTTAGACCTTGCGGAAATGATGTTATGGAAGCTTTTGCGATTCATGAAAACAATTCCGAAAGCGAGCAGTTTTCTCGACCAGCCCACTGACGAGCAGACACGAGAGAAATTAAACGATATGTTCCGTCAACACTCAGATGCATTCGCATGGTCAGCCGACAAATTGGGTCAAAACAACTTGGTAAAGCATCAGATAGACACTGGATCCGTGACCCCTATTAAGATTCCTATACGACGGATCCCAATCCACTGATAAGGCAAACTGCAAAAGCTTATTGACGAAATGATAGAAACAAGAGTAGTACGCTCCTCTACATTCCCATGGGTATTTCCGGTTATTCTAGTGAGGAAAAAGAACGACAGTTTTCCGTTTTGTGCTGTAGTCACGCGAAAGAACGCATTTCCCATTCTAAGAATCAATCACCTCTTCGACGCAATCCCAGCGTCGGTCTATTTTAGCACGTTAGATCTGGCGTCTGGTTATTGGCAGGTAGAGGTCGAAGAGATTGACAGAACAAATACATACTTTCTGGTTCCTCCAGGTATTTATAAGATCCAAACAATGCCCTTTAGTCTGTCAAACGCTCCTGCAACGCAAAAGTTCTTTATGATCTAATTACTCACAAGTGTCTTGTTTATTTGGACGTAGTCGTCGTACATTGGCGAACGAAAGAGGAACATCTAAACAACCTAGACGAAGTGGTAACATGTCTGATCAAGGTAAGCCTGAAACCTCAATCGCAAATTCCACTTATTACAAGAAATGGTTATTTATATCCAGCACATCATCTCTAGGACAGGCAACCGGACAGATACTCGCAAGACAGGCCTGGTAAAGGCGTGGCCAACCCCTACCAACGTAGAGTAGTTAGCAGTTTCTTAGGGTTGGCGTCATACTGTCGTCGGTTCATCAACAAATTCTCAAAAGTCGCGGCCCCGTTACACGCCCAGTTACAAACAGGTGGCAGTTTCAAATGAACTCTTGAATGTTCAGCAAGTTTCGATCAATTGCGCGAGTCTATCTGTACCGTCCCGACTTTATTCTTTCCCGACTTTTCACCACATGCTGGGGAGTTTGTTTACGACACGGATGCCAGTGATCATGCCATGGGGCGGTTTTATCACAGAAAATACAGGATAACGTCGTGTGAGTAGTTTCTTACAGGAGTAGAGACTTACGTCAAGATAACGAAATTACTGTACGATAAGGTAATAAATGTTGGCATTGGTGTTTTTCATAAAACAAAATCGGCACTATCTTTTAGGAAGAAAATGTATAGTACGGACCGATCACTACTCTTTCAGGTGGTTGAAGAACTTCAGGGACCCTGAAGGTAAGATTGCTAGCTGGCAAGAGTAGCTACAAGAGTACGAGTTCGACTGTTACCATCGGCCTGATAAAAACAACAGAGCAACGCGGAAGCTTCATCGAGGATTCCTTTTCGAGGTCATAGTAACTGTCCTTCTTGCAACACGCAAAACGTAACTCTAGTCAACCTGCAACAATCCGAGTATAATCGTTGGCAAATAGCACAGGCTTCGGACCCAGGCATGTCATTTATGTACCACGCGCGAATTTTGGGTAGAGACAGACCAGTCCAAAAAATGAAGGAGAAATCTTACGAAGCTCGGTATTTATGGGGCATGTGGGATAAGCTCCCCATCGGAAAAGGCATGTTGGTTTTCGATTTCGGTCTAACTTACCTGAGGAGAATAGTAGTCACACAGGTGCTAATTACGGAAGTGCTCTTTGAACTGCTGCAACAGCTGGGACACGCTGAGATCAATAAACTGAAGTCGGCGGCGCTCCGACGAATCTGATGGCCGCATCAAGGAAGGGACCTTGTCAACTTCTGCCAAGCCTGCGAAGGATATGCAACGTTCAAAACTCCAAGAATGACTTATAGGGCACCGCTACAGTTCTTGAAAGCGGGATACCCGAACGAAATACTTGGAGTTGACCTCGTTGGTCTGCTACCGGAAACGCGGAGAGGGAACCGCTACATCCTAGTCACGATAGACTACTTCTCCAAATGGTGTGGAGCTTTGCCAATCGCACAGGCTGATACTGTCACCATGGCAACCGCGATGATTAACCACAGTGTTCGCCAATGTGGAGCGCCGGGCAATTGCATTCCGATAGGGGGTCGTGTTTTGAAAGCTCACTGGTACAGGGGATGTGCAAAGCACTCGTGATCGATAAAACGCGAACAACGGCTTACCATCCCCAAGGAAACGGATAAGTTAAACTCACGAATAGGTTATTGAAGTCACTCTTGAAGGCCTTCGTCGAGCAGAACATTTACGAGTAAGATACTTAGTTGCCCAAATGCTTATCGGCCTACCGCATTAAGTTCCACTCCTCTACCAGGCAAACGACATCATTTATGTAAACAGGTATGTAAGTTCGATTGCCCACGGACGTACGATTGCGATTTCTCATATATTGTACACATCGGTGACAGAATATGTTAGTAAGCTTCTTGAATCCGTTCGCGCACACGCGAAGCAGCAAGCATTCGCTAAGCGACAGCTCAATGGTGACAGAAAAATACTACGGCAATACTCTTTTCGGTGTCCCGATGAAAGCAGGCAACCTCGTATATTTGCATCAGGCACCAGTATCCGGAATACCAATGAAGCAGCATCGTGAGGGGGCAGGCCCTTACGTAGTGGACCGAGTTATACCGGATCTGACTTGTGTGATTATGGACCCAAATAATGCTACCGGACAGCACATTGTTGTACCCTGTAATAGACTTAAACCATTCCAAATCAAGGCTGAGCATTCGAATGCGGAGGTCCATAATGAAACACCGATAGATGTAGCCAACAAAGTCGACGTACCACCACAAGGGGGTTTGGCGTGGCAACGAGGACGTTGCCGACATAGTAAGGATACAGTGTAACGAGTGATCAGAACTGATTTGGCGCGTGATTGAATTTAAGTCGTTGCTATGACAGCACCTTCTTTTCCGTCTGCCTTTCAGAACGGCATTTCAACGCAATTATGGATGAAGGACAATAACTGAGGAGAAGCTTTAACTGTAACTTGTCTTCGCCTTTTTCGTTACATTGATTCTTCCTTATACGGCATACGTGTTGCGTAGTAGAAGTTATGTCTCAATCCTTGGAGTTATCCATTGTCTGCATTTCATACTTCTCCCTGTCTGCTTTTCGTTAATAGCAATGTGTCCATCTACTCGGGAGCTTACCTTTTCCCATAGACACATACACATAGCAATATGCATACATCCAGTAGTCCCGTTGGTTACTGTCCCATGACCAATGAGATTGGCACTGATGGTGCGTGCATGTAGACCCTCATATAGAGAAAGAATTGATCCACGCGTAAACGTGAATGCACAACACGTTATTTGTATAGTTGTAGCAAGCTAATTTATTAGCACTATGCTTGAAGGTGCATGTATGTAGTATAGTAGTGGAGGCAAATTTTGCGCAGTATTTTCAATTGTGTTGCGTACAATTTGACCACATCCGAAACCGAAAATAATTGCCCACAGGCAGTAATAACTGAAATACTGAGACTTGTAAAATGCTACGACTGACATCTTAACTCTCAAGAAAAGCTTGATGAATGAATACATACCAACTAGTAGAAAACACTTATTATATCAGTGTTGCTTATACATGATGGATTCATCAGATTTTAAGTTTTACCTATTCTCACAATGATATCTTTAGTATGCATACTCCGGAATACTTGCTAGGTAATAATGATGAAATTTTTCAGCGCCCCACCGAGTCAGTGTTTTTCATTGCAACCTCTCAGCTTATTACGACCCACGTAACTCTTGCACACAAAGGCAATCGGAACCATTAACCGAATGCACACGGTAATTGATTTGCCGAATGCTACCTTGTTGTTTGATAGAGACACCAATTTACTTAAATCCGCAAATTATCACAGCTCTCCAGGAGGAAAGTTATTTTTGTTAAGCTGGCCGGTTGGTCTAACTCGATGGGAGATTTGGCCTATTTTCATAGACTTTGACTCGGATTAGGAAATAACAAGTCAAAATGCGTCCTTAAAAATTAAACCCGAAAATAATTCCTCCGGGGCTATTCTCAATCGTTTTGTATAGTTTGAAGCACTATGCAAATTATATATGTCCATATTTTCCAAAAAGAAGGCAGAAGCTGTTATTTTAATTCGTAATGGATTTTTTGTACCACACTTTGAACTAACCAATTGAGCTGGCTAAAGTGAGGTTGATTGCAGGTTCAGTATGCCGTAGATTTGCAAACTCTCTATATTTTGACTATTAAAACCGTAGGCTTTGTTTGTCACCATTGTGTTTGGAATACCGAAATTTACATGCAGGAAACAATAGCCTCAGCTGTAGGTCCTGTTGGCACAAATACGTCTTTTTATTTCCAGTAGGCGTCGTTCGAATAAAGAAACACTTTTCTATCAGGCAGGTCGAAGAAGTCAGTGTGTACACGCTGCAATCTTTTAGTTGGTTATTTCTATCGGCTAAGTGGCATCATAGGAATGCTTTTTCTTTCGCCTCAACAGAAGTCGCAGTGCCAAAATAAGTCCACTGTGTCAGTCAACATTAGACTTTCCTACATAAGATGGCACGCGTCTCTACATCCTTGTGAATCCAGGGTCAGTTGCGTGTCACACTAAAGCAACATTGTACGGCAGCCGTGGTATAATGATGGTTCTTGTTCCCCGTAGGAAATAACTTACTTTGAGAATCAACATAGACAATCGAGTAAAAGACGGCAGCTGTTTTGGATCACATTTATAAGGACATGCCTAGGAGACTAAGAGCTTGACTTTGGCAAGTAATATTGCAGTAAGTTTGCTTGGCGTATATCTGCGCTTAGCATGCGGTTTAAATTGTATGCTAGAGCGAATAAACCAACTTCGCGCCCAGATGTAACGACGGTCTCCCCTGTTCCGCCCCGCACCTCCCCCCCCACGAGCGCCCCCGCCCCTTCACATGCCTCATCACATCCCAGCCTAAGCCACACGACTCTCCGGCCCACTTTAGCACCCGCTCACCGCCGTTATCATACTCCCTTTCACTACTACGTGTCTTCTCAAGGCCATTTTTAGACGCTAATGAATCTCAGCGCCTCCACTCACAACGCCGAGTCACAGCCACATCATCCCCCCCCCCGTTCATGCCTCATGCCTCGCCCCCGAGTTAAAATAATCCTATCAACTCGTTTCAGCCATCTTTCACTACGCCTAAACAATTATTAATCAAACCGCTTAATCAATTGACTGTTCCTACTTCACCTCCTTCCATACACTCGTACCTATATAGCTCTCCACCCGTCAACATCCGTTCGCTCGGTTTCATTTACATGAAGATAAAACTAACGCCCTCCTTGCCGCATCCTACTACATCTGCCCCCCTCTGCTATACCCATCCTTAACTATGACACAATGACCCCTCTTCTATCCCCACTGCTGAACATGCCCTCGTATTGAGCTAAATTATTCTCTGCTCGCTCATATGCCCCCAGAACATCGCGTTCTCTCCTCGCTTTGCTGTATGAACACCGACGCCCCTCTGCAAGCCACCCCCCCCCCCCCCTAAGCTTCGATCACTGCATCGTCTCGCCATTATAATCTCCCCTGGGTCAAGGGCGGATGTACCATACCATTTCACGTTTATGTCTTTTCGGCACATATATATATCCACTATAATGACTCCCATCCTCATTCTCACCGTCATACTGGTTCTTGACCAACTACACTAATGCTATCGTCCGCCTTTCGTTATGAACGAAACGCAGAAAGAAATCACTAGCAGAGTGTTCGCTCGGCTCCCTACGCCACTTCCGCTATCCATACATCCCTCACCGTCCCCAACCCCTCTTTTCGGGACTTACAGACACGCAATCTCTCATGTCACCATCTGTTCCCGCCTTCTTAGCTTCAATATCGACTAGCATCCGGGACTTACGTCGCTATCCCACACCCACCGATCCTCAAAACACGACCCCACTACATACACTCCATTCACTTCTATCCCCGCCATAGGAACTCCTTCGGTCCCTAACTCACACATGACACTTGCTACGAGCACTCAACAACCCCTGCCCTAATCACACTTGAGTTTCTACGATGAGGTGGCCCGCTCATGCCCCTCACGACTTTTTCCCTATCACAGGAACCTCCACAATCAATCTAGCGAGATCTCGGTCACTGCACGACCTCATCACCGTTAGGTGTTAAAACACAGCGAACAGTCCTCTGCCAGTGACCAAATTATCATTCATGTAAGACTCACCTCAAGGTACACTTGCCAATATCAGATCGTCCCAATACATCTTTTGGAAATGACCTCAGGCGTACACTCCGCGCTACTCTCCCCACCTATATCTTCTCACTACGCGTTATCTAATCTAAAGCCCTATACTTATCACCGGCTACATCTCATCCCCAATTGCGCCCTCACGCCTGTCTGCCCTACGTCATCCCTTCCTATGATTCACCTCATGCCATGGCGTCAAGATAACAGGATTCGGGCGACTAGTCCCGTTCTGTGGTTTGGGGCACTTCGCCTGCAGTCGGGAAATTATTCCGTCGGTAATTGTTATGTTCCGCAACACTTTGTTCCGATGCACTGCATGCGTCTCTGTAGTTTGCTATCTCCGGAACCACTTTCCTATGCGGATGCTATTTGTGACCCCCCGCTCATATTACCACGCATTTGCTTTGTCTTTTGAACCCGGCGTCAATTACAGTTGTAATATAAACGGCGGCGCACACGGCCCTTCACCGCGAATCCACATAGACCGTCCCAGCCACGCTCTCTTGAAAAATGTCGGACCTAGACGTAGATTCGAAGTCAGGTTTAAACACGCCTCTCCTGTATCGCCAATCTATATCCCGATTACTATCCTTGTAATACTAGCAGCCGCGCTGGACAAAATATTTTCAATGGTGGTGGCGAATCTGAAATAAGGCCCCCTTCGTAATTTATATAAATTATTTATGGCAAGTGTTTACCTCACCATACATATATATATGACGGCCAACACCTAAGTTTACGCGGTACGGTATACTAAAATGACTAAAGTGCACTCTCGAATCAAACATCTATCATCACCCGGCACTTGCGCAACCGTGCGCGCCACCCCTACCATATTATCCCCAATAACTCTGATCAGCCTTTCATTGAGTTTATATGCAGTTTATGGACATAGCGCAGATGTACTGTACGTATCTCAGACACTAAGGCTCTCGGCCTCCCTCTACCTCAAGACCACCGTGCTGGTCTTGCGTCGCTCCTGATTTCACGTCACCTTTTACTTTACTAACCATCCCCCTATCCTCGCGACACCGGCCCCCACACACCCCCCCCGCTTTACATCTTTGCCCACATCTCCTCTCACTCACCCTCCATATAATAACCCCCCTCTCCTTCAATTAGACGCTGCGTATATTCATAACATATTGTATGTGGGACGTAGTTTATTCATTGCAGCTGTTAAAGAGCTCTATTTAATTTCCGCATTACTGACCCACCCAGCATCACTGCACTGAGCGCGTTTAAATGCCTTGTCTGCGCTAGTGGCGCAGACAATATTAAAACTGATACGCCCGATTGAGTCCCCTACGCGCGCTGCGCCTCAAAAATGCCATACGTCGGTGCACGATATGTTCAAGCGAGACGCGTTTGGCGGTATCCAGCTTAGACTTTGTACCGTGTCCTCCATATTTCAGCATGCCCTTTCATGAACTTTCGTTGAATCGGCCAGCACACCAATTTAAAACCTACCTACATGTTCGCCACCTTCATGTAGAGAGTCACTTCTGGACAACTGCATCCCGGCCAACATTGATTAAGTTGTCGAAACTATCGCGCCTATCTACCATCAATCCCCCTGTAGAGCTGTCCACGCACTATACCGCGCTGCACTCTTGTCGCTCTGGTTTGTGCACACACCTAACACCACGAACTTATCCTCTCCGACGCCACCCCGCCATTGCCTAGCCCCAGGCCACCTCTCGTGCAACTCCACACAATATCATCACTGCCACTCTCGAATATATATTATCCCTCACTTTCTACCCCCCCCCACGACAGTGAAGTAATATCTCTATCTACTTTTACGAAATGGCCAATTCGCACCCCGCACCGACTACCGATCACATACCTCTTTTTAACACACCACTAACTCAGATGACTGAGCATATTCTCACACCCACATACTAACATACCATGCTTGCGCGGCAGGACCCTACGCTCTGTATAGCTCATATACGACACACCGAAGCGAAGGTGAGTCAGTTGTCATACAGCTCGTGGAATGTATTGTCAAATATTTTTCTCTTTTTTCATCGCTTATTACCACACAGCCACACCTCTGCTCACCTCACCCCCGTGCACATCGCATCACTACTTAAATAGACTATCGTTTCCGCCTCCCCCGGCACAACCATCAAAACCCTTGTCAATAACACGATTCTACGCGTTGTCAACGCTACCCCATCAAGGCCCTCTGCCCTGAACCGCACCACGCTGTATGCCAATCCACCCGCCACGACGCCCTGCACTACACTAAACGAATATAGCCGTCATGTCATCGCCCGTCCGAACAGCGCCCATCGTAACTCTTCGCTCATGCACCGCGTCTTGGAAGCTCATCCGAACTATTCACGCTGAAGATGTAAGTGTGGTTCCCACACTAAACCTCCCTGTGTAGCGCAAGACAATTGTTGACATCATCCGTGTTCACACACGTGCACTACCCCACTCTTTTTTTAACCCTACTGTCGTCGCCTCAAACTGGCAGATGCACACCACGCTGCACCACATCTACTTCAAAAGAGCCGTGAGATCCCCCTGTTGCCGCATATACCTACAGCCAGGAACCGACCACATCACTCAAACCAATAACATGAAGTACTAAACACCTCTCTCCCCCCCCCCCCCCCCCCTTTCTTGATTCTGACTAAGCTCGCCGCGGAACTTAACCCAACTCCTCCCACTGATCCTCCGCTTGAGCCAGGCAACTACCACATCCCTCAGTTGATCTCGCCTCAAGTCTTTCACAGAATTGTGGGCACACATCGCAGCAGTTAACACGCCCCATCCATGTCCATTGATCATGACAAGACGTATCCGCCGTATTTTATCTTACGCCCATCACTGAGCATCACATAACAACAAACGTTTCACTTAATAATTAGCTTGGTGTAAACTTATACCCACTGACATCAGTAGGTTTAGCCAAAAGTACACGAAAATTTGGATTAATAACTAACGGTGTCAATCTGAAATGTACTGGCACATAAAATTTACCAGATAATAGGAAGCAAGGGAACCCTGTTCACCATAATGTATCATCCTACAATGAACATCCTTGTTAAACATAGCTAGTTTATTTTAAAATAATGTAAAATTGTATCCAACTTACTAACCTTCTTGGGCGAAACGCACACTTGTGGTACTGAACTGCTTGACGTAGGACTATATTATTCCAATAATCATAACCACGTAATATGTTTAGCGTCGCAAAGGTTAGTATAGAAAAGGTAATGTTCCTAAACCTGCTCTATTCAAAAGATGGTATGTTTATAATGTTCAGGAAACATGCAAGCATTAATTAAGAGCAACATTCTATATATAAATCTTACTCACGGCATTACAATTCACTGGCATTAAAGTACGTTCAACACAAATTTCCTAGATCGATACCTGGTTCCTTTTGAAACAAAAAGTATTTTGATAAATGTGAACTACTTAATCTTTACATTATTGGGGCCAGAATTCTAAACATTTGGTTTGTTTCATTTTTATGTGATGCATTACACTTTCATGTGCCGGATTACTTTTTCAGTTGCGAAAAGATCTGGTTACATACTACGCAACATAGAAGTCGCTACTTTTGATTTAATGTTGTGCATTTAAGCTCGCAGAACTCTCTTCTATAATAATATAAAACAAACCTAAGCAGGCTTTCTATGTGCATAGTATACTGCGTGTTCCATGACATGTTCGTGATTGCACAAATAGGGTTCCCTCAAACGATAAAGCGGTTGAGACATTCGGAATAAACAGTCTAGGTGAAGGTATTTATTAGAAAGTGCACCAAGGTATACAATGCGCATTGCAGTGTAATAAACACAACCAAATTCTAGACAGATGAACGTTTCCAGATTTTCCTTTTCACCACCGCATATGTTTACTTCTTTTGGTCTTATTGACCACTCACAATTATATACGTATGCTTAATTGCCAGCCTATTAAAACCTCGCACTATATTGATATAAATTCAGTAGCTTCAAATGAAGTGGACAGTTAATTTACTGGCGGATGCGATATCAAATGACGGTTCTTAGTAACATTGTAAAACTAGTTAGACATCAGAAAACAAGGCCATATCTCTTCAAAATGTCTGGTAATTACAATCAAGATTTAGCTTGCACATGCTCTAATATCACGGGTAAAGTAATTGCTGAAAAAGATCCTATCTTTTAATTAATCTTAAATACAAAAATAGCGTACGTATATTGCCATCAACTTTTGAAGCTTTTATCCTTTAACTAAAAATACTATTATCAATTATTATTTCTTTTCTTTATTTTGGCTTGTTACTATCAGGTAAAATAATTAAACTTTAGCAGAAAACTATATGCACCGCTTTATGATTTTTAGAGTTCACTCCGGGTAACTTTCCTACATATTACAAAATATTTGTTTAAACAGTAATCATGTATTAGACTGTTATGATATACGGATTTTGAGCAGTTCTCCGAGCTGTGAAATTATTTTGCAGACGTTTTGTTGCCTGACTAGGCAACATCATCAGTGCGGCTTCAGGGGCCTGGTTCGCAGTGCCTCGTAAGTGACTTCAATGTCCAAGTGTTTATTGGTCGAGTTCTGTTTTGAATGCCAAACTTCAATGAACTCACGTGTTTGCCGGCTTTTAGCTCTTCCGAGGATACTGGCATGCTCTAGTTCGAATTGATGGTTCTCAGCATCCATATGCACTGACATCAGGGAGTTCTGGTCGTGGCGACATATGGCTAGGCTGTGTTCGTGTAGCCTTGTGCCAAGCTTCCTCCCAGTCTGTCCCACGTAGTATTTGTCGCAGTTCCGGCAGCAGATCTTATACATCACACCAGTTTCTTCTTCTTTGCTGAGTTGATCTTTTGCTTTGAAGAGTTTACTACGAATTGTTTCTTTTGGCTGGTGTGCAACTTTGACTCCGAAAGGCAATAAAAGCCTCGCTGCCATTTCAGAGATACCGTTGATATAGGGCAGTGTTGTTCTCTTTTCAGCTCGTACATTTCTCGAGGTGTGTTGAGTAACCTTTTGTGATGCGAGGCAGCGTAGAATGAATCCTTTTGGGTACGAGTTCCGCTTGCACAGATTGAAGAGATGATCTTCCTCTGCCCGTCTCAGCTGCGGTGTGCTACAGTGGATTTGTGCTGTTTGAAAAGTGTTTGCACGCAGCTGCGTTTGTGGGCTGCCGGATGATTGCTGCCGTAGTTGTGGATCTGGTCCGTATGTGTAGATTTTCGGTAGACTGTTGTTTCCATTCGTTCAGCACCACTCCTTCGTGTGAGAACGTCTAAGAATGGTAACTGCTCGTTGTTCTCTTCCTCCCTGGTGAATTGGATGCCATCGAACACAACGTTTATTAATTCCTGTGTTTCCTCCAATTTGGAACTTTTGAGGATGACGAAGGTGTCGTCTACGTATCGGACCCAACGTTTTGGTCTCGCGATCAGAAGTGCTATTTGTTCCAACGTCCGCATCACTGCCTCGGCTACTAGATCAGAGTTCGGCGATCCCATTGGTGTGCCTCTTATCTGTTCGTAAATTTGACCATTAAGAGTGAAATGTGTTGTTAAACAGAATTCCAATAACTCCATCATCTGTTTGGTTTCGAGTTCACTGTTTGTATTAGACGACATGTGCTCCTCTAGCAGACGCGTCATTGTTTGTTTAGCCAAGTCAATATCGATGGAGGTGAACAAGGCGGTAACATCGAAAGAGACCATTGTTTCATCTTGTTCAATGGTTGCGGTCTTAAGGTTCTCAAGGAACTGCTCTGCCGAGTTGATTGAGTGTTCCGACCCCGCGATTGTTTCAGCAGTCTCTAGAGCTTCTTTGCAAGCCTGTAATTTGGTGCTTCTGGTAACGACAGGATAAACCGTGTCACAACTTGTCATACACTGAAACGTATACTAATACGATTGGCTTCATTTAGATATAGTTATTTATTAGTTCCCCGTTGGCTTTTAATGTGCTGACCTCCCAAATAACAAGACGGAATCGTCTAGTTTAACCATTTAACAATAAATGTTTAATGCCGTTAAATAAGTTGCAGTTAAAATAATTTAACACCCTCCAAATAATCCCAAAAATGATATGCTTGCAAGCTGATTTAATGATGTGTTGAATAATTAGTTGCAAACAAATACTATGCCTCACTGTCACAACCCAAGGTTGGGCACGGCTTGCGCATGATAAAATTAGTTGTAAAAATCAGCATAAATCACATATCATGTAGACTTTTCCAATAATAGCCCCATTGATTTATATGGAAGCAGTATGTTTATGGCTACGAGTTTAGCGATATAATTCAGACACATTAAAAATATTTAAACTATTTTTTTTGTAAAACCCTTTAAAAACTTGCCGCTATCTATACACTGTAACTTCGCTCTACCTATCAGATCAGAGCACTGCAGGTATGTGCCGCGAATTGCGCACAATTTTACATCCTGTTAAAATCCAAATATGAAATAAGCAGTACTAATTTACTATGATTATTATAGCAAATGCCATAGTTCCGTTGGTAACCCGAAATGTTACTTATAGCAGGGTATCATTAAAAAGCAACCTTGTAACACCGTTCGATTTTCAGCAATTTCTAATTTTTATGTTCTGCAGTTTTCAGATAAGTGACGGCTAATTTACTGGCTCCGCGATATAATTTGCGTAACAAAAGCGCATTTGCGTAGGATTACTTATTTTATTCCTTATCAAAGCAGTTTATGTTATATGTGAATGCAACCTGCGAATAGCGCCCCTTATTGTAATAAGCGTCGGTCCTGTTATTAGGGATTGCAGTAACATGACATTAAGCACGTAATTAATTGTGCAGTCCTTTCAATAAACATGATAATGCAAAACGGTTAATGTTGCATAAATATTGGTTTTGTATAGAATATACCCCTGTATTCCCACAGATGATGGAATACGAATTTGATTGTGATATTTTATTTTAGTCATAATGCTGGTAAGATAGTCTGCATCATATGCGAATCATCGTTACATTTAAATAAAACTGCAGTACCATTTTAACATTGCGAGCAGAGATTTTAAACATTTTAACGCAACTGCAACATTAAAACATTAGGAAATCTTTGTAGACAAAACAATGAGGAGAAATGCAATTATCATCCCTTTTATGAAGCCGAATTAATAAATGCGGTTGAACAGTGTCGTCGACCCTCGAACAAGCAAAATAATAAACAAGGTGGACCCGTTGATTTACGTATATAAACCGGAAGATAAATGCAAAAATCTGCAAAATATTTCTTTGGAAAACAAGGAAAATTTAATACACGGTTAATTTAATAATAAATATATCACAGTGTTTACCGTACATCGCTGTCATCTTTGTCTACAAATCAGATAACAAATGTCTGAGAATCAATTTTGGCGATAGATATTTAAAAGCCATTTAACCCTCGTATAATTACCAGTGCTGTCCTAAACAAAATAAGTTTACATAGGAAAACAAAAAAAGCATTTCAAGATACCTAATTTTATTTAGCTATTTTTACTTAGGATTTAGTAAATATTATCCTGCTTGTAAGCTACATGATTAGCAACACTAGCATGTCTTTTCTACACAAAGGCTAACGTGCATACGTTAACCACATTTCTGTAACAGGCATCCTCACTTTACAGAAATTTATTTCACTTGCACATCTTTGTCATTTGAGTTTGTACCGTCTTTGAGTATGCGTAGGTTCGAAGATTCCAAGTGCATCCGTGTCGGGTGCGTAAATCGATGCTAATAGACCAGCAGACTGTAGACAAAACAACTACATCGTAGGCGTTTGGATGACCATATCAAAACCGCATATTAACTGACCATATTGGATCAAACATGCAACTTGTTAATTCTTAATTTTATGCTAGAAGGTGTTGTCAGTGCTGTAGAAAGGATCGACCCTGTTCTCAATAGGTATTGAGAATATGCACGACGTATATCTATAGGCGAAATATTTAGGTAAAATGTTGAAGAAAAAGCGATGATAGTGTAATTGTGGTCTAAGAAATTTACCTTATGAATCACTACAAATTAATGCTGGAAATAATTACACTCCGTGCTTCTTTTTAGCCGTTTTACAAAGCGGTCTCCGAAATATAATTAAACAAACTAAATAAACAAGGCCATCAGAAAAGCAGATATTAGCAGATAAGCCTAATTCTACTCGATTTAAAGGTGGTCAAATAAATGCAGTCTCTATATACAGGCAGTTGTTTCATCTAGAATTTAATCAGGTAGATTAGGCTGATACAAAATAATAAACAATGTATTTCATAAACGTTCGTTAGTATTTTTTTCAACAGGTCGGAAGCAAAACTTCATAAATGATGAGCTGCTACCTTATTGCATTATTAAACGTATTTAACATTCCAATTTGAGCAGAAATTTAGAGTTTACTTCCAATCTAAACCAGTCATTTAAACACTGTGACGATTATATGACCGTCAAAACCAACCACACAAGTAGTTTTTTGAAATCGCCTTTTCCCAGTTGGCGGCTGTTGATTATTCTTACTAGTTATGCTTATAATATTAACATAAATGCCTGAAAGATAACTGTGAAAGGCGTTTGCAAAAATTAACGTGTTGCATTTAGATTAACAATGCAAACGCAGATAAAAAATGTATTTCAAGCTGGTCTCTGCATTATTTTGAAGTCATTTTGACGACAGCGCATATTTCTCAAAGAAACCACCATACTCGAAAGTAGCATTTAAGATTTGATGCACAGAGCGGTAAAATCTATAACGGAAAATATAATGAAAAATTCAAGTTGAAGAAGGTTAACACCGCAAATCGAACCTTAGAAAATAATTGATCGAATTAGCATTGCTGTGGCCGTTTGGATGCAAAGTACTTTGAGTCGAATCCCCTTACAATTAATCATGTAATTACAAGCAATGGGTGGAGTCATAATTTGCTATAATTTAAATCGTTTACAGACGCATTGCTATATGAATTTGTAAATATGCTCTAGCTTTTATATGAAAAACAACTCCGGTTTTCACGGTTGATTCTCAATAGGCTTTTACAAATTTGGAATATTTGAATAATAGCTTATGTGAACACGTTTGTACACTTTGTAGGCAGAGAATTAGCTATAGAAACCATAGTTATATAAGTCGACAAATTGATATGATTCATAGTTGTGACAAACAAGTAATGCGATGCGGTTATTCATAACTGAATGATGAAGCCTGTTAATAAATTACTGATGTCAACAAACTCAGTAGGTAGTAAACAAACATTGTTAACTTTTGCGTTACTCTGTTGTAAAAATTACAACCATGGAGTCCAAAACAAATAAGTGCTATAGATAATAGCCAATTTGATTGTTATTAAATATAATGTGTACATTACAAGATATTTTTGACTTGTTCAATATGCATGTTACCAAATCTACGAATAATTAAATGGCTAAGTAATAAGGAAGCGAAATTAAGAGTACAATCTTGCTTTTAGATTTCATGGACGGCATGTCAACTAGGGAAGTATGCAACATTAGTAGCTGTGCTATGTACATAACACAAATGATATAATCTCACGGTTTTTTCTATATTTTATAATCCACATATATTTATTGTTTGACATTGAAAATGCTTACGTTTAACCAACCAACCGGTGCAATGGACTTAGTTAACATAACTGAATTACAATTTTGGTGATTGAGAGCCTTGAATGATTGCACTAGTATAAACTTTGCACAACAACCAGCAATATAGAAAAATTGGGATCCATCATTTATCTCATTGTACTTAGCAACAATAATACGACACAACAGTAACCAACTGGTAAAATCAATAAGTTTCCATGTAAATTTTAGTGGGCGCACTTTATAAATCCAACAATTTTCCTCTCTGGTGTTAGCTGTTGTAAATGTTATAGTCAAACGGCGTAGTGCAACAAGATGCCTTCACCTTTTTGTTTGCTCGCCATCAAATTATTTGAACAGTCCAGTTTTTCATTGCATGGATAATTTGTGTGTTTTCTACAGTATAAATCTAGTCAGTTCAGGATGTACAAGGACAATAATTATTTATTAAGCCAAAAAGCCTATATTCGCTTGCACAGATTATACAGGATAGACATTGTAAATGCCTCTTTTTACGTAGGAAAGCTATTAAGGTCAGTAGTTAGAGAACTACATTTCCAGCATGGCACTTACTTTACCTTCAAAATAAAATATGTTGCAAACTATTCTGCTTTATCTTGAGCGTACAACCTAGCTTCAAAATCAGACGTTCTTGTCAATTCATGTTCAACGGTTTGTTTGTCCACTATTTGAAGTAAAACTTGTATGTTAGCTAATAGTTAAAAACTGGGTGGATGCACTAAGTGCCGGTAGCAACGACATTTTCAAAAATTGGGGAGTATATGTTAAATAATCTAAAATAGTTATAGTATAAGTTATTCCTTACCCATGATAAGTATCACATCTATAAATCTGACTCCATTAACTTTATTTTACTGTGGATAAGAAACTTAGTTGCCTGAACTAGAAACAGATTTATAAACTATATTTATCCGACAGGCTGACCATTAAGCCAATTTTCAGGTTTTTGAAAAGAAGTTATATATATGTATGCATCGTTTATGCAGCAACACCTGTGCGTGGTATGCTGTGATGATTTTAGTTTGGCATGTACACTGCGTGTTGAAATGAGCCTTGATATCAGCCGATTCGTAAAGCCCCATTGGTAACCTTATTTATGCATTCGGCAGTTAAGATCAAGTAATTCTTGTCATAATTAATTATGCAACATATCATCAAAAACTTAATAAATGGATGTCGATGCACGTCATCTAATGGTTCTTCCCTAGAATTATAATACCAACTCCTTTATTTAAGCAGAACTCGACCTATCTGAAGTATATAGGTATTATCCATCAATTCAAATTGGATGCTAGTATACAATAAAAAAGCACAAAAGGTAGGTAGAGGAAACGGTTAGCAACATCAATTAAGTTAACTTACTACCTAAAATATTTTGAATTTTGTAAATCAATCTAACGGTTGCTTAAAATATTTTAAGAATGAAGGCAGAGTGCTTCCAATAATCTGTTCAAACTGGCTGCGTACTTCAATGCTTTCAGTTATCCTAGCTATTTGACGCTTTATCGGCAACTTACTTCTGAACTGCTTATTTAAGTTGATTGCCATCCATATTCTAGTATTTACTATAGAGTCTAGTAGTTGCACATTAGGCAAGACGTAACATACTTTTGAACTGCCATAAAAGTAATTATTCAAGAAACATGCCTTTAGTTAATCCTACATGGGTGATATATATATATAAAGCTAACTTATATATTAATGATGATATTTCTGGCTACATTTCACTTTAATGAACACCGCCCTATGGGATCGCATGAATGGCTTATTTAATCATTTGTCGCTTAAAACATCCCGTTGAATTTATATCAGGATGATTGTGAATTTAGGAAAGAAAGAATTTTTTGACACAGCGATTACGGTAAAGCTTCTTACGATGTTATTAAGTTGATGAACATAACAGCTATGACAAAGAGCTCAGATACATCTATACAATTATTTAACTGACGTCTTTAGGGCGTAAGATGTTAAAGTTTGTGGTTGCTAAGTAAATGCTGGCAAAACTGTATGGTCTTTGAATAGGAACGGTATCAATGTAAACGTACGCGTTTATATTCAATACCCGCTTTATTTTGACATTGTGTTCCTTGGAAAAGTCCTTTGTTTTGCAGTCGACAATCTTGACAGAATAATAATTTTGAGGACCAATATGTATTATACAATTTTTAGTATTTGTATATGACATACAATGTAAACGAACGTGACATAATTTGCTCCATCAAATATCCTTTATATTTCTGTCAGGTATTTGAAAAGATATATAAATAATTGTAACTGTTCCGTTCTGAATCAAACTCTTTAATAAAATGAGAACAGTAAGTATATGAACAACTAGGAGCTCCTGTTCATTAAAGCAGTCGGCTCCCTGATTTTAGGCTTTAAACCATAATAGACAATTTATCACCTAACAGAACAAGCATCTTGTCTTCTATTGCATCACCATTTGATCACCTTGATTACACGTTGTATTATTTCTTCGTAAAGCACATCACAAAGATGAACTTTTAGTTGTAAGTTAATATCAATTGTCTTAATGAGATGCATAGAGGAACACGGTCCTTTTATTACGACTTCTTAGCTTGCTTATTTCAAAATATATTTTCATGTTTAATTTAAACATAACGCTTTAGTTTTAAATGTTATATAGATAAACTGATATTCCATGAACTTCCCATTTATTTATAACACTGCTTGATTTCAAATGCACTTTTATTACGAGGGAAAAATTGTATGCGAGTTAGCTATGACATCCTCAAATAAAATTTAAATTTTCTTGGAATAAAGGATATATTGTAAATAAATGTATATAGAGGGTCTTAGTTTGAAGAGGTCCATTGTAAAATGTAGATTATATTATTAATACTATTAGCAATGTAAACGTGCGCATGTTATTTGCTGTATATTGCAAAATTGTTTATTAAATATTATAGACCAAATCGGTCGTAGCATTTATCATTAAAATGATGAAGCAAAGCCGATCTATATATATTTGTTGTTGCATAATGTTCCGTAGCTGTTGTGTCAAGATAGAAAATGCACTCTGTATTTGTAGAACCCTATTTCTCTCACTTGCAATAAGTTAAATTTAATGTAAATCGGATCAATTGTCCATAATGAGCAGAGGCAGTATTTGTTTCCGTATTCCAAAGAAATTAATTTGCAATGCGCGAACCAAGTGAGAATTAGGTTGCATGTTATTACTTACATACTTAACGCATTCTTAAAAATCTCACAGACCACGTTTATCTTGAGTAATCGGTAGAATTGTCCCATATCATTTTGAAGTTGACGTTACAGCTCTAAATAAATGAAATTTTAATGCAGTGAGTTTACTATATATATATAATGTTCCGGTTATGAAATATAATAAAGCACGTCATATAAACATAAACGTTATTAACGATGTAAATTTGTCAGCAATCTTTTGCTCTAAATGTTAAATTAGGGCACCTTTGTATAACTAAAATTCATTTATTATAACTAAGCGCTAAATATTGATTCCAACTAAAGTTGTCACTTGCTATTATAAAACAGTGCATCCGTTGTAAATGTTTGGCGTTTCCGTAAATAAATAACAAAACGCTACATCAAAGTTTCGTGAAAATATAGACAAGGCGGCCAAGTAAAATGCGAAACGAAACAGTCATTGATCTGCTCAAATATATAATATAATATTTTTAGGTTATGCGCAATCTAGCGATTACGTTTACCGATTACGACCTATCCAGTGACTGGCTACGTCGGTTAAATTTAAGTTGCTTTATGAAACCGTTCTTTAAAAGAATTGCGTACAAGTTTACCAAAACAACTTTCTCATTTAAATTAGTGTAGTAGATACTACCTTTCTAAATCAGGTAAAAGTTGAAATCGTGCAACTTATGCTAGCTGTTGGGAGGTTTTCGTTAAATTAACATAGAAATCCAAGCAAATTCTTAGAAGCAATCATATTTTAGTGTAAAAGTGATATTATTATATCGGTGGGTCACTGCAAGCATATTTTTGGACGATAAGTACTATTTTCCTACCGACAAATATAAGGCATGGACTTATTAACGTTAGGACAGATATTGCTATAAGTTTGCTCATGATTCCTTTCTCAAACATCCTATAAAAATATGTATTTAACTTATATTTTGATTAGAATACTTGTTGGCTCAACGGATTAGATGCTCAAAATTATTTGTCGGATTATAACGATTAATACAGCTCCTCCGGACATAATCTTTACAAATGCATCGTGCTTATAATTTTTGGGTTTTCTTTTCAATGCTTCTGTTTAAGGCATGTATATTTTATGACCAAGATGCACTCAGATTTTCTTGAATTAGCTAGCATTTATAATGCATAATAATACTATTTAACATAATGGAGAAAACTTATTTGACTACAGCAAGATTGTCTGAAGAGACGTTTGTTAGTATCGTAACCCTAAGATAACATTCCTTATAAATTTCACATTTGCATGCACTGCAACCAGAAAGTTGATGCAGCAAATAGGTGCGATTACCATATTTGTTACGCAGGAATTATTTGGTAGTGTATTCATCAAAGTTTTGAAAATTATTCAAATGAATAGGATCACCTTTGTATAACGATTATATGTAAGAAACTACTTTCATTCTTATTACCTGGCAACAATAGTGATTCATTCCCATGCTAAGTTCAGTAAACATTTTGACTTGCATAATTAGCTTAAATCTGGTTAATTTTGTTAAATTGATTCAATGATTTAATTTTTTTCATCATACAGCAGCAAACCAAATGAATTTTTTGATTTACTCACTTATATACTTTTTAACAGATATAGTTATAATGGCAATCTGCGTGTTGCCAAATGAACGAAGGATTGTAAACACGGTAATTCGTATCCGATATTCTGATATTTTTTGGCAAGCAATTAATTTCGTGAGAGTTCAACGCCACGCACTTTTAGTAAAATTTAGCTGCCAAATGGGATAAACCTTAGAGCAAAACTTTACCGCACCATCCTGAAATGCGCCAAATTAAAAGCGAATCTGCTAATTACCTCGCTTTATGAATGGCACACAGTTGTGACAAACAAAGGAAAACCGGAAAAAGAAATTATTTATTTATACGTGAGAAGCCGGATAACTAATAATCACATACAGTTGGGTTTTCTTATGTTCAAGTGTTGCCACTGACATCAAAGTTCCGTTCCGGTTTAACGTTGAGTTCTAGAAAACCAGCTTCCCAACGACTAATGTATTAAATTAAAGCATTTTGCTTTAATGGTGATGCAACTAGCCACTGTCCTCTGTACAGTTCCTAACTGACATAATAGTGGAAGGTGAGCCTGACCATACAATAGTGAACTGTCGAACACTCAGGTCCAGGGCTGTCACCCATGGCAATGTGGCACTTGCTGCTAACATCCTGAAGTCATGGGGGCGGACCCGGCAGAGGTCCGCAGAGATGCACACCACCGACGAGAAGCAGACGGTCGAAACACCGGCGTCTAGTGATTTTCCTACTAGCCTAAGCCTGCTGATTGGGAATGACGAGGGTGAATTAGACTTATTTTGTTTTAGCAGCTGGATAGTTCAGGCGAATTATGCACGCATCCGTAACTATGATATATCTGGCTTAACATGGTCAGCCTATTAAAAATTAATTATAGACAGTGAATCTATTTCCAGCGAGACAACTGCGATAATCAGCATTACGTAGCTTTCCTTAGCGGGTAGCAACGATGATTGGATGAGGTGGAGGGACGCAAAGCCAGATATCCCAGACGGAAATCCGGCTCAAAAGTTCGGTAAAGGGAATAGCACCATGGGAAATGACGAAAATTATCTTGCTTCTCAACAGCTTTCAAAGAGGCGACAATCATATTTCTGGATAATGCATATATATGTATTTCATTTGTTCTGTTTATTTTACACAATCAGCGTTGTTAAATGAGCTAATTAAAGTCATTTTAAAATATGCATCAAGAAATCATCAGCTGATATGTTATCGCTGCGCATTCCCAAGAGCTTAAATCACATTTTTCATATATTGAATCTTTGGCATTATTCTTATTGGCTTTTACATTTGGGCCTATGGTTGATGGTTATATTTTTAATGTTTTATTTGCCTTATACTTTGAAATCCCTGATATTTCTGACTACCGCCTTTCGCCTCAGGTAACGTATGTGCCAGCTTTGAAGCTTTAGTGAAGAGCGGACCATCAAACAAGTGCTTGAAGTCATCGATGACCAGTATTACCCGCAAAACAGCAGTCATTTGTGAGCAAGTAAACAAATTAGGTCTACTGCAATCCTACTTAAGTGAATCAGTAAGAGAACAGGGAATGAATCATTGATGTTGACCAGAAAACATCCAGCGATTCGTGACGTTTCAGCCAATTCAGATTTAACAACGCTACGAAAACAAAGACTTGACTGACTTCACATGCGAAATGGAGTAAAAATGCAAAAAGGAAGCACCGCTACAATCCAATTACACACGTTTCTTAACGCACCAGGATGTTTTCAACTGCACTAATGTGAGTATCCAGCACATTTAGTGTAAATAATGTCAAACATATTTTAGACTTAACTTTGCATTATGGATTTAGTACTCCGGTCACAAGCAACATCACCAGGTTGTCTTCATATCCGCTCCTAAATAATAATATTATAGGGGAATTACCTGCATGATCTTAGAGAAATAACGTTGATATAGCACGTGAAAGGAAAAATAGGTTTCGTCCATTTACTTTTCGCCTGTATTTAGTTACCAGCTTCAATTATAGACCATGCAATAATGGGTTTCGGCTGTGATTTAAACGATAGTTAAAAAAGTGCTTCGTACGATAACTAGCTAGTGTACTATTACGAAATTTTCCAGTATAGCGCGATTACATCTGTCGTACCATGCTTAAATTTTCAGCATGATTTGGAATTAATGTTTGTCAGAACGCTGTTCGCAGTTTACTTGCTTTGTGCAGTATATGGCGCAGTGAGTTGGAGATTATCCCAAACCTGCCACACCTGGACAGCGTAAAGCACATGAGGTGTCAAGTACGCACCTTGCATTTACGTTATAATTGGGGTGCCGGACATTCCGAATGCTGATGGCAGTAGAAATAACTAATGCTTTTTTCCTTTGGTGTCTTTCCAGACTGCCTCAAATAGATATTCATCATACGCAAGCACGCTACGGTTAATCGCAAGAGGTGCACGCGGTGCACGTTTGTCGCTCTAGTGAGTATTCCTGTGTGCCTTAATAGTGTATGCTAAGAGCGTTGCATTTTAACACTGCATGTTTTATTGGTATTCACTTGGCCCTGAGATTTACAGAAGCCCACGTTCTTTTCCCCATGTTGGCTTTCAAGAAACTGACTGAGTGACCGTTTTTCTTCAGAGACAAATCAGTGCGCTTCCGTTCTTCCAAAAATGTGACCTTAGAGCAAATACTTTCATCTTATATAAGTAAATTGCCGACCAAGTTTCCTGAGCAGTGTGAAACAAAACCGCAAAAATTCGCCTATTAGCCACTCCAAGCAAATTTCCCATAGAAGAAATGTTGCTACGAGGATCTAGTTTGCAACATCGATGAAAGGAATGTTTATGCTTATTACTAACTCCGTAGTTCACACTTTTTAACCCACATCTTGTAGATTGAGCAACTTCCTGTCAGCAAATTATTTGATGTGGTTTACTGCGTTGATAATGTTAGACTTTTATTCCCAATAGATTCTAGTAAAATTTAATTTGCGTTCCTCAAATTCGCCTGAAACAGCACAAGGTCAGTCGTCAAAGCATGTTTTAAAGCCTAACCAAGAATAACGCATGACATGTTCATAAATATTTTAGATACTGCCACAAGAAAAGCGAAAGCATGCTGATACTCAAGCGTAGGTTTGTGACAGCAAGCAGCTTTCCGTAAACTGATTATTGAAGCCGCACATACTTAAATTTAATTTGCATAAATTTGCATCATTTTACAAACTAAGGAGTTATGTTGCACTGCAGCAGTGTCCTTTTTCAAAAAAACGTTTCAACGTTTGGCTAATTTGGTAGAAGATCTCAGATAACCTCTATAATAATTAAGAATGGATGTAATATTTTAACGCTGATATAATTTGATTTGAATTGAAAGCAATTAATGCTGCATTAGATTCTCAAAATTGGAAAAAATGGAAAGAATGCCTGTTATTTCTTAGTCCATGGATTCATTGTGTAGCGAAAGAAAATATTAGTGCCAATAGCGTGGAAGATAAATGATACGAAACACAGCTAAATCAAGTATTTAACTTAGTATAAATAAACCATTTTATTTATTCTATAAGACATGATTTATTGCATTCTCT
Organism: Dicrocoelium dendriticum; assembly: GCA_944474145.2. Taxonomy (NCBI): domain Eukaryota; kingdom Metazoa; phylum Platyhelminthes; class Trematoda; order Plagiorchiida; family Dicrocoeliidae; genus Dicrocoelium; species Dicrocoelium dendriticum. The sequence goes on along the minus strand of OX104060.1, from coordinate 65,837,197 downwards.
GGTAAATAGGCTTACACGTAATATATTTACAAGTTTAATTGCGACCGGTAGAAGCATGATACCGTTTATTCAACAAAACAGCGTGTAATAAACTACGCCTACTTATCACCGAACTAATTTCTGATCATTTGACAGTTTATTTTACCATGAAAGTATGGGGAATCTCTTTATCCAATACACATGCTGCATCTTAATGTTGGCATAGGGCATAAACACCAAGGTTGAAAAAATTTAATCCTGCCGCATAATAACAGACAGCTGGTAAATTTAACTAATTGTAATTAACAAATAATCGTTGGTTTCATAAAAAGCCTATCTTCCAGTGTTTAGACTGATCTGATTTAAGGTCTTAATCATCTAGGTCGCGTGAAAGCTATATGCGTTCCAACGGCAAGTGCACCGCAAAACCACTTGTTGCATACTTCTAACATAGCCATTTGCAGTACATATCATCATAGTTTCGTCGCATTTACACTGGCCGAAAGCCGCCACACAACCAGGAAAGCGCTGGACGGTCATGTAGCTCCTCAGTGCGAATCTGTCAAACTTAACTGATAAGATCACATGAGCATATCATTAGTAGCAACAAAGTAATTCCACTGGCCCGTAGATGGCGCAAGCGAACCTTCATGACTTATAGCTAACCACGATATAATGCGGCGCATCCTCCGCTTTCACACTTATTTTGAACCTGCAGAGGTAAGTGCTTGCATATAGAGGCAGGACTTCCTTTGCAAAACCCCTTGAACCGACTTGAAATTTAAGCTGCTAACGAGAGTACTTATTACCAGATAGTGTAAAAGGTATTTTTATTTGTTATGGAAAACCCCGGCAAACTGCCACGATGCACAAAAGAAAGCGATAGACGGCCGTTACGTCTCCTTGGGACAAACAGGTCTGCGTCCACTGAAACCCACAAGATTCAAACCCATATCCATCCCCTCACGGGACAGCAACTTATACCAATTAGCTATAGGTGACGGCAGTGGACCGCCACGAATAATTGCAGACATTCACTTTGCCCGGTTCATCCTCCACTGTCATAGGTTTTACGATCGTGCAGGCTAAATAGCGGACACGAAGTTAAATATATTCTTAGCGAGCAACTATCAAAGCAGGCGGCATGTGTACTACAAAGTCGATTAATGTGTTATAGCTTAATAGTTGGCTTAAAGTTGTGCTTTATAAAATTAGTCGCTAGATGACATCAATTTTCATCCAACCTGCATGAAAATACGTGATAAAAGACGTGAGCTTTAGTGAAGTCAATATGAATTTAAGTTGATTATATTAGATGCCTGACTTACAAGTAAAACTTTTGGTTTTTATTGGTACAGATTATCCGAGTTCGAAGTAAAGGTAAAGGTAATTTTAAGGGTATATTTTAATGTGGAAAGTAAGACAAAAAAACAGATATCCTCGCAATACCAAAGCTTATATACATAAGTAGCGAATATAAATAGATACCTTCTTTAGAAAACAGTGCTACCTATTGAATTTACATCGAATTATTCAAAACATGTTTGCTTAAATCTGCGAACTTTTTTCTTTTTTCATAGTATTCTGTTCAAAACGTCCCTTTTATAAGACGTTCATTATTTCAAAAATGCATACCGTAATAATTTGAGAAACTTTTACTGAGTGTTCTTTCATCTTTAGAACGATCATCAACAGTAGTCAATTGTACTGTGGTCTACTGGAGAACATCCACCATAAAACGCCTTCCGAAATCTAAACCACAGGATTTTGGTAGAATTGTACCAAAAATACGAAAGCTGATTACTAATTTCTAAGAAAACCTCACAGCTAATGCATTATACACGTACATTTCTAGCATGATATTCTTATTTACAGTACCTTTTTAAGGGCAAGTATGTATTGCAATTCCCGGTCTCTCGTTCACTGCCATTCCATGCATATAGCAAATTATTCTCTCCCATTAGCCACATATATAAGATTCCAAACGTATATATAATTCATTCAATGCGGACAATGTTTCTCGGTAAAACAGTTGCTCCATAATACTAATCCATCAAAGTTATAGGTGAACGTTAGTATTTTTAATACATTCAGTTCCTTAGAATAGGTCGTGAATCACTGATACCTATGGGGATATATTGTTGTTATACAAGATGATGTATCGCCCGCACGGTGACTCGCGTCGTGCTGCGCTATCGGTTCTAATGAAGCAGAAATCAGCAGCAAATTATTTGTGTACAATCCGTCACACGACTATTTTGCGATTACAAGAATTGCATCTAACTCGTAGACGAGCACAAATGAATTATGCAAGCCAGCCTGAAGTTCTTGACTTTTCATAAGTTATGAAACCGAATCCATATAAAGAGAGGATAAACAATTCCGCAACACAAATAGCGCAACGTGTATACTTGCTGTATACATAGTAAATTGTCAATGTGTCTGAGACTACAAAATGTTAATAAGAAAATATGTCACGGTTATCTTAATAACCATAACTAAATAAAGCGTATGAAGCAATATTGAAAATCCCAAATATCTTATCATATTAACTTTAAAAATTGCAAACTTATTCAAGACGCACCTTAGTTATGTCCATATTATTCGAATCCCAAAATGCTGCTTACGCATATTAGAGAACTAACATAAAAACGAACTTGCCTACTCAAAGCTATACGTTAGAGTCAACATACATCATAGTTTGAATAGGTATGTCTATCAATTGGCGGGTTACCAGTATATTACTATATTCAATTTGTCAACGGTTTTGAATTTTGCTTACATTTGTTTAATGAATTTCTAACGAGAACAGAAAGAAATGATAAAATGAATCCTAGGCAAGTTGTAAGATGACAGTTTACTTTCTACTGCAGATGTAGAAATCAAACTAAATCAAAAGTGGAAAACTGAGTATATAAGAAATAAATAAAATCCTAATAAAAATTGCTACATAATTCAGCTGCCGAGATAACAAGTGTTAAAATTTAGCATTTTCTATGATATTTTGACAGCGAAGAAGCAAAAAGTTATGAGGTGAACGTATTACTTGGTAATGAATTAGAAGCTCCGAAGTTGCCTTTGCTGTGCATGTACGCGGGTTAAATAGGGCACATTGCAAAGTGTACAGAACAGAATGTCCTAATGTGACCCAAAGCAAACTGCAGGGTAGCCATTGTTGTATGGCGTTTAAGAGCTGGTCGCCCATTTGCAGTTTTATCAGCGTGCACTAGGTGCTCAACAAACAATCTTTGGCTCAAACATATATATATAGCTATATACATATATATATATATAGTGGACAGGTTTGCCACAAGACATCCCTAAAGTGCATAGGGTGTAACGGTAGTACAACAATGCGCTTATGGCAAATACCAGCAGATAACTAAGCGTTTTTAAACACATATATACTTATATATATATATGTTTAAGCTTCCTCACTCGGTTCTCAATTTTATTAAAGAAACCATTAAATTTAATAATATCTCCTCAAAAATAAATTAAAGCTTTTAATCGGCTTTAAGACTCATGGCGGTTGACATATTTATTTGAGTAAGGAGCAGACCAAATTAAGAGCATCTCATTACTTCTCCTGCTAAGCTTAACCACTACATCCTCTATATCAATTTCAATACATTTTAATAAAACTATTAATATAGCGTTCTGGCATTTTTCTTTCACATTTCTTTAGTGACTGTTATGGTGATACTTCTGTAAATGCTTTGACATTAATTCTGTCCTCTTTTTTAATTTTACTTGATTACTTCTATACTCAATAATGTTAAAAAATTTCCTGGACCTCATTTATACCTTACAATGTATCGTGTTAGTGAATTTATTTCTTATTTGGCATAAGCTTGGTTTTATAGATTTTATTGTGCTTACTTCGTCAATACTCTTGCTTGGCTTCCAGATGTATTCCCTCTTTGTTGTATTCCCTAAAGACCTGATATCTTTTGGACGTTTTGACATATCTACCCTTGAGAAGCTGCACATAAATTTCGTGATTTATGTTGTTTCCTTTTGCGATACTAAAGCAGAGGTTTGCAAATTCTACTTAACCTAAGTTACACATGTTAATGAATCTCAGAAAGAAAAATCCATACAACTAAGTTCGTTGTAATTTAGGTTGTCGACCTCAAAACTAGATAGGGTGAAGTCCACCTTATGTTGGGAAGGGTGCAGTTTAGATTTACTTTCGTTTATGTTACATCATTTTGTATCTTAAAGCATATTTGTAAATTTTGTCTCCAACAGCAGCAATAACGTATCCGAAGCAGATTAAGCAACAGTCTATATATTTCGAGCAATAAAATTATACAGCGGTCGGCAACTCGACATAAAATTCCACGGTTGTCTGTTGTTAGATTATATAGAAGTCAAAGCATAACAAGATGAGATATCCATTCGTAGGATAAAGAAGCCTCTTTTTCTCTATTATTTTTTGGTTGATATTGCTAGTCCACACTCAAATATGACAGCAGTAATCTTCCCAGAACGATTTTATTTTTTGTTGATATTGCTAGTCCACACTCAAATATGACAGCAGTAATCTTCCCAGAACGATTTGATATCCAGGTGACTGGAAGGCTTTCAAGAGGAATATATCTAACAGCAGTTTGTTCAGCTAATTTACTAATAACAAGCAGTTATAATTTCTCCCCACTTGAGCTAGAGTAAAACAGAAATGTGAGTCATTATTTGGAATTCTTTTTGCCTATTACACTTGACAACTTTGTAACAATACAAGACCTTGAAAAAGAAGCCGCTAGCAGCAGCGTTAAATTGGCTTCATGGTTGTAGCTCTTGCTTAAGTTAGAACATATTTCAATGATGTCTTGAGCAAATGCTTCAGTCGCGATATTGGATTCACATTAGGAGGTTTCATATCAGTTTAGATTTCGCTAACCTAGCAGTCTTCAACCAAAAATTCGTGAGAATGTTCTGGCAATTTCTCGCATCATTGGCTTAGACAATCGAGCGGTACTTGCTCTCATTTACTGGAACCAGCTCAACGTAACTTCACTGTTTTAGCATCCGAACATTTCGGACTCTTCTTCTCTAAATCCGCCTCCATTATCGTATCTCTCCGAGTACGCGTGTCAATTATTTATAATTTGCTAACTGTTGTGTTGCTAACACCAAAATGCCCTGAAATGTTTCCTTGGCCACTGCTTTCTATAAAATGCATCAGAATAATATTTTCTTTCAAAGTCAGCTCATTGGGATATTTTCTTTGGGCCGTACCTTTGTATTATTCTAACGACGTTGCTAAATTTTTCAAACTGGGCGGTATAGCGAAGTTTCACAAATAGATTTACGTAACATAATTACGTAAAATATCCGACCTCCATTTGCGTCACCCTCAGGCCGACGATACGTAGAGTCAGATAAATGCTCGATAATTAATGTGGGCATAAACCTTATACTCACGGCAATGCAAGGTGTTAATGAACTGGATCTTAGACTTGGAAATTATTCTTGAGTTTGACAGTCACTCAAACTCCCCATTGTAGCTTATGCGATGATTGGACACCTGTTCTTAGGGTAGACGAAGAATTCCCTGTATATGTGAACAGGTGAAAGTTAATAACACTAATCGTTTTTGATCATTCTGTTGTTGCGGCTATGTGGTGACCCAAATTGATCTAGATAATCACCGTGCGCGGAAACGCTGTTGAGGGGCAAACACATCCACATAGATGCACACAGAGAACATGCTTTATCGTAAGTGTATAATTCACTGGTTGGGGTTCAACTATCCAGTTAATGCAGTCCCTCTTAACAACCGGTCAATTCGGGAACTACTAAATGATAGGATCTCACTTAGTCAACTTAAAAAGGTTGAATAAACAAGGGATGTGATACAACAAGCGGCCAACCTTCAACATACGGAGGTGGTCAAACTACTGCGGTCTGCTTGGGTAAGACTCACAAAGCCTACCAGTTCTGAAAAGGCGTTCAGCATGGAGCGATGGACAAAATATAGAGTGGGTCAATTTTTGAGATTTAACTGTTATAATGAATGCATGACGATTTACAACGACGGGGCGTTGGGTTTAGTGTGCATTACTTTTAGTAAATAATAGCACACGTGGGCCATTTCGGTCCACTCGACACCTGATCCAACATCCTGTATGAATCCTATCTGCAGCGTTTGTGGTGGGTGGTGTGTGACTCGAATATTCCAACTTACCGAATTTACCTTCTGCAGTGGAGGGTACTGCACCATCTCTCAGGAATGCAAAGTTGTAAGTGGATGACAGATTCCGGGACGCTTAAGCGAGATGCCATTATTCCAATAGTTTATATACTAAAAAAGACGTTGGTTACCAGTACACAGTCCAACAACGCAGTCATGGCACAAAATTCATCATTCATCGTCCTAGGCATGGAAAAACACACGTGTGTCTAGTCTTATGGTACAGCGAAATTCTATACGAATATTTTATAGCCACCGAACATTTGCATGCCCTAAAGTGCTCCGGGGTACTAACGCAACAAACGTTAGTTCATAAACGCTACATCAGGTGTAATTGCCTTATAGTTCTCTTAGATCGGTGTGCCGTATTCTATTACATGTTTTAAAATTGTCGTTAAAGTTGTGTCTGCTGACGGTGAGCCAGTTTAGAAATAGCATTAATTTTCTCATCATTCCTTCACTTTATTAGTAGAACGAGTTTCTAGGTACATTACGAGTTCGCAATATCACAATAACACAGCTGCCGTAAGCCATCGCAGCTACATTTATAATACTTTCACTCACAGATGTATATGCGTGTTGGTGCCGGCCATGCATTTGCAATTCGAATAATCAAGTACGCAGCTGCAATTAAGAATAATACTGACAAGTATTTTCACACCCAAAGAGCGTTATTTAAGCGACCGTTTTAGTAATTCATTTTTTGAATGAGTCCCCTATTTTCTGTTAGTGAAAATTTTAAGCAGTTTGGGGCTTTACTACTAAGCAGCAACAGCGAAAATGACATAAATAACCACCGTCGTATGATGCACTAGCTCTGTGCTAATTTTTGCAACGACGCTGTTGCATGTCACGACCGCAAAGACACCAGGCATTTAAATATTATTCGACATATAGAATACCACGCAATGACCTACAGCAATAAACGGCGACGTAAGACCTTACATACTTAAGGTTTAACAGCAATGTGCTGCGCTTATAATTGTTTCGTTATCGCTTCCATCGACAGTAAGGCCCTTTAGGAAATTGAAACACTAAGTGCAATTCAGCCACTTCAATAACGCATTAAGCAGATATGGGTTGCAATAGTTAGCATTTCGATTGTTTTCGTCAGTAGCGACACGACAAAGTCAGAACAAAATACGTATTAAATACCGCCTACAAATACAAATATCTAAGAACACAAAAATTGATGCGAGCGATGTAATCAGGCGATGAATTAGGTGGGCATGAATATGAACAGGTCATTCACAACTTTTTGGGTGTTTCCCTCTGTTACTATGCGTGGACCCTTTTTAATGCGTATTTTCTTCTACCTTTATTGCGTCATTAAGCTCGACAGGAATCGACATATTATTTATCGCAACCTAAGTCATATTACTGCAGTAATAAGCGAGACATCGGTTTCCTCATGCTGCATAAATAGTAGAGTTGCTTACTCACAAATCTCAGAGGATATCTAACTGCGGATGTTAGGTTTTCGTAGTATACGCTGGAGATGGTTGCAGTAATTGTTAATTTTTTAATTTAATGCCATATACATATAAGATACATCGCAGAGCTATTTTAATGATCAGGAAGCTTCAGTAAGAATGCAACGCATTCCAAAACAGACTGAAAATGTCCGCCTTCAAATAAGCCCAGCCAAAACGGTACTCATGCGAATAGACACCGTCTAAAGTAAAACGTTACCTCCTGCATAGTGGAATGATAGAAGCGTGATTCTACTTCTCATCCGTTGAGACTCCAACAGGCTACATCCTATTAGGCTGCGCATGCTTATGCCGATGCCAACTACCATGTTTACTTGGTCCGGATAGTTTGCGACTGGACTGTTTTCTGCCATCAAAGACCAATGTGGAGAAAGGATAGAACCTATACATCCAAAACATCTAAGACAATGTACAAAAGAAGGTGCCCACGCTGCGTAAACTATGATTATCCAGACTGAGTGGACAGTCAATTGCGGCGCTTGGGCTTACGAAGAAGACAGGTAGCTATATCCGCCAATCGGTGTTTAGAGAATTACTGAAGCCGACCTATAAATATGAGCATTCTCGGTTCTAGTACAATTATTGTCGGCTGAGACTTCTTCTGTTTACCTTCCTGTTTATTGGGCCAAGGCATCAAGCAGGGCATGCGTAAGAGCGCAGGTATAACATCAGGCGTGAGCCAACCGGTCGATATCGTGACATAATGCTAACTCCTATAGTTGTAATTGTTTTGCTTGTTGCATCCGAAAACATAGCCGGTTTCGCGCCGTTAGTTTGGCTGGCTCGTTCGAAGTTTTTAAGTCATGAGACGACAAACTGTTTCGCCCACACTTCCATGGTGTGGCAAAGTAGCATATAAACCATCCCTTGTTTAATATGTTTTCTTATTTTAGGGCTGTCTCTATGCATCTATTATGTGGGACGAAGCCGCAGTCTGTTCCGTGATGCGCATCATTCAATTATAGCAAATTTATGCGCCAATCATTGGGTGGTATTGTGTCTTGCATGGGTATAGTCTTTTATATCATGAAAGCTTTAACCGTCACCGTAAAAGATCAGCCCAGTCGGGGCCAACGTTGTTTCTAAGTCGCTTACCCATGTCGTTCCACAGAGAGAAATTCATCAAAAGTCGGATTCATGAATTTCAAGTCGGCTTTTGACAACATAAGACTGCGTTGTCCACAAAGGCATTATTTGTTCATTATTTGGGGAAGCGCCGCGCAATTGCACTCCACAAATTTAAGAATATCTTTCATTCGAATTATCTATCTGCATTTTGTCTAAATATAGTTTACATACGTGGGTCCATCGTAATGTGATATATTTTGATAGCCCTTTGCCTTCGCAGCTTAGGCGGACTGAAGATTTATATCCAGCTCTTGTTGTTTTCAAAACCATTAGCCAGAAAGAAGGACGTTTTATTAAACAATACTTTTTGGAATAATAGAAATCACGGAAACTTCGTTCACTGAAGCCAAATTTGAAAATGTCTAACTGCTTTCTTAAGACGCAAGTTTTGTTTATGCGCCAGCTATATTGATTTTATTCATGACATCACACAGAGTTCTCACTAGCGTGGATAGGATAGTGCTGGCTATGAAACATTTAATTGTATTTTACAAAATCCCAATGCAACCTGCATAGAAAATTAACAGTGATTACTATCCTGCGACCAGCTATATTGGTGTCAGTGATTTATAAAACTGAATATTACCGTTGTTGGTCAAGAATATTCTAATGGCTCCGGAAGCGATTGATAATGTATTCCACCTTTGTGACGGGGGGATATCACCAACGCCATTAACTTTACCTAATACATTTACCAGTATATTCTTTCCCTGCGCAGTTACAATAGCAAATTTACACGCTGGCAGGCGTTAGTAAACAAGCAGATTCTGACAACTGCTAAATTCACAGCATAACTTATTTCCTCATTTTAACGCGGCCTGGGCGGCATGCTTAAATGGGGTAGGATTTTAACGTAGTAGAAGCGAGTGAACTGCTCAGGATTATTACATTTTGCGCCAAGCTCAGATGAATTGGCCACTGATTTCACATGCCATCACAAAGACTCACGCGACGTGCGCCTTTACTGTGACATAGACCTGGACGGAACAAGAGAATGCCAGCCTATAAAATGGTTGAGATGAAAGAAGACTACCGTACGAAGCTGGTTTCAGTGAGAGCCTCTGGCCACTCTGTTTCGGGCCCAGAAGATATGAGTTTGTTTGGTTTTTAGCACTTTTTTCTTGGCGAATATCCAAAGATAATGAGGTATTGTTGTGTGAAGTTTCATCATACCAATCTTGATTGGCCTCCATCGAACCATGGTATCCTCCTTTCGGCATGCCAGAAAGCATAGTAACATGTTATTGCGTTATATTTGCTGGTATTTACTGACATTCAAATGTATTTATTATGTTAAACCGTCGGAGCTCCTTAGAACACCTTTTCCGTTATATTACAGAATAACTAAACAGTCCCTGTCACCTAAGTATTTGGCTGCTGTTTTTAGTTCTATTTGTCTGACTGAGAGCATGAGGGGTTTTTGTTTGCTCCTACCCATAGGGAACGCTTGATTGAATATGTTCACCTGGCCCGAGGCCTCCTTTGCATGTGAAATGCATTTTCGCACACATATGTGCGGTTGTTTTTTATAAAGCAAAAAAAAGTTGCGTAGTGAAATGCATTTGCAAAGAAAACATATGTTGCTGGACTTGTATACAGAAAGCCATGACAATTTCCGAACAGTCAGGCTGCGGCCTAGCTCAAAGTTCTTTAAACTCTTGGCTCTCTGCTCGTTCACTGGAGCTGTTTGATCGCCACAACGTTATCCCTGCAGCATCAGATTGCAACGAGCGTCACCGCTTTGACAGACGGCTACTAAATCCCAGCCTATTGAACGATCGCAACGTATGGTTTTCTGCACCTGTACTGAAGATAAAGAGCGCTACTCTCTCTGGCAAACTCCCAAGATTGACCAACTCATTATGTCCACTGGTTTCAGGAATTATTATGTTATTGTAGTTATTTGCATGGTTGTGAGGTATACGATCATCAAATAACAGTATTTTTGCCGCTGGGAGGAGGATTTACATTGGCAATTCAACTGCATTCCATTGTCCAGCAATTCACGCAGTACACCTCGTTTTCTCCCTGGCTCTTCCTACTGGATCCACCCAGCAAAGAAATAGTACGCTTCGAGATTCGTCGCTTGAAATGGTTCAAGGCTGTCGGCTCAGAAGGACTTCCTGGGGAGCCGTACAAGTACGGAGACGTTGCAATTATAAAGCAACTGACCTCGCTGTTCGCAAATATATGGCATGCAAATAAAGTGAATTCTCTTGTGGCAAATAATTTAGTGCCACTTTTCAAGAAAGTCGGAGTTCGTCGTATTTTATTTACCTTTAAGCTATTTACATCTATTCTGCTTCCTAGACCTTCACCAGTAAGTGAATCCTCATACTCTGAAAAGGAAGCTGGTTACTGTTCCATTTGTGGATGTGTGGACTAAGTGTTTACACTCCGCCAACTCCTGGAGCTTCGGCACATTTAAAAAGTTCCACAGTCGTTGCATTTCTAGACATACAGATTGTATTTGACACTGTTGATCGACTTTTCTTTATGGCGTTGCTTGCTGCAAAACTGGGTGCCAGCTAAGTACACCATCTTACATGCACTTTGATTATTTACATCCAGCAGATTTAGGGTCTAGGGACAATTTTCTCGACATTCACTCTTAAATCTGGTGTGCGGTAAGATTGCCCTATGTCTGATTCATGTTTAACTTCGAAATCGAGCACGTCCTGTGGGGAGTACTAGTACATTACCAAAATATCGGCTTAGTGCTCATACCGGGTGAACGATCGACCGAGGTAGATTATAGTGATGATATTGACTTACTTGTTGATGATCCACAGGGTATGCAATTCATTCTACATTTTTGGCGATTGGAGCATCTAAGTATGCAATAAACCTCGCTACATTCAAGTGTAAAGTGTTGCTCCGGGATTGGCTCACACACGTTCCCGTTCTCATTCTTGCAAGTGCACTATTAAAACAGTAAGCTAGTTTCCTATACCTTGTGATCTGTTTTTCTGCTGGCGGCATTACAGGCGAGGAAGCTTCTATTTACATCGCTTAATTTCGATCAACTATTGTCAAATTAAGGTACATCTTGTGTCATCGCACTGTCGCACTCTAGCTACAGGGCGTAGTTTACACTATCTCTGTCCTTTCAGCCTTGTTGAATAGTTAAGAGGGTTGACAATTTTGCGTGGAGGACATACGTCGACTTTCTCTCTTTGGCAATGGCTGGTTTAGAAGGATAGCTCATATGTGGTGGCAAAATAAATGTTACATAGATGACGTTGGACGTTGCTCCTTAGAGAATGCAAGTGTTCCCTTCAACAAACTGGCTTTACTGCGCCTGTTAAGACGGCTTGGTTATGTCCAACGCATGCACCTAAGCAGCTACCGCGTTGCGCTCTATTTCCTCGTCAAGGACGTGGCTGAAATAAGAAGCGTGGTGGTCAGCATCTCACTTGGCGATAGCATATTAAATCGCTGACTTCTCTTCTAGTCGCCGTCGGACCAGTATGTCTTCAAAAGAGAAGGGTGTAAATGGTTTAACTCACCAGAAAACATGGCCCGCAACCGGAATCAATGGAGGAACTGTATAACGTAGTTTACTGGTTCACATGTTTAATAATACAGAAATAAAAAATAAAGTAAAAATGAACACTTGACTGTGTAAAAGAACCAAAATGTTCCGTTTGCTGTTGTTTAATCGCAATTTCCTTTGATTCTCATTTATTTTTGTTGACCCCGTGTGAATTTCTTGAACACCAAACACTAATTTACTTTGATTTAGAAATTAATAACAAATAATTTAAAGGTTGTATCATTTTACATATTACAAATCAAAAGTTGTTCCTCTCTTCCTTGCGACATAATTGTTGAAGTTGTTGTTCACATTCAACTAATGTGCCCCTTGATGGTATTGTTTCCACTCTACCTATTATCCGGTAACTTTCGAAGCTTCTATGGATCTGTTTCTTACAAGTTGTCTGTTTATACGATTGCTAATTATGAGCATGCTCAGCTTGGATTTACTTGGGACAAATATTATAACTTTTAAATAATAACAGCGGTAAAAAGAAGGAAACCACCGCTCTAACTGTCACTGAATTATCCGACATAATCATTGACTGCTAAGATATGCAGGATAAATTACTCACGCATGTGCCATGCAAGATTAACTTCACAGAAATCTAACGGTGTCTCGAATACTGTTGTGTGGTAAAAAATTATATACATGGATTACAAAGACTAGATTGTTTAGTGAACGTTTATAGCCATTACATTTGCCCGTATACCCAAACGGTTAATTTAAAATGAGTAGGTTTCTAATTTTAATCCGAAAGCAACATTGGAAAATGTAGAGAAATCGGTTCTTGATACCGATATATGTTTCAAATCATCACTGAACGCATATTTTAAATGGAACTATTTATGCTTATTCTAATACACGGGTAGGAATGGACCAATAAGTTGCATTTATAATAAAATGCGACACATTCTAAAAGTGGACCCATATTTGCCATGCTTACTATTCCATCTCCGGTTGTGTTTTCAAGGAACACAGATGACATGGTACAATAATAATGTCACAGTCTCGATTGCTTTCCACATCTATATATATTTGGTTGCTGACTATTTCGCAAATTTAGTGCCAATATTCTTTGCTGGCCTGTAGGTCCAGCTAACCGGCGCCGATTTCAATGGACACAAAACTAAATAATGCAATAAAGGCAACGCCGCTGCTGCAATTTTATCCCGATATAAATATATATACACACGTTTGCATATATATATATTTATATACGATCATGAAAGTCGCTGATACCATAAATTGGCACTGGGAAAGCAGCCAGACATTCAAGAATAATATAATTTATTCAATAGGTGTACATCAAGGATTGGCATGCTTTTAGCAGATAAATTCCAAAAGGATCACTTTGTGATACATTAAATGCAGTGACGTCCGATACGTTTAAGTATTCCGTTTAAAATTGGTGCTACGTTTTAATTGTCAAATCGTTCTTGTTGTCTCGAAAGCGTGTATAAAAACATCCTATAAACTAAGACAAGCCACAGACTTAAGCGGTACATGTTCATAAGAACAGGCTGTAATAGTTATTAAAGTACCTTTGAAGGAATTCGTAGATACATCATTGCCAGCAGAAGAATTTTAGGCATTTAATGCTAGACTGGGTGTCTGTAATCCATTTTTCCATGATCTATAATTGCCTTACCTTCAGCTATTTTGCTTGATGTCCAAATAAAACCCATGTAACCTGAGGATGTTTCAGACAGCAGCTGTCCAACTATGACATAGATGGCCTATTTAGATATGCGTCATATAACGCAACCGAATCAAGCAATCATCAGCCAATATCCATCAAAGGTTACTTGTAAATTGGAGCCATACATCAAATCTACAGAATTTGTGTACCATTTAGAGTATTACTAAAACTGACATTTATTTATTTACAGACCATGACATTTAATGGACATTCCTCACTAGTATCAAAGTTTTGGTAAACTATTATTTATCTTCGGCTTTTCTCCCAGTTGCTTGACGAAATATTCGGTAGTACAGCCAGCGCCGCTACATTTAAAGTATCATTGTTTTATACACTGAATATGCTAGCCATGGGAGTTGGTTAATTCGTGGTTAGATCGAATTTTTCTGTTTGTAAGCTTAGGGTTAATGACATCACTTACTCCAAGCTGACAGTTATCTTGCACTGGAATTCATAAATTCCTTTGTACCAACAATATCCGTAACTCTCCTAGGATTATTTTGTTTCTCAGTACACAACAACTTCTTGCATATGCAGTACTACTGCTCAGTTTTCATCACCTATTTGTTAAGCCAAAATGAACATAAGTATACAAATATCATTCGATGTTTATCGCTCTCGCCAAAAGTATTGGGATGCACAACCCGGTTCTGATTTGTGAAACTTACTGACATAGTTCCACATTCCACTTCAAATAATTGAGACATTATTAGTGGTGCTTCGTTAGGGACTTGATGTTGTGTTGCAGTATGTAAAGCTAAGCCATCAGACAGTAAGCGGCCATGGTTCTTGATGTAACCACTTCGGACTAACTGAATTCAATTACGTCAAACAAGACAAAAGATAAGTAGAGAAAATGTAGCTTTGATAGTAGACTAAAAGTTAGTGATTTAAGGAAATTAGAATGTGTTGCTATATACACAGACTTGAGATCATTATTTCCTTCTAATAATAGTGCAATATTTGCATGTTTGTTAATAACTATGTATGGTTTTCTTATACTCACTGAAATATTTATGTCTTTTTATTTGTTATAGGTAATGATTTTACTGCAAAAGTTGAATATCGCACGTACCCGGTTCTCCACTGATTTTATATAACGCAATTCAGTGTTATGCGGAGGCAAACTTAAAATGAGTAACATGTGCACGACATATGAAGTCGGCTTATTATTAAGTGGATCCATGAAGTTCAATTCTTTAATATACACCAGTAAATTAGAATCATATTCGGCGTATTTTCATGTAAGTGCTACTCTGCTCAATTTGTTGTTACCCTCAGTAATGGCATCAGAATACCGTACCATAAGGTAAAATAATCAGGAAACAAAAGAAAGTGTCTAAAATGCGCTAACAAACAGCTTGTTTATTAGACAACAAGTGGGTCATATAAGGCGAATTAGTACGAAATGGATTAGGGTTATAAGTAATTAATGCATAATTGATTAGAACATTCAGGGGGAAATGGACATATAACAAGTTTTATAAAGATGCTTTAGTAAGTATACATATTTTGCTCAAAAGTGAGCCCACATTTATAGTTTGGAGCCCAGCATTAAACATTTTCTGTATCAGTTTAAACACGAACTTTTGGTGGTGGCCACAACAGATACAAATAGAGGAATTATCTATAGACTTATCTGATGCTGGTATGGAAATATATTTTTAACTCTAAATTTTTCTGTCGTTAGAAATTAGCACGGATTATATGCCGTTTACTAAATCTGAAATAGCGAGATACAACGAACATTTTATAGCACAAACAATGCTTTTGCATCACGTATATGATGCTTCTCATAGTTTCGATAAGGTTTTAACACCGAACCTAAAATGACGACCTATTTGTCCGTCAATATTTTCTTCCGTCCTAATACAGACTGAAAATCAGTGCACTGATAGAAACCAAAGCTTGCTCCAACGCTATTACGAATTGGTGCTAACAACCAACATGCTTGGAATGATTGGCATAGAAAGCGGAGCTTTCTTTATGGTGACTCTCTGCTATACGTCAATTGCAAAATTTTAACGGCGGTGGGTACTGCTCGTTAGAATTTTATGTAACTGCATATATCATGTGTTTTATTACCAACAAAGGATCAGTACTCCAATTAAATTGTGTCCTATTTCTAGTCAGAAGTTTTCAACGTCTAGCAACTAGTAGGGAAATATTCCAGAAGCAGTCCGAATACATTAAACAATTGTGCGATTGTATTCTCTTGATTAAAATACGCTTATACGTAGCTTGTTTTTAAGTAGATCTTGAATGCCACGTGAAAGTGACTAATCCTGTATTGTTTTATCTAAATTAATAGCAAGGGCAGAAGGTCAGGCATTTCTGTGTCGATCAACTAACTTCTATGTAGCAATAAATTATAGATAGTAATAACGTAACTGTTTAAAACAGTGACATCGCCAAATCAAGTATTTAAGTAAGGTTCCGTCCGGAATCTTTCATGTGGTCCGTAACATAAGTTTAGCGGCATTACTCAGTAAAACGATTGAAGAAGATTTTTCACATTTGTCTAATGGCTGCAGGCAGGTAACTACTTTCCGACACACATAGGTTACGATCAAGTAAAAATATCACTTGAAAACTGCAATCATTGGTTTGCAACTTAGGAAAACTTGTTCAAAATTAAATGAACCAACATAACAGTTATATTGAAAACGTTCAATGCATCTGTATGTCAACACTGTGCAGCAACCTCCAAGTTGAAAAGGATAACACAGGCGAAGCATCAAGAGAAGCAGATGGTATATTCCGAACATTGTGATTTGCAAATGGTCAGAGATCTCATACAATGCATGCAGTTTCCAGAATTTTGCATATATAATGAAAAGACATATTGCTCTAGGTGGCGTGCCAGCGTAATTGAATCCAACGGCATGTGGATCTCATATATATAAATTAATACTTCAGGGAAAAGATGGGCGATCCACAGCAACTGGAATCAGGCAGATTGGCAAAAACATTTCTAGCTAGCCGCTCCATTTTACTGCGAACCACCAACATATGCCGATAAAAGACGGAATCGAACCCAGCACCATCCGCCAGGCGTATACCATTGAGCCATGGATGACAGTGGAGAAAGGTCATGCCTAATATCTAACGAAGAATTATCCCGACTCCTCCTCCACTGCCATGCATGTTGCGAAGGTGTAAATTAAAGCGGTGGTCCACAGTTGCAACCTCCTTTATAATTTGGCACCGATCGAAGTGGCATTTTGCCTTGTTCGGCGATTATTGATTTTAGCAAGTAGCAAGGAAGGTTGATTTTTATAATAGTAGCCATAAGCCATTAATTGTTACCAAACCTAGATCAAACAGCTTCAGCTAAATGTCTTTTAGTAAAGTTAATATGAAACCAAATACAGTTAACTGAAATGACGGCTTAACAAATAAAACTTACCCCGCAATACTGGTGAAATTAACCTTTTAGTTACATTAATGGATGTCACGGAAATCTTTCATATGCAATTGTCTTTGCAGTGCGTTTATATATATATATATATGTATCGTTACCTTTCCGTCTGATATAACTAATATTTATTGCCTACAGACATAAGCATGAGTAACATCTGTGTTAACAACCGCGTCGCTTTTTGCTTATTCATCGCACATTTGTCCAAACAAGTTAATTAAAAACTGTTCCATATTCCCGAATTGCTGATCTTAGTAATTCGCGCACATTTGTGACTACCATTTAATCTGTGGGATAATTCACTGCATTTGCCAATAGTATTGGCGTCTACCGGGCACGTTCACCGTCAAAGTTCATCCGGTTCCAAAACCACAGCTTTTGGTCGAAATAAGCCGAAAATATACAGACACACACAACCGCGGATTGCTACTTTCTAAGGAACCACAATGCTGATTCATCATACACGGAGATATCAAGTTTATTGTTTATGCCCACTGCGCAGTTTTTATGGGCAGTGGCATACTCTTATTCCCGGTCTATTATTCACTATGATTCCCTGCATTAACAGCAACTTATTCTCTCCTATCAACCATATAGTTATCTTTATCCATGTCTGTTTGTACCAGCTACTCCTGACTCTTTCTATTCAAAATATCTGATCCTTATAACTAATACATCAGAGTTACAGGCAAACCTTTATCACTACATTCACGCCCATCGAACGTGTCGTAAATCACTGTTGCGTAGAGACACATGATATATGGACCCCCAGTGACTCGCGCCGTGCTTTGTTATTAGCTAGACTGAACCAAATATTTGCAAATCATTATTCATGTACAATCTGTCGTGCAGTTTTTTGTGGTTTACTAGATATTTATTTAACCACTGAGAGAGCAAAATTGAGTTTTTCAACCCAATCTGATTCCGACTTACCAAATGAAAAGCTGAAATAATTCCATTTGATAAATCTTGCATGATATCTTCCTATATAATACATGATAAATTTTCTGTGTATTTAGAAACAAATGACAAAAAGGTTAATAGGGAATAGATTTATCGCTTTGTTTTGTATGTTACACTAAATAGAGCAATAAAACCGTATTTACATCCTAATATTTTCCTGCATTAAACTTTTGGATATGTTTCCGCAAAATTGTAAAAATCATACATTCTTTGTGTCCATGACACTATAGCCATTGTGTTGAATTTTTAAATGTGGTTTCTGATTATTCGTCAGATACTAAAAAGTAATAATTTTCCTACTCAATGCGGTACATTGGAATCAAAATATGTCTTAGTTCGACAGTGTACGTTAATCAAGGGTGGTTTGTATGTGTCATAAAAATTAAGCTGTTGATATATCAATGGCTTATTCCTACCTTTTACAATAAAATGCAAATGGACAGAAGGGGACAACATAAACGACCTTAGGCGAGGTTTCGAAAGTATTTCCAACTTCGTATTGCGGGTTTTAATACTAAGTGACCAATCACAGCTGTAACTGTGTACTTAAGAATGAAAAATAATACTAAATCAAAATTGTTGCTGTAGCTGGAAAGAGTGAAATATATCACAATTTAAAGTTTTGATAAATGTTCACTGTGTTAGCTTATAATGTCACAACTACTCTTTCATGCTGCAACGAAAAAGCAACTACATATGGATAAGGTGAACGTACTACTTGGAGAGAAATTAGCAGCTCTAAAGTTGCCCTTGTTGTGCGTATAGCCGGTTTCAGTAGGACACATTGCAATGGCTCCGTAAGGAGCTAAATCGATCATTTACCCTCCAATCGATGGAAAAATACACTGAGATGTGCAGTTAGTGACATCCGCCTTTCTCGAAGAACCAGTTGCGGTGTAATGTGACCCAATATCCACTCTGCTGCTTGTTTCTAAACTCTACAGGACAGCGTTGGCCTCAAATGCCCCCAAATAACTTGCTGTGTAACTTTTGTTGTATGGAATCTTAGGACAGCTCGGTCATTTGCACTTTTCTTAGAGGGCACAATGTGTTCATGAAAAATGCTCGAGAGTATTTACGTGTTAGCGCAAAGTAAGATGTTAAGAGTTTCAGCCCCATCAGCAGGATGAAATGCATGGTTTAGCAAGTCATAAAATTAACAGTACGGTCATTTAACGATTTGTTCACTGTTAGGACCAGCTGCCTGTATTATACACAACTCATACCAATTAAATCGTTCATTGTTTACGAGAGAAAATCCAATTGTATGGACCAAATAAGCATTAAGTTATTGGGTGCAGCGCACTAGGAACAGCGCTTTATTTTAAAAGGCTAACCGAAAAATAATGAAATTTGTAGTAAGTTGAGAGTTGGACTTGGAGGATCTGCTGTGTTTGGGTTGCTACAAGCAACCTTTAATGAGACCTTATTTCCTTTGAACTAGTCATCGGTCATTCCATACACAAGAACCGTGAAATGGAACTATTTTGCGTTGCTCATCTCAACTTTGGCACCCCACTACCGCGGTTTCTTCCTGGTTTAGAGGAAACTGCCGTCATGGATTCACAGTGTAAGGATGAGCAACAACAACGTATTATCAGTTCATAGTAGCAAGTTCTTAGGTCTGGGAAATACTTGATCTTCTACTTAATGAAAGATAACATAAAAATCGCAGCCGTCGAGCAAAATACTGCAGCATTTAGGCACACCAATCATGCGAGCGGGCAACATTTCGAGAAATATTAATACACATGAAAAATATAGAATCATGAAGCAAAAGCTGCGTTAACAATTAAAATCCATATTTCCACTACTATGTTTCTTTGAAAATAAACTGTTAAAATACATTTAGAACTCTAGAAAACGGTTCAGATATACATCTCAAGGATACAAAAATAAAAACTCAAAGCAATATTTTCCAAAAGGAAATCTTGCGATCTATATGTTAATCGGCAAAACCAAAAACAAATACGATTATATTTTAAAATTCAATTGAAGCATTATAATGTGCACTTAATTGGAAGCGGATTCCATAGGTTCTCAGGGTTTTTACAGTTACGAACTGAATTTCCAACGAATGTCAATGGTTTAGGTGTGATCGGTAATAGCCTTGCTGCTAGCCACTACAACAGGTCTACTAGAGAAAGCACATTATAGCTGCTACTAGATTTCTGATAGAGAATTCAGTTTTATGAGGATTAAGTGATAACATGAAATGAAGAATTGCCTTGGAAATTTTAATATTCTTTGGGATACTGTTTTTTGAGAGACTTTAAAATAGCATGCCACATTGAATACAACTAAGCGAGCTCTGATCCTTAAATTAGAAAGTTGCCTGCTAAAACTTTCGATCACTATTTTGCTCATGGAACACAGCAATGAGAATGGGTTTATTTTGAAAACCCAATAATTCATACTGGTCAGGAAAAGAGCTGGAAATTAGTACCCATCAATTTTGTTCTTGTCATTGGACACAACAGACAATAATAAGAAGTACACGAGCATCACTTTGAAAGTGCAGGAGACTAACAATACACACAAATGAATAAGGGAACAAAGATGCATTCGGCTAAAGCTGCATGCAGACCAAGTCCCATAGTACCAGAAGAATATAAGAAACAAGACATTATAATCATTAAATGCTTCTGACCGGGATCCCTGCAGAATTTGCCTTCGTACTTTCTTAAACATGAGTAGAAATTGAGTTGTTGATATTTACGAATTGGAAATATAAAAACGGACTGATTGTTTTGTTTGGTAGCATCCAGCTAAGATTCATAAGAATTTTCGGTATGAAGCTGACAGAACATAGTTTGGGAGAGCCTTCTAAAGTGGAAGTAATTTGTGAAAGATGTAATCTCCACAGCATACTAGACGCCAATAATATGTTTTATGATTCAATTACAAAATTTAATTAAGGTGTTTTAGTTCATTTACGACTGCTGGCATTATATGTGGCTTGGATACTAAAGGAGTTGGTTTTGTGAAATGGAAGGACACGCGAGCACAAATGTAGAATGCCGCACACTAACATGCAATTTGCATAAACTGATGCGGCATACGGTAGGGGGTCCCTAACAATCTCTGACTGGTTTCGCTTAGTAATAACGACGGCAGATAGACATTACTATTGCTACAGTTGTCATGCGTATATGGTGTATTCCACGTGGGGTCGCGTTTTACCATAAGGCGTTTATGGGCAGAATGAGGAGTCAAACTGACCGAATGGTATGGAATGTATGTCAACTCCTTGATTACCGGTTCTCAACGCGTTTTTCGGGATTTTCATGCAGACAAAATTGTTCTGGGTCAGTAGTTTTTGGTCAGACTACTTAGAGGCCATATGTAACTTGTGTAATACAAGCGCATTTCACTTAGAGTTAAAAGAATGTGGTTCGTTGTTATATAGTTTCACTTAGCTTAATCTCAGTGTGCCGCAGTTTGCATGTAAAATTTTACAATAGTGGGGACGCGGAATGCCATCTTCGACAATTTGGGCGCATGAGCCACACAATTTGTTAGTCTGAGGCATATTAGGCATCGTGCGGGCAGAGCGAATAAACTACCATTTAGCTTAACGAACTCTCGATTATGGGCATTTGTTTCCATGTTGAATGCTATGAAAGCATACTCAGTGATAAGCGTCGGCTCGGTATTAAAACAAAATGTACTTTCTAGACGTCATCTGGCGTGCCAGTCGAATGCGCCTGCGCGGTTGTGAAAAGATCAACCAACTGTTTGATAGACGACGTATGGGGGCCTGGGGTATACGGATGGTACATAAGTTGGATTTCTGGGAGAATGAGTGGAGTAGGCTCGGAGAAGTGCAAACTGCCTTATAGCTTCACCACAAACGTTTGGAATCAGACTAGTATGAGTTTGTCCGAAGCCGCTAAATACTCATTCGCGTGAGATCGAAAAAGTTTTATCATGGTTGGAATGTTGAAACTTTGTGCCCTCAGGAAGGAAATATGGTTTGCTTGTAAAGTATGATTCTAGACACACACGGGGTGCACTGGTTCTGTTCCTAAGCTAATGGTTGCAAACATGATTCTCATTAATTCAAGAAGTATAAGTTTGGATCAAAGGATGTGAGACAAAATGCAACGTGTAGTTTGGAAAGAACGGGACGTGCACTATGGAGTTTGGCAAGCTTCGTGAGCATGAAATGCAGTCTAATTGTTAGTACGTCACCATGAATTAGAAACTGAGTTAAATAGTTATGCTAGAGAAAACAATTATGCTTCGCTTGTAAGGCATTTATGCAGCAACTATATTGTTTGATGTAACATCAATGCCATGATCTACATGACGTTTATGTGTATTTTCGCAGCAATTTTGCACATCCTAATGTTAGTGGAACGGCCAGCATTTTAGTAATGTTGTTTGATATCCAAATAGAACTTTACGCCCAGTATTGTTTACTTAACACATGCACAATTTCTAGATAATCAGACGACCTGCTACATCAAATTGAACAGTTGCATATCTTGAATTTGTCCACTTTTCACTATTGATTTTTTCAGGCTATTGGGTTCATTCAGAAATGTGTGACACAGATGGTTATAATATAGTTAATCACCAATGCGCATTGCATTCTCAACAGCTCTGCATGAAATAATGTTTTACCAGCAAACACCACTGATAAAGCACTTGAAACTTGTCTTTCATTCAATGGGCAGATAGACCACAACTCGTCAATCATGGGCGTGCAGCACAACATATTGCACAGAGTACCGCATTTTTCAAACAAATTGACCATACCATGCAACTGAATGTGTTCTACTAAATGCATAAACCTAATCTTATTTTTGTATTTCTGTTTGCCTATAATCAAGAACTTGTGTTCGGAATAGCTCATAAAGTTCTTTATTATATCAATGGGTGAAGTCTCTGCTGGTTCTCTGAAGCAAATATCGGTTACGCTGCACATTTTAGTTTAGTTTAGAGATCGGCATTGCCAATTATTTCATTTGTTAAAAAACACTGAAGAACATTATATTGATTAAGTTTATCTACTGGAACTTAATCCGGCCAATCTATAATTTTTTCAGACTACAACACGTTCCAGACGAAAAACATGACGTTATTGCATAAACAAGGATTATTATCTAAGCAATAACTGTGTTTATTTTGTTACATCACAGGGCAGTATTAAACTTAAACTTTAGCTTTTAAGGCACTTATCATGGCATAAGGGTCTGGTTTGATGTTATTTAATTGCATCACAAGAAATTTGCTTAATACTGCATGCTTGAATTTAAAACAGAATGCGGTATTTCTTTGAAATTGGTGTGTTTTTCGTGTGACGCATTTCGTAGACTAACACCTAAAAATGAAGTACTATTTTCCTTACTCGCAGTCGCCATCAGCATCAGTATTCTGGTGCGCTAACTTTAAAGGTAAAACTATTATTTGTACCACGATGAACAGCAGTGAATTATGTAGGACACATACTACTAAATAGACGAAATTTTGATGAAATCCTTTCGGCACGACATCGTATAACACCCCGTACCCCATCAAGTCCTCTCTCGTTTGCCGCCGACTTCCTCGATACCTAATCCTTCCTGCTTTCCGGTCGATGAATATAAACGACCTAGGTTTTACTCGATTACTTCGGATTACTGAGGTAGTCGCAGCAAGCGGAAATGAAGCCAGCTCTGTGCGTTCAAAAACGAACATTTGTCAGCTTAAGATTTCTATTGACTTAGGAATGAACGTATTTCAGTCAACTGAAATATGACTTGTCGTAGAGTACCCTGCGTCAGTTTATCTAAAAATGAAATTTATTGTTTAAGTCAATAGTGAATATTAGGCAGTAAATTAGACCACAATTTTATCAAGAGGACAATAAATATACATGCTTCTACCAGTTCTTGTCACCACTCAGAGTTTCGCTAATATTTAAATAGGAAAGAGTGCTCTAAATACATAAACACACGAATATATTTTGTGCTTATAAACAGCTTAAGAAACAAGACGTTTGTCAAAATTCTTAGTCTAATGAGCAAGCCGAAATAATCATTACTTCTTCTAATGAGCACCAGATCCTCCATAAGCTCTACAACATAGTTGAATTAAAGCTTAATATTTATTCCAGCATTTTGCTGACAGGTTACTGTAATGAGTACTTTTTGAAACCGCCGACTAATCTGTCACATTTTGCATGCTGTTCATTCGAAGTTGGTTGATTACTCATATACTCAATTGAGTTAATTATTTTACAAGCTCTCTTTACCACAAAATCGTTGACGTGTTATTGAATCCGTAGGATTTATAAGCTTACTCTCAGCTGTTTCGTTTTGTTCTTGTTCACTTCATCAGTGCGTATGCTTGGCTCCCAGCTGTATTCCCTCTTTGTTGAATTCTCGAGAGACCTGATATCTTCCGGAAGTTTTGAAACAGCTGTCCCTGGAACATTTGACATCAAGTTCCTAGTTAAGTCTATATCTCTTACAATACCGAGGCTCATTCATGCAGATGACAATTCATCAAATTAGTTTAGTTTAAATAATGGACGAGAGAAAAATATATCCAGGTCGTTTTTTGGAATAAAGTAGACGAGAAATAAAGCCGGCTATGATGGCATTTCGCCTTATGTGGGTCTACACTGCATTAGATGACGAAAAATTCAAGTTTTTATAAATTGAAAGTATCTTGCATAATTGCATATTTCGGCTTTTGTGAAGGAAGGATTGAATGTGTCTAGTAACAAAGTTTAACTAAAACTTTTTACCAAAATGTAAGCATTAACTATTTATGTGCCTTTTATATATTTGTTGCGTAGTTGTGTAAAATGTAATAAATGCCTATTATTAACTATGCGTTTGTATATGCAAAATAATGATGTACAAATCCATATTGCTGTAAGTGGGCGACGAATGATATTTCGCATAGCAAGGTTGATGATACTATAAAGTTAACCTAAACCATTCCATTGCTAATGGTGTGTAAAATATAGCAATTTTTAAGAGCACAATCCATTGGCTCTTGTCCTTACCAAACTTATAGAGGGCGAGTTGAATGGAGTGATTGCCATCATAGAGATATCTCAATGTTTCCTTGCATGTCTTTGTAGCTTTAACTGAGGACTGCGAGAATCACCGTAATCAATTTCCAATAGCTTATATCGTCAAATTTGCACGCATTGAACACTTTTCAACAATGTGCCTCAACAACAATGAACAATTTCGCAAATCGCTTTTAGTGATTAACTATGCTTTGGTTGCAACATAGCTGCAGTTTGATATCGCTGTTTGGTTACAGACAAGCAATGTGGCAGCAAGAGAACTTTGTAAGTATTTAGCGTATAACTTCGTCAAAGACCAACATCTGTATTTGAGAACTTTGTGATACATATGCTACGCTAAATACCGACCATAAAAATAGTCAATAATAATGAACTGCTAATGATCACGGCTAAAATAAATGTTGCTTCACATGTCTAGCATAAAGATTGCGGTTAAAATTCAATGTCAAGATACATGTAAGTTGGCTGAGAATACAACGATCTAATGAGTCACTGAATAACAGTAGTGAAATGATGCCGAAAATACCTTTAATTTGGAACGGTTTTGATCACGTGTTCCTTGTGAAATTAACAAAAGGATATTCATTCACGGGCTAACTCCGAATTGTTTGTGTGATTTATACATTTGGCTGGAATGCACATACCATATTCCAAAGAGGAAAACTATATAAAACGATGTAATGAAAGCAGATTAGAACATCCATTCATATTTTGAAGATATCCAAGTTAAGAGAGTAAACATCGGGAGATATTTTGTGTATGTTCAAAGTCAAGAAGAAAGATTATTCCGCCGGTGTAAAGAATCTCTATATTGTTTACTCCATTTCAGATAGTTACCTTTAACTTTAAGTTCTGACTGAGTTCCCGCAAGTGACGAGTCGGGTGATTACTGTCACACAATATTTGCTCACCTAGCATCAGCTTGCTGCGCAGATTTCGGTAGCTTTCACTGTAAATACTCTGTGACCTAAAGCTTTATGGGTAGAACAGATATTATAATATTTGGCAATTTTATATTTGTGCGTTGTGGTTTATCAGGCACCATAATGTGGCGCCTCAAACATAGTTGAAAAACTTGGATGTCGTTTCAATGTGAGCGCGCAGGTTAGAGTCGTGAATCCTCGGGTAGATGTATAGGTTAAAACCGCTGTATGCCCTCCACAGCAGACCGACTTGCTGGTTGACTCTTTTCGTTGCTGCTGTAGTCTGTTTAAGAAAGTTAGGGCCAATTCAATTGAGCACACCGAGATAATGTACCCGAGAATTGACCTGTAATACGTGTAATCTAAGTCACTACAAGTACTCATGCCTACAGCACAATTGCATCAAGCGCGATTTGTCCATATTGAATGAGTTGGATAATTCGAACTGACCAGTTCGAAATCATGCATAAGTCACGCTGGAGAATTTCGTGGTCGTGTGGTTACCTGTTTGCTCGCCATGTCTTCATATCATCGGCATATAATAGGAAATCGGAAATTGTTACTCTCGCTAGATTGTTTACGAGAACTAAAGGTGGACTTGACTCTACCATCAAACGTTGGTGTACCCCATACTAAATATCAATTGTGTCCGATAAGGATTCTCATAGTTTAACTGCAATCGACATTTGTGCAGAAAATTGCTTATACACTAGAGGAGTTGGTCACAAATACCATGGATCGGAAGGTTAGAAGACAAGGAAAGTCAAAGTCATTGCAGTGATGAAACTGAGGATATCGAATATTATACACACTAGAGAATTTTCGACACCTTCTGTAAGACAGCTTGCCTAATCAACCCAATTTTACAGGAAAGGCTTACCAGAAATGTTGACTATATATCTTTGATCTCGGCTTATACTAACGTTAGTACAAACGTATGCCCATCTACTTTGATTCCATTAGGGGCTGAAGAGAAAGGTGGGTCTCTGAATTTCACCGATAACAGATGCACTTGAAGCTACATTCTGTAGTGGGTCACCAAGCAGTGTTTCAATGGCTAGCAGATATACGGAGATAAATAATGTCGGCAAGGCGCTACAGGGATGAAAGCTAAACACGTTGAACATCCAACAGCATATTTTCTTATCAGTTGGGGGACTTTGGTACAATCTATGTAACTCGTCATGGTCACTCTCAGTCAGCAGATTTAGGCTAGTCTGAATAAGCATCAGACTCCGGTGTTTTCGAGCTCCTAGGTCTCCTCAGTGGTGTGCCTTCCAGACAGGGGCCGTCTGCCTGGTTCCGCTCCCATGACTTCCGGATGACAGCAGCTATTGCACATTGCTATGGGTGACAGCCACAGACCTGCATGATTGATAGCTGACTCTGCTACAGCACAGCTCATCTTCTAATACCGTGTCAGTTATGAACTGTGCAAAGTAAGGCACTATCCCCATGTACTAGGACTTTCCGCCTAGCGCCTTAGCAGGGCACAAGTAGTTAGGAACTATACGGACATATATTTTCCTATTAACCTCAACTAGTGTCGCATCAGAGTTATGAGAGTTATACTTTTATTATCTCATTACTGCTAAAATGATGTTCTAGGCCTTTGCCTGTCATGTTAACTTACATCCAGCGATTTATCTACATGGTTTAAACATAAGAAACCCAAAGCTAGAAGCGTCCTCCCTGCTACTATTTAAGTCTCATCGGAAAATCATGGAGAGCCATTATGAAGTCATTATCTATACTGTGACCGCATGTACAATATTGTCACTTAAAAACCTTGCAATTCCATGTTATTTAGTGTAAAAGTAGAGGTAACACATAGTGAGGAGAGAGACTACAATTATATGCATATAATCTTTAGAAACGTGACTTCTGAATGGTCCAACTCAGCATTTGGCGGTCTTACACGATATAGTAATTTTAAAATCTCAAAGGATTTCAACACATTTGGTTTCTTGCACTTATTTTTCTTCGCTTAATCCCGGTGGTTTTACCATCTGTTGTCCTACCCCATGTCTCTAAATCCATCATTTGTATTATGCTACATCTTCTAAAAACCTTAAAATTTATCAATATTTTGGGATTCGTTGTGATCGTATTTACACCATCTATGTATTTGGCTTAGGTTCGTTATACCAAATTTGTATCCACACTGCATTATACCCTGACGGCAACATTGGACTCGGAGAAGCCGAAGGTATGGTTAGATTAGGGCGATGGATGATTAAATAATAACCACTTTTACATGCATATACTAACGGGAATAACATTCTTAATTATATGTAGATGTTTAAGTGCATTTATTTCTGAAAGGTTTGACAAGAATTTGTTTGAATGCATGACGAGCGCCTCAAATTTAGGGATGGCTGCTTCTGGTCCAGCATCCGACAAATGAGAACTGAGAACTGAGAACTGGTGCGAAGCAGCGAGTAGAGGTTGCTCTGTGTAGCTGAATCGTTCGTCTTTTTCGGACATGTACTATTTATTTATCGTTTCGCTCTCTGTACAAAAGTTACAAAAAGCGCGTGAACTTGATTTATTTGTCACGTGCAACAGCGAGAAAACACAATGTACTTGCGTGCTAAGTTTTAGCTTCACCACCAAGTTATATTTCGAGGCACCTGTATATTTCAACACATGTTTAGCAGTTTCGCCGTGAACGCTATGATTAGAAGCAACAGCTGCTGCTTCTACCACAGCACTAAGGAAATTACTATAGGACGTGAAATCAGGGGACGTAGAGAATGTGTTAAGGTACTATCAGCTGAGGTCGATTTGCAAAAGATTTAGAACGCGTAAGAAAACAAAAATGATTGTTGCTTCCATTGCCATCGTTGCTTCCTCCTACTGCAGTTCCCCACCGGCAAAATGTATATTGCTGCCATCCATGTTTCCCTCGCTGTCCTCCTTAGCTCTAACCCTTACTTAATGATTGTTATACGAGCATCCAGCCACCTACGGAGCATTCTTTTGTATTGCAACTCCATGGTTTAACACGGCATATTTAGGTGGTAGGAACATAGAGATTTGGATGCCGGACAGGAGGAATGATTCATTACACACTGCTTTTCGTGCGAGCGTCTTTTGTTCGCCTTTTGGAGAATTTAAGTTGGGAAATGTTGTATGTGCCGTCTGTGAGCAAACAACTCGGTTATGCAGATAAGCCATCAACTACGCCATTTTCGGCATTTGCATTTCCGCTTGCCCGCATCTTCCGGATAGGTTGGCACAGACATCGTAAATAATAGTGAACAATGAGTGCATTTTTTTACTGGAAGTGTGGGAAGGAAATGTTTTACTGCGCACTGATGTTCCAAATTATATCCGCAGTTGCACATCGATGGGATGACGTGTTCTCTTTTCCTGACAACAGTTATGGCCTATACACATATAAGTATAAAACCGCAGTAGGACTTATATGTCGTCGAAATGTAAAGTGGTAGCTGCAGGCTTCCATGCGTTCCTGCAGTCGTACAAACAGGAATGGCGTAAAGGATATTTCTTCTTTTTGACAGTCCATATGTCCAACTGGACCTGAAGTATATTGTCGCTGACGCTCCTGCGAGAGATTAGCGGAAGACAATCAAGGGCCAGTCAGTGTAATTTGCGTGCAAAAAGTGTAGGGCCTTGGATAATTTGACAATTCTTTCTACGAAGTTATGCTATAAACGCACCTCAATATTGTGGCATAACTGCTTTTGCCTTTTCGTGGGATATCCTGAGGATAGAACACGATTTCTGTTTCAGGCGCTAATATTAAGCACCTTATCGAGGATTTGCTTAGGTATGCGTAAAGTAGGGTGATGCTCCATCCATTACATGCATGAAACTTGTCTTATTATGTGTTCTGTTTGTCAGACTCAAAAATATGGAAGGAATTGCTGTACAATTGAAGTTTTGAATATATTGGCGGGCAGAAACCTACTTTAGTTCCACTTCTAGTGCTGCCCAGTAGAACTTCAAGGCAATCTTCCAGAACCCTGTATGAGCGCCTCTGTGTTTTGTTTATCGCAACACATATGCCTTTCAGCAAAATAAGCGCTCTTACTACCTGAAGATGATGGCCAAATTATGTGGTTCGTGGTTGCGACATGCGACGACAGGAAGTTATTTTACATCATGCATTGCTCCAACACATGTGTTTAGTTGTGGGCTATTTCTGACCACTGGGCACGTTAGCTACCTTCCATTTCAAGTCCTATCTATAGCTTTTGGGACGCATATTGCAAATGCAGTTGTGTGTGGATGACCGTTAAACGGGGGGCTGTTGGTGATGCAGTGTTTAGGTTGAAATTGACATGTTAACATTATAGAACAAAACACCACAATCGCACATGATGCATTACGCACTGTCCTAGACAACAGAAATCGAGGGTATATGTTCAGTCCTATGTACGCAGCGAAGCACTTCGGCGAATCTATACCATTCAACATTATTGGTACATAATATTGCTCAACGACACTAAGGCAACCGATGCAGGTGCCTCAACACCATAGCAGGTGCAAGTGTTTTGCCTTCTCATCTGAGGAAAGATAATTTGTACCCAATTTCTCAAGGTTGGCGTTGAAGTTATGTTCGTTGTTGCTGATTCTGTTAACCATTAGCATTCATAGCCACATTATCTCTATTTTCAGTCGTTCGAATTAATCTGTCAGTGCAATATTAGCTCTAGGTAACATTAGAAAAACACAGGTGTCAAAAATCAACCCAGTTGCACTATCAGTAATGTTCCCTTTGCGATGTATATACTCTACAGCAACAGGTATTTTTAAGTCAATTAAGGACATACGCACCTCTAAATTTGAAGTTTATTGATTGAAAAACGACAGATGATTTCGTAATTATGGTGCGTTTTTCCCGACATTTTAATGACTGCTCTTTCCAATGTCCTCTATTGTGAACATTATAAGCACATGCGGGACCTTTTCCTTGTGCAGCAACGGAGGCAGTGCGGCATTTCCACAAAGCGATTACTATGACAAACGGCAACCAAACATCACCTGCACAATGAAATACCCCATAATGGCGATATATAAGACGAGGAGATGTCACCTTACCTCTGAAATTATTATTTGCCTGGCGTTCCGCTCAGTAACAGTACATTACCTTTTCCATCGATAGAAATACCTCCATTTGCAGCCAATGTATACATAGTATGGTTACATTATCTCATGCGTCAGCAGGCATTTAACTAGAGAGGTTACATGCAACTGGTATACGCTGGTAAAATAGACATTCACTGGTAATGCTAGTAATTAATTTTATAACTATCCGGTACGTAGCCGATAAAACAATGTACCTTTCCAATGGTTAAATACTGAATACTGTATCATAGAGCAAGTAGAAATGAATTATGTACAACTCTTTCGAAATATGGTGAAAAACGATATAAAAGTTGTCATCCGTGAATATCGTTGTCGTTCTAATGTAACATTTAAAATATCTGACTTACGAGAGCTCAGGATTAACAAATGTGATATGTAATCGTAAGTGCGCGGTCGTTCTCTGTATCGAATAGTAGCCAAATACAAATCTAACAACGTTTTGAACTGTTGCACAGATGTTGCCTCAATCACATGTTCAGGTAAACTGTTCCAAATGTTTACCGCTCTCCGTTCGAAGCACAGTGAGTGGGGAACACATTTCACATCCGGCACGACAAGTTTGTATCTGTGTCCAAGTGTGCTGCATTGGCCTTAGCTTTGGGAAGCCACCGAGATGTAGAATACGGTAGGTCATAACGAGGTCGACTCGCACCCGACAGTAGGACAAGGTGTAGAGTTCTAGTTTTTCGCACCGGTCTACATACCCAAAGCCACGTAAACTCGGGATCAGCCTGGTATCAACGTGTTGGACCAGTTCGATCATTTGTGCTTCGCCTCAGGTAATCGGAAAGTAGGCGAGCGAACCGTACTCTAGCATTGGTCTACTGATATAAGAGAAGAGGCTAGTGGCAACCTCTTCAGACCATGTGTCGAAGCTACGTTTGAGCGCCCAAAGCATGCGCAGTCCGTTACGATATGGCCTCTTCGTGTTGTCCACGGACTGAATTTGCAGCTTGAGAGTACATCTAGGTCTTTCACGGAGGGTGTGGGATATAGCGTTTGGCCGTCAAGGGTGTAGGTTCGGCCGTTAGCACTCTCCCACAGTGCCTTGAGGCACGCCACTTGTAAAGAATTACCAGACAGTTAGATGGTCGTCGACCTGTACTCTCCACTTTCGTCCAACAAGAAAGTCGCGGATCCACCGGTGCAGTGAGCCACCTAGTTTGTGAAGGAGAACCTCATGACTGACTTGTCATACGCTTTAATGAATTGGATGAATATCACTCCGACGGACTTCTTCCTTATTGCCTTCAACAACTCATGCCTCGTCACAAGCAGGTTCGTAATACATGAGCGACCTTGCATAAAACCGTGCTATGGAGGCTTCAAGACTTCGTTTGACTGTGGCAACTGCAGCAATCCCTTCTTCACGATTTTCTCAGCAATCTTTGCCAAAATAGGAGTTAGACAATATAAATCACGTTTCTCGGGTATCAACTTACCGTGCTGTATTTATCGGCGAGGAGCAATGGTATCATTTGTGACAAAAATAGGCCATTCTTGTTGCATCGCTAATTAACTTTGTCTTCTGTTTTACATGAATGTACCGGTTAATTGAACCATACTTTAGGTTGCATCACGTTCTCCTTTTTGAAGCTGTAAGCGTAGCGGGGACACATTTCACCTGTATGGTCAGCATAGACCATATTCAGTTTCCAAATGGACCTTAGCGGCAAAATGAGGCCACATACCCAACCACTAACCGTCCCCGACGTCAGCTGTACATTTCAAAATGCAAAATCACAAAGCCACCGCGAATCTATGACATATATCGCGTTAATTACTTTACTAGGCTGCGCCAGAGCAAAACTACGGAAACAGTAGGCTTGAATTTTGTGAGCTCCCGTCCATCAGAGACACTTTCTTAATGAAGCTGAAGGAAACGTTAGATGCAGAAAATATTTGCGCCTAATTACTTTTCATACATCTCGTTCGTTTAGTGCAATCCGAAACTACGAGAAGAAAGTATCATCATCCTGTCTCGTACAGTGTTGAATTGGCTTAACGTCATTAACTAATTGGTTTGGAGTTTGGAGGTATGGAAGACATGGAAAAAACAGAATGAAAAATAAGGAAATTTTATAATAATATTCTCTCAGTGGCATCCTGTTTTTATGATGCCTCTACCCCTTATATATCATTCAGGTCTGTCGCGGAACTGCATATAAATGTCATTAGAACATAAGCGCTGTAGATGGCAAGTTGTGATAAATCATTTTTATTATTCGATACAATCTGCCAAGACCCTCCAAGCTTTGCTTTCGTTTACGTGGAAAAGCATATTTCCGTAGTGCAGTTCTATTTAGACTCAATGGATTGCCGCATGTTTAGTTACGACAGCAACTGTCAGTCATGCCCCTCTACCGATGCATTCCGTCGGGGAGCTTATAACCCTGAGCATATGGATTGAAAACACAGAAGACATGGAGCAGTTAGCAAGCTATACATTGACATATTAATTATCAGACCACGCAAATGGAAAAGTTTTGCATGCAGTCTATTCCGATTGTGTAGGAACCATACATCTTAGTAACTGAGATGAGGGGTTCACATAAAACAATATTACCGACTCGCAGTTGGCCAGTGTTATTATCGGTAATGCATGTGGCTTTATGGTTCAACATCTGTTCCTGATAAGGTATTGCGAAAATATTCGCGGGATGCACCGAACTTCTCAGGGTTGATACTATTCCATAGTAGAAAAAGTCAATGCGCGAGGGACCTCCATTCAAGATAGCACATAATTAGTAGACCAAGTATTGTAGCAATGTGCATGATGTCTTTTATTGCGCATCAACCTGTTAACTGTTTGGTCTTCTAGTAGAATCACAAGTTGGATTCATTGGGTTCTGTTTTATATCAAAGTAAAACGGCAAGGTGTGTGCAACTTCGGTAAAACGAATGCTGGATTACAGCTGCACTTGTTCAATCACGAGGTAGTTAGATCAATGGAAAAGAGATCACGTGCGTATCCAGGGTTCATAGTAAGACCGGTGTAGCGAGTATGGATGCGGTTACATGGAGGCAGACTGGAAATGCTCAAGGAGCGGAGTGCTGGGAATTTTGTGCTGACCACCCGAAATTTCTGTAAACGGGACCAATATCGGTTTCAGTATTAGCACGGTTTGTGGCGTGAAATTTGGGTAAATGGCTAATTATTGCAATCACAGAGAGGAATATTTTCCAGGAATATTGATAACATTTATTTGCAGAGGCTTGCAAACTTCGTGATTAGCCAATTAGCTGGAAGGAAGATTGTTAAGATGGAGCATATTTATACAATTACCACGAAGAAACCCGTTATGACCAGCGCATAATACTTCAATTTTTTCAACACGGTTGCGTATTTACACACTGACCTGTATAAATGAACAACTCATATATTTGTGAAAACATGGATTTGATTAGTGTGAAACAAAATGTATCAGTAAGATTATTGCATACCTTCGAACCCCATCCGTAGTAGTAGTCGCAGTCCGCAATGTTCGATTTTGTTTTTAGCATAACTGCAAATAACTAGCTACATACACACACATTCACATCGAAGCATCAAAACAGATATTCCATTGTAAAGCAAACAGGCCTAACCGGCTGGATGAAATTTGTCCAAACTGATCTAAAACTAATGCAATCCTTAGTGATATTTTTGCGATGTATCGTGACTGAATTGCCGATAAGAATACTGAGTTATATACAATTTCAGCCAATGCAAACCAACTTACAAATATAAGGAAAAATGGCAAGGACATTGTGGTTTGAATTACTACTCTAGTGTTTTTACCTATGCTTTTTTATCGTAGCGGATAAAATTTAGTTGATTGTCAACTCATGTCTAGAACACATTTGCTCTCTATTGTTTCCTCTACCTTCCCCTTTTTAACTGCCTACGTACTCTGTAAGCGACCTAGTTTACACTTCTGCACCATTAGACTTTAAATGTCGAACATAAGAAACATCTAATAACTTAATACTTATTGTTCCACACCTAACCTGAACCTAAATTTCGTTGTAGGTTTAAAATTTTCTCCTACCTGAACCATTATTACAACTGATTCCCATTGTATCCATTTTTATTCTTACGCTCAGCTCAAACGCTTTGTACATTTTTCCTCAGTTTTTGTTCATCTTCTCCATCACTTTTTCCTACTTAAATCAATCGCCACATCAGGAAATACTAGACCTGTTCTCAGCCAGATAACTCATATCGGTTTCAATTTGCGCGGTAATTCATAGATCTATCATATAGTCCTAACCGATATGAGTTCGAATCCAGCAGGCACAAATGCACCCAAAATTGCATACCGTTAATTGAGCGCTCAATCTCTTAACAACCGTTAGTATAACAGATGAAAACCTATAGTGAAATGCAGTTGGCAGACTGGGAATTTGTCATCCATTGATTAGTAGCATGTAGAAGTTTTCGCGCTTTCTAGTGCAGTTGGATAGCGTTAGGGAGCATCTGGGGATATAGATGGTGAAACATTATCTCCTTTATATGCAATTTGGATGCTCGATGGATTCGCTTGTATGATAGCACCTATAAGGCAAATTACCTTGGCACTTATCGGTTGATACTAGCTTGATGCGTAGGTGTTCTTTTACAACTCACAAAAGATAAATCGAATTGCCAAAAGCTATCATGGATCTGCGACTCTCACAAAACGCTACATCTGTGGGATTCTCTTTTTTTTGTGTCTAGTACCGTATGGACATAAGTGTTTTGGCTTATTTGCAAGTCATTGGGAAGCATAACGCAGATGTTTACTGTGTTCTTCTCACAACCCTTGTGGCCAAGGTTGCAGAAATGTGCATAGGCGTACCTCCTATGCTTGGCCGCAATAAGATGACAGAACGTTGAATTTTAGGGATCGGTATCAAGTGAATCCAGTTAACATTTTTGTGTCAGTACGATACTAAAGCTGTCTTACCGTTATAACTTCAATGTTTACTTCATGTATGCCACGGGTGTTCCGTTTCATTAATAGCAAGTTATCAACAGTAAGGAAAATAGCGCAGCATGCTAATAGACAACGGGTAGAGAACTATATCCCACGGTGCTACGACTTATGCTTAAATACACTGTCTAGGGCCAGCAACAAGTAACCTACTTTTTCGAATGCAATGGACTTACAGGTTGTACGCTGTTTGATGAAAATCCTTCTGGATCTGACTGCCTTAATAGCGTCGTGGAATAATAGCTTTCCACCGTTTTGTAACTTCTGAGTTTATGACATTTTTTTTCTTTTTCGAAGTAGCTATAAATTGTCCCCACTCGCGTGCCCAATAAGGTTAATCTGTCATGCATTTTGTCAAGGCCCTCAATAAGATGCAACATTTTTATTTGGTAAAAATAGGTGTAATTAATAATTTGATTGACAAGCTAACCTTAACAGCATTTTGATTGGCTCAGAAAAAATCC
The DNA here is from genome assembly GCA_944474145.2 of Dicrocoelium dendriticum. Taxonomy (NCBI): domain Eukaryota; kingdom Metazoa; phylum Platyhelminthes; class Trematoda; order Plagiorchiida; family Dicrocoeliidae; genus Dicrocoelium; species Dicrocoelium dendriticum. The sequence goes on along the minus strand of OX104060.1, from coordinate 65,800,281 downwards.
CTTATGGATACTTTCCATACATCTGCTAATAAGCGGCTGCAACCTCCTAATTTATGTATTGCCTCTTGCAAGCTGTAGCGTTCTCCGTACTACTAGTTTAACGCGGGCATAAAATGTGCATTTTATACATTTTTCACGGTCGCAAATAGGCCCATCGAGAATTTTCGTTTAGATCCGAAAAACGCCGTACTAAAACTAAGCATATATGGAAAAATTATGTGCACATATTACGTTCCAAATGTCTCACTCAGGCAACATTGAGAACAAAATAAGATCACAGCGACGACCCATGCTGACTGGAGGCATGATTTTACAAAAAAAACGACGACTTCAAGATAGACATCAGTAGCGTTAACCGTGCGTAATACTACTTTTCTCATCCTGAAACATATTACAATTATCGGTTAAATGTGTAAAATATATAATGCAGTTGAAGTGGTGCGCATATGTTTCACTGAATGTGCTTAAAGTTTAATCGTCAAACAAATTTACCGCTGGACATATGGCACCGAGGAAACGAGACTTGAAATCGGGGCTCAATAGTAGCCCCCGGACCCGGATATAATTGTCGGGCTTGTGTGGTTTAATGTTGATGCCGACCCAATACAAAGGGTAGATGGCATGGAAATCCGGCAGAACAAATGGCAGAATACAGCAAAAAGTATTCATGATCTATCAAAATTCGTGTCATTTGTATTAACTTTCGATGCACGTGCATTGTTCGTCCTTAAGGGTGGGTGGTCTGGGGCTCAGAAACAACTAAAATGAATAGAAATGAAAGTTGAGTACCGTTGAACGTTTAAAGCCTTCTACTAATTGTACAATATATGTTGTATAAAAGATAAATATCAGGTGCAATTACAGTCTAGAGATTAAGTGCATTAAATGGATGCAGGATATTATGGTGAAAAGGGCGGAATGCTTGGGAATTTTTCACTTGCCACCAAAGATTTGTTATTCCGAATTAGTTTCGGGGGTAGAGGAAAACCTATTGGAAGCGGTGGATTTTAATTAAATACTTTACATGCGACTTCATGTACCGTGTTTAAAGCACTAGCTAAATATTTGTCCAGTCCCGTCAAGCTGTCTTTTACTTTGCTAAAATTGAAACCGTTTTATTGACTAAACTTGTTCGCATACATCCTAGTAGAATTTCTGAATTTGTTCGTTTACCATTGTGTGTTAGAGGAAACGTTCCTGTTATAGAGTACCATCGGATGTAAACTGATTCCAAGATGCAGTAAAATAAAACGGATGTAAAAAGTGTTTTGAGTAATTTGTGATTGAATAGCTACCAAGAACTTTCTCAACTTTTAATGTCTGTCTTACCATTTAATGCAGACTGCCCGGAGATGCGTCGAATAATGGTTGTACAAATATATTCCCAAAACAAGATCCATAAAATATAAATTCTCAAAATGAAAACCTTTAATGGTTACGTATTTTTAGACTACGAAATAAATTACATACTGAAACTTAATCAAAAGTGCTAAAAGCAAAATAGCTTGTAAAGATATCAGCGAATAAAATATGATCGACGTGGTTGTTATGTTAGCTATTGCAAAAGAGAAGATATACAATATATGAGGATGAATTCTCGTTGCTGGTTATTTATTTTTAATCTCCTGAGTGCGAAGTAGTTCCTTGCAATTGAGACGATATACTATTAACTGCAGGCTATCCGTGCCGTAAGGCAAGCCTGTACCCATCCGATCGTGTACCCTCTGAGGCGGAACTCACAAGCGTGAGTGTGATATCACATGAAGTTCTGTCTCGTAGTGTGTCACTAGTTATAATCACCCTGGTCGCTATTTCTGCGTCCTAGCATATCTCAAGCAAGTAATCAGTGTCGAGAATTCCACTTGTTACCGAACGCTTGTTTCTATCGTCACACAGCCAGTTCAAATGTATTGATTACAGCATACGTGTGTGTGAAAGCGGGAGCCACCACCGAATTGGAGAATTTCGTATTGTTCTCTCACAAGAATTCACTTCAAGTTCTCACTGTGTCTACCTCATTGGGACCATTCAGGTTGATAGAGCCCAAGCTGAGAATGAAAACCAATACATGGGAGCTGGCGGTTAACGCCTTATCACCAAGTACGAGCTGAAATGTGGCACCTACCGAGCCATTGAACTGACAGCGATTTTGTCGCATTGATCAATTTGCTGCAGTGAGTGTGTCCTGACAGTGTCCCTTACAGAGGAACATGGACTTGCCCCTGTTTGCGGACCAAAAAGCACGGAACAGATATTTGGTCTATTCCAATATCATGATTAATGAAAACTCTCCAAGCTTTTAGTACTTTTGTATATTTGTGTACAGCTTTGTACGCATTACTACTAACTTTTTCCTTTGATCGCAGATGGTTGCTGAATTTCACGTGCATCGGTATTCATTCACATAAAATTACGCAGTCAACTCAGGACTCTTTGCTAATGGTAAGCTTTTTGGATCCAGAAATTGATAACTTTCGATTATGATTTTTCTGTACCCACGTATGGGATTTTGTTGTCCTGTTACTATTGGTGTGTCTGAGCTTTACCTGGTACATTTGAAAACGCAGTCAGGATCTAGCGATTAGCACATCCAGAGTGCTTACTGCGGAACTGTCACGCGGTTCTTCGGGGATCCCGTTAGTTTTCCCTGCCTGTGTGATTTCATTGTTCACCGTAGTTTTCTGTAAACTTAGGCACCGGAAATTAATTCTATCGTCGCCTAGTTCATAAGTTATGTAACAAGCGCTGCAGAAACCAGTACATATTCCGGTTTATCTGCAGGAAAGTTTAACAAACTCGAACACCGACTCTATGGCTGCCTACCCATCACTAGTCTTAAATTCTGTCAGGTAAAATGGTGCCACCCGTTTACATACATAGATTCAGTTTTGGTTTATTATGTTTGAAAACAACTTGGCTCTGAGTCCTGGCTCTTCACCGATTCCATTTCCGTGTACTTCCGCATCAGCAGAAATAATCAACATTATTACTGTAAAAAGTATATTTTGTATTCATTCGGGTACGCTCAATTGCTGGACAACATTTACCAGTTGCCTTGCTCGCACACATTATATCATTCAGTTACGTCCATTTGCCTCCTAGATTATTTATCTCTATTTAGCAAAACCCTTACTCGATTTTGGAGATGAGGTTAACCTAATTAACGTAATTAATAAGTGTGACCTTTGTTTTAGTACATGCAAAACGTGGATTTCCTGATTTGTTTACCCTGGATTTTCGTAAACCGGAGGATGTTATAAAAACAAAGCATCAGCGTACATTCACTTGAATTGTACCCATAAAAAAGGTGTTTAAGTGCATTTCTTTCATGATTACCGAAAAGAAACAAGCAATGGTGTCTGATATATCGTGGATTAGCTTCTGGACGTAGAGATTTGCGTTGAATTCCTTAGTAGATGCCAATCAAGTGATGGTTTTCTATTTCATGCATACAACGAGAATTCTGCCCTTTCAATTATTCGCTCGAACTGGTTCGTCGATAAGTTTTGATCCGCATGAATGCCCTCTATGTCAACATAAAGGGTAGCTGCGAAATATTTGAAGGGGATCATAACAAGGAAGTGTCTGAAGCACGTTGAGCTAACCCAAATATTCTCATGTGTAATGAAGCGTTCGGTCAAGCTTCAAACTGCCAACTTTTCGTCAATTTCCACTCAATCGAGCAGAAAATTCCTTAGGGATACGGTGGCTTACACGAATCTGAGGCTTAGGTAAATCACGCCTCCTATTTCTTCACACGTCTCAAAAAATTTGCACTAAAAGAACCCAGCACCAGATAAGCCCTATCGGGCTGGTTACATGTTTATTAATACTAAAAAACGATAATCGGAAACCATTAACTACCCTCAGCAAATTTGAAGTAAAGTGTGAAGACAAAGTGCGTCGTACTAATGGGCATTTTAAATAAATTAATGGTTGATTTGATATGGGTATGCCCATTCCATGTTTCTGTGAGAGCAAGTACAGAGACATGTAGTTATCATCGTAATATCAGTCTCCAAATTCCTGATTTCAAACAGTTGTGAACTCAGCCCTTTCGTTTTGTGGAATCGATTCATTTCAATTAGTATGTATTCTGCCTTCGCTAAACTTTGTTTAGTATGACACTGGTGGACCATGCGCCCGAGCAAGCAACACAGACACCATTGGTGACACTCCATAGGGGTACAAAATGTAAAGGCGCATTTTGTCAGCACGGTCTGATTAACTCTTTACGTAGGCTGTGCGGCTTTCGATAAATGCAGAAGGCCGTCCTTTGGGGGAGAAATTCAAGTAAGCAAGAATGCTTTCTTTTGTAACTTGAGAAGTAATACGGCGTTGTTAAATATCACAAGCAAAGGTAAGTTCCTACATTTAATTGTTTATATGCTTTAATGTTTTCTTTTATAAATACACTGATTTGATTCATTTACTCATTAATGGACAATGCAATCCGTATGTTCCTTATATCATACTTTTGAATAAATAAGCGCTGAATTTCAGTGCTTTTGTTTAATACTCCAAAATATATTTTATACAAGGTTATTTACATTGAATTGATTCAATATGACAATGAAAATGATCTAATGTTTAACGCATCTGTAACCATCAAACTGCGTGTAATCCTTTGAGGTACCACTCAGAGGATTCTCGCGGTAGGCGCCACGAAACTGGTGTGCAGAGCACGGAAGTTGGGCGAACTGCAGGCTTGTCTGAACCGAACGTACGTTGACAAACGCTGCAATGATTTGAGAACAGGTAAGTACAGGCAGACAGTTGTATGCATCGAGACTCGCGAGGAGAGCAAGTGATCAATGTGTTCGATCATTCAAGCAAATACACAATCGGAATATAGGATTGAAAAGTACATCCCATTCCTCAAAATAATGAAATGGTAACTGATTCATGAGCATCACAAGCCTTTGGCTAACGCTTGATACCGGTGTCAACAACAATAAAGCCAGCACTTGCTAACGCGGCGGCCCAAACTTCCCAAACATGTTGTCGCTTACAGTACTTAACAATACGTACAATACTCAAAAGTTCAAAACAGCATCTTTCAATTTATACAAAATAGCAAACATTTAGCCCAAGGTCTGGTGGGCACAAATCATGGACGTATTTATATATTTTAAATGAATGAATTAACTCAACTGGGCAACCAAAAGCAGCTGCTACTAGCCCAGCGCGTTGTTAGTTGCCCAGATTTGCATAGGCAAATGAACAAAGAAAACAATAAGCTACAAGTGAGACATGATTTCGCTGTATGTGATATCCACTAGCAACATTATTGCGGAGTCATTTTGCATTTATACGCCTGCTATTTCAATACAAGAAGTCGCTTCGGAAGCGGCAATTGTAATCGACCTATCTCTAGGTACATGGTCTCGGAGAAATGCATTTTATGTTACAAAATGATAGTATAGACAAAATACACTTACCACACATATTTAAGATTGCACCATAGCACTCATTCTGTTCATCCTACTATCATTCGCATACTCACATAGGTTTGGATTGCAACTGAATATTATCCATAATAATAAACAGACATTCCTGTTCAGTTACATGTTTATGCTACTTTTATTTAACATACCCAAATATTAACCGAAACCTTAGCTCAAGCCTTTACAGCCCTTTGTTTTAATGTACTGCGTTTAAGGAGAATCCATTACCGCTGCTTTTCTAAATCGACTGGAGTTGTTTTGCATGCTTTTCGAGTCCGTTTAGCAATCTGCTAGTCAACACTGTATCTTTGATTATAAATGCTTGTACAAAAACTGTATTTTAATAAAATGTAATCCGCCCTCTGCCTTGGCATTTTACCACTCAGACTGTGCGTACGTTTTGTGAGTAGGTTTGCCAGTCGGCATTACCGGTCGCAGCTGCATATGTTGAATAAATTAGCTCGCAGTTCAATGGATACAATCGACAATAATCTAATAAAGGCGGGACCACAGCATGCTAGTAAGTCACACCCAGAAGCGTCTCAGGAGAAGGTGTCTGCAGCGTTGTTTAGGTTAAAGAACTAGAAAAAAGATTACGTGAATTGCAGCTAAAGGAAAAACGGGCAGGGTCGCCCGGATCTATTACGTCGGACAAGGATTTAATTTCGTCGCCGTGACTTGAAGTTGGCATGTTTTGTAGAGCAAAAGTTGTTGGGCTCTATAACGCAGTGCGATCCCGATGCGCTGGTTCAGACATCTAGCCGTTTGGTGCAGGGCCGCTTTCATCCGTTTCTTGAATGGCTCAATCGACGGTCGTACCCGATCGGAGACCAGAGCGGTTGACTGTTTGGCAGGGAACACAAAGCAAGAAACCATCCGCTTTACTGGAAAGCTAATGCCTTACTGGACGTTTGTTCGCAGTTTTCCATCGATATTGATAAATGCTACGACGAATTAAGTTACAAAGCCATTCTACTTGATCAACTTGTATGAGGGACTCGTAAAGGAAGCGGTCGAAAGTTGTGTAGTCCTAGACACCTAGGATTGCTTCCGAGAGGCATTGGAGAAGTAGTCGGCTATATTCGGTCGCCCGTACTTAATTGCTCGAGCTCACATTGACAATCTGGAGAAGAGACCTCAATTGAGGGTCAAGAGTTCCAAGAAGATACACAAACTGACTACGCACATGAAGACGTGGCTGATCACACTCCAGCGTTTGAATTACAAAAGCCAATTTGAATGCAACCGTTATAGTGTCAGTAGTCGTTAGGAGATTTCCGTACGCTTTGCAATTCGAGTGATCAACTAGGGATAGGGAACAAATATAAGAATATTGGCAGTTATATATTAAGCATCTCACATAAAATAGCCCAGTTCTATTAGACATCGGAAAAACAGTTCACGAATTATACCGAGGTATTTGAACGTATATCCAAACAGCGGATCTTTCAAGTAGTCGAGCGCATACACACAACAAACCGGTGGCAACGAAGGAATAATCAAGCGAGGCGGGCTTGGAGGATTCGTTGTATATAAGGTTGATTAAAATAAAACTGTGCGAGAGCTACAACAAAATATGGAAGATGCAAAATAAGATAAACAACTGTTTAATATCACAACAAACGGCTTTCGGTTTAATTCGGTCAGGAAGATTATAGCTCCACAGATCTTTATCAATTCGGTTGCGGTTCTGCCGGTCATCGAAACTCAGGTGATGTACTAAGATGAAGTAATACAGAGGCATGCTGGCCCTCAACAGACGAGTTGGCTTGAAACCCGGCGGAATGTGATAAATGCACTAATAACAAAAAGTGGAACAGCCGGTTAGGGTTGTTCCGCCCTAATTCGTATGCAGAGAAAAAGGGTATTTGGATCAGTGTTCTCAGTTTCTCTCTACGAATAATGTCTAACGGTCAGCAGTCTTACATCGAGATGGTTTATGCTTGTTATGCACAATATCTTATCATTCGTCTGACAATAGTAAATCTCTTTGAGCTTGTAACTAAATAAATAACTAAAACTTTTATTAAACGACAATGCGAGGTGCAGACCAATTATTGGTCTTATCGACATGTACAAGGTGATCGTAAAATACAGTTAATTTTACGTGTTTCGTTCACTGGTTCCGATAAGGGTTTTTAAAGTAAATATCAGTTTAGAAACCTTAGATAGATTAAGAAACTAGGAAAAATAATAAATGTAGATTGTACGGAAATTTCCATTAAATAAGTACGTTCATCCATGGAACTTTCCCCAATGGACTTGCTTCCATGCAGGGTATTCCCACGATGGGTTTCACCCGCACTTCCATGCTCCAATTGGCTCTGTGCTGGTGTGGCAAAATAATAAATAGGCCATCAGACTGGGTATCAAATGTCCTTGTAAGCACTGTTTTACGCATACATTATAGGCGATGAACCCTCAGCCCGTTCTGTCATGCGGATCAATAAATTATGGCACTTTTCTGTTTTTAGCAATAAGGTTTGATTAGCAATATTTGATATAGCAATATCTGATTAGCATTGATTAGCAATATGATTTGCATTGGTATAAGTTTTCATTTTGGAAGATGTAATGCGTCACCATAAGAGATCAACCCAGTTATGACCAATAATGAAACAAAGAAGAAGAGAAGGTATGAGGATTTATAAAACATAATTATGAGTACAAACGCTTGCAGATTGGCCAATCAAAATTTGATGGAAAATCTTGGCGAGTGACGACGATGGTACAGTGACATCCGCTTCAAAGGCGTAGTGCATCTACGAACCAGTGCCCCAACGGAGAAAACAGAATTGGGTAGACGGAGTGATAGAAGTAAGATGGTTTGTAAATGCATACCCAAGAATATAACTATATGTAGGTAGTCTTTTACCCTTGAAAGGTATAGAGGATATAGCGTCGTTCATATTTATCCAGGATCTTTCTCATACAGATCATATGGAATCACCGTTTGGCTTAGTATTGTTCAGATATTTGCAACAGTCAAGTGAATATTAATCATGCGTCTGAATTGCGGATAGATAGTGAAGTTTCTAATAATCAATGGAAGTTTTTCCATATAAACGCATATTTAAGGGAGAAAACATTTGTGCGGAGCTTTGTGCGAAACTTTGGTATTTGCATTGTGCGCTCGCTGTTTCTTAGTTTATACGGCCTACATTCAATATCAGCTATATCTAAGAGACCGAAGACTTATCTCCGACATACTCACATTCCAGCTTGGTTTTTCCAAACTTTCGGTACTGGGACCACGTCGTTTAACAGTATGCACCAACGATCTCCCCCTAAAATGCTGCATTCATACTTCTAACGTTTTGGAGACAACAGCAACACATAGCATATGATCAACACAAAGGGTTACCACACGATACCACAAAAAGCTTTCTACATAGCACACACAGGTTCTTCCGAATACCGGATCCAATATATTCTGCCTAAGTTCAAATTTCTGAGCTGCTTTATCAGTGTACTCACAAATATCGGCTAGGAAAGCATCTCTCTGACACGCAAAGCAGGTGATCAACCTAAGAGTAAGAAATAAATAAAGTCCTTATCTAGGGTAATGCGAGGCAGGCCTATGTATGCATGATGATGACTCGGGATGAATTTGACTGCACGAAACAAGTCGACGAGGCATCAATAAGGGCTCGTTATGCACTTATCCCCCTAAGTATGACGTCTGGAACGCTCGATCTATGTACCTTTCTACAGCTGCTGAACGACTACCTGAGGCAGCACGCAGAGTACGCCATCCAGCCTTGGCGACCAAGGCAAAACTCGGTACTGTTGCCCTCGTAGCTCCACAACTTAGAAGGACGAAAATCGTCGTTGGACTGTTTCACATCTGCCACTAACGCGGGTTCCAAGCCATAGACAAATAAAGGAGTAATCCTTATCATGCATATTGCGATCTGTAGCAGCTCGCCCACGATAACCACCTGGGTGTCCACCATCTCAAACTAACCCATAACTAATTCGACTTGTTTCCTGAAAATACTCTGTCGCCCTTCTTTTATCAAGAGGGTGAAGCGCTCGACTTCGCACCATATTTTCTACCACAATAACGCGGTTTAAAAGATATTAGACCACACCGTATCTTATTTACATTACTCGGCGAAGACTGTTTTCATCTAAAGACAAAGTAACACAATCCGTGTGTTCTACAGCTTCCTCCGTCGCGTAGCATAGGGTAGACCAACATGTATGCATGAGAATAAATCAGTGGGTCAACTCGAACCTGCATTCTCCCTTGTTTCCTTTATTTCGAACAATCACTTTGTAATACTCATTCGGTTCATTCTACAAAGCTTGTCAAGCAATGCATTTTTCTCCTTAGAAATCATCTTTCATTGGCGGAGGTCCTTTAGGTGATTGTCACGTACAGCAAGTCAAAGAGCGCCCGGCCGAGCAAAATCGTCAAAGCCTTGCTACGCGCTGCACGAGCTTAATTCGTTTACATGCTTAAGTTTGGCGGCTTCAGGCTAACTAGCATTCCATAGTCTACATCTGTTCATATGGTTCTAAAAACGTGCAGGTGGATTGGTGTCATTGTGGCAGTTATCGTGTCCAGAAACTCTTCATCACACGCAATCGCTTTCCTACCTAAGCTATTGTGTACCACGCAGCCGCCTTACAAGTAAGGTGGTTTTTAGTAAGATCGACTTGATAACGACATAGAACCAAATTCCGTTGGCACAGACGAGAATCGTTACTAATGTTGTGATGAATCGGTTTGGAAAGTACAACATTCTGCATACAACCTTTGGATTAAGGATACAACGCATATTTTTCAACGCTTGTTCGACCAGGGTTTTCTCAACATTGACTTTGCTTACGTACAGATTGACAATATTCAAAAGACGAGCTGCTCAATCAAAGTGTGCTTGTGCAACATAGGGACATTGTAACCGTTTATCCTAATGAGGTTACGATCGATGCAGAAAAGCTTCCGTTGAGTGTAGGTTATGTAAAATATGCTGGTCATCATATCTCGCTAACAGGCGTCGTCCCACTACAAGCAAAGTAAAGGCGATCTTGGACAAAATTTATGAATAAAAGTATAATTCTAGACTTCCTAGATGTTGTGCCCCCAAGGAATCAGATCAACATTTACGCCAATCCCGTACTCTTACATAGCTTGTGAAACCGCTTGGAAAACGTGCTCCGTGGTTACAACTATCATACAAAGTATTGGGCTTTACAATGTATTTTATAGCATTTAACATTTATTAAACTATTATTCCGGTCTCCGTAACAAAGGCAAAACTTTTTCTCGTGTAGCGTTGATGGGGTTAAACGCGCCTACAGTGAAGTTCATCCAGCTCCTTCATTCGATCATTGGGCTACTTCATTTTATTAGTGAAGAGTCGCGCAGAGCCACAGTTATTCAAGTTTTGTTTAAATCAGGAACCAAATATCCACGGGCTTCACTATAAATTATTTGGATTGTTTCGACCCACTCTGTGGTCACATTTAATGGTGCGCACATGGTAAGAAATAAGTGCGGCGGTATTCTAAATATTAATAGTAATTTCCAGGAATGTAAAAAAAATAAAATGCGTTTTTAAGAGGCGGCCTACTTAGCTGGCATACTGCAAATTAACGTATATTTAACCAGAGATTTTACGCTCAAATTGCTCTCTTGCCAAAGCTTTATTTCATTGAATAAGTAAGAGGTTTTAATTGCTAATCGATATTTACCATGGATTCACCCATGATTGTACTTCGCTAATGCAGGTCTTCACCAAAGCTCCAGAAAATGAGCTTTCCTGCTGCTATTGGCTATCGCTAACAAACCCCTAGTAGCGACTACAAACAGAAGAGTAGGCAATCGTACTAGACAGGACGAGAAAAATATAGGCTAATGGACCTATAAAATACGCAGGTTCTATGCAGAAAATAAAACATGATTTGTGGTTACCATGGTTTTATAATTCAAAGCAATGACGGTAATCAACTTGCGAACAGGTTTGCCATCGTACTGAAAAAATGTGGAGACATGAAGAGGTGTGAAAGAGTAGGAAAAATCACAGAACAGCTGTGTGCTAATCTGCAGTCTGCTACTAATGACATGTTTGAACATGAAGAGTTAAGTTCGTGCCAGTAATGCTAAGTGAACTATGTAATGTTTTGTACTACAAGCGCTTTATGCTACCAGGCGTATTGTTATCTAAGGATATAAGTGTAGGGATCATAAATAGTTACAACAAGTACCCAACCGTAAACCACTCTTGCTAACTAATCAAATTTCTCTTGAATATTTACAGGTACTATATCGCCTAACGTCCCGACAGCTCCAGAGTCGCTTGGTACGGGTGTTTCCGACATGGCAGTTAACACCGCCTTACATAAACAGGCAGGCGACGCTTCACAAACTCCCTCGCTTTTTTGATTGTCTACAACCTTCCAAACTCCTTTACTAGACCTTATGTAGGGAACTAATTTTAATCAAAATAGCCATAGGAAGCTACACACACGTCTCAGATACCCACACATGTGCAGCCTTTACTAACCACAAACCACTAATTTATGTGCTTAGATTGACAAACGACTTACACACCCCAGAGAGTCGCGCCATCAAAACTAATTGGCTCTGTTTATAACCGATATACGACAAGTCTCATGTGTGCACTTTCTCAATTGCCAGGGATCTCCGCTGACGCCCACAGTATGTCAACTGGCTGTTATGGCCACCAAACAACGCAATGCTTCTGAGGTGGATCTACAACAGCGGTCCGCTCACGGGGAATAATACTCAGCCCGATGAGTTTATTAGACAGAACCATTAGTTACGACACATAGCTGAGCACACCGCATCGAGTCGTACCAAGCAAATCGCACCGTACTGTGTTCCATTCGTTTCATGGTTTATCGCATTCAGGCTTTTGTACACCGGATAGAATCGTTACCGTAAGATTCGTTTGTCGTAACCAAAGTTGTCAGGTCCACAAATGGACTGCGGTTTGTCTTTTAGGTATCTTGCAGGGGTTTAACAGCGCACAATAAGCTCGGTAGGCATGTTATCAGAACCGGACCCATGCATTTACCACTAGCGCGTCAGCCCCGTTGTTCCGCAGGTACGTTTGTAAGACACGCTATACCGCTGTCTGCATCGATCGATTCACTAGCTACCTAGGATTTTTCCCATTACAAACGGCCTTTTAGGTAGGGTAGCAAAAGTACTTCTAAAGAGCTGTGTGGCACAGAATAGCTCTCATGTCATCCTAACTACCATTAGGATGTCACGCACTTCTTGCACTCTTGCTTCCTGAACCAAGGACTTGGATTGTCGCAAATTTCAAACAACTGCGTATCATTTAGTTGCTTATGGCAGATTAGATTTTACCGCTATATAAATGTTGTGCTCAGGGCGCAAGCTAACCCTTATAATACGTAACCGTTTCTTTGGTCTTCCGAGTATTAGAAACACAGTTAAGACGGACTTCAACACAACACCAGCACCTCAAGCCTAGGGCTATACGCCGCGTTTTTCATGAAAGGCAAAAGCACCAGCGGCATTTAATTTTACATAAAACTAAGAAGTTCTAATGATAGGTGGACACAAGGGAAACGTAAGCTGTGCCTAGTTGCTTCAGGTTTGTAGAAGCAACAAGAGTACGTGCCCGGAAAACCCGTCTTATTAACCTGCACATATTGCTTGGCGTAGACGGTGTATGACAGTCTTTGCAGGCGTCGTACATCGGACCCATAAAAGTAATCCATCGTGCAGACAAGATTTGTAAAATCGATTTAGGTAGCTGACATGAAGTTGTTCACATTGACCGCCTAAAACCAACCTTTAGGAATGAAATTATCTCGCCCCGTTTGTAACTTCAACAAACTGCACCAATGTTTTGGAGCCTAGCGTCGTCAAATCAGACCGAAACCGCGGTCTACAGTCATCAGCCGTCCCGACATCAATCACCACACTTAAGCCGTGTAAGCTGTGTAAATTTGCTGTGGTCAAAATATTCCAAATCCTGGTTGTTTCTCTGATTCTGCAAAGTATACAAACCTTCAAGCTTGTAGAAATTGTGTATGACTTTTCGTCTGCATATAGAGGTACTTTTTGAAGACAAAATATCCAAGACTCCCAAATGAAATATAAAAAGTATTCAAACCACAGATAATATAAACCGTTATGCACGATAGCCATTGGCTTTTTATTTTAAGTTTTCACTGCGTCCGTCCATGCATTGCCTACCTCAAACATCCGATTGATTTGATGTCATTTGCTTCATGTTCTGGAAGCACTGCATTTAATGAGGAGTTTTAACGCAAAAACTGAACCTTTCTTCGTGGGATAACAGTCGCTTTGGTGCTGGACAAGGTGCGACAAAGAGCATGGCACTCATTATGGCAACTTTGGAAGCAGCGGAGGTTAATGTCTTGTCGGCGTTTAGCTGGACTTAATAGCGTTTAAAGTAAACAAGGCTGCTCGAAGGGCTCAACGTGATCCAAAAACTCCGATATACAATTTAAGTGTTGACTGAAAGCAACTCAGTAGATACTGTATTCCGAAAAGATTGCCTCGCCACAAACAATGTTACTCATTTTCCTTTCGCACGAATCTGCCGTGTAAACTTTGACACATCCATCGTTTTGACTAGTTAAGCCCATTTTTTCTCACGCACCCAGGAAATCCTCTAGGGCTGCTAAAGATGACTAGTATTTTTTACGTAAATTTCATTGATGATCTTTCGTGCAATTTTCGCTATTGTTTTACTACAATTCAACTTCCGTCAATTAACGTTTGCATTGCTCAGCTAAGCTGGTCACTCTGCTGAAGTTCACTCTTGTCACGTTTTTTCCGTCTAAGTTTCCTTGTAACCCACTGAATATGGTCTACGTCCAAGTTCATTCAGTTTTAATATCCGCTTGCGCTTACCCGCAGGGTTGCGGACTTGTATTTGCTTTTCCTATAGACTTATGTCAAAAGGTTTTATAACCATTTCCACTTGGTGACATATTTACAAGCTACACTTACATTCCTTCTATCTATCCGCTGTTATTCATCCAACATTGGTCGCGTACCGGAGATTGAGACGGTGCTAGCGAACAGACTTGTGGGTAGAGCACTTCATACATCTACATGGATCACATTTTGGATATCTGCCTACTGAGGTTGCGACATGGTGCTCTATTTGCCAGTTATTATGTTGTGTTTTCCGAATTGCTCAATAAGAAGACTGCAATTTGCAAACTAATATTTTATAACTCAGTGATAATAGCACTGGAATGTTCAAGTGAATTTATTTTTATTTTTTTTGGCGACGACAGTCGCTGGTTAACTCCACAGTCGCCTTCTGTACGTAATCGACTCCACAAATAATTGCCAGATTTTGGTCAATCCGGGCGCATAAATCTGCGGTATACAACGATCTTTAAAGAAAACGCACTCTGTAACAAGCCGGACTTATGTTACAAGTGGCTAAGCCGATTATAGCAACATATAGCCAGAAGTTGTTGAAACTAAGTCTCAGGTTACAACGCTTTTCCTATTTTACCGTCGCCGAGGTCCGAAATCCCATAATTGGCAGAGACTTCCTTAGGGAATTCGGCATCGTTTTTCGATCTACTTAAGAGGAAGTTACTGGATGACAGCACTTCGCTCACTGTCACTTGCCATTTTGCTCCAGCCACTTCCGTTGAACCTCGCGTACTTATGACACACAGTACGCCGCATTCATCATTGCTGCATCAATTCCCGTATTTGGTCCGTACTAATATCGAGCTTACCAAGCACATAAACGGGATTCTTCATCGTATCATCACGAAGAGTCCACCCGTGTCAGTCAAACCGAGACTTCTTTCAAATGACAAGCTCCAAGCGGCTAAATGTGAATGCGAGGATATGATCAACCTCGGCATTAGTTGCCCTTCCAAACGTTGTTGGGTTTCCCGCTTCAGCTTGTACCAAAAGTGGCTGGTGATGTGCGTCCGTGCGATGAGTACCGGGCACTCAACACCGTTCCCATCCCAGGCAAATAACTTATCTCTGATATTCATGCTTTTTCTTTGGGAATTTCTGGAAAACCATTTTTCCAAGATTGGCCTTGTGCAAGCGTACCCTTAGATTCCGGTAACAAAAGATGACATTGATCACACGGCCGTTATCACACCTTTTGGTTTGCACGCGTTCGTTTGTATGCTTTTTGGCCTGCGCAATGCGACAAAGTCCTTTCAGCTCTTCATGGACCAGGTCCTCCGTGGCCTAGGCTTTGCTTTGGTGTACCTCGACAATATCCTGATAGCCGTGCCAGAAGAGCACTTATATCACCTTTAATAAGTATTTAGAAGTTTCGTTCAACACGAAATAACCATTAGGCCTAACATTTGTCTGTTTGGTGAAGCCGGCTTCAGGGTTCATAGTCACAACATTGATAGCAAGGACAACAGTCCTATCCCGGAAAAATCCCAGGCGATCACAGACTATACATTTGCTTTAATGCGTTAAAATCATGCGCTAATTCCTTGCATTTAATTATTACGGAAGATCGTTTGACAACTATGTCACCGGTTTTCAGCCTCTGACTGATTTATTCAAAGGTAATCCAAAGAGGTTCACCATTACGCCAAAAGCCGGAACATCAATTATTGCCATCAAGCAGATGTTGAACCAGGTAACATCCCTGAGCTACTTGGGCACCGACGACAAAGCTACTCACCATTTCAAGAATGATGCCTCACAATCCGCTGTCGGCGCGGTACAACAACTAACCGACCATGAGATTTATTTGCTGTCTTCCATTTCCCAGAAGCTACAGGAAGCACAACATTATCTAGTACTTTGTTCACGAACTTCTCACCATCTACGTAGCCATCAAACACTTTCGTCACGTCATTGAAGGACGACGTTTTGTAATCCTGACAGTCCATAAGCTTTTCGTCTACGATTTTCTTTCCGCTTTCGACTGATGTTTTCTGAGAGAGAGACACGACACTTGGATTACCTCTCACGATTCGGTGTCGATATTCGCTACCTCTACGGTCCAACTAATGTTGAAACTGATGCACATTCACGTGCTCACATACATCAAATTTCGTCCTCACAAATATCTGGAGGAAATGTCTGTTGCCCAGTACAACGATCCTGAACTCGCTCATATTCGATCTAATATTACGTTGCAATTCTTGCAATGATCTATGTTAAACTCAAACGCAAGTATTCGCTGCGAAGTCTATGACGGTAAGCCAATACTGTTTGTTCCTCAGTTTTTCCGGCAAACCGTCTTGGACCATTTTCATGGACTATCGCATCCTGCCATCCGACTTATTGTAAAGATGATTCCTGGTCAAGAATGCGCCCCGATCTCCGGCAGTAGGCTAACACTGTCTCATCTGCCAGAGTAGCAATGTACAAGGACACACTATTTGTTCCAACGGAACATGCCGACTATCTGAGGCGCGTTGTAGACATGTCAACCTAAGCATAGTCAGACCGCTTCCTCCATCTAACAATGTTACTTTCATTCTGACTTGTGTTGACCGTTTCACTCGTTGGGCGAGTGTCATTCCTTTACGTCATCTTCAGCAACTGTTGCCTATGCATTTTTCGACTCATGGATTTCCTTATTCGGGGTGCCAACACGTATCACTGTCGTGTGGTGTACCCACATTTTTATTGTTTCTGTGACTCTGTCAACCACTTGATCAAGTTAGCTGTTTTTTATCATATTTAACACAAACACAGCATAGAATCTTGATTCATTTTTACCCAATAGGTTCTGAGCACTAGATACATAACCTTCCTAGGGAGAAGAATTGGGTGATTTTACAGATGCCTAGTTGGAAGTTAATGCTGTATTGTCAATGTGAATATCGTCGAGCAAACCAGCTTTCTTGTTCTCAATAATCAGTTAGTGGAAGTGAAAGAAATCGGATTTGGTATATTGCTTTAACAAGTTGGAATTTTAGTCCCAACTTAATGGCAAGCGGTTAAACATTGCCTGATCTGTATCTGCAGGACTTTTTATAATTATATCATTGTCCATGTTCATGTATCCATTAACAGTATAGATCACTAGAACACTGATGCTTTTGAAAACTAATATTCTGTAAACACAGATCCAGAAAACTTTGTATATATAAGTTAAATACTAAGTAAGAAAAAAAACAGTTTATAAACTCGTACATAATCCATTTTTGTCTGGAAGAGTATGCATGTCTGAAACAATAAATATTTTGTTGATTCACTTACTGTTAGGTTCAAGTACAATTGGCCGCAAAAGCCATTAGCACTGCTTAAAGACAGCTTAATTGAAATTGTTGGTTTAAAGAAACAGTTACGCTAAAACTACTAATCTCAGGCGCACAGCTTTAAAAACAACTTAAAGAAAGAAATAAAATAAAATAAATTAATAAGAATAAAATATAAAACGAAAGCAGGAACGTTGAATCAATGACAAATGCTAGGTCTTTTATACAAAACTGAATCAGAGTTGCCCAAAAATGATCCTCCTGGATAACCGTACTCTACCTTAATATAAATGGACATTTAAAACAAAAGTATTACGGCCGCTGACTATTGTGTTATCCGAGCCACACATATATGCGTTCTAAATTCATATATTGCACTTATTACAATATAGATATACCATCAATTTTTCCAAGGAATTGGCGATGTCGTGATGTTGGAGGGCAATGCCGCTCAAGCTCGTATTGGTTTCGGACAAGGCATCCGTGATACCCAGTACTGCCACAGCTATGATGAAATGCATTAATTTAAAGAATGTTGTAAGTAGAAACACTTAGTGAATATTTGCTGTGTTATACAGGGCTACCAGTTTTGAAAAGCGGGATAATGATTCTGTATTTCCACATATCAAGCAACTGCGATTCACCATGTCCTCTTTAACAGAACTCAGTTGTGCGCTTCTATTTCCTCGTAGCAGCCACGTGCAGAGCTTCCAGGTGATTGTCGCAAACTCCCATAAAATGTGCGTGCGAGAAGAGTTCAACCACCTCATCGCAGTAGATGAAATAAAACTTATTTCAATACCGGCATCTGACGAATGGGAGAAAGGTTTGACACACACTGGTGGTGCGTCGGTATAATGTTGCATCTTGCTTAGTAGTCTGAGCTCTCCCAATTTCAGAAAAAAGACGGTAACAACATGATTCACAATCCAGAAGCTGTTCACATTTCGCACAGAATATTGTTGGTAACGCGGTTACTTTCTGCAAGGCCTTGTTTGCGTGTTACCGTGGCTCACGAACAAGTGTCCTTAAAGATAACTCTTCACATATATTGCTCACGTTGTCGATATTATGGTTCGCTCTGTACGCATAATATAAAGCAAATTTTACGGCTATGAAGTATCAGGTACTACTCACCTTGAATTATGTTTTCAACACAGAAATAAGTGGTTAGTTTTATAGTTAAAATAAAGCAACTTGTTTCAATACTTATGAAATCTACGGATCGTCGTATCAAAAAGTTCTCAACTGACCGCGTGTTATTCTCAACAGGATCATTCAAGCGTCGCAATAACTTGTCAGTAGCAGTCGCGCTTAAATAGCAATTGCAATTAAGCTATCTTTAGAGCAATATTCTTAGGTAAACTGCGTTTGTGTCCTTTCAAATGATAGGAGGGACATTTGTCTAGACAGCCATATTTTCTCAGTGCTTCGGTAATTCACTAAAAATCTTCGTTATCGGTATCCGGTGTGTAAATCCGTGCGTCCTGCACACGAAATATGGGACCATACCAACCTTGTACTGTAGTGTCATTACATTGTGGAAGCTCCTGAATTGCTCATACACGTTTTGCATTTTATGCACTTTCACGCCGATAGAACGTTTCGAGATATGAAGCACGTCAACATTCTGAAATTGCATTTGATTTCCGATCTCACACTCACATGTGAAGTATGGATCCTCATGTGCATGCTTAAAAGCCTGCAATGTCTTTCTTTGTACGATCTTGCGATTAGCAAAGGTTTTGTCTGTATAAGGAACACAAATTTCAGTCACATCGATTTAATATCTAAGTGTCAATGTTCAAATTTTGCCATTAATACGTCAGCCAAAAGAGGACAAGAGGAAGATTTCATATCTATTCCATCAATCCCACGCAGCTTTTACTATGGAAGATGAGTAAACGTTTAGAATACATACAATTCATACCGATTTGAGGCAACTCTTCGGAAAAGTTGCGGAATTGAGCAATTGTCGAACCAGTTCGCACATGTACTGTACAGCTTCAGGCAGCTTAATATGTATAAACAGCAATTAGGCACCGAGTGTATCTGCCACTTGTAAGTTAGGTTAAATTGGACTATCTTCTGAATGAATACAACGAAATCTCTAAAGCCGAATATGCAAAACCATGTTGCTTAATGGCTGTTGCTGTCTAAACACCAATTGCGGCAACACATATTGTAGTATCACCCCGTTCCAAGGTTAAATAACATGGTGTTACTTTAAACGCTAAACGTTTTAATAATCTCTAGTGATAATCTTTCTTTTCATTTTGATGCGGTGGACATAAGACCTCATTTGTTCCCTCGATGACCGGTTTCTTAATGATAAAATTTGAACTTTGCTACTTATAAATTACTTCAATGAGACTGATATTTATGTTCCTTATACGGACAAAGCTATTGTACTTTGCAAATCGCGAATTCATATAACTCAGTCCTTACAGGCTTTTTATCATAGGAGGATCCGTATTTCACATGCTAGCATGAGTTTGGAAATCAATCACACTTTCTTGCTGTAGATGTGCTCCGTATCTCACTAAGTTCTTTCAGTAGGAAACTGCACAGAAAGTAAACATGAATGGACAATTCACGAGCTTCCACAATGCAGTGACGCTACAGACAAAAATGGTTTGGAAGCGTGTTCAGAACGCGCATTATTTGCACAACAAATACCGGGACAAATGCGTTAAAATAAATCACCGATACCCAGAGCCAAAACCTCTGCCTGGACAAATATATCTTCTATGATTTAATGAAAACGAACGCCATTTACTTAAGCATATTGCTCTTAAAATAGCATAATTGGAATTGTTATATACGGGCGAATGCTACTGCTATCCTATAGCGACGCTTGAATGATCCACTTGAGTAAACATTTCGCGGCCGCATGAGCATGTCGTACTACCATCATCCGTTGCTTTTGAAACATTTTAAGGAGTAGCTGTTCTCGTTAATCATTTCAATTTAAGTATTTTAATACTACTGCTACCAGTCGCACGAGTTTAGGTCTCAATTTGATGTACCTAAGCAATGGAACTAGAGAGCAAATTCCGGTCTAGATCTACCAAAGTAATTATATGTATTCAAAGTTCCG
The DNA here is from genome assembly GCA_944474145.2 of Dicrocoelium dendriticum. Lineage (NCBI taxonomy): Eukaryota > Metazoa > Platyhelminthes > Trematoda > Plagiorchiida > Dicrocoeliidae > Dicrocoelium > Dicrocoelium dendriticum. The sequence continues at coordinate 65,779,533 of OX104060.1, read as the reverse complement.
TTTTGTCACATCTCCTTGATTTTGATCGCACACGCTCTTGGGGGGACTTCAAGGTCATACGCTTAATACCTGAACTTTTATCGAATGGCCTCCGCAAGCAGCACCTGTGTATTTTTGAGGCTATTTACATCCACCATATAAAGCCCGTACTGTGTCTACGAATGCGGTAACTTTGTCCGGTACTACTTCATTGGCAAACGGATATTGTTAGCTAACCATTTAATTGCTGTGTATGCTAACTTAACTTGCATGCCATCTGAAGCGTAAACTGGGCTATAACTTGACTGTTCGAACAACATGGAATTCCGTACCCATCCCGATTTAATGCTAACAACACAATCACTACCATATAGGCGTTTGGATCTAAAGGGAGTAAGTTGCAATAAATATCCTAAGCAAACCATAATTTGCTATTGTAAAGATCATGCATGGGGAATATTCGCTTTAATCTAGAGCAGAAATATTCCGATAAATTAGAATATATTGAACACTGAATTTGTTCGCTGCTAAATACATATGCGTTTGATGGAACAATAAATCCGCTCAAAAATCTGGTTAAACGTGAATTAATGCACCGCACACTGACCGTTATGAGGAGCTACAATAAACTGTACCTTAATTTTGCCTTATGTTTTAAAATCTGTTGGTCAAGTAGACGAAGTTCTATCAGGAGTGCAGTGTCACACTAAAGGTTAACAATCACAAGGATAATAAAAGCCACCAGATTATTACTTTTCGCCTTCAGGGGAATTTGGGCCTCTTCTAAGTTTGATTCAAGTAAGCAAGTCGATTTGTTTCTTTTAATCTGAGGCACTCTAGATATTCCTGGCAATTATATTTACATATATATCTTCAATATTTAATCTTAAAATGTTAAACGATTGTTTGAATAGCTTTTGCGGTTGCATACACTTACCGTTATATGACTCTTCCATCGAAATTCCCTTATCTGCCAAATAAGTGCCGGTAACGCTGCGCATAATATTTTCCAGAATTTGAGAGCCTGGGTGCAATCGGCTTTATAACCAAGGTTGAAAGATGTACAGGTTATGCTATCCAGGTGGTAACAGCTACAAATATCTAAAGAGTTACTGTACATTTGGGTAGGCGAAACCGCGTAGAAATACATGACGCACGTAGTAGTAAATCATGGAGAAAGTATAGATAAAACGCAATACGGTAAGGTGAAATTCAACGTAAAAGCAGCTTGCAACAAACACACATCATTCACTAAAGACAACGACCGCAAATAGGATGACCGCGAGCGAGTCGCAAATTTAGCGAGAAAGCATATCCGATTTAGATGACCTAACTAGAACTCGCAACGGATAGACGCGCAGAAATGCAACGCGAATGGACTTTAGACTGAGCAAAACAATAGCTTGTTGTGACCATTGAAATGACAGCTGTAATTTCCCGCCAACGCATTAGGAACAAAGAATATTATAAGGCCATTCCAGATACCTTGTTCATCGCCAGCTGTGCCGCAACGACAGTGGTTTTATAAGCCTGAACGGTATTATCGTCTTACTCGATCAAATTAATGGAACAATGGAGCAAGGGTTGTGTACGGGTAAAATGCATTGCTTAACAAGTCCCATGGGATAAAAATTATTACGAAAGTGAATTGCATAATAAAGTGAAAGGCGTTTTGGTGGACTCACCCTAGACTTAAGTAGAATAGCGGAGATGTTCGCATAGCAAACATTTAAATCCCAAAATCCATTGGTTGGGAGAATGGCAAGACACCATTTTATTGCATTTTGTAGCCCCTGGTTAACAAGTCATGCAACGAAAGGTAAATGGGACAACGCATCGTCAACCCTTTTTAAATTTCGACGGATTGGGAACAGAGACGACATAATTAGGGAGGGCGTTCCAAGGTTCGCAGACGCGGAGGGAAAATAAATTTCGACTGCATTCAGGCTGGCTATACTGTGTTAGCAATTTCAGAATATGACCTATTATATTAGTGCTGTGGTTAAGTTCCAGCAGCATAGGGCAAATGTGGTTTGGGTTTCATCAGAATCTGATAAACCATTATGAGATCCCCCGCAAAAGCCGATATCGACTGCTGTACATTCCTAGAGATTTCAATCTCAGATGATACGGCGGTTGAAGGAGGCCCCTGAAGTTCTCGTTTACCCTTGGTTGAGGGGTCTAGAGAGTAACAACATCCTGTTTCTGCCACGGCTGCCAGGCCTGGATAACATATTCCACGGGAAGTCGTACGTAGGCGTTAAGCATTTAGGGAAAGATTGAAGCTTCAAACGGATTGAATGCTCTGCGAACAAGAAAAAGGTATGGATTCCTGGTTCTCGTCGCAGTCTCTGCTTGTGTTAATTATCTAAGATCTTCCTGTAGCAATACACCTAGGTCATGCTCCTAAATGAGACATTATCCAAGGTGTGGTCTCTAAGCTTGTAAGTGCTCAGCAGTTAATGATGTAGATGTATCACCATGACTTATTTATGTTCAATGGAAGCAGGTTCCTCTTTGACCATTTATAAATGCAATCTAGGTGATGTTGGAGTATGTCGTGATCTTCAATGTTACTAATCGCTAGCCATATCTTGACCTCATCAGCGAAAACCAGGAAATTTAAAGTGATACCACTTGCGAGGTAGTTGATAAACACAAGGAATAAGCGCGTTCCCAGCACTGAGCATTGTGGGACACCACATTGCACCTCAATCGGGATAGAGGGATCCCCTAAAGCGTACTTGTAGCGTCCGTTGGAGAAGGAAGAAGCCAATCTAACAAACTACAGTATTTCCGATGTTGCAAAAATACAACGTTCCCACATGATTCAACAATAGGAATTAAGTACATCTGCAAAGTGCTCAAGCTAATGCAGTTAGCCTCATAAGTGTACGCGAAATCTTTATCAAAATGTATTTAATCGTAGCGCAGAATATATTTCTCGTTTTTGGAGCACTATAGACCAAATTGCGAAAAATATATACCGATGAGCAAGCAGAAATTTTGTTTTCGACGGCAACCGCTTATGGCAATATTAACTAATTAAGAGATAGTGAAGTGTTTTAACTACATGTTTTGTTAGCTGCTAAGCTAATGGAACGATGAAACAATGGTTTGTTACGGGTAAAATAAGCATGCTTAACAAGTCCCATGGGATGAAAATCATTGCTAAAAACAATTGCATGATAAATGGAAAAGCGTTATGGTGGACTCACCATAGACTTATGGGGAATAACGGAGATGATCGCGTAGCAAATATATGAATCTAAAAATCTATTGGTAAGGCGTTCGGCAAGACACCGTTTGATTGCGTATTGTAGCTCTTTGCTAACTAATCATAAAATGAAATGTAAGTGAGACAATTTATCATCAACATGCTTTTTAAATATCGCCAGAATGGGAGCAGTGGTGTCATAATTAGTGAGGGCATTATAAACTGACGCAGTTGTACAACCATCCGGTTTAAGTTTATTTGCCATGTATGCACATTATGTTGGCGACGAAGCCGTACCTGTGCTACAAGCACACTGAGAAACATAAGACAACATTCTATTTGATTGACGTGCTCCAAAGTTTTATTAAATTGTGTGGAATCATGCCTGTTGAGACTTATCAGCGTCACACCCTCAAGTAAGTGAAATATGAGGCAGCCTATTAGTAGTTTTACAGAGGCACTATGACAATTAACTGTAACTGGCTCCAGGTAATTTGACTCATGTTATGAAACATGAATGGGAGCACTGAGGTCGGGTCTACTCTTAACAGGATATTAATATGGGTACTATGTCATTTGTGATTACCGGCATTGCTGTGAAGAAGGAGGTGGTTCAAGAAGCAAGTCTAATTTGCAATTGGCATAGCAGTTGCCTAGCCGAGTCATCAGAAAAACGTGCAGGAACAGTAGAAACAGGTAGTTGGCTTCTGTCAGGTGTGTAAGCAGTGGGAGTGGCCGCAAATCCCTTCCCTCTTGTACTAAAAATGGGTCATACTCAGAGGTATTGGGAAGGTCTACACACATAAAAGACGAGAAGTGTGGTGGCCTTGGCTTCGTGACATGGTGTATTCTATCATTACTGAGAATGCTTTTGTGGCATGGAAGGGAATTCTGGCGACGGGTACCCAAAATACATTTGTTTCTGCTTTTTGTCGGAACGGCATGTCGCTTTTTATATTGTTGGTGTGATGTATGTTGGTAGGTCTTGTTAGATTCTTCCGTGTTTATCACCGGCTTAATTTATTAGTTGGATCCGGTAAGTGGCTGCGGCTTTTCTACATTATAAAATTGACCGCCCACGGGGTATTTTGGCGTGGAGTTCAGGTTGCGCCACAGATACAAAGCCCTTCGTATTCGGCCCTTTCCAATATTTAGAAGTCCTTCATCATTTTTAAAATGTTAATTCAATTCGGTTGGTTCACAGGCGTCAAAATTGAGAAGGTAGTACTTAGTTGTTTTATTCTGAGGTTACATTGCAATATCATCAGAAACTGTGGTTACTGAGTTCTTTATCATAGGAGATGAGCTGTCGAGATCAACCACAATAGACCCAATAGCCACATCAGAAATTATGTTTTTTGAGATTTCGTCTGAGAACACTTAACCCAAATAGCCGTTTCGGCTAGTGACAATGACCGAACATCACTAAGGGATCTTTGTAGAGGCGGGCAATCTAGTTTAATCCCTATGTATTTGAATTGGGTGCACTGGCCTATAGTGAGCTGATTACGCAACAATCGATTTGCTGAATTTTAGTTAAAAAAGTTAAATACGATGGGACTGCAGTGTTTAGGTGATTTCTTTTCCAGACGAAGGCAATTGCATTTAACCTTGGATATGTTGCAGCAAGTACTGCAGTTTTAACTTTACCTAAACAATGTTTAGCAGGAATGTTAAAAACGACCACCTTTTTCAGTCTATGCATTCGTTCATGTACCTCCGACATAATTGAGGCGATTAACTGTCTTTTATTTTCCCATTTGGGCTGGATCAATGCTTTCCTGTGGGTTATTGAAATTGGCTAATGAAGCCAGGTAATCTAGGATTGGTTTAACTTTTAATATTCCAGATTCCCTAGAAAGTATTCAGCTATTTTGACGTCGCTTTTTGAGATCGAGTTCGAAAATAGTGGCATACCGGCGAACTCACCGAAGTAACATCTACTTTTTTCTCCGTTTACTCCATAAGTAGCGATATTTGTTCTGGATATTTTACTTGACCTACCAAGGGAAGCAGAGAACGAAGCGTTAAAGCATACGATTTTGGGTGCGTTAATTTTCAGTTCATCTGCTCGATTGGAATACTTCAATGGACGTAGGTCGCATATTGGCTTGCCTTCGACGTTCCACGGAATTCAGTACATTGGGAAATTTTTCTCGATTTAAAAGAGAATCAAGTAGCTGTGATTCGCACGAAGCCTAAAGCCGTTCCCGGTAATGTTCCCTACGTCTCTATAATATCGTCTGAAAGAACTATCCATGCAACAGTCACTTTTGGAAAACCTTCCGTAGCAGGCAACTTGTAGCATTGGAAATTATTAGCAACCATGAAAAAGTGTCTTACTTGCCTTGAGTCGTCCAACCGAACTGGTTCTCGAGTCCAGAAACTTGCGTTGCTTAACAATAAATTAATACCGATGATGACTTCGAAACTTGGTGCGCCACGGTCAGACGCTGAATGAGTCTTGGCTACCATTCACTGTAGCTCGCCTATGTCTGTTTTCGACACAAGTGAGTGACGTTTCTTCTACACGTTCTCCGTCCAATATTAATACACCCATTGATAATGCTGTTTGGTATCCTCGTCAATATGACGTAAAAGCTACAAATTGCCACACATCCTGTGTTAGACACAACACATCACCCTCAAGTAAACCGACATTCCGCATGACCAATGGGTCTATAAACAATAAGCCAGGTCGCGTGTTTTACGTTAGAGACCGATATACTTTCGGTGCTTTTTTATTCGGAAACCAGCATACCAAAATTTTACATTAGCCTTTGTGCTAATGATACCATGCATTAGAACATGACAAAATCACGCCGAAATTTGCTAGTGCCACATAAGCCTTAACCTTGATTTGTCTAAGCATCAGCGCCATTATGTTACTAGATCTCACCATTACCAGCGAACTGCACACTTGTATAAACTAGGACAATTTCGGCCACGTTGGACTGCTTGTTGATGCTGGTAGCCAGAGGTTCTTAGATGACTATAGAAACCTGGAGCTAAAAGCGATCTTTCTGGTGACGCTATAATCAGTGTGGTATTCTTGACTCTGTACTCTCTTTGTATCCGAGCTTGACATCACCCTTATTTGGTTTTTCCTATCAGGCGGTAAGCCTGAACCGTGGTCGTTTTAATTTCGTAACATGCTAAGATCACCTGCCTTATTACCTCGCATTAGAATAGCATGCTATTCTACTATGTGGTCTTTACAAGTCACATTATGTTCGCTTAGAACTGAACTATGATGTTTATAAGCCAGATGATTCAGTTTTTGCTTATTGTCGAAATATTGAGATTGATAATCAAGCCTACAACCAATAGACACGCCTGCTAAAATAGCCTATTGAGTACCTGCGACCAGTGTTCTCCGACTGTTTTTGGGGAAGATTTTGGCAGCCTGGGTACGACCGGACTATAATACGAAATCAAACACCAGTCTTCGCCATTTGCCAATAATCTAAGAGACTACAGCATAGTAAAGGTAGTCTACCAGACACCTACAAGTGCGTGGTCAAAGTACATTATTTTACCCCTAACTGAGCGGTAATTTTAAACGCACTATCTATATTGATAGCTGAACTTTGATCAGGTAATACATTTGCATGGTAGCAGTATCTTACTTGTATGCCTTATGCTGTAAAGTAAGTTTTTTTCAAGAGAAAGCGTCGAATATCCTCATACGAATTTAACTACTGCACACCTTTTTTGTTAATGAGTCTAGACCGCGTTTTCAGTTTAGACGCGGTTAATTAGTGAATAATTTTTCACCTATAACGTTCAGATGGCCAGCTAGTGCTGCATGTTCCGTAGCTTTTATTTGAAACAGGCGCGATTTCTTTTGACGATGGAACTCTTCTATCACAGAATCAGCGCCAAAGGATGTGGGGCGAAGTCAGCAATGAATACTAGCACCAATTATTTTGGACGAAAATTCCATCTGAATACCCATATTTTTTTGCCAATTGGATCCAGTGGATATTGGCAAGTTAAATTTTACGGTGAAGTGAAGTGCTTACAGTGGTTTGACTAGCATTAAAAGCTGCTTTATCTCTGGAAAAGCGCAATCGTAACTTGCCACTAGGGTCACACAAATGGGGACACATATTGGACACACTTCTGTATCCATTCAGTCAGGTTTTAAATTAGCACATAAATCGATAAATGGGGTCAATCACTGGATATAAATATATATACATATATGACCCATTGATCCACCGCATCGAAGGCATATTTAGTGTAGTCCATGAAATTTCTTATATATAGCTAGATATATATATGCGTAGTTAGTTAGTTACTTGGCCTAAAAAACACGGATATGTTGCGATCGAAATTTAAGCGCGCAACTCTGGCGAACTGAGTGATTATGTTAAGGCGCTGTTCTATCGCAAAAATTGGTGATTAAGATAAAATATGTCCGCTTTTACCTTTATTTTTCGACTTCGCTACTGGGAAGTCGTGATAAGCAATCACCTGAATCACCTGAATTTGCAAATCTAAAGCTGTTTACGTAGGACTAATATTTAGATTTAGCTTACACTTGCTAAATTGCGCACATTCGGGACAGCCTACAATATTGCTGAGTTGTGTAGACAAAATGCTATTGGCCATAATAACCTTTTAGTTTTGTTTGCAAACTCCGTTATCGGACACAATATCCCTGCGCTTATATTCTCGTGGACAGCTATCTATGAGACTGAAGAATGGCATTTGATATTCCAAACATTATTGAAAGTTTGAGGACCAATTGCTATTAACTTTCACTTTAATGACGCAAGGATATATCTAAAGTCGTAAGGTGCATATTATACATTTCCTATAAAACAAAAAGTGCGCAGTCAGGAAACAGTCAACAAATGGCAGGCTTTAGAAACCACTGATGATTCCGGCCACCGGTAATTACGCCACCTGCTCATACCAGGTCTTGTTTTGGGGATATGAGTAGCGAATAAACCACTCAGGAATATATTATCATGCACTATGCTCCGGTGGCTGGTCCGCATGCTACGCATGGTAGTACAAAGACTCCCACGAAGTGCGCCATTTGTAAGGTTGGCATCAAGATAGAAAATAGTGGTTAGGCTGGCCAATATGTTGGTCGAGATAAATGGAGGCTGTTATTCGAAGCAGACATATATTCAGGAGTCTCGTCGCCACATTTTGGGCCAAAAATCTTTCAGCACCCCCCAAGATTTTGCACTTTGGTCTTGGCGAGAATTATCTGATCGAACATTGTGTTGTAGGTAATTTAACTCTACTCGATTTACTTCTATTTCACTTAACCACGATTTCTACGTCTATGCGTGAATAAAATCATAGTGTTGCTTTATCTTTCTGGTTTTGCTGTTATTAAATAACATTTTATTTTTTGTGTTTTCATAACCACTTTAGGTCTTTTGTATTCCACTTTCATTCTACTCAGAATTCAGAAACAGCCACTTCCAAGTACGTAACTAGCTGCTAAATAATAATTTCTATTTCGCAGAGTAAGACGCGCGGTTTCCATTTGCACGTACCCATTCAAAACGGTTCAGTGATTTTGTTCACTCCGTCCGCAGTCTTGGTCCATTGCACTTCTTTCGACATATTTCTGTATTTGTAACACAAATACAACATAGCATGTTATAAGAATTGCTTTTTCCAAAAATTTCCTTATTGCTGGTGGCGGTATTTGTAGTGGTCTCATTATCCCATATGATGCCTTAGATAATCAAACGAAAGGAATAGTTAGAATGGGCGGACTTATAACATTTTAACAATTTTACTCCTAGCTTCAATCTGGCTTTCATCGGTAGTAGATTTAGGTGCAAGTCTTAGGTACTAAGCCATTAATCAATTAAAACGGAAACTTATTTGTTATAATTAAACGCTGCCCACAATAGACTCAATCAGAGAAACATCACACTCCCAATAAACAAGTGTGCAACTGTTTCAACTATCCGGAAACTGCCAGCAGTGCGCATTTCATGCAAAACCTGTTGAGCTTGTATCCGCATTATTTGGAGAAGAAACTGGATTTGTTTTATATATGAACAGTAGCAATAATGAGGGAAACCGCATCGCTAATAGCTTATGATTTATTCACTATGAGCAACATCCGTTCACATAAGCACGATAAATAACACACATGTAGCACATGAGAATTGCATCGTAAAAATTGAACCGCGTCTCGAAAAACACTGCATGATAAATGGAATAAGTAGAAATGGCTCGGCCTCAGAGAAAAGAAAATGCCGTACCCGGCAGAAGTCTTACTAATTTTCAGTATATCCTGCATTATTATATGTACGCATTACGCATCTGTTTTGCTTCGGATCACAAAATGAAAAATATGAGGAGAAATAGTTGCTAAATCTTGTAGCCTAATTAGTACTTCGTTAATGGTTTGAAAAGTTATTTACGCAAACAATGCAATAAAAGTTGAGAAGTGGAGCCCAGAGTTTCTTATCAGAACAAGCTACGACACTCCTTAAAGTTGAAAATTTTGCGATCCCAACCACAACATCTCGTATTTCCTGTTAGCCAGAAAATCTGATACAAATGTAAAACAATGATGTCGCAGCACCGAAGCTTTTCCACATATATGTAATGTGTTCCTTAATATTTTGCAGATATAAACTTTAGTCATATTTCCTATTCTTGTTTAGTAGCTGACTCGCGCATATGAAAATAGTTATAAAAGTATACAATTAGGTTAATGGAATACTAATACTATGACATACCGTGAGGGTTGCGAGGCGCTAAATCTGGAGCCGCTATGGCTACGCAGACTTAAACTTAATTTGTGCCTTCTATACCGCTTACTTTTCGGGTTAAGCTTCACTGCTCAGCCACAACTCGAGTTTCAGACTCGTATGGGCTATGAACTAGGAAACATCGAGCGCACTGTGAAAATATCAAAGTCTCGCACAAAGATCCGCACAAATGTTTTCTCCTTAAAATATGCGTTAATATGTAACAATCTTCCATCGAGTGTTGGAAACTGCATTAAATATCCACAATTCAGACGCATGATTAATATTCACCTGACTGTTGCAAATATCCGGCTAACACTAAGCCAAAAGTTGACTCTAGATAATTTGTTGAGAAAGGTCCTGGATACATATGGAAGTTACCATATCCACTATTCGTCTCAATAATATAAGATAGCCTACATATAGTTGCATCCTTGAGTATATATTTGTGAACGATCTTACTTATATCAACCCGTCTAACCAATTATGTTTTCTTCTTTGACGCACTGGTTCGTAGATGCACTATGCCTTTCAAGTTGATGTCTCTGTAGCATTGCCATCACTCGCCAAGATTTTCCATCAAATGGTGACTGGACTATGGGCAAGCGTTTGTGTTCATCATTATGTTCTGAAATTCTTCATGATTTAACTTCTTCTTAGTTTTACCGTTGGTTATGACTGCGCTGATCTCTTGTGGTGACGATTTACAACTGCCAAAATAAAAAGCACACCCATGCAAATCATATTGCTACCGACTCAATGGCTTAAAACAAAAAAGTGCCATACTTGATTGATCCGCATGACAGAACGGGCTGAGGCTTCATCGCCTATGATGTATGCATAAAACAGCCTTAAAAAACGACAGTTGATCCCTAGTTCCCATGGCCTATTTACTATCTTACCACACAGGAGCAGAGCCAATTGGATCATGGGAGTGCGGGTGAAACGCATCGTGGAAATACCTTGCATGGAAGCCAGTCCCCCGGGAACAGTTCCATGGATGACCGTATTACTTTACTTGAACTTTCCGTGGAATCTACATTTTTATTGTTCCCAGTTTTTTTATCTCTCTACGATTTACCAAACTGCTAATCAAATCAAAAACCCATTTGGAAACCATTGATCAATAGACGAATAATTAACTATATTTTGCGATCATGTTTTACAGGTTGATAAGACCACCCAATTTGTCTGTGCCTCGCAATGCTAAGGAATATAACGTTTGTTTATTTATTTTTATTTATTTATTTAACGTCCAGATAATTCCGATATATATTAATATACCTATGAAAATATCATAGATTGTGTTACTTCAGTATCTTAGCTGAAAGAGGAATACGTGAATTGACCAGAATAATTTTACGTACGAAATAAAATTCCAGCGAACTATGGCATGAATCTAGCAGACAGATTCCAAGAGCAGCATTTGGGGACACGTTGAATGCAGGAGCTAGATTTGAGATTTCTAGATTTCTAGATTTGAGATTTCTGGTTAAAATTTGGGCTAAAATTCAACCGTCAACTGTACTTATGCTGCTCCATCAAACCAAGATACTAATTTGTTAATAAAATATACCACATCATTTAACATGTAGTTCTTCATGTCAGCATGCAATAGTAAAATACAAGTTACCTTTGTACTTCAAAATCAGCGAAAGGTTATTACTCATTAATACCCTAATGGGTACCTACAGCCAGATGTTCTTAACTCGGTATTTCACTTATTGCAGCCATCTTGATTAACATTCTTTTAAATTCTATTTTATGTGGGACTGCTACGAACAGGAGCTATACAACTGTTTTATTTTATGTCAATACGCAAAGTATCCCATAACTCAGCCGAATCAAGAGGACATAATCCAAAAATCCTTAACCCTTGCATGTAGGCCTAACTAGTTTATTTAATCCAAAAAGTTATTTTACAAACTGGATACAATCTGTACTCCATATAATTGGCTTTTCCTTATTGCGTGTAATTTCTATTGTGCATAAGAATCAGTATTTGTTTAAATCAAGCATATCCCATAATATTATCCTAGCTGATTTTCGCTAAATTGTCTGCGGTCCACTACCGCTAAACGCCATGGTATCAGTGTTGACATCGCTAACTGTATTAGTATTGAAACTTTCATTACATTATGTCTCCGTAGTTTTGCCCCCACTTGCAGACCCAAGGCACCTATTTTCTCGGTCACGCCAAGCCGACATTTATTATTCGTTCGATGATTACAAATTGATTTGTAGTAAGCATGTTCTTCGCTCTTCTACGTTTATTATGTTTCGGATCTCATAAAAACATCCACCATTATTAGTTGTAATATTACAATATTAGTGTTTTCGCTATCAAGGTAAATGTTTTAAAATAAAACAGTTTTAAAGATTTGTTCACTCAAGCCAAAACGTGATGCTTATCCCCATTTGAATTTACGTTATATTACTGCCATAATTCTCCATCCCACTTCAGCTAAGTGAATCATTATTATTGGTATTTGTAGGACCTAATGTTCTGCTGAAGTATGTAAAGCCCACCCATCAGACAGTAGAGACCAAAGTCCTTGATGTGGTATCATCTTATAGACCTAACACTATTAAGTTAAGAAGGAGTAAATATCAGTGGGGAAAATATGGCTGTTATGGTCTGCTGAACTATTGTGCCTAAGAAAATTAAATGCGTCGCTTCATAAGCAAACCTGAAAAAATCCATATTCTCTTGCGTTATAGTATTATTTTCTGATAACTTTTAATGTTTGCACAGATTTTTGGTACCCACGATGTAAATTTATCTACATTTGTTGTAGGAAATGATTTTGCTACAAGAGCGAAATGTTTTAGGAGCATTGCCTAACATATTGGCTCGCTTGCATACTGAGTTTATAAAACGCAGCTGCAATTTAAACGTGTGAAACTGTTACTCAATATAAAGTCGTGTGTGATTAGTTGGATCAGTGATGCTTGAGTCATTAGTATGCAAAGTAAATATAATTCACATTCCGTCTAACGCCATGTAAATGTCACCCGAAAACTAGTTGTTTTGATGTATAAAATTCCGTCAAACAATGTACGCTGAGTAAAAGAATACCAAAAAATAACTTTTCCGAAATAGCATATATGTAGTCGTGCTATCTTTAAGGGAAGCTGTGAAATTTTACACCACCTATTTATTGACCTTACGCGCGTCGTAGATTTGTTTGTTGCACATCTCTACGTACGAAATCGAGTAAGAAATTGAGTCAAGTACATGATTTAAACCTTTATATTAACTTGAGTAAAATTATACTAATAAATTTGCCTTGAAAATTTTATATATTTTGATAAGTAATGACTAATTACCCAAAATTTAGTATCCATATATCAAATAGTTACCGGATTAGCTATGCACAGATGCATGATGTTGGTTACTGCAACTGCTGCAGCTTATATTACAACGCTTCACCACCTGGGATGACATCTAATATGCATGGGCAATTCTTGTATATTAATGTGTAGAAGGCATAATTGTTGGGACGCCAAATCAACATCAAATTTTTCATTCAAAATATTATCCATATCGTATAAAATATATAGTTACCTGAAGTGCGTGCTTTCAAACTCACACGTTCAGCTAACTTAATTTGTAGTAACTCCGGTTTTACTACTTGCCGCTTCCCTGCAATCGGTTGGTCTTAAAGCAGCTGTTTCGTTATCTGAGCCTAAACGATACGACGAATATGCCGGAGCCATCTCAGGTGCCTCACCGGAATAATGCAGTTCACTGCATACATGCAACTACCCCAGAGCATCTCCGTGTCTGCAACTCGGTCACTCCAGCCGATGCGCATTATACTGCGCAAACACTGTTGATGGAAGCGCTACACTTATCGGGCATATTTCCACAAATCATCTAGGTTTCCATGCCGTATAGAAGAACGGACACACCATAGATTTATAGACCAGCAACTTCGTCCCAACAGGGAGCTGATGTTTTTTCAACAAACTGCATTCCGGCTTGTCGAAACGAGCATCCGCCTTAGTTCCCCGGCTTTGCAACTCGCACCTCATCTGCTGGTTAGTTGTTATTATGATATCAATGTGCGTTAGTGTATATGCAGGACAGTTTCTCTGTTTTTATCAATGAATCGTGGAATGAGTGTTTTGAATAACGTGTTGCACCAACCGGTAATACGTCTGCAACCAATCGTTTTTTGGGTGTGGAATGACCAACTCATCTGTGTTCGATTCATTGAACCTACCAGTAATATTTTGCCTTTCTTTTGTATATAATATATGGGATGCTTTTACCAGTTTCGTTTGCTAGTTGATTGAAATTAGCCGAACGTTTGTCCGTAAGCTTTCCGACTAAGTGGTTGCTCACCAGTTTTTGCTTACCAGATGTTGTTTAGAACCGGAGCTCGGAAAAAAGGCATCTCCTGCCCGCATACCATCCCTTCTCTAACATTTCTGACATTTGTCGAGATTAAAAGACCACTTTTACAATCCTCGGGCCACATTCTTTGTAGTTTCGCGACCGGCGCAGCTTTGCGATTGATGGCGCTCTGTCGTTTTCCAGGAGGAGATTCGTGAGTGGTCGCTGCGTGTTCAACATGACTTCCAGCATTGAGAACACCTTGTACAAGGATGGTCCAGTATACAGATTGCAACCGGTTTTCGTCCAAGTAATGCTTAAACTGTCTGCGTTTGCTCCACGAAATATCCGGGGATAGACGGATGGAACAGGAAGCATTCCGGAGGAAGGCTTCCGCTTCAATGATAGAAGTCAGCGCAACTCGGAGAAGTCTTGGTTCGCTGTGGTGCTGTGAGTTTGGGTAACGGGTAAGGGGTGTCAAATTTACCGGCTTAGTTACCACATATCTAGTTCCACTGGTTTATTTCATCGAGTTGTTTTCCTTTTAATGCATTTTACCTCCATTCACGAAAGTTGGTGCTGGTTACCGCTGTATAATATTTGCAACCCTGGTGGAGATCAAGCAACCAACTGAACCGTATACAGTCGACGCAGGCTTTTTGGGTACAGCTTCGTCTTATGCATTTACTCTAGGTCCAATGGGGTTTGCCGAAGTTCTAGGTTTCCGGTCACCGTTGGCAACAACCAAGTTCAAACACCGGTTTTGTCGAAGCCCTTCTGTATTTTCGGAACCGTTTGGAGGGTGGAAGAGGCTCTGTCTGTGCTCATTACAATCGGACTGGCGATGATTGTTTCAGGCATATTTGAGCAACTGGTGGCATTAGCGTTTAAAGCTACAGATGAGGCCTTTGTCTCACGCTACCTAGCCTTCTTCCTCAGTTGTATTGCGGTGCTGGATGAGAATGACCGGGAATTATTCTCTGTCACGTTTTCTATAAATGAATCACTTTTAGTGTTCCATATTTATTGCAAACAATGCCACCAGTCTTTCCTAATTCTACGATAGTTCATGTACAATATTTGCCAGTGAGATGACAGTACATACTGAAGAGAATCATAGTGAATCTGGTTTATTATTGGGTAGCTTCAACTTGTTCACTGTGAGCTTGGAACATTCACGATGGAACTCGTCCTGGAAACTGCTTTCATTGAATACCGATCCGTAAATTTAATGGCTTGAGGTAACGCCACAAACTTATGTTGAATTGGATGCGGTAATATGGGCATTTGATTGGTCGCCACAGTCCATTGCGTTGGTCGATGGTATTTCCAGAGATGCCCGAAAGCTTATGGTTTCGTGCCGGTCGCGTGTGCGCTGAATACTCTGCATGTTCAAGGTCGTCAGTCTCTGTACGTCTGACCAAGGCCGGTGCCGGTTTAAGCGGCTAGATCGTTCAGGCGGCAAACAGAGCGACTGAGCGATACGGAGACAAGGTGTACGATAGCTACCTTGCTGTACGGTCCACAGCTGTAGTTCCTGAATCGTCAGATGAAACGCTTAGTTGGCTTTCGCTTGCGACCAAAATAACTGTTTGGTTTGTGATTCGAAAATTTCCACGATTGTGTTTTTTTCGGGAATGATGCAAAAATAACAATGCGAAGAGAAAAGACGATCCACAAAATTTAGATTTTAGAGACGGATTGCACTGGATAGCACAAATGAATCGGTGTCGGATGCGAATGGACATAGGTTTGTGCGACAAAATGTTACTAAGAACGGGGCCAAAACGACGTGTTCACAGATGAACCATTGGAACGCGGGTTCGTTTAAGGTCGTTCAATGTTCCACGGGTTGGAGAGGAGTGCGAAAACAAACACGGGTGAGAGGTGGTCTAATGGCGTCGCAAATGATATAGGAAGAGAAATCGAAGGGGCGGAATGGTCACATTGGCCTATGCGAGTTCCAATCACCTCTCACAATATGATATCCGGGTTAATAATAAGCAAGGGTGCAAGTGTGACTGACAGGTGCTTCCTTCTTGCTGCAATGCAAGTTACATATCCAAGAAACAGACTGATGAACGATGAAGTAGTAATTCTTTATTACCAAATTGGCCAACTGTGTTAATCCATGAGTGATTCAAGCTAATCAAGTCCCAAAGTTGTCGTGTCACCTATAGTTAAACAGAGGGACACGTGATATTTTATTTTGGTATAGGGCCCCGCTAATGTCTATACTCGACTGTGACTATTACCATGCGTCTGCTCTAAGCACCAATTTAAAATGAAACTACACACACATCTTCATAACGTGCAATCACATGATTTAGATTGCACAGAAATTTCTACAACGTTCAGAACACAAATGTGGGCAGATCTTCGAAAGTTGGATACCAGTGTTCCGCTTTGCAACCACATCATTCTGTCCAATTATTTTAGAACAAGTAACAGACTGCATCAGTTTAGTACTTGCGATCAACAACATAGAATATATGGTTGAAATATGTTTTGTAGACTTCCCTTCAAGGCTCAACTGTTGTGCAGTCTATAGCTACAACATTAGCTACGGTGCGGAATATCAAAATGAGAACACTAAGGTGGTTCATATCATTAATTGTTACAACAGTGTAGTCCAGTTGTCTGTGCTACTTCCTGGTCAGTACTTCGCTGGAATTTGTAAGCAAATTAAATGGACTGCTTATGGACGATTCGGAAACATCCAATTTTAATGGGTCTTAACCCATGTATGTAAAGAAGCAGATTTTCCTAATTAAAGCTTGCACACTGTCCGACATGGATAACATATATTATCACCAACAGTAGATGCATGGGACAACACGAAGTCGATATCAATAAAAAAGCAAAATGAATTCACACGTTATAAGTAGCAATGATTACACGTCACATCAGGTAGTTTATCAGGGCTTAGAATAAAATGCAATGGATTATTAACAAGTAAAAGGAGAACTTATCGATAAGTGTAGTTTCACTGTGCAAACATTTAACAGCAAATTAATTTAAAGTATATTCCGGGAGTGGATTGCAAATATAATAATAGGTAGCCAGGTGTAGGTGAGTAAGTGAGTCCTTCAAAAATCTTTATATTTGAATGGCGATGAAGTAGCAATGACGATTCTGTAAGAGCTATCCACTGGTGACAATTGCGGAATAAAAAATTCCTGAGGTAATAAAGGCAGCTTGTACTGTTTTTCCAGCTTTAGAGAGTAAGCACCCAAGTTGGTATTACTGCTGAGTTTTAGTAAAGGTCAGAACACATGATGTTGATCTGGAAGAATAAACTACACATTTGTCTATTCATCTCGTAAGCAGGGGTATTGTCCGCTGAATAGCCTCAATCGTTCTACCCTTTCCAATAACCTAATTTGAGACTAGACTTTGGGTTGCTTCAGGGCAATACGGTCGCGTTTTAGCCAAGGGTACTAGGCTTTATTAGAATGTTCGGCATAAGGACGAATATGCACATTAAGTAACTGCCGAAAATAAAGCGATCTTTTTATTTGAACTTCCGTTACAACAGGTCTACAAGTTATTTATTAGTTTCGGAGGATTTCGCGGATTGCATGGAACCACCCAGATCACCCTGAACCAGTAGGTCCATTCAGGTTCGAAGGTAGCTCGCCGCAGCACAAGCATTTCGAGCCTATAAAGGTGCTTGCGTTGGTGTCGTATTGAGAGCAGCTTGTATTTACTCACGTTGTATGACAGTGACATTTAGATGGACCACCGATGTACTGTGTCTAGTTTACTCTGAAGCAATTGCTTGTCAGTATTCCTGTGAAACTGTTGCTGAATCTTGAAACCAGCGTCAAACAGCAGTAAGTTAGAACTACTTGCCTGTGTGAAGTAGCTGATATATACCAAAAACCATCTGGGACCTAGCAAACTACATAGAACTTGTAGTCAGTGAAGAAGCTTCGAACTCTGCTAACCAATTGCCACTGAGGGACATAGTTGGCGATCAAGCTTAAAAAGGCATTGATCAAATAACGCCGCAGCTTGAAAAGGAGCATCCAAGGATCTAGACGGTCGAATGCTTTCGACAAACCCAAGTAGACCACATCAACATCCCCTCCCGATTCAGCTTACTTGGTCAAGCTACTCCTTGCTCGTAGCAAATTCCATTTGCACAATCGATTTTGAAGGAAGCCGTGTCGCTCAGATATAACAATGGTAGGTTTGTAAATAGTCAACCAGCGTATTTGATATGATCTATTCCATAAGCTTGGACTGAATAGAGAGAAGGGTATCTGTGCGGTAATTTGAAGCCCCGGTTCTGCCTCCACCTTTGTGAATGGGTGTATTTTGCCAAACCTCAGCGTGGCAGGAACTTGGTTCTTTTCTAATTAGCGGTAAAGGCACTTGACCGGTGGCATCATAAAGTTACTTTGTGCTGCTCCCAGTTCCTCTGAGCGAATTGTTTTGACACCCATGGATTTGTATTTGCGAAGATTGGTGAGGTCTGCATGACAGCTTTGTGGTAAAGGAGATGTGATCCAGTCCTTGCAGGAAGGCGATAAAAGCTAAAATATCTCCTTATGGTACAACCCTATGGAACGCCGGAGCATACTGCATACGTAAAGCATTTGTTGCTTCCTTATTCCTTCATGTTGGGCCAGAAGCCGTCGTGAGTGACGGAACATCTTGCCGCATATTCCGTAGACAATTGCCCTGCTTATACAGCAGTTGTGATTGGCATTGTAGATTATCGCAATGTTCTGGTGATGCCAGGCCTTGTCCTCTCTGTGCAGTTGAGGGCGGTGTTTTCCTTGGGCTACGTATTAATCCAGCTTTCTGGTGTTGGGGATAAGCTATACACTCGCCGCGCTGCGCTGAGTACTGCCAACACTTCTTAAGTTCTGTTCTTAAGTAAATAACTGTTTCAGACCATTTGAAATAAGCTGTATCTGAAGCAGCAGAAACCCACCGGATTGAATTTGTATATAAACTTGAGCCAGGCGACATCCTGAGGGGTTTCAACTCAGATGGGCAGGGATGTGACACAGAAGATGTGGGCTACTCGGTAGTAGCGTTTGATGGTTCGCGCCGCATTATGGTACACATCTCGGTATTTTGCGCAGCAAGTGCAGTTATTTCTAAAAACTGAACGTTCACTGCGTTCCAACAGGCAGTGTATCACCGACGTATCAATCATAACTTCTTCGTTGATAAGCACAAGATAAAGAACACATGACTCGTTAGTTTTATATGACTGAGTTGGCGAAGTGTTATTCTTAGAAAGTGGAACACCGGTTACATGCTCCTGCAAATGGGATATAAATTGGTCTCCGCTGGTGGCGAGGGTTTCTAAACAACGCATATTGAAATCACCCATTGTCAAGTTGTGAGTGCATATTTTTTTAGAGTTCGTCGGTGGACAGTCGCAATTTCGTATTCCGTTTCATATGTAGCGTTACGGGGGCTAGTATCCTAAGGATATAATCCATGAATCTACCTATTAAATGCAGACGGCCCTAAAACGAATCAGGATTCAGAGAATCTTGATCTTATTTGAGCATGCATTGTAATTCACTTCAGTCATATACAAATATGCCTTATCCTTTTGTCAATCGGTCTTTATGAATGAGTGACATACTAGGTAGCGAACTTTCAGTGTCCCTTATTTCAGTGTGTAACCATGTCTCCGAGATGTTGATGATATACTATTTAACACAGATTGAATAATATAACAAAGCAAGAGAAGAAGTACACAAATCACACATAAACCCAGTAAACGACAGTAAACTGGAGGCAAAAGTAGAATCCAGAATACGGTACTTCAAAAAGTTTGGCGTCTGTCAGATTCCAAGAGAACATCCACAGAAGCAACAAACGCGTGGCGGAAGCAATTTACAATCGATCTTCTACGTTCATAACAACAAGTGATCTTCCATTTTGGAAACTCTACAATGTGACTCACCTATACATAGGTTAACCTGAAATCTGAAATCTGACGTATTTAGAAAACCAATGCTTTGGTAGTTTAATTTTATTCGCCGGCAAATTCTGAGCGCAGCTGAATCACAACCGGCAGGAGTTTTGGTCCAATTATATTGTGCTGCATGTATAAAATGGTTTCTGTCGTGTATACCCATGCGTTAATAATCCTTTCATCCTTTCAGAAGCTGAACTGTTTCTTCAGCTCTCCTTGGTCATCGATTTGACATTGTAGGTGTGCTAGTGGAATACCTGGAAATTCGCAACATTACTGTTTTCTAGCTGCACGGCTTCGGTCTCTCGTTAATGAAGTATCTTTGTTAGCATAACGCCAATAAAATCTTAGAATGAATGTATCCTAACAAATCAACGTTTATCAAAAAGGCAATTTGCTGCTGCCCAGAAAATAATCGGAGACTTGCTCGTTTATTAACTCGGTAAATAATTTTCCTTATATTACAAATGTTAGCTTCCGCGCTCGTTATTTTAAACGCTTGCAATCATGAGTTCCGTCAAAAACATTCCGTGACACCATGCGTTTCTAGGTCTGAGCTTTGTGACAATCGTTCATAAAACGCATGCATTACTGATCCTTAATGTTAACAAATTTCCTTATTGAAAAGCTGATGATTTTTCCACTTATCCTATCACACATTATATTAAATACCAGCAAGATCCAAGACCAATTATTAACGTAAGCAAATATAACAAAAATTGCTTTGTAGCACATAACGCATCAGTTAAAGTAGTAGTACATCTTTACTCTGCTTTTTTTGATTCAAGCACAAACCAGCATGATAGGGCGAAGCGGTACCTCACCCTTTCGTACTTCGCGTAAGTCGTCGAACCGTGGAATCACTGAATCCTCGGGTTTCAACTTTATGTATTCTAACTTTGAGATCTGTCCCACTTGCTAGAATCTCTGAAGTGCTCGTTTGATCTAACTTTCCAGATGTTTTGCTGTTTCCACTTACCGGCTGGTAGGTGCTTACATCTCCGAGCAGTTCTCGTGCTATCCTCATGTAGTCACTTTTGCCCATTATCAGGGAATGACGTCCGTTTTCGGCCGCTAATGTAACAATAGTGTTGTCACTTCGAAAGCTTGTCAGTGCCTTTTGTTCCTTTACGTTGAATATATTGCTTTCCACTTTATGACTCACAGCGCGATGATGCTCTGTCTAATTAAATGTCGGGCTACCGCCGCGATGTTGTATGTGGTCAGCGTCGAGTCTAGTGCGACAAAGAAAATGATGGGATTGAAATCCTAGTAACTGAAATGCAGACCTTGCACAGAAACTTCACTTTCTGCTTTAGATAGGGTTCGTTTGGATAGATTCCTAATCCTGAAATATTCTTCACTTACTGCTGTGTTGCGAGTTTTTCTCCAGCATCCTCTTTAGCTTTTCCTTTGTTTCAAGCTTCATCTTGTACGTTTTAATAGCTATCTCTTTCTCAAGCTCACTGGTTAATTCTTTTCCAATGTATTATAAAAATACATACTTTTGTTGTTCGATTACACGTTGATACATTTGCCATTGGTTTTATGCATCCGAAATAAGCGGATGTAACACTCGTCGTCCGTGTTCATGAAAAGACATGCTTCTTGGCATTTGCAAACAACAGTCTATCAAAAAGCGACGCACATTGGCCAGATCTTTAACTATCGCAGTACCCATCCGGCCAGTTAAAGCGTAGTTGTGTAAGGACACTTATCAAAGGGGCCCAAACACATTGTAGCACGCTGCAGCTACGGAAGGCGTAAAAAGACCACTTATTTAACATGTTTCAGCGGAATTCGTACATTAAAAGGTTTATTCTAAGCCACCTGAAGTTGAACGTTTTATGCCACCCGATTTTATACGCGCCACGGAAAGGAAAACTTTCGTTCTACCTTACATTCATGGGGTTTCTGAGAGAGCAGTGAGGCTTTTAACGGCTCACCCGATTTGTGCCCCTTAAATTTCGGAAAGTTGGGCCAGTCAAACCACATTGGTTTGACAAAGAGTACAATAAAATGACCAGTCGGCGACGTAGACTATGGCACAAATTCGTGTTATCTGGCTCTGATGAGGACTACAATGCGTACAAGGTACAACGAAATCGCTGCAACAACGCGAAAACAAGCAAACGCAGAAGCTTCGAAGAGCAGCATGCAACTGCCTCGAAAACTGCTCCCAAGAGGATCTTCGCATATGTGAAGCGGCGCCTAAGGCCTATAGCCAATATCCCAGTGTTAGACGACTCAGAAGGACAGCCCCTACCCTCGAGTACAGATAGTGCGTCAGCATTGGCAACGCACTTTGCCTCCGTATTCGCAAGTGACCAAGTGTCTGTAATGAGTTCGACGAGCACTGCTCCAGGCGAACTTAACAGCCTGGACTGCAATATTGAGGATGTGCGCAAGATTCTAGCAAACCTTGACGGGACGAAACCTGCTGGGCCAGATGGTATACACCCACTAATCCTTAAGTCATTATCGACCATAATTGCACCTTCTGTAACTGAACTGTTTAACAGGTCACTATCCACTGGTCTACTACCGGACGACTGGAAATGCTCAGTCGTTCGGCCGATCTGCCTGACGGCAGCTTTGGCAATGACGCTCGAGAAGATCGTGAAGAAGAGCCTTCTGCAACTTCTCGAGTCGAAAATCTTGTTAACCTCAGCACAGCATGGTTTCCTGAAAGATCGTTCGTGCATCACCAACCTATTGTTGACGAGGCACGAATGGTTACAAGCGCTGAACAAAGGACAATCGGTTGACGTCATTTACGTTGACTTCAGTAAGGCTTTTGACAAGGTTAACCATGCAGTGCTCCTTGACAGACTGAGGATGTGCGGTGTTGGTGGTTCGCTGCACAAATGGATCAGTAATTTCCTTATTGATCGGAAGTGGAGAGTCCAGGTGGACAACCATCTAACTGACTGGTATTCATAGAGCAGCGGCGTGCCACAAGGCACTGTACTGGGGCCGATATTTTTCTAATCCATATAAACGATGTGCCTCAGCTACTACAATCACATTGTGCTTTGTTCGCAGATGACTTGAAAGTGTGAAGAGTAATCCGCACACTCAATGATTGCGATTTACTTCAGCAGGATCCTGACCGCCTCTCGACATGGTCTGCAGTGGTTAACCTTCCGATCAACCCTGCCAAGTCGCAATTTATGAGGTTGGGTAAGTGTGAGCACAGCCGAACGTACATAGTGGCTGGTCAACAGTTGCATCCCGCTCCTTTCGTGCGCGACCTCGGTGTACTCTCACGCTGCGACCTAAAGTCCACTGAAAACACGAATAGCCTATACCAAAACAGCCTTCGTATGCTTTGGGCTCTCAGGCGCAGCTTCAGCACTTGGTCCGAAGAGAATGCTTCTCGTCTCTACGTCTCGATAATACGACTAGTGCTGGAGTACGGCACTCCCGCATACTGTCCCATCACCCGGGGCGAAGTAGAAAAGCTTGAGCGGGTGCAGCATGTAGCCACCAGGCTGATTCCCAACTTACGAGGTATGCCATACGAAGACCGATGTAAGAAACTAGGGTTATACACCCTATGTTATCGTCGGCTGAGGGTTGACCTCATCATGACGCACCGGATATTACATCTGGGTGATTACCCCATGTTGAGACAACTACTTCATCTGCGCACACCAAGCTGCACGCGAGGACACCGGTATAAACTTATCGTCCCGGATTTGAAGCGGGTCGCCCATCAACTCTGTTTCGAACGCAGAGTGGTGAATGTCTGGAACGACCTGCCTCAGCATATAGTAGAAGCGGACACAGTGTCTAAATTCAAGATGCTACTAGACCGAAAATTTGCAGAGGCGAAATACAGAGAGCGAAACGATGAATAAAGAGTTAATGTCCGAAAACGACGAATGATGCAGCTACACAGAGAAACCTCTACTCGCTGCTTCGCACCAGTTCTCAGTTCTCAGTTCTCACATAATCAATGTTGCACAGGAATCAGCGTAAAATAATCGGAGTAAACTTTTCAGGGCAAAGGACCTACTGAGTAAAGAACAAACATCAGGTGTGTTGTACGACATTTTTTGTATAAATGGTGACAAGCATTACGTGGGCCATACATGGAAGCATCTTCGCACGAGAATGCCAGAACACTGCCCATCCGCCGCAATGATAAAATTTCAATAATGTCAGTTCATATAGATACCGAAGATCATCAGTTCGATCTGGATAATGCCAAGATAATTGGAAGAGCAAAGAACCTCAGAACGCATGAGTTCCTCGAGGCCTAGCATTCGGGGCCAGAATTCAATCAACAAGCATTGGGAGCTCGAGTGGTCTACGAAGATCTGCAATTGAGGCCAACAATTAGTGCTACATTGAAAGGGCGTATACGTGGCCAATTGGTCGAATCACGTGATGCAATCAAAGAAACATTCAAATCAGGAGATGAGGAATAGTCTCTTGGATCTGTTAATGACTTACGAGACTCTTCAAATCAGACCTCTATTCCCGCACTGAGGTTGTTGCCAAGTTGGGCAAGGAAACATTTTTAACCAATTTACCTAGCTCGGCGAACACAACAATCCTCTTATCCACAACCTGAGTTACAGGTATTCTTAAGAATTTCTATCCAGTAGATCTATCCAGACTGAAATACAAATAATTGTCGAACATTTGCGACTTACAGATATTTGTTGGCGGCAATGTAGAATATTTGTGATAAATAATAAACAGTTAAAACCTTATGTGAAATCAAGCAAATTATCGCACGTGGAATAAAATTTGACTGCTTGTAAATATCGCCATGATAATAACATTTGATTTAACGAAATTGTCCAACATCTGCTCGACATAAGAATGGAAATAAATACGTGATTAACATATTTCACAAAATGCGTTGTTCAAACTGAATGCTAGATCGAATTTGATAGTTAAACATTTAAACACACAACAAATGCATACAATTTATCAAGACATATCTTAAATGTTTTAAATTATTTTACATATCATTTAGACCAAATAAAATTAACCTTTCGAACTCTACCGCCTCAATCAACCCTTCTCCACTGATTTGAGCTAAGCCTTTTGCATTAAAGGCTAATATGGTGATGATCTTCAGATTAAGTTTCACATTTCTTAACGTGAAAAGTCAAAAGTTTGAATATGAATGTAATTTCGGAATATTGAGTGTCTCTTTAAATTTAAATCAGGTTTAATTTAGACATAGGAAGGAGACTTGCAAACAGATACCTTTATTCCTTAATTATCTTTAAGCGTATGTTTATGCAGAAGAGTAAGCAAACGGGGAAGCTCACTAGAGCTAGTTAAATGGCAATGTAGATAGGGTCAGTGAAGCCAGTCCATATCTGTGTTAATGAACTCAGTTGGTAGATTTTACGACACCGCGCCTCGCGCATTCACATAGACAAACAGTGAAAGCAAGTACCCAGTTGCTGATAAGGAACAAAACTCACAGTTTGGCCAGGGATTCTGTCAAATACGGATAGACACTTGGTAACGGCCAGGGCAAACTGAGAGCTTTCATTAGCGTCCTATGCTTGCATAACTCAGGTTGTAATAGCCTAATCGCCATTGCTTCGGCAGTGGCCAGCATGCTTCTTCTGATTTCTTTCGGAGCGCGGCTCCACCCAGTGGAGACCACCATGAACCCGTATTCTGTTCGAATCTGATGCCCATTAGTAAGCAGATGCTGGAACATAGCTCAGATGACATTCTTAAATGTACCATGTTTTAGAGAGGCAGGGCAATATTTCGCTATTCTCTTCGACAGATGCCTGTTCGTTTGCCCGAGGCACCATGCACCACAGAAGCAGGCGAACTGAGGTAACACAAACAATTTGGAATGAGCAGGGATACTGCCTTTGAGGCTTTTAGTGATGAGCGGAACAGTCTCGGCCAGAATACGTGTTTTAATTTGCTGCATGTGATGCATGGTTTTATATGTAGAGCAGCATGCTGTATCTTTTTGAAACATTGCCCCAAATATTTATTATAATTTGTTGATCTAACTTCCGTTAAATACTTCGGCATAATGCGGGCCGTTTTGCTTAGAACAGCAACGACAGACTATTTCACACGAGGAAAACTAACATGTAAATTTCAAAGACCAATAAATTTGCAAAATTGATGGCAGTAAAATTGATGATGGCACATTAGCACAAGGATAGTTATGGCACTGAACTGCAGAGGAATCCAATGGAGGAACTATTCTACAGTAGAATATGTTGCCAGAAGAACGCTTCATTAATGATAGTATTATAATACTTAAATGGCTGACTATATATAGACGCCTAAATAATTTTATTTACTGTCTTTTGGTTAACTTTAATCGGCCCTATCGGGAAATACTTGGTAAAAATCTAAATGCATACTTTACTATCCGTTTAGAGAGTGGGAATTAAGTGCAACACGCAGTTGGTCTGTGTTTCAAACGCAAGGAAAATACAGAATATTTTAGTACGTTTAATACATACGAAGCGATTTCAAAAAATATATATTTTCTACTGAGAACCACGAATTTGATATACGACAGACCGCACTATTTATGGCAACATAGAAAACCACATAGAGCTACGTAAGTTGGCATACAGCATTGTAGTATACGGTGCTCAAAACTTAAGCTAATTCTAGCTGTCCCTGTAGAAAATAAGTACAATCAATAATTTTAATTCGCAATAAAAACCTTTAGTCGCTTCCGTAGATTTAATATTTATGGACTCCAGGGATAACGTAATCATATCGCCCACAATTTGAGCTTACACAATAATGTTAATTATAGGTGTTCTTATTGATGTTGTGCGCCGATAGATCACATAAACAAGTTTCGAGCATAAACTTTTAAAAATAAAATACGCTCTCAAAATTAACCTTATTATCGCCAAGTAATTTCAGTTTTCTTTGCTTGACTTATTTTGTAAGGATTCCACATTTATTTATACGTTATCCTAACTTGACGTCAAGTAAGTTGACGACGATTAATTGATTCTCATTAATAAGAATTTTAGATGCTTTTTATATTATTTATATACCGCACGTATTCGCCTTTATCAAAACTTGAAATATAAGGATAATATAATTTAGAATATAAGTATGTGCTTGTGAAAAACATAGCCGCCATTGAGGGCTATTTCCAACTAATACTCTTGTTTCATGCGGCGCAGTTCTGTATAGTGATTGCGGTATTTGTTTTTAGAAAAACATTTTAAAAGGAGCCATATTTAATTAAAGAACTACTATCGATAGTTCGCCAAACTCGAGGTTTACATGCTTACGATCATATGCTAAATTTTCCATTTAAGACTGATTATTAATTAAAATCTTTTCCAACTTATTCAAAATCGATATAACAGGCAACCACTGAAAGTAGCTAATTATGCACAAGGCTGAACTACATAAAATACAAGGATTCATGGTGTTACATATCAAAGAATCTTACAATATTAGTCTTAAACCACACTATCGCCCTCGGATAGAAAATGAGCAATACGATCTTTTTTGGATTTATTCATTTTCAGGGATTTTATCATGCTTTCTTTCTAATGAGTAAAGTAGAATTCAGTAAATAAATGATATGCTGTCGTATCGTTCCTTATTCTCTACAACTACTCGGTGAATTAGTCCAGTGAGCAAAATTACTTATTATCGGGATTCAAGAATGCAGGCCAGGTGGTGTTTGTTTTTGCACCGTATTCTCAAGTCCGATGTAGCTTTCAGTCTATGTTTTTATACCATTCGCTGCCACTCTTGCCTCTGGTGTTTCTGATAATAGTAACGTATTGGACTAGCAGCCGTTTTACCACCTCATGCTTAGAGATGAATTGCATATTCTGATGCCTGTCATTACTAGTTTTAAAAGCTTCACAGATTGCAGATTTTAAATAAGCAGATGTGCAGATATGCAGCTTTTAAATATGTTTTCACATTACGTACATACACCTCGTGTTTAGTGGTATGTGGTTTTAGTATACTGTGCGCCAGTTTCGCCATAAACATATTTAAATTAAGACGTCCCAATACTGACAAGCAAATACGTCAATCTGAATATATGTTATCCCGTTTAAAATGAACTGCACTTTTAAATGGATTTCTCATCTTCATTCATCATACTGCCTCATAAATCGGAGCAAAAGGATAGCCGTATTGCTACCGCTCATTCCACGCTATTAGGTAGTGCTAGTATGCAACTGAGCTCAAGTAATTTACCAAGTTAAATATATGTTATCTTAATCCAATTTGGTCCCACCTCACTCCGAAATGCTCACCTCCTTTGTTTACCAGGTTATCCATAATTGCGGCACCATGTACACCAGCCGGACGTGCAGGAAGTCGTCAACGCGTTGTTCGGAATAAATTTAGCTCTCGGTGCTGCAGCCATGCATGAAACCTATGGTGCAAAGCAATTAAACGAAGTATCGGTGTGTCATTACTTCTGTAAGTCATTCATGGTGATCAACAAACTGAACCATCCCAAATTGTAGTTCCGATGAAGCTTCTGACACCCGTCACAGTTCGTGTCTATTCCTCATCACGTAGCCATTAAGAATAAAGATTGATATCGAAAATATGGTCTCGCCTAAAATCTGCCTCATTTGATTTTAACTAAAATTATGATATTTTCAAAACTGAAGCTTGGAATAACCATTAATCTAACTAAGCATTTTTATGATTATCTATGTTCAGGGCTCCTTATGAAGGGAGTGAAGTTGGGGTGAATTAATTTGCAGCAGGTTAGATCTATTAAATAAAAATAAATGATAAGGAAAACTTGCCATTTCTTTACTTTTTTGCGTTTGTTTTATTTGGACAATAAAAGTGGTTTGCAGCATTTCTTATAAATGCAAAGCACAGTGTGTGATAAATCACAAGGCAACAGTATTTTTTGTTCGGCAAAGGCAAGATACTGCGAGTGATTTTCGCGAACTTTGAATGCTGGTTTCAAATGAAAACAATATTACCTGCATACATTGATTTTCATGCAAATCGTTATTTTACAAAGTAGAAAACTACTTACCAATCCAATTCTTTTTAGTCATGTCTATGGACCATTCAGATCGACATATTTGTGCGGATACACCAATTGCATTTTGAACTATACGCCAATGTTGTACATGCGTTCATCAATGAAGAAATAGTTTTTTGTAAAATATGCTCATAAAGCGTACTTTGAAATACCAATCGGGAACAAAATCATAATTTGGCCCTTCACATTGAATCACACTGTTAGTGAATGCTTTGTTTCTGGACTAACGTGCAACGCAAAATCCTACCACTTAGAGTTTTTCGTACTTTGACAAAAACCTAGAATCCAAGTAATAGACGACTACTTTAGCATTTTTAATTAGAAATTAATAGAAAGAACCATCCACTAAAAATCGTATCCGAGTATTTCCTCTGATATTAGACCTATGCCACACTCTGATGAGGTTTCTTTTCCACTTCGGATCTTGCGCTTTATCAGGTGTTAAAGTCAGTGGGCGTAAATATCGGACCTTGTTTTTTGAATTAGCTTCAGCTTATGAAGTTGCAGCAACTGATGCTGATCTGTCATTAGCCCCCAAATTTTCACTCAGCCAGCATTAAAAACTAGTCGGATTTGTGGCTATCCAAACGAGTGGTTGAGTTCTTAGCCTGCAGCCTGCAGAGCAACAGCTTCGTACTACCGAATACATGCTCAGAGTTGAACCGTATTTTGTCAGAAGAGAAGCAGTTTGGTTTTGGACATGATAATCCAGGTTGATTATAACAAAAGTAGTGCCTGTTATCTAGCTTTGTGCCCAAGACAGGCGTCACCAAATGTATGCGTCTACTTTTATGTTTACATCAATGTTGTTATTTTAGACGCATCGGGAACATGCCGTCAGTATTAACATATTCCTCTGTTGAGAAATCCTTACAATACATTTTTCTAAACTCCGTGGGTTATATATATAATATAAGGCATGATTCGAATTTAGCATGTTAAAGTTAAACCAGTAGTATTCACTGTTTTCATGCATAAAAAGGATTTTTACACTATGTAATTTATATATAAGAGATGAATTCATAATTCTGGCTCATTACATAGGAATGCACCAGGTGATCAGGAAGCAAAATAACTGTGCTCTGTAATCTTGAATTTCGCAAAACTCTTTTTCACGCTCAACGTGAAGAACAAGGTAAGGCTCGACTTTCCAAACTATAAATCAAAACGTCCATATGATAATCAGTTCTTACTATATAATGAGGTTTATACCTTTATCGCATACAGTATTCTTCATTATGCACGGCCCGAAAACCATCAGTAGTTTCCGTGGGTTAAAGCGTGCATAGTAAATGTTAAGCCCTTCTTTTTTTACGTTGATTCTATTTGTTCCATACACGTTTGTTCCGATCATGCACGCAAGTGAAATTTTGTTGGCTTTTTTCTCATTTTCTCATATTTGACCGATTAATCGATCTATCATCTTACTAATATGTTTGTCAATGAACTTCAATTGTTGCTAGTTTCAAACGCCAAAGCTACGGCAAGTTACGTAGCAGCTAACGCTTTTTGTGATGACAGTGCAGTCTTGGGCGCTGAGTTATAGACGCCAAAATTACCGCTTAAAGCCCAAACCAATTCATTTCCTAAAGTTTCACATGACAGATTATTAGCGTTTTGTTATTTTACTTTAATTTCCTGCGGTTGGACACATTCGATATGCGTATATGAATGAATTAGAGCAGTCATTTTAATCTGAGT
The DNA here is from genome assembly GCA_944474145.2 of Dicrocoelium dendriticum. NCBI lineage: Eukaryota > Metazoa > Platyhelminthes > Trematoda > Plagiorchiida > Dicrocoeliidae > Dicrocoelium > Dicrocoelium dendriticum. The sequence goes on along the minus strand of OX104060.1, from coordinate 65,748,585 downwards.
TGTATGTATCATATTCAACAATTACATCCTATGGTACTAGATTACATCTGCGTATTCACATACGTTAAATTTAGTATAGATATTTTATTTGTCTTACAGTAAAGTCACGGCTAATAACTGTTGAATCCACAGTTAATTATGCGCTATTTATTAAGTGATAAGGAGTCCCAAAATTACTGCGTAATAATTGCTACATCGACACTTTTGCCCAACTGACATTTGTGTTAGACATAAAATTCTTACAGTGCCAATATACCGGCATGTGTTTTCTCTTTTCTTCCACAAAAGTTGACATCGCATCCCTAAGATTTACCCTACAAGTTCTTGTTTGGCCACGTAAAAACCTCAAATGATACTAACTTATTTAGTCGTGAATCCTTGATAGACACTGCACTCACAACCTAAGTAGCAAAGCTATTCAAAGAGCACTTGCCGAACACAGTAGACCCATTTAGCGGTTTAGTTGCTCCTTTAAAACCCGTCAGCAGGACTACAAATCTTTTTCCACAAGATGTCCCCATTCATATGACCCTGGTGGCAATCTACCAATACGCTTGCCCAGAGATAAGGCAGATTTTAATGCTAGTCATGCCACTGTAAGCCCTTCACTGCACTCACGGCTTGAATTTGCCGGTATCCATGGAATCCAATTAACAAGCAAATGTGAGTATTCAAATTGGCCATTTCGTCCAAATTAATTGATGCTAGTATTGATTTCTACCTGCGCCCCACAAGATGTAGCGTTGATTCTGTGAAGGAAGAGTTCCATCATCAAAATGAACAGCTCCTATTTCAAACAAGTGCTGCGGATAATGCGGTGCTATCTGGCGATTTGGACAGTATAGGTGACAGATTGTTCCCCGATTAACCGCATTTAAGCTAGAAACAGGGTCTAAAATCGTTAATAAATACGGTGAGCAGTTGTTAAATCTGTATAAGGATGTTCGTCGTTCACTTGAATTAAACTTACGATACGGCTTCAGGTATTAAGTTAAGATGCCGCTATTAAGCAACGGATATGACCTGAACAAACACCAATCACATTGCCATCAGCTATCAATATAAACGTCGCTTTTAAAAGTACCGGTCAGTTAGGAGCAAAATCATACTCTGCGACCACGCACTTGTATGTGCGTGGCGGACCCTCGTGACAATGCGGTAAGTGCTTAGATTAATAACCAATGGATTAGACTAGTGTTTTAAATTCGTATTAAATGCCGGTCGTACCCAGATTGCCTAAGGATTCACAGCCGGAGGACACTGGTCGGATGTTCTCAGTATGCCATTATCGAAGGTAAGTCTATAATTGGTACGCTTGATTATAAACCTCAATATTTCGCGTGTACGCGACCTCTGTATCATCTGGCTTATCATCAACAAAGCCCAGTTGGAAGCGAACATAATGTGGATGGCAAAAATCTCATATTATAATTGCGTGCTATGCGAATTCGAGGCAATATGGCCGAGGATCCCAGCATACTACAGTAATTAAACCGACAACCTTTGAGATTTAACCTCTGATAGGGAAAAACAAGTACCGGTGATATCGATCCAACGTATATATAGAGTAGAGTTGAGCACCTTGAAAGGCCATGTGCTCTGTCATAACTATTGGGTTTACTAACGCCGATGGCTGATTTACTCCCTCCGACTCTCTTAGACCTGCTTTTTAGTGCTAACTCAAACATGACATCGGACTTAGGGTGGTTAATTGCTTCTTAGTATGATATGAGGTTATTATGGAAATATGTGTTTATTTAAATGTCCTGTAATTGAAGCTGGTTAGTACAATTATTATTGGAAATAGCGGAGCAGGAAACAAGCTAACGGAATACATCAACGGCTGTTTTCAACGGAAAAATAAAAGAATGGTTTTACACGGTTGAAACTGTAAGTATAACAAGTATTAGCCAAGTCGGGCCTACACCGGTGAACTCACTTAAGTATGCTTAGTTTCAACTATAATTCCAAAGCACTTCTATGAAAATTACAGCAAATGGAATGTTGGTAAAATCGTGACTTCACATGATGTACTCATCCAGGAAGTGAAATGTGGTACGAAATATAAAATTTCAGTGCCAGTGAATTCTCACAGAAAATTTATTATCGCTTGCCAATGAGTCATGTAAGATGGTGCAGCGAATTAATGGCTTAGCTCTTCGCAAACGTGAAAGCACATATTATAGGATCCCGTTTGGTATTCCGGATTCAGCAAACGCATTCAACAAATAGGTTCCAAGGGCGATTTGCATGACTGCGCTGCTTTGCCATCCTGAGACGTTGGCGTCTTATACTGCTGTTTTGACTAAGCTCTAGCAATTAGCGGCATAGGTGATCGGAATCATGTAAAAGCTGGGAAGTCAAGTAGAATTCCTTGAACTGTCGCTGATACTATCCGTTAAAGACCTAGAGCATTAAGCCTTCTTTCACAAGGCAAATTTTACAGACACGTGATATAATTGGTTTACCTGCCTTTGGTACCTCCAAAGAGGTGAGACCTCTCTACAGCCATTGATGCCAGACAAGTATTGCGGATTCCCCATGTAGAATTATATATGAGACGAGAAGTTGTATAAGTACGATGTGTCGAGACGATCGAATGCACGCTTCAGGAGGTCACCGTTTTATCCTTATTCAAATATCCAAGGTTGATCTGGGCCAAAACATCTAGGTTATTCTCGCTAACTGATGGTTGAAACTCCGGTTTGCCTAAATTTAGGAGTACATCAGCGTTTTACATGTTTACAGTACTGTAAATTTGTCTACATTTGAATGGAAGTAGATACTGTACGGATCATGCAAACACCCAATAGAAATCGGCTTATAGTTTTGTAATATGTATTGCTCACACTCGACAGCTTGTGTCATTGACATAAAGCAAGCAGTTTAACTTATGGGACGTGTGACAATATCTGTCAAAATTAATCACGGTCTAATACCGCTCCCTGTGGTACGCCATATTTCACCTGGATGGGATCTGACAGAGATTCACACAATCATAATTACAAGCACCGTTGTAGAAGGAAGCTTCTTGTCCATCTTATGTGATCATCAATCCCAACGATCTGGAATTTGAAGAGCGCAACGTCATGATTGAACCGGCAAAAAGCCCTTGTAAATTCAAAAAAACTATATCAAATCGTGTGCCGGAGTCTGCTACTTCAGTCCAACTGGATAATGCTAACAGTCGATTTATTGTGCTCGATCGATTTCGTCGGAAACCGTGCTGTTTCCGTGAGAGGTAGTTTAATTATTCCCAATAGGCCAATAGCGCACCAGAAAAAATGACCTACATGACCTTTGAATGGACCGGTAGTAAATTAACGGGACCGTAGTTTGCAAGATTGGAACGACTATTTCCCCTGTTAAAATGTGGAATCATTCAGTGATTTTACATATCAATCACGTACATTTCATCGAAACAGTATTAGAAGAAACGGACCACAGGCTCAGCTTAAATTTTTCCCCCTCCAAGGCTAGCGATTTATTGTGTACGATAGCAACACCAGGAGAGTTGAGTTTGCGCAAACAACAGCTTTTCATTACAGCATCTGTTGTGAAACACCTGTGAGCGCTTTTTATTTGCACCTACAATTGTCTAGGGTTACGTGGCTAGTGCTGGCACTGAAAAGTTGAAGCACGTTGTAGGCTCAGGATATTCACCGACTCATTCACTTTCCGTGTGGGTCCGTTTGCGGTTTGAAGAGCCCGATATGCCCATTTTAACTTACGTACACTTTTGTCGTGTTGATACAATGTTTGTGCGTTGAGGCCACAAGCACCAAGGACTTCACATTATCTGCCATTATATACACGCTAAAACGCTGAGTAACGTGGTTGCGTTAGGCAGCGTAGGCAATCAAGGTCTGGATGATAGGGGAGAATTTGTTGCTATTATAGAGTGAGTTTCGCACTGAAACGCACTTGCGTATTCTGCATCGCAGAATTGAAACCATATTTCTCGAGAAGAAGTTCTTAGTAGTGGATGCTTTGGCAATCAGAAAGTTACACTGACTGATGAAATGATCCCTTTTTCCAGCTGGTGCCTAGTCTGCAATAAAGGTACGATCGGAGGTCTCACCTAGACAAGCAAATATGTCGTAGCGTATAACTGACTTTTTCGTGCCTGTAAATTATGCGGCATATTGTGCTTAGCAATGTACCTTACGAGTAGGACTACATTGTCGCTGCGGCTAAAGGGGACGTCGACGATCACCCACTCCAACATTTGTTGTTCCTTAATAAACATCCCCATCAGTATTGATGGCTTATCTTGTTCACGGATTTCGGTGGAAATGTATATATTACCATACAGCGGATAGTGAAAACAAACACATATACATCAGCTTTAAACTGTTCACTTGTAGCTACTTTGGATTCCATAACGTGAATGTTGAATTCGCTGGTAATGAGAATGTAACTGAAAATTGTGTTTATCGCCCGCTTTATTGCGCATGCCAGGTAGAACGAGTTCATGCTCGTATTTAACTGAGAGCGGTAAATGACCTCCACCAAACAAGTGTCCCCCCATTTTAAACGTAGACACCAAGAATGGGAGTCTTGTGCCTTGCTTACCGGGTCCTCTTTGAGGCTGCTGCAGAAGTACCGACCAACCCCTCCACCTTTGCTGCGTCGGTCGTGTCGAACAACTGGCATGTCTGGCATCGCAAACTTAATGTTACGTATGTCTTGGCGCAGGTATGTCACCGGTATCGCGATTGCATTGCAGGATATTATACTTGACACAGCCGCCTTTTAGAAAATTTACACAGCTAGCTTTGGCAGTTGGTGCACTTAAAAGAAAACCTGTTGGATATCAAAGCTGTTGACTAGGAGCAAGTGAATTATGTGGATATGTGTTTTCCGATGAAGTGCTTGCACCTAATAACTTTTTGGTTGGATTGCCTAATCTCAATAGGAATGCAATCTGTTTTGGACATAGTTGCAAATGTGATATATAGTCCTTCCATGGTCTTCTCGTTAGCTACGGGCCTTAGCGCACAAGTTTCTAAATCGCTGTTTGGGTTATATTGAGTCGCCAGTGGTGTTATTTCCGGGAAAACAGCTAGTGGCTGCGACTCACTCACTGCTACCTTCAGTCGTAGTTTCGATTGATGTGGGCTGCGTAGTAACGGCCAGATATGTTTAAGTTCAGTGTCATCTGTTTTGACGGCAAGGTTGATATCAGTATCCTTGGGTTATTAGGTCTGTAGTCTGGCGACACGGGTAATCGTCTAAGCCACTTACGTACGACGGCATGCACACATATATATTCACTGATGTACCGTCGAAATTCCAGTTCCTGATCGTGGACAATTTCGTTGCTGGTTGTCGTTAGCTTGGGCGCACCATAGCGAAAATAACACTTGGCTACCTTGCCTTTGATGTTTATTTGAATTATTTTCGTCTTGCTGACGTTCGCTCCATATAACATTCGGAAATATACCTATATCACGTTTTTCAGCTTGCAGCCAGTATGCCGATAGAAGCACTGTCTGAACGTCATCTATTGATCCAACTGCTACCAGCATTAGCCGGGACTCTCAGTAATGAGTTTATGTTGGATGCCTATTGATTCGCAATTAATTACTCATGGTGACTTAAACACCTGTTCTATCGCAAAGGAAATTAGGTTGCTTTAAAGCATCCAACTGTTTACGTTTTAAGGAGTTTGTCTTGGACACAAGAAGGTTGATGCACATAAATATCAAGGCAACGCAGTTCCGCTTGGTATCCGGTGATGTGAGAAGCAGGGTAATCGAGGATTTTCTTGACGTCCCTGCAGGTTATATCTGATACTTGACCCTCGTTGCAGCTTAACTGTGTGGGGCTGCTGAGGTTTTACTTTGATTGCACTGAGCTGCAAGGGTTCCATATGTAGTCCGAACTTTAGAGCGCTTCCGAATTCGTTGGCCAATCGGAAGGGTGGGTGTATCCAATTTTTCATCAGTAAATGCACTGGATAAGAGGATGGGCCATGCGGCTAGAAATGCTTCTATCGGAATTGACAAATAATAGGTTCGCGGATCCAAAGGTTTCGAGTATTGTGCGTCGTGTGAACAAATGGACCTTTTCCTTGGGTTCGTGGCAGCACTTAAGGGGACAGGGATGATGCAAAAAGTTTGCAATAGTTACCCCGAAAGAAGCAACTGTTACAGTTATTCAGTGTTGTTTCGGCCACTTGATTGTCGTTAGTTTTTGTTAATACGCGTTTTACTAATGGAACTGTTATGCATTTTGTACAGAACCAAAGTAAACCCAGCGTATTGTATTTCTTTATGTCAATTATACACACCTTGTCGGCCTCAAATGTCAATGTATATTTAAAGGTTAACCCAAATAAACTACTTTAGCAAAAGTTTATTTGGCACACAACATTTTCAATCGGATTACCGGTGAGGTGGTCATGATGGTTGATTCCCCATGAACAAATCCAAAATGTCGCACAAAGACGGCAATCGGGCTCGTCAATGTGGTCTACGAAATATGCCAGAAAATATCCAGCCAATTTGCGCATATATTGAAAATACACCGACGAATTATTGGTCCATAATTCACAAAGAAACATACGCGGAGCACAATAATCAGGAAATATATTTGGTATGCAACACGGATAAATAAAAATCCTCGGCCTCCGTGGGTACATTCACTCGCCGAACTGACAAACCTCCCAGAATTCGAGAAACGCTGGCGATCAAATTGCGGTATGGTGGAATCCGTACGATAATCATATCTTGTGGTTATTTGCCCTAGCTTTTTTCACAGATTAAAGTATCCATAAAAACTGCATTTGGAGACTGCAAGGTGCGTTTTGTAGAATGCAGGGCTGCGTTTCCGACGAGTTTATTTGAACCGGTTGTTGTAGCATTGCCACTTATGTTTATGTCCCCCTGCAGTATAATCCTCGAAATAACATTGGTCTTCGTTAGTTTGCATCCATATGCTCTTTTGGTATATGCAGCTGGGGATGTAAAACAAGACCAAAACATATATATTATAGAGATATTTTAGCCGTGTATATAAAGCTATTTGAGGTATTATGATAAAAGGCACCTGCCACACAAAATAGCAGCAGTCCGAAGTAAAGATATCTGATCCCGATGATGTTCTATTTAACTTAGCAATCACTGAGGATATGAAAACTGCGTTCGATAAATCGGAATCGCAATTTATGCAGTCGCTCGAAAATAAAGCGTTTTTTAACATGAAACACACAAAAATGTTTCTCATATATGTGAATTCTATAAACATGATCAATACTGTGGAGAGAATGACATAAGTTATCAAACCATTTAGGCAAGTTTACCAAATACAAAATGCATCCTGTCTGCAAAACAAGAAGGAAAATCCACATGCACCTACTCCTTATCTCAGCAACTATATATATGACGGTATAATAAAATATAGGTTAAGAGCCATATAATATGACATTTGGAGATGTTAGTCTCGCATTTTGAGTCACATCATTCACACTGAAATGCCGAATCTACTGCGCAGGTGTGGATACCAATTTCCTAACCTGCTGAAAAGCATGGTCTATAAAAATGCAGGCGTAATGACACCATCCGATTCGTAACATTATCATTTCTGAAATCTAGTTGGAACACCGCGTAACCAATAAACGTACTTGGTGCCGCCTTTTTCATGCACGACTATTATGTCATGCACCAGACTCATATGGTTAGACAGTGTGTTACGGATGCGAGAGCGTCGACTTCCGAGAAAGCGTTATTTGTACGACTGGGATTTGAATAAAAGAAAAACAAAAGAGGCTACTCTATGAGTTGGTCAGGATGCATGGACGTTATCATCCGGAACTGGTCGCGGTTGGTTACTATCGACACCAAGTTTGGGTCTGATATGGGATACGCATATTTGGTTGTTACAAATTTACGTGACGAAAATCAGCTCTAAGAAATATTTGTATTGTATGCATATTTATTTTTCTCAAGCTAGAACAAATTCCATTCAAACATGATCTCCTCTTGGATACTTGATGTTAAGTACTATCACCTTTTATTATTTTGTATGACTGCTTCAATTTGTACATATTACATTTTATCGCCACATATAATTTATTTGCAATTTAGCATATGATGGGATACTTCTTTATATGCAAACTCCCCGCATAATCACATTCACTACTGAGAACGGCATCTATAATCCAAATGCAAATTAACTTAGTAAAATCATCGAAGAAATGCTATTGCTTGTCTTCATTATATATATATATATATGTATACAGTAGTAGTATCGTGTGTGGCTCTTATACACTCCACGGAATACTGCGTGTTAGTGACCTAGAAAAAGCTGCGCCATTAGCTAGGCAAATGCAAAAAAGGATTGTGATAATTTGAGTTCGAGATATTGTATTATATTATAATAAATAAATGAACCAAGAAGAGAAGCAAAATTTGGACGGCTACTTCGCAGATTTTAGCAATGGCATTGTAGTTACCTTAGGCAAAGTATATAGTTGCGTGTGTTACGCAAGATTAACTGCATGAAAATCAAAGCCCAGATCTGAACTGCGTTAGTAAGATAGCAATAAATCTGGAAGTAATTGTTCATATAGACTGAATATATTAGAGATGAGCATTATTTCTACCAATTAAATTTACACCCACGCCTTTATCTATATTTTATACTTCTGTTTTAGTTCCAATCAGAGACGAGAGAGTTGAGTGAAAAGCACATTTACGCAATCCACACTAATCCAACTCATCCTTTTACTTATAGTTTTAAAGGTTCCCATTTGTTGTTCATTTATAAATGATTTTTGGATGTAGCCCATGGGTTAATAACAAATTAAACTATTTAATTTTTATGGCATACAAAGTTTTTATATGCAAATCTACAACCGCTTATTTTGTAAAATATTCCCAGTACTAATGGTAAAATTAAATCACATACCTTCATATACATTTGGCGTGTAACAGACCGTTTTCAAGTATGTGCAAACCTTATCTGCTTTATTAAGTTAACGACTGAATAGACGTGTATGTATTTATGAAAAACAACACTTAAGGATAAAGCATGAAATTATGCTTAACTGAAATGAACCACAACAATTTTATTTTTAAGCAATTTCACGCCGACTACAAAATCTATATTAGTCTTCATTTGTTTTTTTGCGATAACTTATATTCATTTCAATTATGTACTACCATTATAAGGTTGAAAACAGTAAGCAGCCTAAAAAGATCTGCATATTATCAACAATGCATTAATAGCCTATCCAGCTGACGCATGGTGCTATCAGACGAAAGCTGGAATGAACGGTTCAAGATGCGTTGGAAACATTAATCTGCCAATCGGATTTGTTTTTCCATTGAATTCCGTGCAACATTATGCTGCCATGAATACACATTTAGAATATACATTGGTATAAATAAGGTATACTAGACTAGAAATATAGAAAACAGTTTCTAACTTATGGTATATTTAGCACCATGCCGATTTTACACCAGTGTATATTTGCAGGTAGGAATAAGCGAAATTAATAAGATAAGATATGGGTAATCATTAAATCCAAATGTTTATATTTAATGTGACTATGACCTAAACCAAAATATGCATAAAATTTCCTTCCCTTTAAGAAAATTAATCGATTCCTTGCATTGGAAATTGGATTGTGTTAATGTTTTATTGAGATAGACTAACGCAAAATGTTAGGACAACTTGAATAACTTCCTTGTATCACACTTATCCCTGATGTAACTAACATTGTGATTACATCGATCAAAGCAAAACATGCTCATGTTTTGTCGTAGTGCATAAGTATGTTACAAATTTCAGATCCGTCTGATGGAAAATGATGTAATATATGTATATATACATATATATATCTGGTGAGAGAACTCTACTCTGTGCAACAACTATTCGTATGTTGCTGTTTGCTGACAGCAGTGTGTTGTTGTCACACAGCGCGGATGAGTGGCAGTAAATGACTGGTGCTCCGATTTCGACATCTGCCAAATTCGGGCTCACCATCAACACAAGCAATACTGTCTCTTTCAGCCTTCACTGGAGGTGCAATCTAAAATATTACCGCGAATCATCATTGGTGCTGAAGCATTGGAAACCACCTCTTGCTTCTGCTCCCTTGGGAGTGTGATGTCGACTGATCAGCAGCTAAACAGTGAGCTGCGTATTAGCGTTTCGAAGGCCGCGGCTGCATTCATGAAACTAGAGAACCGAGGGTGGAACAACCATCAGCTTACCAATAGCACAAAGCTGACGGTATACAACTCCATGGTGCTGTCCGCTCTTCTATACGGCAGAGTAACTTTGAAGATGTACCGGCGGAATGTGCGATATCTCGATTGGTTCCATCAACAGTGTTTGCGACGGGTTTTGCTCGTCGGTTGGGGCAACAGAGTTGCTGATAGCAAAGTGTTGTGACAAAGTGGGATGTATGCAGTGGAGTGCATACTTTAGCTAAGACACCTGAGGTGGCTCGGTCATGTGTGGAGTATGGATTCGACACGGATACCGAAACAACTCTTATATGGTCAGCTGATTATTTGGAACGGCATGTTGGGATACAAAAATTGTTACCAGAACATGATCAAAGTGAGCCTCTCACTTTCTAATCTTGATTGCAGGTCATGGGAATCAAAGGCGGTTGATCGGAGTGCATGGCGCGATCTAATCACGAAGGCAGTTGCCGAAGTGCGGAAGAAAATCCTCATACATACAGAGAGGAAGCGGCAAGTGCGGAAACAGCAAGCAACAGTGTTTTGTACTCCATTGACATCGAGCGCATGGTGCTGTAGCACATGCGGTCACGAGTACCTGACTCAGGCAGGCCTAGTGAGCCATGAGCGAGGCCACTCGGGACCACTACAGAAGCGACGACGGGTCCTGCAGAGAACGCATGCAGTACCGGTGCAGAGTTTCTTGGCACGCTGCATGCTATTTACTAACCGCGTGCTTGCATGCTGGGTCGCTTTATTTCAGGTGGTGGGTTTTCAATTTTGTCTTCATGCTTTTCTTTCTCATATAAATGTCTCGACCTGTACTCTCATCCATAAACTTGCACACGTTGATTAAACCAAAGGTAGTTAATTTTGATAACATATTCATGTTTTTGTCATTTCCGTAAAATATACTTTTTGACCTCATGAACTAATCTCAGATTCTTTTGTAACCAATATTTTTCATATACACATTAAGATTTATGTTACCGTTTCCTTATGCGTTATTGGATTTATTTTCTTTGTTATCTTTCTCTCAAGTAATTGGCCGTTGTTCGATATCTCCGGTGTGTCTGCGCTTAATGCGCATATTGACACGGTGCCTACCTGTCTACTACCCACTACCTCGTCCAAAATGGCTCTAGGACACAGTTGGTCGTCGCTGGAGGGGACGAAGTGCACGGTCCGTGTGGCCGTGTTAGGATCAAAAAGTGGTTCCAAGCAATCAGTGTTGAGCGGACTACGGTCCAGCCACCGCCTTGTATACGCTTGATACCCAATTACATATATATATATATATGGTTGGCGCCATCCGGTTTCGGAGTTGCAGGTCACTGTGGTCAGCCACAGGACGCCTGCTCCTACACAGGGACCATGTGTGTCTTGCGCTACACCACCCACTGCTCCAACCTCACACCCCATATCCACTGGAAACCCGAAGGAATAAGACCGGGAGGCATGTGGATGGGAGGCATGTTTTATCAACGGAGTTGGCCCACACTCCCTTACAGGCAAACACAAGCATACTGTAGTTCGGAATCAATCGCACTCAAGGCGGTCCCTGGAACGAAGTGCGCTCCACATAGTTCACGTTTCACAGGCCTGCAACCGTAGCTTTCTGCATCTCAATACGTTCCGCCACAGTACCGAGGGAGAAAAAGTTGCATTTACACCGATGCACGGCAGGAGTGCAATACATCGATTTACGAAAATATATATAAGTTTGGTCCGCACCAATTTGTCATCAGAGCCACACTCAGTTTCACGCAGTACACATGCCATGCACACTTCACGCACATCACGCTGACGTACGATGACATAGTCGAGCAGGTTGGCGTGACTATTCCGTGGGTGCGTCCAAGTTGCTATATCACTCGCATTCAGCGCAGACCAAGTGTTCGTGATGTTCAGGTCGTGAATGGCACAAAGATAGAGCAGCCTGTCACCGTTCGCATTCGCTGAACCGATGCCATGCGGACCGGTAAAATCTGTCCACACCGACGCATCATTCACAAAGCGCGCGTTGAAATCAACAACCGAAATAGTCGGTCGCTCCTCGGCAAAGACGGTATCACGGCGGATAGCTGAGTTCAGAATTGAACGCGCGTGTCATCAGGATAAAATATGGTCCGGCCGTACGTGCTTATAATAGTGGCAAACTTACCTCTTCAGAGTCGTAGGCGAACAGTCATCAGCCGCGTGCTGATGTTGGTTCACCCACGAGTAGCCCATGAAGGCGATCGGATATTGCAAATCCGACCCCATTATCACGTAGTGCTGAGGCGGCGTTCCTACCCAGTCAAATGTGTAGGCAACATCTGCTACATGGAACTTACTTTGCTTAGCGAGCCGGGTTTCACTGAACGCCGCAATATCCATGTGATAGGGTGCCAGTTCTATCACGCCTAGTACAGTGCGTCCCTGGGGGCGCTCACTCGAGTTCCGAGTGTGCGCACTTGCTAGCATCCGATGCTGAGTGCTTTGCACGTAGGCGTACGATTGCATTGGTGGGCAATCGCACGCGAGGTGGTCGTTGTGCATCGGAGGTTTGCTTGGGGGACACCATCCGGAGGCTTTTGCTTAATAACCTTACCCACAGGGCAGTGGGTAGCAGATCCCGCTCGGGAATGTGATTGCAGAGACAGATTGGGATCTGCTTGACGGCCTTCACACGCAGCCTTTAAGGTATTGAAACGATTAATATATGTTTGCGACCGTAGTAGGATACACCTGCGACCACGGCCAGACGCAGATGGGTTTTGGCGGGTTTAGACCAATTTGACCAGGGGCTGCCTGGCTTGAGGCGGGCAGTAGTAATCCATTGAACAGCCGGAGGTTTCAACGCACAGTCAGGGAAATTGCGGAGCGCCCGTGCTCTACGCCAATCGAGCTGTTAGCTTTTAACTCGTAGATGTGTTTTCTCCCATGGCTATGATGTACGGGTAGATGGCCATCGACCACTTTCTAACCACTGAAGAGGGTGGACTAGGATGCTTACAGGGCACCAACACCTGACACAAGAACGATTCGGGTCCGCAGCCAAAGCTTTCGATTAAATTAACACCCGAAAGGCAGCGGGTCTAGCACATGGTCAGTCCATTGACTCATGCGGATTGGTGTCCTAGATATTAGCAATGGAGAAGGTGGTAACCCAAATCCCACCCAGCGATCGCCACGAGGAGGCGCCCAGGACATGAGCCAATGGCACAACAGTAGCAGTAGTGGGTAGACGATCTGTAAGGATACAGCCACCACCATTTTCAGCGAACCATAGGCTCTCCTACCATATATATTTATATATATATATATATATATATTTTATACACGTACATATGTATTAAAATTCTCCAACAAAGCTAAACGAATCGGCGTAATGAATCCAGTTCTTATTGTTAAACATCGTCTATCGTAAGTTGTTCCAGCTTCCCGTTGATATAAAGAGATATTTCTGGCGGTACCTAGCACAGCACTTGTATATTTTCTAGAGAAAGCTTGACAATATACGAACACCGAGTTCGTGCAGTCCCTACTAATAGACTAAATATAATTATGTCTAAAGGTGCAAGAATATTGGTGTATTTGTGGCTAAGTAGAAAGGATTATAGACATGCTACGCAATGTTTGTCTGTTTTGCTGAATACGCAACAATTATGCATATTACATGCATATTGTGCTATTTTAATTTTTCATGATTTCTATTTATAATATCTTTACTTCATGCATCTTTTATGTTAGGTAGACGTATATGACCTACGAAGCAAACCAACGTCAAATATAATAAGATTTAGTGCTGAGGTGTTATTGATTTTGATAAATGCTACTGCCTTAAAGCACGTGATTATTAATAATATTCCGATTATTGGCTGAGTCAACATGTCATTTGAAATCCCCATGAATTCGGTAGGTTTAACTTAAAAACCAGATGCATAAAACTCACTAGTTTTTATACTGGCTACTGCATCTAGGGCACACTGTATTCTCCGCCCATTTTGACACAAGTCTATATAAAATTAACATTCAAAAAACATTACTTGTTAAGTTGTAGAAATATCACCTTTTCTAAGTAACTAAAAATAAACTTAAAGCAACTACTGTAAAGCTGTTTGGAATGATAAGCAATGGGTACTTAATAGACACCTAAAGTTTTAAAAGATCTGCGTTACTTGTCTAAACATATGAAGTTTTGATTTTTGCTCGCAATTTACGGTGAAATTAACTGCCAAATAAAGTTACCTAAAATGTCTACCTGCAACAATGCCTATGGTATCAAGCTTCTCATTCATACAATAATTATAATGCTATTATCGCTTTATCGACAACATGGTGCACTTAAAACCTAGTAACTTCAAATATACTAAAAGATAGTCAATAAAATATGAACACGCATTTTTACCGCATTACTTAAATTTCGTTAATAATGGTGCCTCTACGTGCATAGGCTTACTTTTTCCACTTGTCAGATGTTAAGAAAGCCTAATTCACAAATTAATAAGGCGCCAAAATATGAGCCACGTTTAGCAATTTCCGTTGCATATTTTTCTTTTTCTGGACCTATTTTAAAATGTCTCCTTAGTTCGTAAAGATTTATCACATTTCACACCAAATCAGATGATGAATTTTTCTCTTTTATGGAAATAGCAGAACTGTTACGCAAATTTGGGTCTCCTACGGTAGGGGAACATAATGCGATCGATAAATTCTTACTATGATTACGCAATAAATCCACATTTGACCTCCCAATTTTGGCACATTGAAATTTAAAGGCTGCTAAAGTTATCTATATGTTGGATTTTAATAACGAAGGAATAACACAATAGTTCGTCTTTTTATCACTGAATTATCTACCTGCGCGGCCAGTATTCAGCTATTATCAGCCCTTTCCCTTTTGTTTACCAAAGCACTTTGTGCCACACACTATTCAATGACAATTTTAGTCAAACATTAGTGAGCCGCAGCCCAGCTTGTCTTGGTAACAAAATGAACGTCATACACATACACGAATGCGTTAAAAATTATTCATGAATGGATTTGCTTAACGACGTGATCAGGATGATATATCGCTCATAAAGTAACATACTATATGAGGTGATAACATATCTGCTAAAACGTGACAACAGAGCATATTATTAATTTAAAATGAATGTCCAAGAATATTTAAACAATATAAACTTGTATTTTATACACGAACTTTTTTGAATAATTTAAATAAGAATATCAGACTTGAAGGTTGGGGGTGGTAAAATTAACTTACTTAAAAATTTAACTAAGGTTCTTTTGTATGTAATCCGATGATTAAAATTTTCTTAGAATAAAGTATCTTAGTGGATATAATAATTGGTTTACTTAGGTTACTAAACAAGTGGTTAAAAGCATAGATTACACACGTTGCCTACTGAATATATTTAATGAATGCATAGAATCTTGGTTTGGAAGATGCGAACCAGTTCATGGAATATACGTTTGAAAAAGCTTTCCGCTAATTTGCTGAATTGTAATGTATTTAAAACACATTAGAACATATAATTATGTGTATTAGCTTAATGAAAACTTTTCATAATCTAGGCATGTTTCTTTTTATAAGCCTACTATTGCGTATGGATTGTTAAGTATAAACTTGGCATTTTTTAATGAGCGAATAATGGCATAACTGTGATATAGCATTTTATTTTTTCAATTACTTGCGACTGCGAAAATTATGAAATTGTAACAGAAACCTAAGCTTGGCATAAGCACCTCTAATTAATAAAACGCAAGCGAACCTCGGTTAACGGAAAGCATGTATGATGGATAATACTGGAATAAAACCATGTAAACGTGGCTAGAAAATTAAATGCAAAATATTCAAGGTTGTTTCCGATTGGGGTCAAATGTTCACAATTTTTTCATCATACAAGTAACTAAATATATACCAGAGTTTTGACTCAAAAATTATGTATGTATATTTGCCTAATATATTAAAGAAGTAAATGCAACCAAATAACGATTTGTGTGGAGAATGTTTATATGAACTTTAATATTTTGCATTTGGTTTGCGTAGAAATCGAGTGCGCAAACTCTCTGAACGCAAGAGCTGCGCGTGAAGGTTGAAATGTTAACTACGTGATACATTGATTAATAATTCTTTTTAACGTAATGACCTAGAATTTGTCTCACACGTAATAACGTCAAATAGAAATTGAATACTACGATGAACGTACGGTTGAAAGCATGCATGGGAGCAGCAACCCCACAGTATAGTTCATACAAGTTGAAATATTTACATTTATCTGAATATCTAATGCCTTTTTGTCCTTGAAGCTGTAGGGATGAAATTGTTGCTGGTATATTTATTTCATAAATTAGAGCAGTAACAAAATGAAAGAGGAAAATGTCAACCTTAAAGTATGAAATGGTATGTAACGGCGATACCACAATTAGTTAAAAAACATCCGACAAAAGCGTAAAGACGAGCTACTAACAATCCCTGCAGAAAAGCAACTGCGAAGGAAAAGAATCTAAAATAAAACAAGTAGTGGTTAGACGTGTTGAGCATCAAGGATACAAGAATTCAAAAGAAAAATTTAGGTGATGTCTTCACCATTGCAGTTTAGCTGTTGTTGCTCTTAAGCGTATTAAGAACAACCAGGCATAAGACCATTCCATTCGCCGCACGCTAATTCGCAACGGCAAATCCATTAAACCCCTACCATGTTTAAGCCTAGATGATCGGTTGAATTAATGTGGAAAAAGAAAGGACGTTTCCACCAGAGGCAGTTGTATCCAGAATTTGCAAACTTACACCAGCTTAAGGATCATAAATTATCCTATAACTAAATGATTAGCTTCTGTAAAATTGTTTTTGATCACAGTCCAGACTACCTGTCTTATTTTTCTAGATGGTTACTGGAAATTGCAAGCGAGCAAAATAAGAAAGTGCACAGCAAATGATATCCTTACTTTGCCGGGCAGCCGCATATGGCAATGGTTGCAACATTTCAGATAACGGACTGATCGCCGCACGAAACTTGGTTCCTGGGGAAGACAAAGTGGATGGATTACACCCTACTGACGTAGCTGTTCACTTATCCGGTGGAGGACCAGCTGGTGTTATTCGCACGCTCTACGTAAGCAAGACTTTTGTATAGGTAATAAAAGTATGAAAATAAAATAAAATTTTCTTTTCCACCACATGCTTCAAATTTTCGTGCGATATGTAAAAGACACAGTAACTAAAAATAATCAAAGCAACTTGCACAAAAATAAGTATGCACCGGTCAGATAGCATTAGTCGTGCGTCGAATGGTAACCTGACTGCAGACAATTGTGTATTCCATGAATATTGTTACGGATTGTGTGGCGACAAACTACTAGCCCTATAAAGATAAATAATACTATGTAGCAGAGGATAATTTTACGAGGCATAATTTATAGCGCGATAAATCATGGCATTTTATAATATTCATTTAATAATTCTAAAAACAATCAGCTTTCGTTAACCGACCCGCGTCATAAATACTCTCTTGCAGAAAATTAATTGACGACAAAAACATACCAATCAGAGATCACACCTAAGCATTTGCAAACGAAATCATGCTTAATGTCATTCCCCAGAAAAAAGGAAATTCCGATCAAAACGAACAAATTTAGGAATCTAGACGCGTTACATTAAAACGTAATTATCCATCCGCATAAAAATATTTCCTGGATGGAATAGAGCTGTTTTAACTAACAACGAATGAAAAATATAATATAATATTGTTGCCAAATATTCTATTAATATTTTCTATCAAGAAAATGAAAAATGCCGTGTGAATCTCTGAAAAGAAGGACAGGCTAATGAAATATTGTTAAGGCAGAGAGAAGACAGAGGTTGCGATATGTCAACATTTCGATTGTTCTCTTCAGTCGCAAACACAATACGATCAGAGACATACAAGGGATTATATACACGGGGAGAAAAGCACCACCAATCAAAATGTCATAGTCAAGACCATGGCAACCGAATTGATTGCCTCAAGAGTTTCTGTGCACATAGCACAGGTTGATAAGCCTTAATTAACAACGCTTTACTAATTGCTAGCATTATCGGGTTTTTGTTACGTAATAACACTTTGAACGCTGTCTCGGGGTTTACGTGATGACGGGTTGTCATGAGACGCTTGGTGATAGACGATGCCGGGCTCCGATTGATTCTCAGATTCGGTCCGTTTTGTTGCGTAAAATCTTTTCCCAACTATGGTTATATGGTTATATCAATGAGTCACAGTACATGCACTTTAAACCGACCGAAACACAGACACCTAGAATGCGAGGCGCTCCCAAGTTACATTAAGCAGGATTTCCTCTACGTCCGATTATGTGCATAAACAATTCACCTTATCACAATGTCACGCGGTGGCTGGCCAGACTATTAGATCCAGTGCGTAAACGTCTCGCTACGTATTGCCTGAAAGACTCCTTTGAACTGGCTGAGACACTGGAACAACTGTCACTGAGTGCAGAGCTTATGTACTCAAGTGTTGTGGACTCCTTATTCACAAATGTGCATTTACGTGAGACGGCTGATGATTTATGTGATTTTATCCTGAGTCAAAATATGTCTGTTGGTCTGCCAGTGGAGTATTTAAAGGATATGATTCTATTGTGCACCGAGAACATACGGTTTGAAGTTGAGGAGACCACATACAAACCGATCGACGGGGTCGCTATGGGAAGCCCGCTGGGACTAGTTTTAGCCCACATCTTCCCCGGCCTGATAGAAAGACAAGTTGCTGAGAGCGTTGGTGAAGCGAAATTGTACAGACCATATATGGATGGTATTTTAGTCTTCACCAGCGGAGAACATTTTAATCGGCTGCTGACCATCCTAAATTCGATTCACCCTAATCTGTCGATATCCCATGAAGTGGAACAACATCATTGCTTGGCGTTTTTGGATATACTCATTAGGAGACAGGCTGAAGGTACGTTTCAGCGCACTGTTCACCGCAAGTCGACTTGGACTGGACATTACCTTCATTTTTCAAGCTTCGCCCCGAGCGCATACAAACGCGGGTTAGTGAGAAATCTCTTCTACCGGGCTAGACGTATTTGCAGCCCCGAAACGTTACAAGCCGAAGAAGAATTTCTACTCAAGACCTTAATTGCTAATGGATATTCTGAGAAGTTTATTCAGGTACACAGCAGACTTCCCAGCGTGAAAACACCGGTGTTGACGGCTGCGAAAATGAATGTTTATTTGTTCTTGCCGTTCAGGGGGACCATGTGGCAAATGACATCGGACGCAAGCTCCGGTCCGCCATAACGCAAACCTACACGACAGCCCACTTGCGACCCAGGCATGCCACGCGTGCACTTGTTCTTCATAACCGTCAGAGCACCTTGTCGGGTAGTACGGCCTCTCACGTTGTTCATCAGGTTACCTGCGGTTGTGGCGACATTTACGTAGGCAGAACAAACCGTCAGTTAGCTCAGAGGGTAGGTGAACACTTGCCAAAGTGGTTGAGAAGAGTTTTTACGCAACAAAACGGGACGAATCTGAGAATCAATCGGAGCCCGGCATCATCTATCACCAAGCGCCTCATGACAACCCGTCATCACGTAAACCCCGAGACAGCGTTCAAAGTGTTATTACGTAACAAAAACCCGATAATGCTAGCAATTAGTGAAGCGTTGTTAATTAAGGCTTATCAACCTGTGCTATGTGCACAGAAACTCTTGAGGCAATCAATTCGGTTGCCATGGTCTTGACTATGACATTTTGATTCGTGGTGCTTTTCTCCCCATGTATATAATCCCTTGTATGTCTCTGATCGTATTGTGTTTGCGACTGAAGAGAACAATCGAAATGTTGACATATCGCAAACTCTGTCTTCTCTCTGCCTTAACGAAATGGCTGTAGGTGACCCAATATTTTACTACTTGAGATAATAATTCATTCTACGGTCGGCTTAAACTACTGCATGCAACTAGAGAATTGGTGTAATAGATAATTTACAAACGCCTCGAGTGTGAGCTGCTCACATTAAAACATGAGGCAAATAAATTTTAACATACGCATCTGTATGACTAATAAGGATACAACTAGGTTAGAGCTTTGTTCGCACATTCGGAAGCCCAAGCATTTCAAGTCAGCTTTTATAAACATAGACAAAATAAATAACGGTACATGCCGAAGCATGTTTAACGTGCTGTAATAAATAATTGTTAAACAAATTCTTAAACCATAATCCTTTAATTTGTGATGAAATGTTACTTTTAGTAAAAGCATTTGAATTAAATTTTGCCACTTTGATTAAAGACATTATGCATCCATATATTGCATTAACTACTATATATGGATGTTGAAATATTTATGGTAACTGTGGTACAATATTCCTTCAAAAACCTTAGGGCATTTAGTTCCAGCTTTAAGAAACAAACTTTAAGGTATTAAAATGTATGTATCATAAATAAAGAGGACACTATTCCCGTTAAGTATATAAAACATATGTATAAAATAAAATATAAAAATAAGTATCGCTGTACTATATAAATCAAAGATGACGGTCAAGTGCAATGCCAGTGATATATCATTAGTAACTCTTGTCTTTAATGGTTAATAGTCAAACTTGGCTGTAGGCTTTTATAAGTTAAGTGCGTTTATAACCAAGTTATTATTAGCACTTCAGTGCAAGTATTGTGAAATGACTTTTAATCTATCGGTAAATAAATTTATAGAAATCATCTTGAAATGCAAAACAAGTGACGGGTGAGTGAGCCAATCTGCAACACCAGGACAGTTACTGAGAGATTATTGGCAATACGTCGCGCACCAAGCAGAAGTCATGTATTAAATTGCGCACCAAATCGTCAGCCCTTGGTAGCATAGTGGTAGAGCAGCGGACCGGAATTTCGTTGGACCGGGGTTCGATTCCCTCTCGAGGCAGATTATTGTGCGCGGTTTAATCGTGACTTCTAATTTCTACGAATCTTACGCTACTCACAAACACTTTAAAGTAAATACAATATTATCGGAAACTATGGAAAAGTTTACTTATTCTAGTCTGGTAGTGAGCAGTTCGTATTCGAACGCCTTAAAGCAATAATTACATATAGGGTAACGGCATATTTTTTGATAATAATGTTTTATGGAATCAATTATATGCATATATCCAAGGCACACATAATTGAAGCAGCTTGATATATAGTTTATATTTTGTCTTTTTCTGAGAATGCAGCGAATAGCTACCTCCGTTTTCATTTTATTACATACGCCTGTTTAACAGTATCTAAACTTATGTAATCGCTCTCCCTCTATTGATTCATACCGATGATTTATCTATCTGTTTTGCGCTCAAAACGCTACCTGCTCAGATAAACAAGACTTTCCTCCAAGCAAAATTTAAAATTTATGTAACCGAAATGCCTCTTTGAATTGGACCCAAAAATAAGGTTTGCTGCAAAAGCAAACTATTGCATGCATCACAGTAGTACAGTAATGGATTTGCCTTGCCAAGCACCAAAAGCATGCGCTGTTTTAGTTGAAAGGAATTAATAGGTGTCTAATTTAATACCTTACACCTATTCCGGAGTGGTCCTTCTTAGCTGGCCAGCTAATCAACTCACGATGGAAAAATGTTAGCAGACAAGCAAAATTAGCGACTTCGAATACTCCAAATTGGGATCATAAAGGATTTCAATTCAAAAATTACCGTATGCAGAAAACCTATTTAAAATTTTCCAAAGAATTGAACCCTTGATTTGAATATAAGACAAATTATGCAAAGTTTATTAGCTATCATGTTATGTCCTTTTGTGGAATTCTGAAACTGCTTCCTTCTCAATAACTTTCCCTATATAAAGTACAATTGATACTTCACAATTTAACCAAGTAATTTGTGTCACGTAATATTAATATTGTTTTAAAAATAAGTAGTTTAAACTCAGTAACTTTGCAAAGCAATTAAATTTACACATGAGCTATGATTATGGATATCAGAAATCAGCATGCATGTTTGCATCAACTTTGCTGGTTTTGTTAAAGTCTTTTTGAATAATGAAACTTTTTCATATAATATACATTAATTTTCATCTAATAGACACATTGCATAAGCATTATATCATTGGTGCTTTTGGATTTATAACAGTTGTCTTTGCGCCTATGTATGAAATAGCCAAAGAAATCATTTTACGGCTCAGCCTTACGTCTGAAAACTAGTCTTCATATGTTTCATTTTGTGACCAATTTCCGAGTGTTGCTTTTGGGCATGCAAAAATCGAAAGGCTTTAGTCTGTCATAATTCACCATATCATTTTGATATTTACATCGTTGATAAAAGTATTGTTTTAGCTGAGATATTCAATATGAATACAGGATAAGTTGGTTAATTCCAGATGTTGGAACCAGAGTTTGACATCTCAAGCAGTTTTTATTTAAAGTGCCAACAAAACTATTCGCACAACCAAATAGTCATTTAATACCAGGTAAATAAATATTTTTTCCGAAAATTTTATGACGTAAATAAATAAGCTTGATCCATCAAAGGGGAACGTTCATCTTATGTATGTTTCCACTAAGTATTACGCTGCCCAGGAAATAAAAGTGCAGACCTACTAAGAAATAAATTGGTTAATTTTGCCTATATTCGCTAAACTTAACCAATTAAAAATACAATTTGGATACATAATCATTATTTGTGTAGCATAAGCGTTACCATACTATTATACATGACAATCTATTAAAAAGGATTGCTGCCAATATCCATGTTCCTGAAAACCGCTTATGCCCCAGACCGGATAATGACCATAATCAAAAAACTCAAATTTAATTCAAGCGTACTCTTCACAGGCTTGCTATATTCATGTATACTAAGCATGCGAATAATGTATTATTCATTCACAAGTGTATCATACAGACCAAATAAGCTTAGCCGAATATGTTGCACTGTTTGAAGCTATTTTCTTAAATCTCGACACGCGTCAAACTTTTGTGATTTTGTAACAGGAATTCGGTTTATTATCATCCTCTCTAATGGTCTTTCCATTAGCTAAACGCGTAATTTACTGAGTTACAGCTCGCTCAGCAATCTTACAAAATCAATTCAACAATGTCAAATAAAATCTACAGTAGCAATCAGTTATCCCAATACAATACGTATGCCAAAACATTACGAAGCTGTTACATAACCGAGATGACAGACACGCGTCTATTGCGAGAGACAATCAGCAGCCAACAGAACGTGATTTACCTGGTGCTGGCTTTGTCGCAAAATAAAATTGGCTGACTTACACAAGCCAATTATCTTGCTGATACAGGAAAACTTGAAAAACATATTGAAAACGAAATATCTTCAGCATACTCCGCTTTTTAATACATATATTACGCAAGAGCAAGAGTTCCTAAGAAAACGGGAGATGAATAATGTGTTATGAGGTCAGCAGTCGATTCTATCACAGTTACATTAGTTAAATAACTGGTGCATATGGAGAACGCTTATAAAATTTCTTGATCGATTTTAAGCGGTAACGCAATCTGTTTGCTATTTTTATCATTAGATTTTTTCCGAGATGCAGGAGAATTAATCAAATACCCATCTAAATTTAATCCAGCTTGCAATGAGTAGTCAGCCGTGGACCTCGCTTAAGATCCTTTAAGATCACGTGTGATTGTGTGGAATGTGTGAGCGGTGCAAAATTTTCCGGGTCATTACGCATAATAGCCTGAGCGAGACAACATTCTAATCAAACGGCGGACGCAACACGCGCCTTGCATACAGAAGCATACGCTTAGTTCCGAAACATCATGATTTCACGCGCCTGACTTATCAGTGGAAAATTCCATACCATTCCGATAGATTGTCACTTCTGCTTTTACTCACCTTGATTGTACGCAAACCGCACGGGGTAGGCAAGTTGAAAAGAAAATCTTCCTCATAATTCACCTTCCAAGGTTGTCTTTAATTTGATTTATATGGCATATTTAAAATTTAGATTACATTAGGCGCGACGGGAAGAAAAGGAACGCAGGCATGTCATCCGTCTGTAATAAAGACTCTTATCATGAAGACATGAATATGGCAATGACTGGATGAGCGTTCTATATGTTACAGGTAAACGTAAAGTCATGTATAATCTGGATTAGAAGATTATACTTTAAAGAGCCGAGAAAAGATCTTAGCGTGTAGCGTCGAAACTGCCTGTCAGATAGTCACATTGATTGCCTGGTGGAGTGGGTTGAATACGTGATCCCGGTCACCAGAAAATCTCCTACGTTACGACTGAAGGTAGAGTAGGAGGTGGACGTGCGCGTCAGCGCAATCGATCGCTACCTAGACGGTCGCCCGACAATAATGAATAATTTACATGCACTACCGTAATCCATGAGTACGATGTACAGCAAAATACTGAGGAAGGCGAACGTGTAAAGTATGATAAATTGGAGGCAGAAGGACGGCGGGTGGTATGGATAGTTAACACCAAATTTAACCTGTTATGTGCTTTACTGTATCATTGCTTTGGTGAAATTAGTAAACAGCAAGTACGACGGCTGGTGTTGTTCATCACAAATATCAAGTCACCTCAATGCAAGCATGTGCTTTTTGCACCTTTGAATGTTGAATATACAGCTATAAAACAGACGACATGTAATAGAATAATTTATGGGGTGAGAGTTTATACGGATAAATAAAAAAGGCAAGCGTTAAAACAGTAGTTAGCAGAACAAAGATTGCTAGAGTAATTCACACTTCTTTTTATGAATGACCAATATTTATCATTAAAAAATGTGAAAGGAAAAGTGCTACCGAAATACCATAGGCCCTTGCGGGGCGTAAATAGTTTTGTAGATCTGTAGGGTTGCGGAAGACGTTGACAAGCATTCGGACAAAGATCTGTGGAGTGAATAATTTATATATGTGAATACTTTACATGCTAACATTTTACAGGGTTTGACATGGATTGCAACAATGCTGTAGACAATATTTATCCTCCAAATTCCACTACTCCTACATAGATCCTTTACTGATCTGGCAATTGGTTAAATGTCTTTTTCCAAGAGACGAGGAAAGCTAACTTCAGAGCAATAGGTCCAGTGGGGTAACACACATGCGTTGGTAAAACGCTGGCTGAAATGTTGAGGTACAAAAGAAGACCTGATACTCCTAACATAATATGTGATTCTTCTTACCTTATCGAATTCTTTCTTCGCTTTAATGGACCACGTAAGCGTGCTGTTCAGCGTCACTCTCACGTACTTTACTAAGCTGCAAGTAGTTAAACATTCGCCGTCTATACAAACTTATAGCAATTGTGTCCGGATTTGCTGTTAGCCATTTTCATTGAACGGCGTACAACAGACATGCTTGCATCTTGAGGTGTTGCATGTTAGTCAACGTGATTTGAACCAATCTGTGCCGTTTCCCAATAGGGTATGCAGCTTGGTCGTTGAATCTATGCTTGAACGTTGGAGGCCCAGCTTATATCGACCGCATACTTTAGCAGGATTGCTTCTTCAGGAATTGGGAGTAAAGTAACGGTATAAGCAAACAAGAGGAGGGCAGATAATACGCTCTAAAAAACAACGGACTACGTGGTGGTTGAACATATTTTCACCATTAAGGCTATAAATTGAATGCGGATGGTAAAATAATCCTTCCACAGAGGTACTGCAGAAATGTGGGGTCCGGAACCTATTAGATAACGCCAACATAGTTCACAGTTCTCCTGCAACTGAGGAGCCGCAAGCAGCAAAGCTATTTTCTTGCGACCCGAAAGGAATGCACACTGCTCTAACGCCAACTATGGTTCCACAACGTGATTGACGAAGCGGTTGAGTAGGATATAGGAGATCAGCTTGCCCAAACAAAAGCAAGTGGATCCTATGATAATTCGTGGTACATTTCGCATCATTTACCATTGTACAGAGGAAGCAAAAGGGCGTCTGTGAAATATGGAGGCACCTCCTCCTCAATCCACACCAGTTTCACTAAGTGGTGCGGCGCACTAAATCACGCCGGTCCGTTGCATTTCAATAGGTTAGGATGTATCCCGTCTTGGCGTTCGCGCTGTGAGTTTCTTTGTCCCACCCCATCCCTCTTATCCTCCCCCTCCAACCACGATCTCATTATTTAACCTTACATAATTTTGCATAGTAATTTTTTTGGTGCACAGCAGCCGGCTGGTAGCTTACCGGAACGATGCCCATCCGTTACCGGTAGCTCAGTCAGCTTGCACCAGTTGCTATTTTTCTCCTTTTTTTCTATGTATTGCGGCACAGTAGCTGAGGTGTTCCCCACCTCTAGCTAACGTGTATGATGATGATATGATGATGATCCCGTCTGTATCGGCAGACTTACCGTTTCACAGCTTTGCAATTGCTCACTACTTCCCATCCAGTCTCGACGTGTCGGCCAAACTCAATATAACCTTGTGCTGCTCTAGGCCGTTCACTCAAGGGCAGTAAATTTCTGAATGGTCATTTAGGAGAGAGTAACATTTGTTTTGCTAGATCCGCCTTATGTCTACAGTCTGCGTGCAGGCAGCGCCTGAATTACCAGAATTACAATGGCTTCTATCTCTCCACACACTACTTTCAATAAGCCAAATAATCCTTGCAGTTGAGGCGTTCGATGTAATATTTCATCTGCTTTGCCATCTCCGTCCATCGCGTGCGACGGATCTCTCGCTTCAGTCATCACATAAGTTTGCAAAACTGACCCTTCTTCTTTAAGTTTCTGCAGTTTGTCACATGTGAGGCAACTGCTGCATTCTTCTCACTTAGCAATGCGTTAACCGTTGAAAATTTTCCCACCAAAACAATCGGACCGCTTAACGTTTGCGCGCCCGATGGTTTCCCTGACAGCAGCTATTCACTGATTGCAAACCTGGTGACGCAGATCACTTACTGTGACTACGCACTACAGGTCACACAGGCGTACAGTTATCCCCTTCTCAGCTCACTACATTTCACCACAGTACCGTGAGCGATAATGTTAAATTTACGCCTCCAATTTACAGCAGGCATACTGCACGTACTTTTGCGCATTAAATGTACAGTTAGGTCTCATCAATTTGTGATCAGTGCCGCACTCTGCTCCACGCAATTTATGTCATGCACACTTCACGCTGTTCTCTCGGAGCTGAAATGACTGTCGAGCAGGTAAGCGTGACCTATTATCGGGTACGTCCGTGTTGCTATTTCATACGCACTCAGTGCAAACCGAATGTTCGTGATCGTCAGGACGTGAGGCACACTATGTAAGCAGTCTGCTAAAGTTTGATTTTGCTGAAGCAAAGCCAGGCAGGCCGACGAGATCTGTCCACACCGATTCAATAAGCTCAACACACGCACTAAAATCACTTAGCAGAAGTAGTCCGTCGCTCCACGGCACAGACCGTAAAAGGGAGGAAACGTGTAAGCAGAAATAACCAGGCGTGTCCACAGGTACAATGCACCTTCCACAAATATAATAAAAATCAAATGTTGATTACTAGCTCAGTTTTAACTTATCAAAATAGTAAACATCCCACTGGTGCGGAAACTTTAGCAAGAATAATCTGGAACCCTGTCCTCTATTTGTACAGATATAAACCTACTCAACAATTCAACATGAGTTTACTACATTCACTCCGTTGTTACAGTCTAGTTTAGTTCGTCTTTGCAGTTGCGTTAAGCTTTGATGAAAATTTAACTTTTGTTATTAGTATCCTTCGAATAAAGTACAAAATTTTGATTTCTTACCTTCATTGCTCCCCGGTGCTAGGTTCACTCTTATCTGGAGATCGAACAAAACAGTAACTATATCTTGACAATATCTCCAGAAGCGTTACCAGTAGTGAATTAAAAAGTTTAAGAAAACATTGCTTTTCATAATGTACAAAATCTTATTTGACTAACCTAGGAATGGACACCAATTTTAAGTATGAAATGCACATAACAAGTATACCCATTTTCACCAACTCATATAAATCTACATTTAAAGGTTAGGTTCGAAAGTCTGTCATACTTTGAAAATAGAACAAAGGCATGAGGTGTTATTCAACAGAAAAAATACATAATTTTATCTTTATGGTGTAACTGTGTGCTTGATGTTTTCTACCGTGGACTACCATAACACTCCAAATAATAATTCTTACTTCGAAACGCCACAAAGCTTAAATTTGCTCTATACATACATTATTCAGGAAATGTAAATCAGGTACAAATTCACAATGCAAACAGCCCGTAGCACGACTGAACCAAGTTATACACACAGCGTACCACACCAACATAGTACGTTAGCATGCATAATCAATAAAACCAAATATGATATTTATTCAGAGGAATTTAAGCGCTTATGCCTCAAAAGTGCTCGTTAACATTGCTATAAAAGGAAAGGGATCGCTATATACAGCTTGATGTACCCTGACTTCGACATGTGTTGGGTAGACAAATTTTGCACGGCAAACACAAATTTGCATTCTTCACAGCAACAGGCCCTCCTTATACAAACTGGCGAATTATATTACACCCACAATTAAAACTAATAAATATCCAAACGAGAAACTGAATAGTTTATTCTCTTTTAGTTCTTCAAAGTAATGCTAATTTATAAAAGTAGCCTAGCGATTCCAAAAAGAAAACCAAGCTTTATTTACCTCAATAACCCATAGTCAAGAGTTTCTAAAATAGCTACTATGAGCTAACATTTATTTATACCAATCTGCGGATAAACTTGTGTACATCGGCCTCGCAAGCATAAAGCAATTAAATTTTAAATTAGATGTTTAAGAATAACTTAAGCGCATGAACTCTATAAAGTTGTGCGAATTAAAAATGCTTCAATATAATATATGCCAATTTTACTACGTATCGCATTTTTTCTTTATTAAAATTGTTTAATTTTCATACACCACATTAAACTACAAACAATATCTAAACTCCATTGGCGTAGACCGTAACATATTGACTTGCATAAATTAACATATCCTCTGTGCCAGAAAAGCTAACCATTAACCTATTAGCGGTTATTTCATTACAACACAGCGACCAAGGATTGAGTAGAAAAAGAATTAACGGAAGATTAAAATTGTTAATAAAGGGTGAACACTTTTAACAGCATAATCTGAATTCCGTACCTTTTGCGTTTTATGGTCATTTGTTTACATAAATTCAGGTAATAACTGCAATGCGTACCAGTTTCATACGCATGAGATTCCGCTGACATTAAGGAACCACTACAGGAACTTGACATTTATTTGTATTAAGTTTATATTCCGGCAATTCGTTTAGGTAAATTTGAACCGATGCATCTATAATTGGAATATAAACGGCAAGATATTTAGTTCAGATAAACCGACAATATCTGCGACAAGAATGAACTCCTTAGCCTATATATCTATAGTTTGCGTATAGTGGTTTGAATCAAGCAACCGCAACAGTTATACTAACATTGCAGTACAAGTAATCATATGTATGTTCTCACATGATGCGTAAATAACCATTTTGCTAACCCTTACCGAATACATAGCAAATTCGAAATAACACTAAGCAATATTACCAATTTTAATTCATGAGAATAAAGTCCGTACTACTATAATAAATTAATATTCAACTAATCGCGTACGCAGGCTAGTTATCCAATTGTTTTGTAAACTCTTGTTCACCCCGGTTTTTGAAATTCTTTCGTTTTATTTGTCTAGCACGAATGCCCATTCACAGAGTTTACATATCACATTAAATTAGTTAGCGACTTTCCATATTTCAACATTTGTTTCAAAACTTTGGCAGTTTGCAAACACGATGGAACATTCACACTTTGAAGGACGTACAATTGTGTTGTGTATTGGCTACAACGTTGCCATGTTTGTATATTTACACGTACATACCAAAACAACATTATGGTTTGCGCCGAAACATTTTCTGTTTTTTGGATAGCTCTATTTACAACAAAAATATTGCATAACGTAATATTTGTTACACACTAGCTTCATAAATGCTGGCATGTTCAAGTACAGATGAATACGTTAATAAATGTAGTTGCCTCGTGAAAGGCATTTCAATTGCTTTTAAAGAGTGACGTTTCGATGGACTCGAGGGAGCGCTCACCTGCTACTTAAACGCTGTGGCTTGACTCCATTAACTTTATACATAATTTAATTTGTTGCCCTAAAAGCTAAATGGATGTGCCGAAGTTAGTAACATGCGCAAATACGTATGTGTTAGTATAGAAACCAGAAGCATCTGAAAGAGCAATATCAAAGGTTAAACAGCATGTATGGTACTCACGGGTGGAATATTGCGTCATATATTTCGACATTTCTAGTTCAGCTTTATGAAATCTGAATTCTAACGTTCTATTAACCATATTTTGCTTTAATGAAAAATATCGTTACCCCAGGCACGTGATGTAAATTACGTCTTATTTACATAAAGCTTTAGTCAATGCGATATTTACAACGAAACCACTCATTACTCACTTATTTACTCAAATTCCTAAGGCAATACATTTTCCTAGTACAACATTGGAATGAAATTTATTGATAATAATAAAATTAAAGACTGTTTCCGTCTTTTAAATCTGAGTAGTCCACAGAAGTATGTAATGACAAATTTCACGCAAAATACTTACGGGGATTGACGTCGAGAAAATCCTTATCAGAAATGAGATACGTGCCGAAAGTACATCAACCTATATCGAGTGAGCATGTTTATATGTTCGTAATGTAGCTTTCTGAATGCCTGCTACACGAAGCATGATGTTATCAGCATGTGAATTATAATTTATTATTGTTTGCTGAGGACAAATGTATATGTGAATTCTCAAAACGCATAGCACTTCATATTAATCAAGCTTAGTAAAACATGCAAATGTTAGGGTTCTCAATCCACTACTTTTCTTTATGTACATATGAATAATGTTTTAACCAAGGGTCGACGAGCACATTTCTATTGTGTACACGTTTCATATCGTACTTCATAAAACAGCAAACCTAAGGCATACAGCCTCATCTAAAGATTCCTAAGCTTTCGTGCTGAACATCAAAACGGGTTTATCATCTGACAACAGTAATGTTCTTTCATACCGGTGTTTTATTATACCTAAGTCGATTAACACCGTAGGTAAACCGGCTAGCGGTTATCGAGTTCTATGTAAAGATCTATGGTAATTTAATAACCGTCACTATAGGTAACATATAGAGTATGTATTCGCAAAAGTTGTGTAGATATTCGAGGTCATTCAGACTGTTTTATTCAAAAGATGCTAAGCACATGTGTAAGTTACTGCTACAGCACTGTAGCATAGTTAAATTTACCCCAAGGCAGCGCATTACAATTAAGTTGGAACGCGTTCAGTGCAACTTTACAGCATCGATCCTTAGTTCCGTTCGAAAACCTAGGCACTCAGAGAGCGGCAAATGCTGAAATTTAGCACGAATTAGCCAAGAATGCATAGTTAGCTTAGAAATACTTCAGAATTTATTATATCGTAATGTTCTTAGGCGTATATATTCTCTTTGATTGCAACTCGTTTACATTCAGAAATAAAGAAATTAATGCACGCCGCTGGCAAAGTGAAAGTAGCGCGGCGAAATCTCTGCAAGTTATTCCATTATCTTTAAGGTACCGCGCGCACCTTCCTGAGTTCCGCGAACAAAGAAACAGATTTCTCAGAAAATGCATTAAATTTCAGATATACAGAATAATCTTACTAGCAGAAGATACCTATTGGAAATGTCCAAATAACGTAATGTGCATGGGAAATGATGAGCACAACCAAAACCAAATCAGTTGTTCGACCGGTACACTTCTGCTTTTCTCATTTACCTATGCCTTTACTTCTTTAATTTCCTCGTGCTTGCCCACAACAATCAAAAGCGTATAGCGACAAAGATAGCTAGTATAAGCGTTGGACATTAAAACGCTTGTATCTATCTACTAATTACCTCGACACTTAAATGTTATTAAATACCTATGTAGGAAACCGTAATATCTACGTTTGGCCGGTAGTTACGTTGCCACACTGGCACGTAGAGATTCAAGGCTTTCAATGATCATCTTATTAGGTTCCGTAAAACTAATTTAAACACTAATACTTCAATCGCATATCGCTTGTTTAATACATTTTGCTGATTTTCATTTGGCAGTTCCTATATTCTTCTGGTTCGCTTGCTACTCGTTCCTAACCGATTGACAAAAGCTTTAAATTTTGGAATTTGCTATCAGAAGCAGCACTGGACTTGAAGTTACGTATGCTCGGCTAGTAACAAATTATAAAACCAAATGTATACATTCCATTTCATGATGATAACTTCCCTGTGATGAACGCAATTGTACCTCTTCAAGAAAAGGCTTATGTTTATAGTTATAGTTTATTTTCTAAAATTCATTGAATGCTCGTTTAAATTCCACTTTTTTGACTGAATCGAGATACAAAATCGACATGTAGACCACGAATCCCATAAAGGGAACTATGGAAAATGTAAGCAATGAAAACCTTGCCAAAACAGTTGAACATTTGGTGCTCTCGATTGAAGACATTGTGCACCACAATACATTTCGACCTCATTTGATCACAACAGCTGAAGGTAGCAGGCTTAGTAGCAGCGACCATTGGAACTTCGGCTGAAACCTCTAACTTTGAATGCCAGATGACGACAGGCAAAACTTGGCACAAAAGATTACTGATTGGTAGATCAATAGATTGAAGTACTTGTTGTGTGACTGGATTACGACTATCCATCTCCGTGCATACTATGATCCACACAGAAGAGAACCAAGGCCGATACGATCGCTGGGACTTTGGTCAAAGCAGGATAGCATTTACTGTAGTCCGCTAGTTTTGACAAGTGTAGTTCGTCGTGACCGGGTAGCCAAGGAAGTGTAGGTTTCGACTAGTATTTAAAATTGTCCCAGCTTGGAGGCAAATTCCCTTTATCTGACTGCGCCAAAACGCGCCACATTGCGAAATGTATTTTTCCCAGGTAGGGCGCCACTAAATTCCAACCTGCTTCATATATATATATTGATCCTAGTTTCTCTGAGCAATTCTCCTGCAATGGGTTGACGATTTCAGGTTATTAATTGATCACATGTGTAAGTCCACTAGCTCTGTGTTATATATAAATGTGCCACGTTCGAACTAAGACGAAAAATCTAAGGGGCGAATATACTGATAACCCATGACTTGTGCATGCATACAGTACAAAATAGGTGTAAAATACTTGCAAGGAAACATCCGATTAATCACACCAGCACACAGGCAGATAGTGCATATCAGCGCTGGTGAAATACTTTACAGAAATTTCGGCTTGGAAGCAAGTCCTCGACAGACATTTCCACTGATATCCGTATTACTCTACTGTAAAGCTTGTCTCGCCTACAGTTGATATGGTTCCCAATTTACCAAAAATGTCGATGGTTCCATCTTCAGCTCATTCCAGTCAATTCTATTACACAGTAAATAACATGTAGTCAACTATACTATGACATCACTCTCTAGGTATTTGTTCAGATAAATGAGTCAGACTGTCTCGCGGTGTCCAGAAACGTGTTATATATTTATAAGTAATTTATTAGTTGTACACCCATGTTATTCACAATGCTTGGTCTAACGTGCGTCAGTACATTCTGCGGTAAATCTGTGCACTGCGTTTATTTGTTTACTGTGAAATATTTGTCAGTACATCATGGTTGCATTCCTCTAATTCGCATCGGTTATCTCAACTGAATTGTCAGTTCAATTAAGTGGACTTGAGTAAGTGGCATGTCCAGAATTTCTACACCTATCACCAATGTACTTGCTTGATTTAGCTCTACTGGATAAATGTGTAGACCTCGAGACGACAGAGGAAAGTTTAAATATCTACCCTTAAACAAACT
>OX104060.1:65666566-65714516 GCA_944474145.2 Dicrocoelium dendriticum | reverse complement strand
GTACGTAAATATGTGATCACCATGGAGAAAGGGATATCTGTGTTAACTAAATTAGTTGCAGAGGCCTCGAACACGTGTAAATAGGTCAAACAGCGAGAGAGCCATACACCGGGATAGCAGAACACGTGGTACGTTTCGCGTCTACCAAGAAATGAGGCTGAATACTGGGCCTAGTAAAATATTTAGCGGTGGCCGTACATCCGCTACACGCAGGACATGAGATTGATTGGGACAATGACGAGGTGACTACCACCAAGAAACAAAGATGGGTTGCGGAGGCGATGGAGATTACTAAGGCTAATAACTGTGTAAACAGAACGGACGGAGTACAGTTATCGAATGCGTGGTGGGCTGTGTTAACCCCGTCTGTCAGAAATGTTGTCGGCGGACGAACTAAGGTCCGAGTGTGAATCAGCAGCTGCAAGAAAGGAATGCCTCACACGTAAACGACCGGGCACGTCGATCAATGAGAAAGGCAAGATACTTGTTGGTTCACCAGAACGGCCACTTGACCAATTGACGGGAACACTAATATCCAACGGTTCATGTAATTTCTTGCAAACTTCACTTTAATTTCCCATAAAAGTAAGCCAGCTGTGTGCCGATTCATCTAGCCTGAGGAAGCTGTTCGTCAAGGCGAAACGCTGCCACAATAAAACTTACAAAAACCGATTTGTATTCAAAACCTGAAATAATCAGCTCCCAGTCATTTCCAAGCAGATTCCGAGAAAAGGATATTATTCGCTGAAAACGCCTACCGTATCAGGCTTAACTGTTAAGGATGCGGTTGCAATCCCTTAACATATTTGTCGTCCTCTGTTGTGGCTTCTTTAGAGCAGTGTGGTCACATTGGCAGGGTTGCCACAACAAGATTGCGTATTCTACCTGCACCCTCAAGGAAGTATTAAGAGTTCGCGAAATAAAGCAGAGATCGAACCAACTGACAGCGCTCCGCAATACGCCTGTTTTCGTTGGCATTTTCACTTCATTCCTACCCTTTCTTGGGCATCCAAATTTATGCTGCATCATTATTGAAAGACCACTTTCAAGAACTGTGCGCTCTAAGACCTGTTTTTCCAGTGGAGGTTCGTAGGTGTTCTTGTAGCACTTACTCTCAACTTTACATAGGGTAAGGATAGTCTCAAGCGTTTGTTGGCAAGACCACAGCAAAATATTGGTGTAATGACATTGCAGTGCTAGGGAATCGTCTACTCGTAAATATTAGAACCTTCGACTGCATCAATCCCGTGAGTTCATCTATAACAGCTCAAAACAAACGTGCTCCTAATACTGAGCGTTGGGCAACATTAGGGCGTACATTTGTCAGTTCGGACAGAGCCAAGCAAACTAGCACATACAGGCTGCATTTAAGTATGGAGGAATGTATCCAACCTAAGACAGGGTCAACGAGACTTTGCTCTAAAGCTTGTAAAGGAGAACATGGTGGTCCAGAAAACGAAATATCTTCGAGAAGCCAGGATGGGCGGTGTCGACACTTCTGAAAGCTTCGATGAATTCCGGCCAGCGCTAAATGGCTACAAGGAACTCGTAGATGAGCGGCTGTAACGGAATACATGTTACTCATTCACGAAGATGTTGTACAGTGCAAAATATTCCATACGGTTTTCTGTGGCGACGATTTCCATAATTCTTGCTAGCTCTTATTAAAGAGTAATAGAAAAACGTTTGCCAGCACCACATAAATGCTTCCATCGTGAAATGGGGCGGTTACTACCCGTTTCTACCTAGTTTGATGTTGCATCTCTTCGAGACAGCCTTCGAAATATAAAACAAAGGTTTAGCTAAGGTCGTGGCGGCAACCTTCATTGACTTGAGTCCTATGTCAGCAGGACCGGTTTCATTGTCTCAAGTGCAGACATCATTTGATTCAGCACATCCGCGGCAGTGAAAAAGATGTTGCTAAATCCTATTGGTGACGTGGTCTCTTTAATATTGGTAAGATGTACCGGTATGTTCTGAATGGTACCGGCGACTTGGTGTCGGATGGTAACGCGCTGCTACTTGAGCGGTTCGCTATTACCCACCGTGTCTAGGCTGTAATTTACCAAGTTTGTTAAGGGGAGTCTAAAGCAGCATAGAATTGCAGCAGGATTATTTTGTCAAATCTATTTTGCGTTTTAATTTCTCTTCTTGGACAGATTTGACACAATGCTATTGTTCGGCTTAATTTACTGTTCAGTTTCCGGCGCCTGGATCAGATATATACATTTTCTAAAAGAAATATCTCGGTTAATATTTTCCACCTGCTGCTTCCAAGAAGAACCATACTTTTATGAGTTAAGAATTGTCTCTAAGGAGTTATATACCAGCAAATTAAATTGGATGACGAAATTACCCAACCGAAATATCAAGGTATGTATGCTAAAAACGAACAATCCGTGAGATAAATGAGGTGGAATATAATTTTAGTATACTTTACAATAATGCATAGCACTTCTAGTGGAATTGTAGTGTATCATAATCCTTGCAACTCGACGGAATGCCCGTTGTTACTAAGTTGATCATGTGTTTCTCATTAATGAAGATTAGGTTCAAGAGTTTGAGTTTGTTTCCCACCTTGAAACGAATTGCAGATGTGGCATGGTCCTACAGTAGTAAAGCAGCGATTTGCTCTTGCAGCTGCACGTTGAACGGTTCACCTAAAGCTGCTGGGGTATCCACGGATTGCGAGTTGGTTTACCCTACCAGTAGAACGTAGCTGTGAGACAGCGCCAGCATTTTCTTCACAGCGGTGGATAGAACCTTATTCCCGTTTAAAAGTGGATATTGGTAGGAAATACACTAATGTAACTTGATATATGTCGCCTGGAATCAGGTGCTGACGGCACCATAATGAATATAATATTTAAACTTCTGTGTCATTAAGGCAGCCAAACGTACATTGGAATAGTAAAATATAAGTACACTGTCTCCCTTAGTTGTTTAACATTGCACAGGGGTGGCATCAAAGGATGTAATAACTAAGAGTCAGTAATCACGTTCTTGCACTTTGTCTCGGTTATACCTAACAGATTAGATTAGTTAAGTCAAGAAAGTGTTTTGTTCATCCAGAACCGATGGATATTATGCATAAACTTATCATAGAGGAGATCACATCTTGTCCAATTCTTTGAGTAGGCTTTGTCTATAACTTGCAATCAGTTGATTGTTACGGATGGCAGGAGCGTAGCTGAACACAACGTTTTCCAGGCATATACGCGGTCTTAGGATAAGGGAGAAGAGTCGAATTGCCGTCTCTTTAGACTAAATGCAGAACTTGGGTTTGAGCGCCCGAAGCGACCTAAATATCGTTCACAACAATTGGCCTCAAGTAGGCATTGAGCATTTGTGAAATGTTGATAGGATCAAACCGGCAAGAGACCCAAGTAATGATTGGCTTTCCTCATTGCAATTCTGGCCTTGTTGTGCAAAGTAGTTCGGCCTGCATGGACACTGCAAGATTATTTTACGAGTAAACGCGTTGCAAAAGATATTCTACTAGTAATGTGCGCATGTTCTATTGTGGCATATACAATACCTGATATTTTCCAGCTCTGATCTCCAGTATGTTTTGCACTGACCAAACGGCAGCACTATAGAAATCACCCTTTAGTGCCATGTAGTATCAATATTTTGGGATACTCCAATAAGTGTAAAACGTTAAATCAAACAATTCCGAGAGGTTGTTAATGAAGGTTGAAAAAAGGATTTGTTCCGAAAACTAGCCTTGTGGAACGGCAAATTGCACTTATTTCGGGTCACCTAAATCGCCACAATGACTTACCTTTAGGCAACGGTGAAGTAGAAATGCCTGTCGGCATCCTCGATTGAGGTCGCCTGTTCCGCAGCCATGAAGCTTGAGAAGGAGGATGCTGTAATCAAAATGGTCAAACGTTATCGAGAAACGGACAGATTCCTTTCAGCTGGCACGGACTAGAAGTTCGTGGTACATGAGCGGCTTTGACACAAACCGTTTTGCTCCCGTACGATGATACCGCATCTTTTATGTATTCCACGTCGGCCTCTGCAATAGCAAATTCCATGACCTTAGAAAGAAACGAGAGAAGAGTTATCAAGCGGTAGTTTGCTGTTTCAGCTGGGTGGTCTACCACGTAAATGCAGGTGAATAAGTAGTGCTTCCAAGTGGTTGGTACCTGCATGTTTTCCAGAACTAGATAGAATAACTGGGACAGTGGTTCAGCCTGGCTGCTGGCCGCCAATTTTGATAGCCTTGGGTGTAAGTTGTCCGCATTTGGAGAACTGTGCACGCGCATTGACATCAGCCGCTTCAATAAGTCCGTGGCTGGATATGAGATGTGGATGTCCTGGTAGTGACGTGATCGGTGTGAGAATTGTAGTGAATTTCAGAAAGTTTTGGAAATTGCGAATGATTTGTTATCTAAGATAGTTTGCCGCTTATTGCGCAGTTTGTGCGTCCCTTTATGCCGTGTTCAGCGAAATGACACCATACTGTACTTTGCAGATTTGGTTGACATACCTTCAGAATAAATTGGGGTTGGAGCGAAATCTCTTCGGTAAATCCTGCAATGTTTCAATGTTTGCTCGCGAATTAAGCTTACACAATTTATTATACTCGTTTACATAGCTCTTCTAGTCTTCGACGTTTGGATTGACTTTTTACGCTTGCCAAAGCGAACCCTACAATGATATATTTGTGAGCCCGATTCCTTAGAAGAGACTTTAGCATTTTGAATTGCATTACTTAGATTGTACTGCGTTCGGTACCAGCTTGCAGGACATTTTGACAAACTGCTCCAAAGCAACGTCGGGTGCTTGATCAGCTATGAACGAGCAAACATGTACCCTTATGGACTCAACTAACATATAATAGTACAAAACAATTCGCTTATCTCCTTTGTCTCCGTTGGAATGCCCTGTAAACTAGATGTATTGGAAAGCAGTGTTGCGTGATCACTGCGTCCCATCGGGCTGCTGAACGTTACTGTGTCGATCATAAGTTCCTCACTAGTATACACAAGGTCAGGAATGGCCATTTTGTTCCCTGTTCTGCAGCATTTAATCCAGCGTCGGCAACAGATTGCTGAAGCATTATAAGCTCATCATGATGTCATGTTGTGCGGAGGCCGGGACGCTTTTCGACTCTAGCATCCACTGTAGATCATTTTACACGATACTGCAGTATTTGGATAACTCAGCTGTCGGAATATGCCCACTATCGAGCATTTCAATTTGTTTAGCAATTACCCTTCGTACAGTGACCTGCTGAACAGATCATTCAATGGAGGGTTAGAAGACAGTCGACAGTTATCTGAGAATCTGCTGGTGGAGCCCTTCTAGACCAGCAGGACTGGTACACACAACACTGTTAAGTGGATGGCGAATATCTTCCACACAGCAATCCAAGTTCTGAAGTTCCGTAGGGGCCACACACGTGGAGCCCAATGTGGCCGCTAGCCCAATTGCAAATGGAACATGAAGTGCGCCGTCAACGCGGACGCATTTTAAGCACTTTGTATCGGTGGCTTAAATTAGAGCCCACTAAAATTCCTACATCTCCTACAGGTCTCAGGCGATGCATCACTTTACTGAGGAAGATGTTGTATATTTTAGCATTTCATACCAATTAAGTCACAGGATAAACGTTGACAGATGCAACGCTAGCTATTTTAAACAAACTGATTGGACCAATTATAGTTACTCAATGTTAGGCAAGAATATCTTTTCTACTGTCTTTGATCAGATTTGAAGAGAGACCTACAGTCGTAGGGGAATTGGATAGTCGTAAAGAGATCAGCGAATGCTTTGTTCCACTGATAATAACTTAATTATTTGCAATGTCATTCAAAAATTTTCATGATATGTAATTTTACTATTATTTTTACAACTCTGGGTGAAAATTACTATTTGCGTTAGACGAGTCAGCGGTTGCACTTTTTCTGAATTGTTCAGCTAATTTCATGCTGGCCTATGTGGAACCTGATAAAGTTCACAATAGCTCCTTCAGCTATTGACTGGTATTACTGCTATTTGTAGACCATTTTTCTTTTTGAATTGGTCGGAGATTGGATTTCCATCCTATATATTTTTGAACATTTAGGCAGTCATAATACGCGCAACTGGTGAGTGGTATCACCTATTAAAATAACGTTTGAATTTTCACATCCGATTTATACTTTTATTGAACGGAAGCATTTTAGTTTACTGTTTTGTCAGTTAAAGCAGTCACGCTGGAACTCTTATTATTGTTGCTAATCAGATCTTCAAGTATAATTAGAGGTCATGTAAAGAAAGTATGGTGCATAATTAGTGAAGTTTGGAGCAGGGAAGAAAATGATCAATTTGCCATTTACCAGGAAAGCAACCTCCATTACAAAACGAAATGATTTAGCGATACTCTACTACAAGCGATTATGACTTCACAAACAGAGACCTTAGGTAACGTGCCAGGCGTTTTATTAAAGGTGCACAAAGTGAAAATCAATTCGTATATTTTACCTTGTTGGTTAAAAAGCAGATCGTCCAATGAACCAATGAAGACAAAGATTAGGGGCTCGATCATCTGCGCCCTCTTTAATTAATTAGATTAATAATCTTTGAGAGCTTTAAAAGTTTATTAACAGCCACATTCAATTCAGCAGATTTTAGTAAATCTGCAATAAAATCAAAACTGCAAGTATCTTTGCTAAGGCTAGTCCCAATTGGAAGAATTATGCTAATGTAGGATACCCTTTGCCATCGGTGTAAGATGTTAACCAAAAAAAATAATCATTGGGGCTTAGGTGCAAAAATGTAAATTCTAATTTAATTAATGAATTTTTAATAACTATTATATACTAGTATCAATTTTAATCCTAGCATTCTGCAAAATACTCGTGAGTTTCACATACTACACTTTTACAAGCAGTCAGCGTTCTTTATTATTCTATCTACGGTTATTCTAGTCCCTTAGCCTAAATTAGTTGTTCCGTTGTAGAAATTTTGCTCAGATATATTTAACAACATTTGGCTTGACTTTATTATGACACATCATAAAACACTCTACAAATAGGTATGAGTTACATCAGTAGCTGCATAACCGCGGTCGTTACTGTGATCCAGCGAAGTCTAATTTAAACATGCAATCGATAACTTCTCTATATTACACTTATCTCTGAAGGATATATATATATATAAACATTTGCCCAAAAAACCTTTGGCATAAAGCCACAACACTTGAATAACAATAACAAAAAGGAGTAAGAAGAAGAAGGTCAGAGGAACCATGCAAAGTCACAAGTGCTCTCTGCCAGAGAGATTCCTGGTTGCCCCTGCCGAGGAAGAACGTTGACTTAATTGACCTCAGCCCAAGACTTCGGCATTAAATACCTGACCCGCAAGGCAGCCGAAGGATTCAGGAATATCATTGACAGCCATGTGGCTCATTCGCATTCTTTGTGTTCGGGAGCAGTATACAGAGAAGCCGTGGCCAGGAACGTTGTTTATCCGCCCTCTGTTACATACACGACTGCAGCTGCATAAGTGAGTAGTCAGTGACCATATGGCCGGTCACTTTGGCTTTGACATAGCACCGTATGAGCACTTGTGATATTTGATACAGAACCGGGTGACCAGCTCAGAAGTCCCTACGCTCTGAAACGCTGCTGATATGTGTCATTGACTATATATTTATCTTGACTGTAATGTTGACAAGAGTTAATTGCAGTTACCTCCACAAGGAAGGCAATCCCCATATCCGCAACCTGAGGACGCGCTCAACAGAGTAAGTTTTACCAAGTGTCACTGACAGCTAATGTCACGTAAAACAGTGGTTGATGACAGTGTGTGATATTACTGACTCCCTGCAGAAAATGCAAGACACATTATAACCGAGCCTTGGCCAAAGTAAGCTTTCTGTATTGTAGTCGTTAATCATTACTAATACTTATCAACTTGCGTACATATATAAATC
Organism: Dicrocoelium dendriticum; assembly: GCA_944474145.2. Taxonomy (NCBI): domain Eukaryota; kingdom Metazoa; phylum Platyhelminthes; class Trematoda; order Plagiorchiida; family Dicrocoeliidae; genus Dicrocoelium; species Dicrocoelium dendriticum. Next base: position 65,706,586 of record OX104060.1, on the reverse strand, counting down.
CTCCATAATGAATCTAGGTTCCTCCGCAAATCACTCAAAGTAGCAGTACAGAATGAATAATAACTTGCGCGCGGCATCCTTATATACAATTGGAATTCATTTGTGAAGAAAGAGATAGAACAATTTGTGCATTTATGGTTTACTACAATCAAATCGGTTTGGCGATCCGGCTTGACACATTATCATTATTCTGGGAATGATACTCAAGGCTTTTTTCAATAGCTACTCAAAGACCTGGCTGAGTGTGCACTTTTCATCGGGGCATAAAACAAACTATTGACTTCATCTGCTACCAAGACGAACTCTGCATACGTGTGACATCACTTTAGATCAAAATCGCAGCAAGATCTGTTTTGACGTTAATGATCACCAGCCGTTAGAAAACGACGGATACTTGATTGCTGCTACGAAATAAATATGGTCATATTATGTCCATGCCACTGGCTCTGGTTACAGTGGATTTTGTTTTATTTTTGCAAAATATTTAATAAGATATTCTTGCAAAAAATGTGTGTAAGGTGACTTTTAGGATTCGGCTTTTAATGTTTCATCTATAAATAAACTAATAAGGATGATTGATTCATCGAGGAAAGATATCACATTAGTTTCATCCGGACAGATGGTTCAGGAAGAAGGCTCGGTCCGTTGTTTCATGTCAGCAACAATGCTTCAAACATACTCTTCCTATCGTGCTGCACAGTTCACATAAATATTTTGATGTGAGTACCCAGGGTTGATGTTAGCTCACGCCCAAAGAAAGCTACCCTGCTGATGTTTTCTTCACCTTTGGATTGCGGCAACCAAACATGCAAGTTGTTAGTGAACACCAATTTACATTTTTCCACATAAATATAAAGATGTTAACAACGGTATATTTAAAAGTTGAATGTCTTCCGATTTGTGAGATTCAGAGCAGACCGGAACGCTTGTGATGTGGTATCTGCCTTTTAGATTTTTTATTACAGCCAAGCACTTAAAGCTTTTTGCGGCAATTGTTGATGAGATGCTGTACCGCAGCTGTGGGAAACTCGTTCTGGGAATAGCAACGAAACAATATTCCATAAGACTGCCTAATATGTACGACACTTATATTTTTATATTATTACTCCATTAGCTAAAATAACAGCACAACTTATACAGATGTTATGTTTATTTGTTTTTCACATATTTGAAAGCCTTTTACCTTTTAGGAAATAACTAAAAATGCAAGTATGCAACAAACATTAGTAAAAGTTTGCCGTTTTCTGTAAGCATTTTGAATTGATGGTGCGAACTCGAGGCGACACGATCTCCATGTGTCAGTTATCAACAAAGACAATTTTGTGGTATGGTTTTTACAAATCGATGGCTAAAGGGTTCCAAACATCACTTTTCGCAATGGGCCTACATATGTGCTTGAATCGCTCATCCAATTATCAGCCGTTTAATAACAGATCTACGGTTCAATAAGGCGGTCTACATATGAGGTGAATTCAGTCTCTTCGGTAATAATTCCAGTCAAATGCCGAAGCGGGTAATGAAATGCTGTCTTATTATACTGCGCTTTGTTACTAAAAATAACCTAAGCATTTTCTCCTGAAGCAGCTGGATTTTCCCGAGTATCAAATTTACCATACAGACACAAGTAAACTGCAATGCAAGTTGACATATTGAGACCCAAAAGGAAACTAAAACGCTTGCCATTTATGATTCCAAAGCGACCAAAATATTGTCAGTGGAACTCTAATACTAGAAGGTGCGCCTACAAGGCTTTGTATTGTATTTCACTTGTCCAGTCGAATTAACTCTTACTCTAAACTTTTTCAAAAATACCGGGGTCTTAACCAAATATGAATTCATCAGATGACGTTGCATTTAATGCACACAAATTAATGGGAAAGCATTGTTAGAAATAAATAAAGACTCCAAACAACGTACGATTCGTAAATTCATTAGATGTGAATTAAGAGTAAGTAATCGATGTAACAACCGCGTTAATTTATTTCGCTAAATCTTGTTTCATTTTCTTAACTTATAAACGATGTGAGAACTAAAGTATACTGGAAGCATTCTAAGAATGTATACGTAGTAAAAATTTGTTAACTAATTAGTAAAAGTGCTATGACGCACACTGGTCACTCAGCCATGTGCGTGTATTTTTCCTGGATGTTAATGTTTATAAGTTAGTATTCATGAATATTTAATGCAATGTTTGTAATGTTCATTTCAACAAACCTTGGAATAATACACCTGTTTAGTAGCCTTCGAGTTAGTAATTGCCTTTCAACTGAAACATGTTTTTGCGCTATGTACGACAAAGTTGTGCTTTCTTTACCTAAACGTGTTCTTTTTCTTGCCGCTTTGTCAAGCTTGATTTCGAGTCTGTCCTACCAAAGGCAGGCAATTTCAATGAATCTCTCCAACCAAACGCAGGCAAGGCTTACTTATGTGTAATTGTTTCATCCAAGTAAACTTGTTTATCACGTTCCCTTGTATACAGTTACATTTTGCATTTGTAAACTTGATAGGTCAGTGAAAATAGTAAAACACTGTACGTGTTTGGCTAAGACGGACATAAAAGAAAAACCGATTTTTTTGCAAGCTTATTGGCCGGATTTTAGAAATAACCGTGCAAATGTTTTGTACTAGCCATGAAGTAATACAAGTGGTGTGATACAGAAGCTATTATTCCCAAAACTTAGTGAAATACAATGACGGAAGAATTTTCGACGAGAAGAAACCGGATCATAAATATTACCCACTATTTTAATCGATATCCTAAATGTACTGATTACATATATACGCAGTACTCTGTTCCGTAAATTTGCGTGGCACAATTCACATCTTAGATATTACAGATACTAGAACGGACAACAGTCAATCACAGGATGTTCTAGCTACCTTACACTAATGATAGATAAATGTACATATTATTCTTTAATTATTGGGTTGATTAATATCGTGAGACTCAACCGCTCTCTTTTAACTCCGTCACAAATTGGTAAATTACATAACTGAAAATTAGGTATTAGGAAGTTTTTTGTGTAAAACTAAGAAAACATTATTGGTAACAAGTAATTTATAGGCAGTGTAGGGGGGTCTGTGCCAGACGTTGGAAGCAACTCATCACTGGCGTTAATGTAAGAAGGGGTCAAGACTAGTTTACGCATTATCGAGTGGAAAGTGATGTTTGCCTGGTAGATTAAAATTCGGCAGGAAACTTTGCGGCACACTCGTATTATTGAATAAAAAACAGGAGTGAACAAAACAGCTTTTTATTAACAACCGCGCAATTACGCGGCAGCCCCATTGACATATCCGATTTATTTAAGACGTAAAATCTAGCTACAGGTTGTTTTAATCAATAATGCTAGGCGAGAACATTATATTATTCTTAAATTAGGCGACAGGATGTTCACTCCAATCCACTAGTTCCGCTGTAATTTAGCTGTGTTAATATCCTTACTTCGTCAGGCCTCCTTGGGATACTTGGATCCAATTTACAGAAAGATGTTTATCAAGTGGCATTTCCAGCACGAACGCTTTGAGAGGTGTTATATTAAGATAAATTTTCGTGGTATTATCTCAAGTTGATCTCAAATAGTGGGATTGATTCAAAACACAGATTTAGGTCCCTCTAAGCCATTTCCAGTAAAACAGTATATTGGTTGACGGATGCTATACTATCCCTTGAGTAGGACATAAAAATACAAGATGCCATCACAAGAAGCCTAAATGGATAACATAAAACGAATTACTACCACTCGAGTGCTAATATAGCCGTTCGAACGTTATTCTATTATTCCGCGGTTTTTACCACGTAAATTTGCAAACCCATGCCACGACGTTTCAATAGCCACTTAATATGTTCATCATTAGCTTATTAAATTATTCAAAATATAGTCGTTTTTTTCGTGTGATTCACAGACACCATTGAGTTTATCCCGCCATATGTGAAAGATGTTTCAAGTCCGCCGTTATCCTACTTGTGAGCATAAGCTTAATTACATGAGGGGGGGTGGAATTGTTGAAATCTGTACACAAGATAACAACACTTCCAAAGAGAAATTGCAGGAAATCACGATAGATGAAGATGGATATTTAGTTGGTGCGGTGTTCGCCGAGAAGAGCAATTTGTATGCAAGTGTTTAATTGTTAGTTGTGACACATCATCAGTTCTCATGCATGAGAGGACTCACAGCTGAGGCTGTGCTACCTAGATGAAAAGTTAACCACCAACATCAATGCATATGTTTTGTATGTTCTTCATGCACAATCAAAGTGCTAGAACCTTTTTCAAGCCGTATCGAATTTTCTGCAACCTGAGAAAATTATCGGAGCAAGCTTTTAAATATATGTAAATGATTACAAATAAACTTCGAAATTATCGTGGAAATAAGTGAAAAGATGCATAACGGGATTCGCGTTCAGCAGCTTCTTCTACAAGGTGTCAACTCATACGCACAGATAGTATCAAGAAGATGGTATCTAAAAGTCTAATCCTATGCCGCCTAGGTCTGTGAATACCTCAAGGATGATACCTCAGCTTTGTTCGTTTATTATCTTGTGAATAATCAGGGAATGCAAACAAATTTTCATTGTTCTAAAGAGAAATTCAGTTGTCATCAAAAGGGGTTTTAGAAATATAGCATGGAGTTCAGTTCATCAAATCTCATCAAATCTCAATATTCCCGTTTGATTCTCTGTAGCTTTTCAGTACATAGTAGATTTAAAATTAATTAGACTTGAAATGGAAATTTGGCATTTATACATTAAGCTTTCACCTTAAAGATCATTTTACTGTGGAACACAGTTGTGTTGCCTTTCGGCCACAAAGTTAGCAAGATACTGCAATTCAGATTCCGCCACAGTTTAAATATACCAAGCGTTAGGGATCCCCGAAGTAAATCGACTTGCTTTTTCAAATGGGTTAACGGAATACAACCTTATTAAATAGCAGAAAATGCACTCACTACGGCTCGATAACCAATCGCCATTGCCATAGACCGGAACATAACGCGGCGCGATCTTTTGTGTACCCTAGCCATTTACTGAGCTGTTTATGGTGGTGCATTTTGCAGCTGCGGAGTTAATTATACCATGTTCGGAAGTAGTTAGGAACTAAATAATTCTGTCTCTATTGGTACTTCTGCTTGGGAATTAACTTTGGCTCCTTAATCTTTTAAGAGAAGCCAGTAGCCTAACGGCAAAATGCTGTTGCTTTTTGGTCAGTTTTCTGAACCAAAGGCTTATGATTAAAATCTCTAATTTTTCAAATATGCAGGCCTGCGGGGTCTGCTATTTTCCTGCTCACGCAGTGCAAAACCTACGCAAAGTTATGACTGTCAATGTGGAAAAATAACGGCGCACTATATGCTGCATGGCGCAATTAGGTTAGGAGGGAGGATGCTACTTTATATATTTTGCTTATTCTGCTCTCGCGCCCTTTCATGTTACCATCATTATGCAATTTCAATGTCCTCCCAACTGTTTTCAAAACCTCAATTCTTTGTCTTTTACCTTTTCTTTTATATTTGCACGTGTTCTAGCAGTCGCTCCGGTTTAGTAGACACATTCAAGTTTAAACATAGACACAACCTTAGTTCATTTAGTTAGTATTTTGTCCGTTGATCATTGTTGCGACTGGCATGCAACGACGTGCACATGTTCATAATAAATGACTAAAATGCAGCACCTGACCGAAAAATAAACTTTGCATCATCTATGTCTGCTGCTTACCTGAAACGTGTCTACATAACTCGAACATTGTGTTAACGCTAAGTTCCCTTCACTTGACACTCGTGACACTTTATCATCAAGCTTGTGCGGAGAAAACGTATCTTCGAATTTGGGTAAATACGGCATACACATTGCTCTGATTCCTTCAGCTAAAGTTGCTTTGACTGACCGGATTCGATACAACAGCTGGGCCTGCGCCGTCCGTTTCGTTGGCGCATTCAAAACTTATGCGGGAAAAACAGTGCCTGTTTGTCATTGCTGCATTATTGTCCATACGTACGAGCTGCACAGATACGGAGAATTTACAGATACTGTAGTGATGCCTGGAGATTTGGACGTCTAACTTAGAAATTTGTCTACTGATAATCTGCATCTGAGCAAACGACAGGGTGTAAGCTTCATAATAATAACACTGAGAAACTGCTCGTCAAAAGCTTGCCAGCACTAGCTTCTGACACACACTTGACCCCACAGTTGCAGGGAGTTATTTAGCATCTGACTAGTCATAGACGAAAATTGGTAGCATTGCTTCGCGTACGAACAGAGAATGGGCTTTCAAAACTGTCGTATGCCACAGCACGCATTTTAGTGAACGTCCGAAACATCACTTTGGACACATAAATATTACAAAATGGCAAAGACAGTTGCAGTTTATTTGTCTCACGTTCACCAGACATTATCAGCACCGTGTGTAACTTCATATAAAATACCTGATAGCTAACCTGGACATTGGGTCTCAGTACACTTTCTGTAACTTCTGTGTACTTGTCATAACATATTTACTAGAAGAGATCACTCGAATCCAATGACATCAGAGTGAAACTAAGTGCTAGCAGATGAAAGATCGCGTTGCTTCGTAGACATATGGCGCATCGTAGATGGGATTCGCAGCAGCTCCGTCCGATCATTATGAACTATCCAACCTAATTTATGTGACTGAGATGGGGTGGTATTTAGACAAGATGTTACGAAAATACAAAGGCAACACAGCTTGTCAAAATGCTTCCAGATTATTGCTGAGCCCGTTGGGAAGCAATGCATTACGCCGAAACTATGGGTTGGACAACCAAATGCACACGGACTTGGTCCACTTAACACTCACTTTTGATCCGTCCTCTCTTGAAGCAGTCCAACATGCATTTGAATTGGTGAGACAAAGTTAGGTCGAGAGACCCGAGTAGGTTCTGATAGTTACCTTCAAATTTGAGAGTTTGCGCTTGCATCTGCTTGACGCGATATATTAATGAAAATCAAGGATAAGGAATCAAGGATAAGAAAGCTATTAGACCGAATGAAGCAGCTGCGTTATTTCCCTAAACTTCAAAGAAGGGATGACGATCACACTGCAGATTATAAATGAATTCTTTTTACTTGCATCGCTTCTCAGTTACCTGCTTCAGTTGCTCATGGGAGGAAATTTCATCAAGAGACGAATTTGTATATTGCAATCTGAATTACACAAATTATAAGACTGCAATGAACATATTTTCACATTGACAGGTTTTAATTAACCTCTACTCATATTAGTAACAAAAGAAACTGTACACTTCCACATAAAAGGTGACTTTCATGCCGTGGATTCATGTGTTCTTTGAGGATATCTAATTAGAATAGGTGTGTGCGAGAAATAAGATAATGTGACAGCGCCATACGCAGGCAGCTATAGCAAACGTAGCGATCATGACAAGCCGTTGTTGCTTTTAAAATTCAGCGGCCAGGGGGAAATATGTCAGTTTTCACCTATGTTTTGCAATGGTAATGTGAAGTCATGAAATTGGTACTCATGGAAGCCGGGTGTAAAAAATGTGAAGCTACTCACTCAGGAGACAATTATTGTTTTTGATTGCGCTGGCTATATTGACAAGAGTCTAGACATCACACATAATATATACAGTGTGGACAGGATAGTGCTGGCTAAGAAACGTGTAATCCTGTTTTGCAGATTCCGAGTGCAATCTATCTTAAAAAATTAGCGTAGGTGCCCCCTACACGCACTCTTATTAGTATTAGATATATATAAGCCTTAAAATTAAATTTGCGGATAGGAATATTATACAAATGTCAGAGAGAGCTTGCTAACAATCGCCACTTATGTAACGAGAGATAGCACCACTCTAAAGTTTATATGATATATATTGCAGCGGTACATTCAAATTAATTGCGCAGTTAGGGAAGCTGGCACTTTAAATAGCAGATCGGAGGAGGTCAGCTAAGTTTAACTACCAGTAAAATTTCAGCATGGCTTACATCAGGTATTAATCCCGCCTGTCCAACCTGCTTATTGTGGATGCCGTTTTGGCGCAGAAGGAACGAGTGAACCACTTACGACTATAAGATCACTCACAAAGCTCCTGTGGTTAGGTCATATACAGGGAATGCCACCATACCGAATCTTGCAAAGTGCATCAATTGTACAATAAAGATCTGGATGAAAAGTTACGAGAATAGGTTAGTCAATGGGTTGGTCTATACGAGCGAAGTCTATTCGTCGAATCTAAACTGACTTATTACCTTTCGTCACCATGTTTGCTGGTAAAAAGCTGAATCTGTTTGGTTTCTGGCGCTTTCTAACTTGGAGAAACACCGCGTTGAATGAGTTTCATTTTGTGTGCATATTTATCTTACCCAAAATTGCATGGCCTCCGACCAGCCGCGTTTTCTTCATTTTTTCTGATTTACAACAAAACATTCGTTTTCTGATTTTTATTTGATGTCTTTTTTCTAATATGTAAATATGTTGTATTGTGCCACACCAACTGTGGTCTTCCTCGACCCACTTCCGTTCTATTCCGAAATTACCAGACAATCGCTGTCAGATCCGAATCTGGCTGCTATATATTATTTTATATTCAACTAAGTAAAAATGCATCGGCTTTAATTTGACCGTACCCATTCGAGACGGTTCAGTGAAATTTATCACCCAACCCGAAAACCAAATTGAAATGTCCACTGTATGTCCGTTGATACATGTGCGGTTGTTACACACCTAAATATATTATGTTGGGTGAAAGGCATTTGCAATGAAATTTCGTGACGCTACTTGTAGTAGTATGTAGCGTTCCCATTCTGTTATCCGATACTTTAGACATAGGTTAAAATGAATTGATATACTTGGCGGGATGTTGCAATGTTGGCAAGTTTAACTGCTGCTTTAAACTCGCATTCAGCGGAGGTAGCTTGGGGTTTACATATTGTGTCATAAGACATCAATAAATTTGAAGCTGAAACGTAGAAAAGTATGTACGATAAGTAACAGTTGGCTACAGTTGGCTCCGTCTGACAGCTGCACACTCCCAGAAAACAGGTGTGCGGCCGTCTCATCCTTCTGAAAATCGTCAGCACGGCCGATTCCATGTTTAACCTGTGGAGTTCGTATCCGCATGCATTTAGTGGAGGAGAGATTATCTTGTATACATAGGCAGCAACAATAAAGATGGATACCCGTTTTTAACAGCTACTGAGTTATCTACTATGAGCAGCGCCTGCTCTAATATACAGGATACATTACTCACACAGTGGACATGCAATATTTGCTTCAGAGAAATAGGAAGACATATGCCGAGAATCATTGTTTGGTAAAATAATGATATGCATTGCTGACACAGACTAGATTAACTTGTGAACGTCAATAACCGTAACCATTACTAATATGCCCATGCATTATAGCAACTGCGTTGCGTTTCTTATTTGAATGGAAACGTAAGATGATAAAATAAAGAGTAAAATTTTGTATGTAATGCACATTTGTCCAACGCATCACTGTGCTTATAGTATAAAGGCACCTGTTTATGCTCATTTAAATAAGTGTTGAGAAATAGAGAACTAAATTTCTCATTATAAGGAACTAAGCAGCTTATATAAATAGAAGCGATGTTGTCATACTTACTCGTTACTCTCTGTTTGTTTGCCTTCCAGAAACACTAACGGAATTGTACACAAATTGTGCCATAGCACAGACATTTTTCCAAAGTAGATAATTTGTTGTTGATTATTTTGCAGCTTTGTGCTAGAAAGTTCGCTGATAGTTTTGTTGTCCAGTTGACCGGCGCATATTTTATGGCTACAAAATATATAATTAACGAAATAACTGGTATCATACAGCGGATAGTTATTCCCGAAATATAGTGTTATTCATGATTCGATTATATAATATTCCGCAACTCTATGACACTCAGAACAACCTGATGCCTCCTGAAAAATATTAAACCTACATGAAAATTCCATGAGGACAAGGCATGCACGCAGCAGATAAAGTACAAAAAACATTTTATTATTCGTTTTGAAGCAGTGGCTATTAATGCTTTTGAGTATTCCGTTATAAAATCAAGCCGCATGGTAACTTGGTTATCGGTATTTTTCTAGTTATATACACATGTATATCCAGATCCTATAAAACAGGTGATGCCTCAGGTTTGGAGGGTTAGCTTCTAGCAGTACATTAATTTTAAGACAAGATACTTACAAACAAGTAAACAAGACTGTCAAAGTAAACAAAACTGTTTTAGTGATATAATTCTGGAATGGTTGCTTGCAATTAATTTTTCGTTGAGCACATGTCTACAAAACTCCAGATGTCTTACGAAGTGCAACATTTTCTGTGGCATATTCAGATTACAGCTGAAAAATATCGCCATATTATGCCAGTTTGTATACGCGTTTCATAACTCAAGAAACTCATGAGGAAAGCATCCCACAATTCACAAAGTGCATAGGCAAACTGGAAGTATTCAAACAATATAAGTAATTACCGGAGCATTTAGACAATCACTGAAACCCATAACAACTTATTTTCACATACCTGGCGTTTATTCGCTAATGCATTCAAAGCAAGCGTTTGTTAAATCAAGCATAGCCTTTAGCTAATATCCCAGTTGCTTGACGCCAAAAACGTCAGCGGTGCAACAACGCTGAATGCCACCGTATCAGTGTCGCTATCACTGAGTGTACCAGCGTTGAGATTCGATTACATCATTTCAAGGTTGATTTGAGAATACTAGAAATCCTAGATATATATCTTATCGGTAACCCCAATTCAACAGTTAGTATTCATTTGGTTTGTATAAATTCCTTTGCACCAACAATATTCTTGACTCTCCTATGGTTATTAGCTTTTGGATCACTTGAAAACCTCCACTATTCGCAGATGCAATGTTTCAATTTTAGTGTCATCATTAGCAAGCTAAAATGAACATAATGTAAAAAGCGTAAATTAAAGTTTGTTTAGTCTAACCAAAAATTTTTAGATGCTCAGCGGTTCTAATTTATTGTGTTCTGCCGATAAACTTCAACGTTCCACTTCAACAAAGTGGAACATTATTGGCGGTACTTCAGTAAGGACTTGATGTTCTGCTGAAGTAAGTCGAGGTCACCCGTCTGGAAGTAAGCAGCCAAAGTTCCTAATGTGGCCACTTCTGATTGTCTGAATTCAATGACATTAAACATTACTAAATATTAGTGGGAAAATTGCGGCCGTCCTGGTCGTCTGAAAGCTTCTGCCCAAGGAAATACGGATCTTGCCACGTACATTGACTTTCAGTTAGCAACTCCTACGCGATATAACATTACTTCCTGACGTTTGTGAAAAATTATTCGCGGCATACCTATACTCAGATACTTAAGTATACATGCTTATGAGTTTTATGAAATGGATCCGCTGCACGTATTGAATGTTTTAGAGTCGTCGTTTCTCACACAAACCCAAATATCTACTGAGTTTACATAATTCAATTCAATGATATGCACAAGAAAAATAAGTAAACATATACGAAATATAAAGTTCGTCTTACTTTTAAGTTATTCTACAAAATGAAGTCACTAATGTGCACCAAAATATCGGAAGCATATTTTGCTAGTGAAATGCAAATTGTACGCTAATAATTTGGTGCTTGCTATCATGAAGATCATCAAACGAATACACGTTGACGGAAAGCTAACGAAACTGTCAGAGATGGGAGAACATTCTTCTTGACATCCGTAAGCCACATAGTGGGTTTTTACACCAACAGCAACATCTTCTCGTTTGTATAACACATAGTGGTCCATAGAAAGCAGTTAAATAGGAAGTGAAGTACGAGCAAAATGATCCCATTTCAAGATTTCGAATAAAACTGAATAAACAACAGTTTAAAGTGAAGAGGTTTGGGAAATCTTACAGATGTTTATAGAAAGTAGCAAAGTGGCTGAATTTAGATTTAGATGTTATAGGTTTGCTGGAGATACTTCGCTCCAAATAATGCCGGTGCTTAAAACAAATAGTTAGATGTGAAAAACCCACAGGAGTTTCCACCGCTTCTTATAAACATGTACCAAATACTGTTATCGCTGTAGAAATTAGCATAGACTTAAATTCCTTCAATAGTAAAAAGTGAATTGTGTGAATAAAATTGATGCGGACTTATATAATATTATAGGAAAAAAGTAATCATCGCAATGAGGCTGGACCTCAGAATGGTGCGATGGTTTGTATGCCTCAGTGATAAATTGAGCTATGCTGGGTAGGGCTTTTTCGCAACTTCAGAGCCACGCACACTATACTGGTTAATAGTTAGAGGCCAGAAAAATTCAGCCTCCTGGTCCCTCAGCTTGGGAGTTGAAACGAGGATAGCTTCTTATTTCTTGAAACGGACTCCTTGTAGCCCAACGCCAAACCAAAGTCTTTGATTGAGAACCCTAATTGCTTTGCTGTCTGGGCCTGTGTAACGTGACGGTATTCTGACAAAGCAATACTATAAACCTTTTGTCAAACAAATTCTCGATGCTCTGACCACTGCAGAGGGTAATCAACGGTACGTTATCTGATGCATCGAGCAGGGTGGATAGGGGTTTCGATTATATTGCTCAAGTCTACCCATAATATTGTTCCACTTCTTTCGCTTTGTCTCCCTTATGGTCCCGTTCCAACTTCACTTGTACCCTTAAGTTTTAAACCTCCCGATTCTTTGCCCTCTCCCAACATGCTTTTCTAGGCGTTTATCTTTTAGTTTCAACTCACGTACAAACGCGGAGCGTCACTTCTGCCCTGTTGAGAAGCCGATGTCCAACAAAGCAGTCAAGCCAAGTTCAACGACTTCCATTTGGAGCCCTCGATCATCCTTTTAATTGGCATGCCTCAATGTACGTACGTTGCTACAGATCGGCCAACTGGCATCAATTGCCCGAAAAGTGGAGAACCTTTTGATCGATCTACGCTGCTTATCGGAGACCCGCCTGCAATACTCAAGCTCAGTGATCACTTCGCGACCCCGTCACATGACACAATCAGCATTTTCGCATAGCGCTTATTTGGTGAAAATGCGGGTTCGAGCACTGGCTAAGCTGGAGTTGGCATTGTTCTGAACCCGCGGGCTGAAGCTGCTCTGGTTGATTGGATTCCAATCAGTAGCCGGATGTGTGCGGTCCCATTGGCTGGCTCGTACAAAGCTTCGAAGTCGCACGGGACTAAGTAATGTCTATTCGCTATGGCTGCATATACACACAAAACTCTAGCGATTATTCGGTAAAAGACGGCTTCTATCGCCAATTGGATGATCTCCTTCCACATAGAAAAAGCTCGGACACTGTTGTGCTGGCGGGGGATCTGAACGCACAATTTGAACAATTATCCACTGATGAAGTGCATATGGGCGGTCATCACGGGGTAGGCTCCCGTAATGATAACGGTGAGCGGTTACTTCATTTGTGTGAAAGTGCTCGCGTATTTCTTGCGAGCACTAACCACCGCCAGAGCACCCTCCGGAGGGTGACTTGGCGCCCACCAGCCTCGAACCAGCATTGGACGCAAACCGATCACAATGCAAGCAGTTAGGGCTGGGGTGGCTGCATCCAGAAGTATGGCTCGACTTGGAGCACATGTGTGAACACCGACCACGCAGCTGTATTTGCTGACATGCGGATGTGTTTTGCAGACGCCCAAGACGACTGTGTGAGCGCATTGACACTAGCCAACTGGCGAAACCAGCTGTTCTGAATACCCATCAAAGTACGCAGACATACGAGTATAGTAACAGCGTACTAGAGACGATTAAAGGTCACTTGTAGCAGGTTCACCAGACCTTAATAGCAGCAGGCAAAACTTATGTGGTAAGTGTAATAGCCAACATGGATCTTAGGTCCCTTCGTGGTCTCTGGTACGTATCGGTGTTCGCTGGCACATTCCGGCTGGAAGCGAACACAAGGGAAATCGCAAAGAGCTCCGAGTAAAACTCCAGGCTAGCCTGAATAGCGACCGCAAATGCTGGTGGTCTTTTCGTGCGTCAGAGATGAAAGTTGCCGCTGCCTTCGGTAACCATCGGAAGTTATTTCGTCTGATACAGGAAACGATAAGCAGCAGAACTGGTGTTAGTGAAACAATTTTTGACTATAGTGGAAACCTATCCACAATTTCACAAAACGTTTGGAGCGTTAGGATGAGCATTTTGAAATGCAATATAGTCAGCCAGAATCATTCGATTCCTTACCGGCCAGTGATCGCTCTGCTCCGTGGGCTGTCCCTTTGGATCTGTCCTCTCGCTCAGAAGTCAAACATGAAATCGAATTGTTGAAATTGTATAAAGCCTCGGGACCAGATGATGGTTATCTAGCCCACTACCACTTCGGACATTCTGCACTTGTTGGTGATTTGCACAAATTACTAGTGAAACTGTGGGAGTAGGAAACTGTCCCTACAGCCTGGAGTTCCTCAGTTTTTGTTCTCATCATCAAAGCAGTCTCGCTTTCGGAATTCGGCAACTATGGAGGAATCCGTCTGCACCTCAACCCCTCCAAATTTCTTGCCTCTGTAATCCTTTACAGACTGACTGGAGTTCGTGAACTGCAGAGTCGTGAGGAGCAAGCCGGGTATCGTAGGGGTCATGGCTGCAAAGACCAGATATTAACTTTGCGCCAATAGTTGGAGCACAGTCACACATATATACGGCCCAAAGTAGTCGTGTTCCTCTACATCAAAGGTTCCTTCGTTTCGATTGAACGATGTGCCCTTTGCGACTGTAATCAGGGAAGCTGTGCCCGAGAAATATGTAAATAATATCCCGGCACTATTCTCGCGTAGCAGGGGCAGAGTGAGGAATTACGGCCAATTGTCGCTGCCCCTCAAATTCTCCAGCGGTGTGAGACATTTATGCCCGCAGTAACTTTTTCTCTTTAACTTCGATTATTTCCAAGCCCTGAAGGTTGCAATTACAGGACGTGAAGTAGAATGTGTGGAGCTACTCCCAGGAGAACGATTGTTTGACTTGACGTACGCATACTACATTGCCCTAATCTGCGATAGCTTCCAGACGTACCAAGTTGAACTGGACAGATTAGCGCTGCCTAACAGCCGCTTCGGGCTTCGCTTTGCTCCATTGTGCCGTTCCTCCTTGGAATTTTTTGGTCCCTCTCCATAGCTTTTACCCTCCCCCTCAACCAGGATCACATTTCCTAGTATAATATAAGTTTACAGCATACTTTTCTTGTTGCCTAATAGCATGCTGTTAGCTGTTTAGAAACATGCCCATCGGTCGAGGTAGCTCAGCTGGCACACAAATGTTGAATTTATTTGCTTTGTTTTTTTATGTTATAGGGCACAGTAGCTTAAGTGTTTTTGCACCTCTAGCTAAAGTGTACAATGATGAGGATGAGGAGGAGGAAAAAGTTAAACTGATAGACGCAAAATTATAGTTAGTAAATTACGTTCCTTTTACGAGCATTGATCAAGCACAATGACTGTCCGTTGGATAACAACTGCGGTGTAGGCACAACGTGAGCCAAACGTCACATTTCAAGTGGGTCAAGGATTTACTAACGCTTGAGTAAACCGTTTCTTATAGCAGCATATTTTTTCTATTAAGCATGAATCACGAAGTCCTCAGTGGATTAAAGTAAACGCCTATATACGCAAGTTTATCAATTGTCCGGTCCCCTGAATGACTCAGGGAACTGGTTTGCATGGCAACTATAGGCACAATGCGTGGCAATGCCTGAGCTGGTTGCTTTTCGACAACCGGTCATGGGTTAGGTCTGTTGGCGTTCCCTCACCTAGTCAGACTGGAGTCTCGTCGTTCGACCAAAATAATCTTCGTCACAGGAACAGGACAATAATTAAATGCTTTTTGGTGTGGTTTGGACACACCACTTCTCCATGTGACAGTTCTTACCAATGAGCTACCGCCAACCTGGACTTGCATTTAGCTGATGTGAAACTATGTCTGAGAACATGCAAAAGCGCCGAGTTGTGCTTTTAATGGCTTTTTTTCTTGTGTGGTAATTGTAAAATTATTGGCATTCGCTTGGTTCTAAGGTGCCCACTTTATTTGCTTCATGTTGGATTTCAGAAAACTGATTGAGTGACCCTTTTTTCTCACAGTCACATCTATGCACTTCAGTTCTTCAAAACATTTGTCTTTAGCGCTTTTACTGTTAGCTTGACAAACTAAAATTAGGAGCAAGATAACTTTGATCCATGTGGAACAAAACCGCAAGAACTCGTATTTTAGCCATTCCAAGTATATTCTATATATGTTACATTGTAATGCGCCACCTAGGAGACTCTTTAGTGAAACTTCGATAAGTGAATGTAATATATTTATCACTAGCTCAGTATTTCATGCGATTTTAACGCACATTTGCGTAGCTGAAGCAATTCTGTCAGCAATTATTTGATGATGTGCAGTGTTGTGAAAATGTTATATTTTATTCCCAATGTGTTCAAGCAAAAGATAATTTGTGTTCCTCCAACTCATCTGAAATAGCACAAGGTCCTGGGACAAAGCATTATTTACTGCCTAAACAAGAGTAGCGCTTGACAGGTTCTCAAATGTTTTCTCCAGCTCCACATGGAAAGACAAACCACGCTGATACTCAATCGCAAGTTCGTGATAGCAAGCAGCCTTCCAGTAGACTGGTTAAGATGTTGCATACACTTACATTGAACTTATAATAAACTTCCTACTTTTACAATCTAAATAGATATATTGCATTTCAGCAGTGTCCTTAGTCAAGGACGGTTCAACGTTCAGCTAATTAGTATAATATGTCAGATAACATCTAGAAGAATTAGGTATGGATGCGATTTTCAGTGATGATAAAATTGATGTGCATTGAAATCAATTAATGCAGCACTGGATTCTCAAATTTAAAAAACGATGAAAAGAATGTCCATTATTTCTTATTCCATCAACTGCATTGTGCAACGACAGAAAAGTTTAATGGCAGTTGCGTGACAGATAATAGATTAGAAATACCATCGTAGCAATTATTAAATTTACTCCGTTTAGCTGAAATATTCCATTTGGTCCGTAAGACTTGGAATATTGCATTTCCTGTTAAAAAGGATAACAAAGATTATATTCACTAGTTTAATGTCGACGGGAATAAGACAAGATGACAATAGACACATGCTGCGAATTCGTCAGCAAAACAGCATGCAATAAACAACGCCTATCAATTAACGAACTAATTTCTGATCATGTGGAAATTCATTTATACGTATGAGTACGGGTGAAACTTCAATGTAAAAGACTCATACTGCATGTTTATGCTGACATAGTGCAGCAACATCAAGGTTGAGCAAAATTAATCAATCAGCATCATAACAGACAACTGATAATGTTAACTAATCGTAATTTAAGGATATCCGCTGATTTCATAAAATGCCTTTCTTCCTAATTTTCGGCCGAGCTGATTCAATCATAATCCGCTGGGTTGCGTGTAAATCACATGTCATCCAATGGCAAGTGAACCGTAAAGCTCATTTTTGTGTATTCATTTAACGTTGCCTTTCTTCCGTAACTATCATCAATGATTCGTCGCAGCTACAATTTGGCAGAAAGCCGCCACATGACTATGATCGCCATGACTGATAGCTAACTGCGATACAATGCGGCTCATCTTCGGCTTTAATGCATTTAGTGAACGTGCAGATGGTAGTGCTGACATTTATCGCCACGACTTCCTTTGTAAGACGTCTCGAACGGAGGTGACATTTAAGCTGCTTAGGAGACTACTTATTATCAGTTAGTAGTAGGGGATTTTTTGTTTTAGGGAAGACTCAGGCAAACATCCACCACACACCCAGGAAAGCGCTAGCGGGCATTTTGTCTTAATGGGCCACCACAATGAGGCGTCCACTGAATCCCACAATATTTGAACACGTGACCATACCCACTCGTGACAGTAAGGTATACCACTGAGCTTTGGTTGACGGCGGCGGACCGCCACGATTAGTTGCAAACTTGGACTTCGCGCGGCTCATCCTCCACTGTCATACGTGTTACGATCGTGCAGATTACAGGGCCGACCTTAAGTTAAATATATTCTCAGCGAGCACCTAGAAAAGAAAGCGGCATGTGAACTGAAAAGTGGATTATTTTTACTAGAGTGTGGTTGGCTTATAGATCCGAGTTTTCAGGTTATTCGCTAGACGACATCATTACTCTTCCAACTTGTATCAAAATACTTCATAAAATACGTGCGTTTTAGTGATTTAAATATGAATCCGAACATGGTTACTTGAAATGCCGATTAATAATTGACACTTCCGGTTTTAATTGTCACAGGTAATCCGACTTCAAGATAAAGGTGACGCTAATTTTAAGGGTAATTTGAAGGTGGCAAGAAAGGCAAATATCACCGCATTACAGAAATTTTAATAAATAAGTGGCGGATATAGATATGTTTATTCTTCTGAAAAAGGGCTATTTCGTGGCTGCACATTGAATTATTCGAAACCCTTCTGTTTAACAGCGCGGCTTTGTTTTCTTTAGCATGGTATTCTATACAGAACGTCCTTTTTTACTTCATTGTTTCACGTGTGCATACAATAGTAATTTGCGCAAATTTTCTCGACTATGCTTTCATCTTTTGAACACTATTCTGCACTAGTAAATTGTAGTGTGATCTTTTGGGGCACGTCCTCTAAAACGTTCATCGGAAACCGGAACCACAGGATTTCGGTAGATTTGTACCGAACATACACGTATGCACACAAAAGGTGATTGCTTCTTTCTGAGGATCTTCACTGCTGATGTTCGGATATTTTATATGTGGTATTCATGTCCACAGTACAGTTGTAAGAGCATTGACGTATTGTGATTCCATGCATAAAGCAAATTATTCTCTCCCACCAGCCACATTGATAAGAATACAAACGTATCTTTAATTCATTCAGTGCCGACGCTGTTTATTCGGAAACCTTACCGGTAGCACCAATAAGTCATAGTTTTAGAAGAATGTTAGCATTTTTACACATTCACGCCCTTAGAATAGGTCATGCATAACTGATGCCTGTGGGTATTTCTTATGGTGCTACAAGATGATATATTGCCCCCATGGTGACTCGCGTCGTGATGCGCTATCGGCTCAAATAATGGAGAGATATGCAGCTCTTTATTTATGTACAATCCGCAACACGACTATCTTGAGATTCCAAGGACTGCATCTAACTGTGGACGGACATATTTGAATTGTCAAGCCAAGCGTAATTTCCTGACATTTCATAGCATATGAAACCGAACCCATATGAAGAGAGCTGAAGCAGTTCCACAAGCAAAAGCGCGTAACATTTATACTTGCTTTATGCATGGTAAATTGTCCATGTATTTGAAAACACAGGACAGAAAGTTATTAGCAAACCATTTTCATCACTAAATAAAGCATATGTAATTAACTTATGGCCTTAAAAATCTTCCCATAATAAATCTTCGAAAAGATTTCGCAAAGTTGTTTAATTCATAAATTAGTTATGTCCATGTTGATAACACCATGGTATTCATTTGTTAAAATGCTGATTTCGCATAGAAGAGAGCGACCACAAATAAATTACTTGCCTACTCAAAGCTGTACATTAGAGTCAAAATACGTCATGGTTTGACTTGATATGGCCATCAAGGGACGGGTTATTTGCTTATTGCTAAATTCAGCTTGTTGATAATTAAGATATTTGCTTACATTTGGCTAAGAAATTGCAAATAAAAACAAGAGGAAATTATACAGATAAACCTAGGTGAGAGTTGGAGATTGCATGTTGCGATCTACTGCAGATGTAGAAATTAAACTATAAATCAAAATTGAAAAAATAAATATTTAAGAATGAACTGAAATCCTAACATAAATTGCTTGATAATTTAGCTAGAGAAATTAAAAGTGCATAAGTTTAAATGTTTCCATGCTTTTTAACAGAGAATAAGCAAACAGCTACGGATGGTTTAGATGAACGTACTAATTTTAGATGAGCCAGAACCTCTGAAGTTGCCTTAATTGTGCGTATACGCGTGTTTAGTAGTGCAGATGGCAATGGCCCAGTAAGGGGCTAAATCCGGCGATTATTTACGTCTAAGTGGACGACTTAAGCCACTGAGATTTGCACATAGATAACAACCGCATTCACCAAAGGACCTGGTGATGTGTATTGTGACCCACTCTCCAATGTAGTGCACCATTCTAACTTCTACAGGACAGCATGTCTTAAGTTGATCCAAATAAAACTGCAGTGTAGCCACGGGCGTATAGCATCTTAGGGCTGTTGGCCAATTTGCTCTTTTCTCAGAAGGCACTAGGTGCTCAACCACTATTTGTCCCAGTGTTCCTATGCTTTGTGTCAAAGCAAGTGCTTAGGTGTTCTAACCCAAATCATGTGATGGCAATGCATATTGCTAAGCGTCACTGAAATCACGGAACGGTATTTTATCTTTTTTTCGGACGCCCTATTGTGTAATATGTGCTGCGAGGTGTTGTGCAGTTAAATCATACGAAATAAACATTTATTTGTTACTAGAATATAAATTAATTTTATGAAACAAATAAATATGCGAGTTGCTAGATGTAGCGCGTTACAATCAGTGTGCGTTGCAAAATCTCTCCGAAGACATAATACAAATTTCAATTCGTTCATCTGGCTATTTAATGCTTTCTCTCTTGCTTTAAGGAAGTGAATCATTAATAACGCAAAAGTTGATTATTCTATATTATTATTGAAACGGGCTATACAAGCGAGAAGGCTACAGTTGGGAAAATAATAGCTAAATGACAAACTATGAAGCTGCAAGTTAAAGCCTGCGTTAAAATTTGTATATATTTATTACCCAGCCATCATATTTATTCTCATCACTTAACCTATGATTTCATTGATTAAGAGCATCAAAGACAAGCGGTAGAACTTTAAATAACTTTCCCGATAAAATACCTTAACACAAAAGTGTTCAAACGCATGCAATATTTGAAAAAAGAGATACTGTAATACAAGTGTTATTAACTCATGAGTTAATCAACAACACATTCCAGGATATCAAGTTCACAATTGAACTCGAAAAAGACAACCAGTTACCATTCTTAGATGTACTGGTCCAAAGAAACACTGACGGAACACTTCAGACATGTGTACATCGAAAGAAGACTCACACCGACCAAATATTAAACTACCACAGCAACCATCCCCTGAACCACAAGAAAAGCTGCATTCAAAGCCTTTTCAATAGGGCCGAAACACACTGCAGCACGACAGAATTGAGGAAGAAGGAAGTGAACCACCTATACCGGGTATTGCAAAACAACGGGTATCCAAGAAACTTCATCAGAAGAAGCCTAAAGAAGAGGGTGCGGCAACAACAGCAGGAAAACATTGATAAACGAGTGGCGCTTCCTTACATCAAGAATGTATCTGAACTGACGTCGAGATTGCTACGACCAAATGGAATCTTGGTAGCCCACAAACCAACTGATACTCTGTAAAGATTCCTTCTAAGACCGAAGGACAAAGTGGAACAAGGCAGTCAGAATGATGTTATTTACAAAATTAAATTCAAAGAGTGTGACAAACGCTACATCGGACAAACCGGAAGGAAACTATCAACACGGATCAACGAACACAGAATGGCCATACGGAGACACGACCCGCATTCATTAGTTTCCATGCATGAAGACCAAGAAGGCCACCACTTCGATCTAGAGAACGTTAAGATCCTAGCCCGTGGAAATTCGAAGCAAGCTAGAGAATTCTTGGAGGCATGGTATTCTACCGACAGTTCAATAAACCGACATGTTGAAATAGATGCTATATATACGGCATTACGAATGAAAGATCACCGAATTACTAGAAGAAATCTAACGGAAAAGAGCGCTAGACTACTGCATCAAACGACGACAAGCGAAGAGTCCCACGCGCGTACACTACGAGGTGAGAATCAGAGATCGATTTCTATGGTCATGTGCTCGTCGAACAATCCAAACTCAGAGTAGCGGCTAGGAGATCGATCACTCACACTCACCGACGCCTCGTACGCGCCATACTGCTAAATACACTCGCACTGACGATGTCACCTCGAGTGGTGACGAAACGTTTGCAGTCAACCTGCCGATGGATGTAGGTGTTTGACAGTAACATTTTTCCAAATTGGACATCGGAGCGTACTAAGCCGTCGTGTATTCGCAGCTTCGTCCTCGCGTTGTGAACTGTCCTCTGTTAGGAAACGGGGTTAATGCTATGCTTTAATTTATGGAGGCAGTTGACATGCATGTACAGCATTTTGTTGTTTGACAAAAACGTTCTGGATACGCAACTTCGATAGGTAATTGTGTCCTCAAGTACAGTTGTTATACAGTGGTTGCATTAGGTTAAGAATTTTACCTGTCATTAATTCAAATTTTGTATGTTTATGTGTCGGTATGCATTGAGTATTGCCATACGATTAATAGTTCTTCTTCTTCTGATAATGATGACCCTTTGAGCGTATTGCGATGTATTCCAACTGAATGTGTGCAATGCCAATCAGGAAATTGTAGCTGGAGAATTGCTAAGTGTGCGCTTTGAAAACCTTACAGTAGATGATAGCAGGTAAGTTAATTCCTATTTTTCGGGAGGATATTCTACCTAGCCCATCTTATGGACCGACATTTTTAGTTGTCGTCGCCAAGCTCTTCATCTGTTAGAATAAGGCCAAATATGGATGGTTTGTTTGCTGTCCTGAATCCAATGGGGCAGGTGACATGACTGCATAAGGGAGCGTAAGTGATAGGTTCATGTAAAGGTTTTTTAACTGTTCATTGGAGGATGCCACTGACTCCTGATCGTGTACATTGCAGTCACCTGCGATGAGAATGTGAGTGCACTTAGGGCGTGTTACACTATTTAAGGCGCGTAGCAAACAGGAGCCCAAATCTAGAGTGGACGCCGGTATGTGATATACGACGGCTACGAGACAAGCATTGTTGTATATTGATGAAGGATGGCGCCTGTCTGGAACATGATCTTCCGATTGAATAATTATTTGACTTCAGTAGTACATAAGTACTGCCGAGACTGTTGTTCGGACGAGTGATATACACGGTGTATTGACTTCAGTACTGAAAGCTCCTTGTTGTGACTAGGTTTCAGCATTAAAAATGAGGTCCACATCATTCGCGATCTTAGGTGCTCGAACTTAGGTCTTTTGCAAAACTGTTGTGGGTTATTTTATAAAGCGGCGAAGATTGTACAATCTAGGCCTGTGGTTTCGCTGACCGGTGAGTAGTTGATGATTACTCATTACTTGCTGAATAATTGGCTAGTGGTTAGAAATCAGATTCATCAGCTTCACAAGTAACCACAAATATAACTTCCTACGTAAGGCGTAATGCATCTGGTTGCTCTCATCCTTAACATGTTGTATGAGTTTGGCAGGCACAGTGCTGACGCATGTAGTTTTGTAATTCTCATCGTGTTGGTTCCTTAACTAAAACATCGCTTAGTACCTTTAACCGAAGAACAATTGGTAGTCTCTAACTTTAGATGATCCAAATTTTCAGCATAACAGCTGTAATTTGTTTTGACCAAAAGACTATCTTCAGCAATATTGGGCCACACACTTTTATTTCCATGATGTGTGACCGAGTCATCGATTTCGCCAGCACGTTATTTAAGGAGAAGTTTTCACGAAAGTAACATAGTTGTCACTTATTAAAAGTTGTGTTCATGCTTATCGCAGGCTTTAGTTTTAAGAACGCAATTAACAGGGATGGTTCTGGCTAAAATGTTATTCCGGTGTTCTTCTGAGCTGTGGTAAATTTGATGTTGATTGCGCTATGGCATATCTGGAAAGAGTGAGTTGATGTGTCCACAGAAATACCAACTACTAGGAGAATAAGGTTTACCATGACTTGCAGTGGCATTGGTTCGCTGTAATGCTTACAACTGGTATGCCATGCGACCTGCACTAAGATTTTGTGTTGACCGCAACCCTCAGAAGTTCAAAAATAACATCTCACTGAAGGTTAATTGTTTCCCACCCAGCCTGCGGGTCATAAAATCTGACCCCAATTATTTTTAATATATATGCTAAGCAAAAGTGTTAAACATGACACTTTCCGACTTTCTATAGAGGCGTTCATCATTCTCCTGAATGTGATGAAAACAATTTGTGCGAAGAAAACCGCCAGAAAGTTTGCCGGCATTTAGTGTAAACAACATAAGAGGAACTAGAAGCCTACGTTTAGATTATCTTCTTTCTTAAGGCAAGAAATGTAGTTTGTCTATGCAGACTAATTTACACTACTGTACTGCTGACGTCTCTTATGTGTCGCTACTTAGGAAATTTGGAGTAGATGTACACATATCCGTACGCTTGCATTTTGAGTGATCGGTTCAGTGATTCGAGAAACCTGCTGTAAAGCAAAATAATATTTTTCAGTTTAACTTTAATTAGCATGATTTAAGCAGCAAAAATCATGACGGTACTTCTGTGTGCAAAATTTCCTGCCGCTTAGGGACCTTATGCTTTTCAGTAAACAATTTTCAGTAACAACACGAAGAGATCAAACAAAACGTTTTGTTTTTAATAACAGTGACAATTACTCTTTGAAATTGGGACCTCGCGCAAATAGCAATAATTGTTTTTATTAATGCTGGTTCATGTACACGACGATTTACCTCAGAGATTTGGCGGTGATTTCAGTAACAGAATTCGGGTTCATTCCCTGAATTTTTTAGAAAGTACTGGCTGCCGCTATTTTGAATATTTATCCTTCTTGGCAGCAACAGTCGGGATATTATGCAAAAACGTGTGTGCATTTAATCCAAATGAGCGAAAATCTGTGTTAGTACAATGCAAGTCACTTTGCTATTAGGTAGACCGATGATTTTCTGGGCTACTTTTGTTGTTTTGAAAAGGCCGTTTCCAGACCTCGTCTTCCGGCCTGCAGCATCGCTTACTTGGGTCGTGTGGTCTCCGCATTGGGTCATGCATAACTCAGCAGTAGTAAGTTTGTTGAAACCTATTTACCTTACATTGCTTAGCATTTGTTCTAATTATGAGATAATGAGCGCACGCTATTTATAACTCGGATAGAAGTGCATTCCACGTAGAAGCAGAAAGAATTTGGTTAGCAGTTATACAACCTCGGCTTGCTATTTTTCAGCAAGTTGCATTTTACACTTGACATCTTAAAGATGTTTGTACGCGGAATACTCAATTAGAAAAGTTTGCGCATGAGCCTAATAATTATCCAGGATGAGGCACATTGGACCTCACTCCGAATGAGTGAATATTTCCTACGCGTTCACCTAACGAGCGCTTGCTGCTCAGCACTTGTTTTCTCTTTGACGAAGTTATTGTCAAACTCGCCTGGTTGCATGAATTTGGTGTGGCAGCGAGGCGTATTCCTAGTTGTCGTCTGACATATCGGTCGCAGGTAACAGTCTTTCCATATGCTGATCGCACGTTTTGACAGAAAATGTTTCGTTGCCGGGGTCTATGTATGGCTCAAGGTTGGACTTGTAGGGAGACTGAGTGTGGTTTACAATAATGAAATTTAAAGCACCCGACAGCTGCTTATACAATGTACGACTCATTTAAATAAGTTAAGCTTCGAAAGCCGTTGAACTGCTCAGTCGAGTGAGATCAAATCTTGTTTTCCACAGTTCGAATAATTTAAAGTTTTCTGCGTGGGTATTAAAGAATTTAGCCCAGAAATGATAATTCCTCACACATGTATAGTGTATTTCTTTCCATAGTTTAACGTGAATAAGTATAGATATATATATATACGTTGCTGAGTAAAAATTAGGATGGAATAGGTCAGAAAACAACAAGGATTACACAAGTGGACCTCGACAAGTTTCACGAGCAACGAGTACGCTATAAATGTTAGCAGATTAACTGGAGGTGAATATGTTGAATGTATGGAAATAATGTAGAAAGTTCATACACGTCCATATTCAATCTTATGTGAATCGAATTTCAATGTTTGAGTCAAATTCCTTATCACGTACTTTACGAAGTTAGCGTACATTTGCTCATTCCTACTGCGGCTCCTACTGCCAGTGGAAGGGCAGTCTATTTAGAAGGGTTTTTTATAATCATTGAGAAGGTAACTCACATATTTTTACTGCAAACACACATAAAATTCCCAACTGTACATGAAACTTGTGACACCGGACTGAACCTCTGCGTATTCTGAGAATGAGTCCTTTAGATCGTTGCCGTTAAAAAAAGATTTTCATCTTCGATTGCTTTTATCCCTCAGTATAGTGTCGTGCTTGTATGCGTTATATAAGAAAATATTAACTCATAATTTAGGGTTACAATTTTCTGAATGCTCTTTCAATAACTGCGTATGAGATAACAATTTTTAAACATAGGCCATTGCAGAATATTGAAGTGACTGAGGCACTGTATCGGAACTTACTCTGGAGATTATAAATTGTGCAAAGGATAAATTATATACATGAGAAAAATGAAGCTATTATTGCATAAAGGTAGGTTATTATCTAACAAATCAATGTGTAGGTTATATTTTGGGTGAGTTACTTCACGTTTACTTAGCACTTTGGCACAAAATCAATATATATTATTTTTAGTTTATTTATTTTTTATTTATTCTCCATCAATTCACAGAAAAGTTGATTTAAACCGCATGCTCTATTTTCAGCAGAGCGCAGCATTTATGGTAAATTGTTTACGGCAAATGACTTACCTGGGAGATGAACGTTTTCGTGCTCACGCGTTGTCGCTATAATAACCTAGGTCTACTATCTTCAACAAAATGGAGGTTGAATTTGAAACCCATTGTTTGTATCCACATATAACTGTGCGTTTGATATAACACTGAAATCCCTAAAATAGGAATAAATGCAGAGCTAATTTTAGCATAAAAGCACCCAAACCCCTTATCTCTTTAAATCCCATTATCGCATGGGCTGAAGGTCGTCTGCGCTACTCAAATAACCTGGTCTTTTATCATCGGGTAGGTCTGGTTCCAACTTTGCAAGTGTGTCTTGCTAATGCCCACCTTTTTGCATTGCTGAGTTGGAGCGATAAGCTGGATGAAGCCAACTATGTGTGTTCCAAAACGTTTATTTTTCTGCTTATAGTTGCCATAGGCGCAGGGGTGAACTCCCTTCTTTCAGTATGCACTTCAGGAATGTCTTGTTGCAAACGTGTCCACCATATATATATGTGTATATATAAATGATTACAACCTCCGTCCGCGCTTCACGATTTTATTAAGGGAACTAACTTCTTGAATATGTCACCTTAACAATAAATCGTAGGTCTCATTCAGCTTAGGACTCAAAGCTTTTGACATATATATTTGAGTAAGTAGCGGGTCAAAATAACAGTATGTCGTTACTTCGCATTCTAAGAATAACCACCACATTCACTAGAGAAATTACAACACAGTTTAATATAACGCTGAACATATATGCTTGGGCACTTTTCTGCCACATTTCTTTAACAAAATGCTTTTGTGATACTTCTGTTTATGGCTTAACCTTGCACCTGCTCACTTCAAGATAACTTGATTACTTCTACACTCATGAGAGTTAATTAATTTCCAATGCCTCATGTATGCACTTACTATTGTCTCATGTTGGTGAATTCATATGTTTTTTCAAGTTTAAACGTAGTTTTATAGCTTTCCTTGTGTGCAATTCGTCAATACTCTTGCTTCGCCTCCAGATGTCTTCCCTCTGTGTTGAATTCCCCATAGACCTGATATCCCTCGGACGTTTTGACAAATCTACCCTTGAAAAGTTGGACACTGAGTGCGTGATTTATTCTATTTCCTTTTGCGATATAATAGCGGAGGTTTACTTATTCTACTCAACCTATGTACACATTTTAATGACTCTCAGAAAAAAAATTTCATTCAAGTAAGTTCTTTGGAATATAGGCTGCCGAGCCATATAAAATAGCTAGGATGAAAGTCCTTCTTATGTTGCTAAACCTGCAGTTTAGATTTTGGTTCGTACATGTTATATCAGTTTGATATCATAAAGCATAACTGTACAATTTGCCTCTCAGGTCAGCAACAGTTTACCGGTAAAATATTAAGCAACAGTCGATATAGTTTGTTCAAGAAAAGTTTACAGTGGTCAGCAAGTTGACCTAAAATTCCACGATGCCCTGTTGTTGGGTACATAGAGATCAACGCATAACAAGTACAGGTGTCCATTGGTAGGATAAGAAAGCGCTTTTTCTGCATCATTTTTCTGTCGATATTTCTGATCCAATACACAAGTATGGCAGCATTCATCCTTCCAGACCCGTTTTCCCTCTAAATGACTGGAGGTTTTTCATGGTTTAGGTCATTGAACGCAGGTAGTTTACCTAATTTGCTAATGTCTAGGTGCGTCAGCTTCTCCCCATTTGAGCAAGCGCAAAAGAGAAATATGAATCACTCTTTGGAATGTTTTTATCTCTTAACCTTGGCACTCATTATAACTATGCATCACCTTGAAGATGAAACCGCAACGTCAGTGTTAAATTAAAATCATCGTTGTAGCCCTTGCTTAGGTTCGAAAATATTTCGATGAAGCCTTGAGAAAACTCTTCAGGCACTGCACTAGATTCACCTTCTGTGGTTAAATATCAGAGTTTAAATTTCTCTAGTTTAGCAATCTGCAATCACAAATTCTAATGAGAATCTTCTGGCAATTGCTTGTATCATCGGCTTAGACAATCGAGCGTTACCGGCTCTCGTTTGCCGGAACCAGCGCAAGTAACCACTGTTTTTATCATGTGAACATTTCCGCCTCTTCCACGGGTAGATTTAGGTAACATAATTACATGCACTAACTAACCTGTATTTGCGTCACCTTCAAGTCGACAGTAAGTAGAGTTGGATAATGGCTCGACAATGAATGTGGGCATAAACCTCAATCTCGCCACAATGTAAGCTTCTGATGAACTGGGTCTTAGACCTGGAGATTAATCTTGGGTTTGACAGTTAATCAAACTCTTAATGGCGGCCTGTGCGATGAGTGGACACCTGTTCTTACGGTAGAGGAATGATTCCCTGTGTACGTGGACAGGTGAAATAGCTTGAACCCCAATCGTTCTTGATAATTCCGTGGGTGCTACTATGTGACGATCCACATTGACCTAGGTAATGCCCGTGCGCGGAAACGCTGTCGACCGGGACAAGCATGCACACGTACATACACACGAAGAACATGATTTATCCTAAATGTAAAATTCACTGGTTGGGGGTGCAGCTATCCAGTCAGTGCAGTCGCTCTGAACAAAAGATCAATACGAGAAATATTGGATGATAAGCTCTCAAATGGTCAACTTACACAGTTTGAATTAAGTTCATACTCACCGAAGATCTGCGTGACTTAAAGTGCTCGGGGAAGTTAACGTAAACAAGGTGGATTCATCAACGCCACATCAACTACAATTGCCTTACAATTCCTTTAGATCTGGTTGCCATATTCTACCCTATTTTCTAAAATTGACGTTAAAGTTGTGTCTGCTTATGCTGAAACAGTTTACCATTAGCATTACTGGTCTCATTATGCCTCCATTTTTAGTCGTTAGAACGAGTGTCTAGATATAGTACGTGTCCGCGATAAGATCAAAAAACACAGCTGCTGAAAGCAAAGACAGCTACATCCATAATATTTTCCCCCAAACATGTATATGCATGTTGGTGCCGACTGTGTATTTGCAATTCGATTAATCCCATAGGTACCTGCAATTAAGATCAATGACAGGTATTCTCACACATATAGCACACTATTTTTGTGACCGTATTAGTAATCGATTTTTCGAATGAGTTCTCTGTTTGCGGATAATGAAAATTGTAAACCATTGTGTGGCTTTTCTACTTAGCAGCAACAGCGGAATTGACACAAAATAACATTGTTGTAGTATGCACCATATCTGTGAAGCCTACCCAACCGATCTCCGCCACAACCCATTGTATTTAAGAAATCGATTGTAACTGCGGTAGCAGTTACATTGGCAGAACAGATGGATCCTTGGGTAAGCGCATTGGAGAGCATATACCAAAACGGATTGCTAAAATATCGACTCAACCAGCAGCCGAACGAGAAAAGGTATCTAAGCTGCCGGCATCATCGATCGCTAGACATCTACTCGAAACAGGCCATCAAGCTGACCCTAAGTCAACATTTACAGTTATCTATCGAAATGACAATACCAAAGTTTTGAGGTCTTCTGAAGCGGGGACACTTAACCGGCTTCACCCTATCCTATGTGTACAAAAACAATTAACAGTCTCCCTGAAGCTTCCTTGGGGCTCATGACCCTAAGGTCAAGCTCGTTGATCTGTTATTCTTGCGTCTACGTAATTTTCTTTGTGACCAGTTTCAAACCTTCGATTTCTCTGCCACGTGACTCATCTTTATGGTGTTAGTTTGCGAGTGAGCAGAAGACATAAAATGGTTCCATCTCGCAATACTAATCTTCTCAGTCTTTATTAGAATGATAAAGTGAACTCAGTGCTTTAAATATCCGTGTTAATTTTTGCAATGCCGCCGTTGCATTTCAAGATCTCTAAGACACACAGAAATTAAATATCAATCCCACTATAGAATACAATACAATGACGTGCAGCAAGAAACGGCGATGTTAGACCTTACATAATTCAACTTTAACGGCATTTTATTCTGCTTATTAATGTTACATTGTCGCTTCTATCGACAGCAAGACCCGTAATCAAACTTGAAAAAGTAAGTGCACTTCAAACACTAAGTTGACGCAGTAAGAAGGCATAGTTTACGATAAGTTAACATTTTGATTACTCTCACTAGTAGCGACACGATACAGGCGGTATAAATTACGCATTAATTACGATCCACCTTTAGTAACATAAACACAAAATATTGATGTGAATGACCTAATCAGGCAATCTGGTATTTTGTCATGGACATAATTGCGTCATTCATATCAATTATGTGTTTACCTTTGTTACTATGTGTAATCCGTTCTTTATGAATATTTTCCTCTGCCTGTCGCGACTGAGGAGAGAATTCGAAATGTTTTCATATCGCTACCTAAGTCTGCTTACTGCGGTAATGAAGCAAGACATCCGTTTACTAATCCAGTATATAAAGAATGGTTGCTTACTCACAAGTCGCGGATAAGATCAATCTGCTGATGTTACGTTTGCGTAATATACGCTGGAATATGCAACTATCGTTAATTACTTTTTTATTTTAATTGCAGCAACGAATTAGATAAATTACAAAACTACTTCAATGAGCAGGATGCTTCAGTAATAATTCCACGCTTCCCAATATAGCCTGCAATTTTTCGCATCCAAATAAACGTGGCCGCAGTACAGGTTCATCTTACCCAATCTATATTGGCCAACACATACCAAGACATCCTCGTTTATGCGTGCCAGAAAGCATAGTAACATTTCATTGTGCTGTATTTGCTCTTAGTTACTGACATTTAAATGTGTTTATTATGGTAAACTATTGGAGCTCCTTCTAACTCTACCCGTTCTATTCAAAAATAACTAAACAACCCGCGCCAGTTAAGCGTTTGGCTGCTATGTTTAATTTCCATTTGACTGACTGAGAACACGAGCGGTTTTTGTTTGCCTGTACACTTTAGGAACGGTTGGTTGAATATGTTCACTTAACCCGCAGTCTCCTTTACATGTGAAATGCATTTCCGTAGACACATGTGCGGTTGTTTCATAAACCAAAACAAATTATGCTAGGTGAACTGCATTTGCAAAGAAAATTTGTGTCGCTGTTTGCAGTGTTTGTAGCGTTCTCAATATTCCATCGGAATTTTAAGTAACTATTACATTGTATATTTATAATCGGTAGAACATTCGAATTCTGCAAATTTTGACTGTAGCTACAAACTGGTATTGGTCGGAGATACTACGATATAAATTAATGTGTAGCTTCAACCTAAAGAGGTAGTAGTATAATTAAAAATTGCCTACAATAGGCTCAGTCAGGCAATCATCGCACACCCAGAAAATAATAGAACTGCGGTTTCACCTTTCCGGCACTCGCCAACAGTGCGCATTCCTGTTTGGTACCTAACCATAAGAAAGTCCTTTGAACTCAGCAATCAGTAGCCGGCTCAAAATGGGCGCCATTACCTGAATTCGCCTCACTGCCTTGCTTTTCGGGTGTCGCTTACGTCAACTTCTCATTTCGGCTTAGGTAACCACGTGTTATCATGTTCTCGTAAAAAAGATGGACTGTTCTAAAAAGTGCTCATCTGATACCGTTTTTGCTTCTTGCATTAAAGCGAGTTATTCACAAGCCGAATTTTTGGCTAACAATCCTTCCTATCCTTTGTCTGATCCATGTGTTCGAAAATGCAATTGCGATTCCGGTTGCAATGTGAAGCATGAAGTTCAACCTATAGCTCTACTTCGACTACGATCCTCGTTGCGTCTGGCGTTTTCTAACTTACAGACACACACGTAGATTGGACAGCAAGCCTGTCAAGTGCGCACCCTATGGTCTGTCGATACGTATGCATGTTATCTTGCTAAAACCCTATTGTAGGCCTCTAACATTGCGCTTCCGCTGACATTCCCCACTGACCACGAAGTCAGATATTACCTGCTTATTTCTGAAGATCCAGTAGTAGCTTCAGCGGGTTTGACTTGTGCAGATATAGTACTATGTGGCAATGGCCAAGGCGGCACCATTGGACGGGTTCTCGATTAACATCCGCTTGTGTGTATTTTGGCTTCTTGTTTCATGTAGAATCAACAAGCGACGAGAGGAGAGATGCAACTGATGTTATCTCCGCGTACGATTCAACTGATTGTAGTAGTAGCTTGTTCAAGGAGGATTTCTATTGAGAACAACATCAGCCCTTGACTAACGCTAAAATTTGGATGTAGTTGTTCTTGCTGGGGATATTAATGTACGGGTTGTTTGCCTGTTATCACACGATGGTCACCTTGGTGGTCACAAGGCGTTTGAGGAGGACTGCGCTAAGAATGTAGACTTCCGTATTGTGTGTAGACAACAGTCTGTTTCTTTCAAGCTCCAACTTCAGGAATACGAAGAATCGTTCCGTAACCTGGTGACCACTTTAACCAACACATCAGTAGTCTCAAATAAATCACATTGCAATCAGCTTCACACAACATGGCAGCCTACGGTACTACATGTCCTTTCGATCGACCTTCACTACATTGGACTGTGCAAAAATCTGCATATGTTCCGGGGGTCCTCAAAAACGAAGCGTTGCGGGATTGATGTAAACAGATTAACAGATTTCTCGGTTCATGCGAGATAACTGTCTTCACTGACATATACATGCAGGTGTAATCCAGCGCAAGACATAGAGCACCACTGGACTTGTATACAGAAAGCAATGACAACTTCCGAACAGTCAGGCTGGGCATAGCTCAAAGTTCTTTAAACGATTGGCTATCTGCTCGTTCTCTGAAGCTGTTTGACTGCCGCAACATTAGCTCTGCAGCATCAGATTGCAACGAGCGTCTCTGCTCTGACAGACGGGTGTTAAAGCATAGCCTATTCAAAGATCGTAACGTATGGTTTTCTGCACCTGTACTAGGGATAGAGAGCGCTGCACTCTCTGGCAAACTCACAAGATTGACCAACTCATTCTGTCCACTGGTCTCAGGAACTCTTATGTCAATGTGGTTATTTGCAAGGTGGAGAGGTCTACGATCGTCAACTAACAGAAGCACTTGGACGGCTAGGCAGAGCACTTTCGTCGGCCATTCAACTGCATTCCACCGTCCATCAATGCATGCAGTACACCTTGTTTTCCCCTGGATCCAACCAGCGAAGAGGTAGTAAGCTTCGAGACTCGACGCTTGAAACAATTCAAGGCTTCCGGCTCAGAAGGACTCCCACCGGATCTGTTCAAGTACGGAGGCGTGGCTTACATAAACCAACTGACCTCGCTGTTCGCAAATATGTGGCATGAAGTAAATGTGACTTCTCTTGTGGCGAAGCATTTAGTACCGATTTTTAATAAAGTCGGAGTTCGTCGTAATTTAGTTGCTTTTAAGCTATTTTCGTCTATTCTGCTTCGTAGACCTTCTCCAGTACCCGAATCCTGATAAGGTGAAAAACAAGCTAGTTTCTGTTCCAGCCGTGGATGCGTGGACCAAATCTTTACGCTCCGCCAAATCCTGGAGCATCGACAAATTTAAACCAGTTCCACAGTCGTTGCATCCCTAGACATGCAGGTTGTATTTGACTCTGTTGATCGAAATTCTTTATGGCGTTGCTTGCTAAACACGCGTGCCAGCTAAGTACACCATCATCTTACGTGCACTTTGATTACCTACCTCCAGAAGAGGGAGAGTCTACGGAAAAATTATCTCGCCATTCATTGTGAAAACTGGTGTGCGACAAGGCTGCCCTATGCCTGATTTATGTTTAACTTCGTAATCAAGCAAGTCCTGTAGAGAGTTCTGTAACATTGCCAAAAAATCGGCTTTGTGCTCATACCGGGTGAACGGTCGACCGACGTAGAATATAGTGATGATATCGATTTACTTGTTGACGATCCACAGGGTATGCAACTCTTTCTAGATCGCCTAACGATTGAAGCATCTGCGTATGATATGAGCTTCACCACATCTAAGTGTAAAGTGTTGCTTTGGGATTGGCTCACACACGTCCCCGTCCTCATTCTTGAAGGCGCACTATTTAAACAGTAAGCTAGTTTCCTATACGTTGTGAGCTTTGTTTCTGCTGGCGGCACTATAGGCCAGGAAGCTTCTATTTGCATCGCTAAAGTTCGATCAACTATTGTCAATTTAAGGTACAGGTGGTGTCATCGCGAATTCTCACTCTAGCTATAGAGCAAAGTTTACATTGCCTCTGTTATTTTAGCCTTGTCGTATAGGTGAGAGTGTTGACAATTACGCGTGGAAGACACATGTCGACTTTCTGTCTTTGACAACGGTTGTTTTAGGATGATCGCTCATGTGTGGTGGCGAAAAGAAATTCACAGTGATGACGTTGGACGTCGCGCCTTAGAGAATGCGAGTATTCCCTTCAACAAACGGGTTTTGCTGCGCCTGTTAAGATGGCTTGGTCAAGTCCAAGGCATAGCACCTGAGCGTCTACTGCGTCGCGCTCTATTTGCTTGTCAAGGACGTGGCTGAAAAAGTGCGGTGGTCGGCATCTCACTTGACGATAGCATATTAAATTGCTGACTTCGCGTCTAGGCGCCGTCGGACCAGTAAGTCTTCAAAAAGTGAAGGGGTGCAAATGGTTTAACTCACTAGAAGACATGGCCCGCAACCTGAATTAATGGAAGAACTGTGTATAGAATGTTGCTAATTTCCATGTTAAATATCTCAAAAAGCGAAAATAAAAATGAAAATGAACAATTGACTGTGAAAACAAACCAAAAAGGTTTCGTTTACTGTTGTTTAATCGTACGTTCCTTTGATTCTCATTTATTTTTCGTTGACCCCTTGTGCGTTTCTTAAACAGCTAATATATATTTACTTTGATTCAGAAAATTAATGACAAAGAATTGAAAGGTTTTAACATTTAGCATTTAAAAATCAAAAATTATTCCTCTCCCGTGCGACAATAGCTGAGTTGTTGCGCACCTTCAACTAATGTGCCCCGTTGATGGTATTACTTCCACTCTGTCTATTATCCGCTAAATTCTGAAGCTTTTATGGATCTATGTATAACTGGTAGCCTGTTTATACGACTGCCACTGATGAGTATGATCAGCATGTATTTACTTAGGACAAGATATTATAGCTTTCCTATATAAACAGCGGTAAGAAGGATGGAAAACACCATATTAACTGCTACTGAGTTATCCAATATGAGCAGCGCCTGCTCAGGTATGCTGGATATCTTACTCACGCATGTGACATGCAATATTTTCTTCAGAGAAATCGAACGATGTATCTCGAATATTGTTGTGTGGTAACAAATTATATGGATGAGCTACAAAGACTAGATCGTTTAGTGGACGGTAATAGCCTTTTCAATCACCAGTATACACACACGTTAATATACAACGAGTACGTTTCTAATTTAATTCAAAAAGCAAGATTGGAAATGTACAGCAATAGGTGATAGATCCTGCTTTTTTTCCAAATCATCACTGTGCGTAAATTTTAAAGGCAACTATTCATGCTTATTCTTATACACCGGGAGGAGTGGACCAATAGTTTTTTGAAACAAAATGTGATACCTTTTAAAAGTAGACCATGTTTGCTATGCTTACTATTTCATCTCCGGTTATTTGTTTTCGTGAAACACAGATGAAATTGTACAAGAATAATGTCACAGCATCGATTGCCTTCCACATTTATATATAGTTGGTTTCTGACTATTTCGCAGATTTAGTGCCAATATTCGTTGCTGGTCTGTATGATCAGCCAACCGGCGCCGATTTCAATGGATACAAAACTAGCGCATGTAATAAATGCAATACCGCTGCAGCCATTTTATCCCGATGTATACCTATACATATATATATATACGATCATGGAAGTCGCTGGTACCAAACATTGGCATTCCGTACACAGACAGATAAGTCAAGAATAATACAATTTATGCAATAAGAGTACATCAGGTGGTAGCATGCCTGTAGCACATAAATTCCAAAAAGATCATTTTGTGATGCATTGAATGCAATGACGTCCGATACGTTTTAATTTTCCGTTTAAAAGTCGTGCTACGTTTTAATTATCAAATCGTTTTTCTTGTCTCAAAATCGAGTATATAAACGTCGCATAAACTAAGACATGCAACAGTGTTGAAACGGTAGATGTTAATAATAACATGCTGTAGTAGATATCAAAGTACCTTCGAACGAATTCGTAGGTACGTCACGGCCAGCAAAGCATTTTAGGCATTTAATGCTAGACTGGTATCTGTAATCCATTTTTTCTGGCTCTACAATTCCCTTACACCCAATTTTCTTGCTTGATGCCCAATTAAATCGCATGTAGTCTGATGCTGTTTCAGATAGCAGCTGTCCAACTATGAAATAACTTGCCTATTTGGATATACCTCGTACAACCCAACCAAATCAAGCAGTTATTAACCAATATCCCTCAGCAGTTAATTGTAAACTGGAAGCATTTATCCAGTCTACATATTTAATATACCAATTAGACCATCACTAAAACTGACAACTATTTATTTGCAGACCTTGGCGTTTAATCGACAGTCCTCACTATTATCAATTTTGTGCTAAAATATTGCTAACCATCGGATTTTCACCCGGTTGCTTGAAGTAATATTCGGTAGCAGAGCCAGCGCCGCTAAATCCAACTTATCATTGTTGAAGGCATTGACTATGCTAGCCATGGGAGCTTATTAAATTATGATTAGATCGATTTATTTTGTTTATATGCTTAGGATAGATGACATCAGTTACTCCAACCTTAGTTTTATTGCAGTCTATTTCATAAATGCCTTTGTACCGACATTATCCATAACTCTCCTAGTATTATTTTGTTTCTCAGCACACAACAACCCAGCAAATGCAGTAATGCTGCTCAGTTTTTATTACGTTTTATGTGAAGGCCAAATGAACATAAAGTAAAAAGTATTATTCGAGGTTTTTTCACTCTCGCCAAAAGTACTGGGATGCTTAAACCAGTTCTCATTTATGTAACTTACTAACATAGTTCCATATTCCACTTCAAATAATTGAGACATTATTAGTGGTGCATCAACAGAGACTTGATGTTGTGTTGCAGTATGTAAAGCTAAACCATCAGACAGCAAGCGGCCATGGTTCTTGATGGAACCACTTCGGACTGACTGAATTCAATTACGTCAAACAAGACTAAAGATAAGTAGAGAAATTGTAGCTGTGCTAGTCGACTAAAAGTTAGTGGTTTACGGAAATTAGCATACGTTGCTATATACACAGATTCGGGATCAGCATTTCCTTCTTTCATTTTTGCAATGTTTACCCATGTTTGTTAAAAATTATGCACGGTTTTCCTTTACTCACTGAAATATGTATGCCTGCTTATTCGTTTTAGGTAATGATTTTATTGCAAGAATTAACTGTGTTGGAATCGTTGCATATCGCACGTACTCGGTTCTCCAGTAATTTTAAATAACGCAATTTAATGATATGCAGAGGCAAACTTAAAAATGAGTACAACGTGCGCGAAGTATAATGTCGGCTTATTATTAAGTGCACCCATGACGTTCAAGTCTCTAATATGCACCAATAAATGAGAATCACATTCCCCTATTTTCACGTGAGTGCTACTCTACTACATGTGTGGTTACCGTCAAGAATGGCATCAGAATATCGTAACATGAAGGAAAATATGCAGGTAAGAAAAGAAAGCGTCCAAGATGCGCTTATGAACAGCTGGTTTATTAAACAACTAGTGGGTCATATAAGGCGAATTAGTACGAAATGGACTAACGCTCTAAGTGATTAATGGATAATTGCTTAAAACTTATAGGGGAAATGGAAATACAACAAATACTAATAAAGACGCTTTGGTAAGTATATACATTTTGGTCAAAAGTGAACCATTTTTTTCAGTTTAGAGCCCAGCATTAAGGATCACCTTGCTCAGTTTATACATGAATTTCTGATGGTGGCTACAACCGGTAGACAGAAGTGAATGATCTATAGATTTATCTGATGCTGGTATAGAAACAAATTTATAAAACTAAATTTTTATGTCGTTAAAAATCAGCCTAGACTAGTACGCCAAAAACTAACTCTGGAATAGCGTTGATACAACAAATATTTTTTAGCATAAACCATTCTTTCGCATTAAGTATGTGATGCAACTCATGGTTTCGATAACGTCTGACTTTTCCCATTATATTTTAGGAATAAGTATTTCCGTTTCCTCAAATGCAAATACACCGCCAAACGCCCTGCGGCAAAGCGTGTTTTAACGCCGAACCTAAAATGACGACCTATATGTACGTTAATATTTTCCTCCGTCCTTATACACACTGGAAATCAGTGCACTGATGGAAACCAAAGCGTGCTCCGACGCTATTACGAATTTGTGTTAATAACTAACATGGTCAGAATGATTGCAATAGAAAGCGTAGCATTCCTTATGGTGAGCCTGTGCTATAGGTCACTTGTAAAATTGTAACCGCGGTGGGAACTGCTCGTTAGAATTTTATGCAACCGCATTTAGCATGTTTTTATTACAAACAAAGGATCAGTAATTCATTTAGTTTGTGTCGTATTTCTAGTCATAGTTTTCAAAGTCCAGCTAATTGTAGGGAAATATGCCAGTTACAATCCGGATACATTAAACGAGTGTGCGACTTTATTATTTTGATAAAATATACGTGTACACCTAGCCTGTGGTTAAGCATACCTTGAATTCGACGTGAAAGTGACTAATCCTATATTGTCTTCTCCAAACCGAATAGCAAGTATAGAAGGTTACGCATTTCTGTGTCGATCGACTAGCCTCTGCGTAGCAATAAGTCACTGATGGTAATAACGTAGCTGCTTAAAACATCCATATGGCCAAATCAGGTATTTAGGCTAGGTTCCGTCTGGACTCTTTCCTGTAATCCGTAACACCAATTTGGATGCATTTTTCAGTGAAAAGGTTTAAGCAGGTTTTTAACTTTGTCTTATGGCTACAGAAATGTAACTAGTTTCCGGCCTACACAGGTTACGATCTTTTACAAAACAAAAAGCAGTTGAAAACTACAATCTTTGATTTCGAACTTAAGAAAACTTGTTCAATATTCAATGAACCAAAAATGTTATATCAAAAATGTTCAGCGCATCTCTATGTCAACACATTTTAACAACACCCAAGTTGATAAGGATAACACAATCACAACATCGTTAGAAACATATGGTATATTCCGAGCATCGTGATTCACAACTAGTCAAAGATCTCATAAAATGCATGCAGTTACCAGAATTTTGGCATATTTAATGGAAAGACATAATGCTCTAGGTTGCGTGCCAACGAAATTGAATACAACAGCATGTGAAGCTAATCTATTTAAAATAACATGTCAAGGAAAAGATGGACCATTCATCGCAACTAGAATCAGGCAGATAGCCAAACACACATTTCTAGCTAGCCGCACCGTTTTACTGTGAACCAAAAACTTCAAACATCCGCCAA
>OX104060.1:65624446-65666066 GCA_944474145.2 Dicrocoelium dendriticum | reverse complement strand
TAGGGCCCTGTATTCAGGCTCATTTCTCGGTGGACGCGAAACCTACCTCTTGTGTTCTGCTATCCTGGTGCGTAGCTCTCTCGCTGTTTGCCCTATATACACTTGTTCACAGTCTTTGCAATTGATTTTATAAACACAATTTGTTGTCCTGTCTCTTGGAAGTGGATCCTTCAAACGCACAAGTGTTGAATGGAGCGTTTGACCCTTTCGAGAAATCACTCTTATTTTTTCCCTGTTTAGTACTCGTCTGATTGCTTCTGAGGTTCCCTTTTTATAGGGGATTCCCACCGTCCCAATCCACTCCGTTGTGCATCGTGGAGGTGGATTTAGAGCTCCCTGTAATTGGCGTTTCACTAACCGCCTCGGGTATCCACTGTCTACTAATTTGCTCACCGTCTCCTTACGAGCGGCCTTCTTGTCCTCCTCCTATGTACACAGAGTCTGGGCTCTGTGAAACAGTATGCCTTAGGATGTCGTATTTCACTTTCAAGTCGAGACTGTACTCTCGGGAACGGGGACTTGCCATGGGGTCACAAATATCCCCCGTATTGGCAAATCTATATATGGAAGACTTTGAGAGAAAGGCGCTGACAAACAGCACTAGTTCACCAACGATTTGGTGGCGCTACGTGGATGATACGTTTGTGACTATAAAGCGAGATATGAAGGATGCGTTTCTAGATCATCTGAACTCCATTAATGGTAACATAAACTTTACTATGGAACTGGAATCTTGCAGTGGCTCACTGCCATTCCTCGATTGCCTAGTCCACAGGAACGGTGGACGGCTAAAGACGACGATATATCGCAAGCCGACTGATACGGACGGAGTGCTCCCTTACAGTTCGGGTTATCCAAAACAGGTCTATGCTGCCATCGCATCCGCTCTGTTTCACAGAGCACAGACTCTGTGTACAGAGGAGGAGGACAAGAAGGCTGCTCGTAAGGAGACGGTGAGCAAATTAGTAGACAGTGGATACCCGAGGCGGTTAGTGAAACGCCAATTACAGTGAGCTCTAAATCCACCTCCACGATGCACAACGGAGTGGATTGGGACGGTGGGAATCCCCTATAAAAAGGGAACCTCAGAAGCAATCAGACGAGTACTAAACAGGGAAAAAATAAGAGTGGTTTCTCGAAAGGGTCAAACGCTCCATTCAACACTTGTGCGTTTGAAGGATCCACTTCCAAGAGACAGGACAACAAATTGTGTTTATAAAATCAATTGCAAAGACTGTGAACAAGTGTATATAGGGCAAACAGCGAGAGAGCTACGCACCAGGATAGCAGAACACAAGAGGTAGGTTTCGCGTCCACCGAGAAATGAGCCTGAATACAGGGCCCTAGTAAAACATTCAGCGGTGGCCGTAATGCGCTAGAGGCAGGACTCGCGATTGATTGGGAAAATGTCGAGATACTTAGGAGGGGATTACCAGCAACAAACCAAAGGTTCATTGCTAAAGCGACCGAGATTACTAAGACTAATAACTGTGTGAACAGAACGGGCGGGTTGGAGTTATCGAAAGCGTGGCGGGCTGCGTTAACCCGGTCAGTCAATAAAGGTGTCGGCGGACGAACTCAGGTCGGAGCGTGAATCAGCTGCTGCCAGAAAGGAATGCCTCACATGTGAACGACCGATGACGTGGATCAATGAGAAACGCTCGCTGCTTGTTATTTCACTAACGTGACCAATTGACCTATTGACCTGTAGCACTATTATCCAATGGTTCATGTTTTTTGTCTTGCAACCTTCCCATAAAAAGCTACGCCAATTTTGTACCAATTCACCTGGCCTGAAGAAGCTCTTTTGTCAAGGGCGAAACGTTGCCACAATGAAACCCTACCAAAACCGATTTGTATACAAAACCTTCTGAAAACATGAAATCACAATCGGTTCCAAACCTATTCCAATATATTGAACTTGGGATTTTTTGTACATGTAGGAAAGTGTTTGGTTATTAGAGAAGATCAGAGGCACTTGTAGCTAAGATGGGAGATTGTGCCGATCATAATATAGTCGGCCGCTAGCTGTCTTATTGTGGTAATCTCTGCGTGCGGTTTGGAGTTTGGTTCTATGGAAGGGTGAATAGCCCCTCTGACGATACAGTTTGCACATTGTATGGATTGGCTGCAGGATGGATGGCTGAAACATTGCACCGAACGTTCCTC
Source organism: Dicrocoelium dendriticum (assembly GCA_944474145.2). Taxonomy (NCBI): domain Eukaryota; kingdom Metazoa; phylum Platyhelminthes; class Trematoda; order Plagiorchiida; family Dicrocoeliidae; genus Dicrocoelium; species Dicrocoelium dendriticum. The sequence continues at coordinate 65,663,897 of OX104060.1, read as the reverse complement.
ACTTCTTTCAGACTTGCTTCCAGGGTGAATTCCGGATAAGCTCACTAATTTTTTCGCTTGCTGCGTTGGTGTTTTAAGTTTGCCGACAATTTCCTACGCCGCCTTTGACAGCAGCTCGGTTGGCAGTCTGTTCCGATGTAAACGTTAGCGTTCCAATAACGTAAGTGCCACATGCTTAGTTTGTAGCACAAACATAATTATCCTCAGGCCGCAAATTATACAGCTTTTTGACATTGAAAGCCTCGAGAGCGAAGTAGCTACAACACCATCCAAGCGCAGGGTTTCATGAATACAGCGTCACTGCTCTTGTTAGTGAGCATTTGCATTGCATTCCTTGTGTTCATAAGACTGAGAGAGGCCGTGGATAAAAATGGTTCTGCCTGCGTTGTTTAGTCGGAACTTTTCGAATCTTTGCCTCGCTTACATGCGCTTGTCCCATGGAACGTCTGGAAAGACACGGACCAAACCGATTTCTTTCTGAGGACGAGTAGTCAAAAGAAACGCTGTTTCCACCTCATCGACAGAGTTGAGCACAACTCGAAGAATCCTGGCTAAGTCATAATGCTTAGAATTTGCGTTACGAGTGATCCTATTCAATTTTCAATGTTTAGTCAAGATAACGAGGAGGTTACGTATGGTGTTCCATTCGCCCAGATCCCCTACCTGTTTCCCCTTCAATGAATTCGTTTTGGACTAGATCGTTTGTACCTTTTATATATACAGCATCCACCTCTTTCTTAGTGTCTTTCCTTGGAGTGTGGACCGTAGTTGGGGGACCATCGATTTGCTGTGCATCCGTGCAGTGTTGTCTTTCAAGTTAGTTATGGGTGTGGCAAAAGAAAGAGCAGCGTCTGATGTAGGAGTGCATTTTGATGCAACAACGGCTCTGCTGCCACTGGTATTTGCACGTTTCCTGGGTTTCAGCGAAGTCTGGTTTCAAAAGTGGGTTTGGGGGAAATTGCCGTAAGTGGGCTAAGGGTGAAGTGTTCGGGAACGCTTGGACAAGTTGGATTATTTGCAGCGTTTGCAGGACCAACTGTGTTAGTGTAGCGTTCGGCGATTTGATTTGGCTCGCATTAGAGTTGGTTGGAGTGGCCTGTGTCAGACATTCTGCTATGCTTATTCCTACGGAAGCTTTTTGGTGCTTATCATATTCCAAACTAAGTCTGCAAACCTTTCATACTTCTGGGATAGTGCAATTACGATTTTAACTAGTGGGGCAATATTACACGGCATAGAACCAAAATGAGTCAGGCTTACTTCTGACCAGTATGCACTCGCTTTGTGTGATTTTCCGTATTTAACACAAAAAGGAGTTGGATATTTTTGGAAAAAGCCCTATTTTGTCTATCTAATTGCACATTCCCCAGGCGCATTTAGGCACCGTGGCTGAGTTAGTATCGACCATCAGGGCATGCGAACGTGTGACGGTGATTCCTGCGCAGGACAATGGATTGATTTATCCGGCGTCATGGTCAGCCGCAGTGAAAGTTTTCTGTCCTAATGCCTCAATCTCTTGCGGCCGCGCGCAGGTAGTTGGCTTTAGTTGTACGCACAGAAGCACACGAATGCGCAGAGGGCATTGTTCGGTCACTTTGCACGACGATCCACGAGGGGCGTTGCTAAGCTACCTTAACAGTCTCTGATGCGATGACATTATGGTCTGGAGCTTTCAGGTTATATATTACTCCCGATGTTACTTTGACTACCACCTATGGATTATAGCTATCGAGTTGACTATTCAAGCAAGCCAGTAATCAGATGGCGGTTTAACTTTTCGCTGAGCTTGGCAATTTTTTGCAAAACGTTTCGTCACGAATCGAGGTGACATCATCGGTGTATAGTTGAGTGGCTTGCGGTAGCGTGGAATAGGGTGGATCGGTGAGTTTGCCCAGGCTCCTCTTCGCTATTCCACGCCACTGCACCCTACTCAACTACGCATGAATGAAGTCACCTCGATTAGTGACGAAATCTTTGCAACAAACTTGCCAAGCTCGGTCAACGGTTTAATCGCCGTCTGAATAATTTGAGCTACCAGTCTTCAACTCTGTAGACGAGCCAGTAATCAATTTATTTCCCTAATCTGACGCTAACAGCATGTGGTCTCTGCAATGTAAATGTATGGTCCGATGTGATTTTACTCGAAGATAGTTCTTAACTGTCCATTCATTTGGTCCTGTTGTTCTTACCGGAATTAGGAGCTTGGTCCTCTTTGAGCGATAGGCACAAATAATCTCGGTCTTCTGACGTTTTAGAAATGTGCTTTTGCGCTTGACTGGTCTGAGCTAGGAACAGCCAAGACTAGACCTTCTTTACATAGGGTCTGTAACTTTTAAGGAATGGTCTAAAGCAAACGCATGGAGGCCAATGTTTTCTGTTGTCTTGCCACGCTTGGATTGCCGTTGTTACTATCTCGGGTTCGGCCAAGCTACTTTTCACAGATTTTGGCCAGCTGCGTTTGTAGTTTGCGTAGGCCTCTAAACGGGTGACGTCAATGACGACGACATTTTGCATGTTATAGAGCTCTCTGATGCACCTTCACCCTTGGATGTCGTGCCTTTGCCGTTAACTGTTATGGGCATGTCTTAATTCTGATAAACCAGGAAATAGTGCCACTTCCTTCGTCTCAATTTGACGTCATAATTTGAGGTCAGACTTCCGCTTCGGTCGTTCTGCCCATGGCTTGTCCAGAAGAAGGCAACCACTGACAGAAGATTTCACTGCAATGCTAAGAGAATAGCATTCAGGTTCCGTAATTTGTCAAATGTTACTCGCGTTGACCGAGGTTCCCTAATGTGTGAAAATGCTGGATTTCGTGAAAAGCGAGTAAGACTAGTTGGAAGAACTTGAGCACGAATGCACAAGTTAAATCAATCCTTCGGTTTCGCACTTCTATTTATGTACCTTGTAAATATTCACTGTTGGTTGCTGGAATCTTTGAACATATCATTCTTACGCTTTTTGGTTGCGTAGTAAATGTTTGTTTTGCGGTTCCGTGTGGACGCAGATCTGTCGTGTGGGAGTATTTGGCTTGTCTTCCACGGAAGACATGCCAAAGCTAAGGCCATAGTGTTTACTTGCGAAGCCGTTAGTTGCAATATATTTAGTGGTCATGGGATGTTACGCAGATAAGGGCAAAAGGAATCGTGCACTTTCTGCGTAATCGGAAGTTTTGTATTATTTCCTGAGCATTGAGAGTCCATTCATAGTTTCTGTCTTCAGTGCTGCTGGTCACTAATTATTGTACCCGTGGCTGGACTGTGTACCATTTTTACTGGAGTGGTTTTGTCTTTTAACAGTTTCTTTTTGACCTACGGAGGAAACAATCAAATTTTGCCACCTCGCAGGCGTTTGAACAATCAGAATTATGGGACTGTCTGAACATACGTCTTAGAAGCACAAAGTATCTAGCGATAGGCTGTTACTTGCCTTAAGTTTAATATTCCCACTGTTTGCGTCATAGGAATTGGCACTGTGCGAAAATGCTCTTTTCGACCTCTTCTCTGTTTCCCGCTTGTCTGAGATACGGCTGCTCTTGGGTTTGTCGTTCACTAGATTGCCTGTCGAGAAACTTCTCCGGCCCATGGCTCTATGGTTCGTATTCACATTTAGTTTGCACTGGTCGCGAAAATGGTGCTCCTTCAGTTGTCTGCTCCGATCAGCGGGAACCGTGTCGGCGGGTGCAACAGTGGACAAAAGCACGCAGGCTTTGTACAGTGAAGTGCTCTTAAAAATACAGCAATAAATGGGAGGCGATAAAATAGCTTGTATTTTCTGTATACAGCGGCGCACATAGCAAAACTATGTCTTGTCCGGTAGCCTTACAGAAACTCTGTTGCATGGTTTTTTCAAAGTACTGATGAAACGTAAATAAGCGCAGTATCACGCCTTAGCCTTAGTGAATATACTTCCGAAAACTTGATTTGTTTTATCATTCCAAATTACAGCGCAAAATGATGCGAAATGATAACATGCAATTTTGCCGCGAATTACCTATAACGTTGAGGAGGACACATGTAAGTATAACGCATGTGCACGGTATTAAAGCATTTATTAAAATGTTTGTGTGCTTTAGTGGATTAAACGCTTTAGTGACGTAAAGGAAGGTGTCGAGCATGGGGCACTTTCCATTCCACCGTCAATAAGCGTACTCCCCGACAACATCGAGCTATTACCACTGGGGCTTGGAGATAAACGGTGACTCACTTTGATAATGATAAATGAATAGCTGAAGATAAGCAAGGGCAGTGTAAGCAGTATAATTGACGAACATTAAAATAACTGGAAATTTGTGCACCGTTTTTACCACACAAGCTAACAGATGACCAAGGGTAACCTCTGACCATTTCATGCATATGTCTGACCGGAGTCCGTGGTAGTCAACTTTAACGATGACCGCAACGTGACTGCTCGTTAACACCCTGATTTTCTCCAGCTTTTGCGCATACAAATGTTTTTTAGTTTCCTGGCTTTAGATTAGTGTTGAAGGTTTTACGCTTCACAGGCGTTACCAATAACCAACAAAGTGATACTGAGGTGCTTCCAGCGACGCCACAAGTAGTTTTGCTGACACTTTCTAACTGTTTTACTACAAATTTCAAAAGTGTGTGGGTGCTAGTGGTGCTTAATGTAATGACGAGTAACAAGTTTCTTTGAAACGTTCTCACTGTTGTCCCAAACCTTTCTCTAAACTTATCAGATAGACAAACAATTGTGCAACAGTGGAACAATTAGTGGAAAAGCAGACGGCCAATATTTTACACACATTTTTCAGTTTCCTATTTTGTTGTGTTTTTTTTGTTTTCCAAGTATTACTAACATGGTCAGCTTGACAAGTTCATTATTGTTTAGTGAAAAGGAACGGTGACATCAAATGGTAGTGTCATCTCATCATCCTATCTTGATAACCAGCAGTTTTCAAAATAATATTTAGCTCCGATAGCGCGAAGTGAGGTATCAATTGCTGCTAGGTTTCCTATGGAGACTTTATTACAGCTATTTTGATTTTATACTCTCATGGTCCCACTTACGATGATCATTATAAATAGCATATTTTTTAGGTTTTCCGATTAAAGCAACTAATTTATGTAAAAGGATTAACATGTAAATTTAGGAAATAAGGATATTTCTTCAGATGTTCCAGTGGTGCACAATGAGATCGGCTCTCACTAGGATTCATTTACTCCACTGAATTAGTACAAGTTCTGGGACCATCTATAGGTTAAAACCTTTAAGCAATGCTATCAGTTTAGAAGATGTGAATTAAAATACCCAGCATAGTTCAGCGAGAATTAAGTTGTTGAAAATCATCGTGGACCAACACACTCTAAGTAAAATGTATTCTTCATTGAGTGACTTTCTATCACGAGGAGTGGTGATATACTTCACATTGTTTGACAGTAGAATCCAACCAGTTAACCGTGTACTCCTAGATTAAACGCCTGTTAGATAATCTGTTTCGCAAAGTCAGTGCTTTTAGTGTTGGTCTACAACGCGTTGTTGATGGTTAATGCTTATCCGGAAGATTCGTTTGGACGAACTTGCGTGGCTTTAGTAGTAAGGACTGAATTACAAAAATTCGTTTCACGCTAATTACCAATTTTGTGATAACAGGCACGATAAACAAGTGGGGACTTGGCAGCCGACAGTGGGGCACTTTGAACTACTGCGTTTATTAGATGCCTAGTGCAAAACGGGGCATGTTTTCGGAGATAACTTGGATCAAATTGTTGCTCAATATAGCGCACTCGATAGAAGTAATCGTTTACCAAGCCGACGAAATGCGATGCTCTAAAAATCAGTCTTATGTGACACGTTTTACAGGTTCAGTTCCAAACAGCTTTGCGAGAGACTATCTATTAAACCCACTGCCATGCTTATGCCAATTTCAGTTCCGTTGTTACGTTGTTTTCCTTCACATTTTTCTGATACATGTTGGGGCACCTCCTCATGTCTATGAAGGATCATCCCTTAGTTTCGTGCGTCGAGTAGATTGTATGTTCTTAAATTCAACAGTTAGATACTATACCGTTTCTACGGTGGGACTCAGAATTACGAAGCACTATCATACATTTGTGATGATATGCTTATCGTCATTTGATGTACAGAAATGGTGCGCTCTGCCAACTTTCGGGTCTTAAAAAAGAAAAGGAGGGTACTGATGTTAAAATCTGATTCAGACCGAACTGTATTTTTCAGTTTGTAACCTTCGATAGCCAGATTCAGGACGTCTCTTATGGAATGCATAGTTACCTGCGTTTTCTTTATACATGGTTGTTCATAAAAATATAAAAATAGCAAGATTCTGCAATCATTTAATGGAATCTCCACATAAAGATGATTAAGGCATTCTCACCTGCTGTTCTCATAAGTTGCTTGATGTAATTGCTTTGCGTGCAAAATGAAGCAATGTGCCAGACCATTCGTTTCCAAGAGAAAGGGTCAGCAACGTACACAAGGTAAGTCGAAAGAAGACCTAAGCTCAGTTTCCTTGCAGATATTGGTTTCTAGTCTCTGATTGGCTGGATTTGGAGTAATTAGAGCAGTCAGCAATTCTCCGTTAGCTACCTGCTCTGGAATTACGGAAGGAAATACCGCGCTCTACTTTACGCTGCACAAGAGTGTATGTCGACATTATGGTCTGTACACGATATTATTATGTAGAATGTGCTTTAAATGCCTCGTGGACAGCCTGCTCTAAGTTTAGATAACGCACTTGTCAATCACATTAAACTCAGGACCACATTTGCAATCCTGATGTTTAGACCCTTCCCTTCATGATATTACATATTTCACGCTCTCTAGATCTCACTGCTACCCACTTTAGAATCAATGGATACGAATTTGAACATATTAATAAGAATATAGCTAAGATAACAAAACTTCAGCGGATCTTGTTTAGAACATAGCGGTGGCACCAGTAGAAACCAAATTGGTACTGCATATCGTGCTGGAAACGGTCCAAGAAATACATATATGTAACTTCGTATATCTGTAAGAGAACGATCCGAGAATATAAGTATTTCTTGTAGAAATAAATGCAAACTTCGCTTATACTTTCGAAAATAGATTTCAATGGAGGCATCGAAAAGATGTTACTCTATTGTGAGGATCGTCAGCCTTGCATATGGTTGAAGTAGCCGCATTCACACTGGAATATTTTTGGACGGAAACCCAGACTAAATGTTACATACAAATAAGTAGGTAACTTTGTCTTGATTTTTCAACTTCATGCGAGATAGTTTTGTTGCCAGGAATTTGGGATCGAAGTTTGCTGTCCACATTAGCAGTGCGTGGATAAGTATCTGGATACCTTTCTGATCTGAGGATATATAAAATATTGGGAACACAATTGTGTAGCAGGAGAAACAGTTTTGGAAAAAGCAAGGTGTGATTTTCACGTAATTTAGTTTGCTATTACACATCGATTCTCGCCTTTTACACTCTGATATTGGGTAACAATAACACGCATTACTTGACAACAATTCTCATGTACAAGAAGCTTACGAAGTTGTTTGGTCAGGTGCAAATATTGCACTCGGAAAGTTGAGCGACGAACTTGTTTAACTAATGTTCTTTGTAGTTGTATATTTTTAGTTTAATCAACGCGTTGTTGATATAGCAGAATAATTCTTGGAAACCAGCTAGCCATAAAGTTAAAAATGTTATGCAGCCAGCGTGGCCCAAATACCGTAGTTCTGTGAAAAATATTATAATTTCCAAACTAGATTTCGAATCGGTATTGTTGAAAATTTTGCATTGACATACTGATGGCTTAGTAATTGGCTGAGTTCGAAGCGAACTGTCAAATGTTTGTACAAATTGCTTGCATTCGTCGAAACTTCGCAGGAAGCACTCATGCGGTAATTAACCTACTAGCAGACAAAATTCCCAATCAGTAGACCGGTTCGTTTTTCAACCATATTTGTTCACGAAATGTGTATGCGAACGAGGAAGGGAGGTCGCCCAGACGAATCTAAGGTACAACTGCAATTGAGGTAATGTAGCCTAAATAACTTCGAAAAGGCTCGCTCCCGCCTGGCAAGTAACTATCGCAGCTAGGTAGACGTTTACGAACTTAGGTCTGGCCGACCTCAGATCGCAACTCCACATGTACCTAGGTAAAATTTCTTTGCCGTGGTCGGTATATACCTCTGCGCGAAGGTACAAATAGATTATTGCGCATAGAGTTATGGGTCAAATAATGAGGATATGTTCGATGGGTGGAAGAGAAATATTAATACTCGCGCGTTATTCTAAAGTAAATTTCACTGATCAAACCATGACATCGCCTTCCATTTGTACGAGGCGCATAGTGCTTGTTACACTAGGCTATTACGTGCGAGTTAAAATAAAATTCACCAAGTAAATTTGTCAGATCCTTACACATTTAAGCATTCGGAACACTACACTCTAGTTAACACAGTTCTTTAACAAAATGACTGATTGTGCTACACTTAAGCTCTAATTCACTTCCACCATTTAGGCTTCCCTAATGGTTCATAAATCATACGCAGGGAATGTTAGAGATTGAAAACGAATCATGTCAGGCAAGGAAAATTTGGTCAATTACAAAGGCCCACAGGGACGTTGAACGAACTTAAACACCATGATAAGCGCGATGCGATACACGCAAAAGCTTTCGCAATGCAAATCATTCCGGTTTGTTTACCTGCAAGTGCAGTGGTATGTATGGCCATAAGCTCTGACGTGCTGACGCACCAGTGACCGACACTATGTTATACAACCGAATAAACAAAGGTTGCGGGGAATCTGCGGTGAAGAAGGATGCTCTCCACATGCAACACCCAGCAGCTAATGGTATATGACGCTCTATTACTTGGTCATAACGAAGCATCAGCAACAACAGAGAGGATGTAGTAAGCCTAAGTTTGGAGTTCCTTTGGGTTTAAAAGATGTTGCAATACCGGCACAGCTGACTTGATTTTGGGTCACGTTCTACGTTCAGAAGAACACTCACCTCTAACCGTGCAGCTGCAAGGCACGTAGATTATTCCAAAGATAATCGCTGGAAAAGATGTAACAAGTGCGTCCACAAAGGCAAAAATCATGAACAATTTAGCCTGTACATTCACCTAGATATGCAACGCTATAGACCTTTTGCCTGATCTCACCGAAGGTGAATATTATTCTTTCCCCTTTATTATCATCATCATTACACGTTAGCTGGAGGTAGAAAACACCTCAGCTATTGTGCCGCAATACAAAAGGCAAGAAAAGAAAAAACAAACAAACAGTGGCACGCCCGCTGAGTCCCTAGTAACGGATGGACATCGTTCCGGAGAGCTAACAGTTGGCTGCCGTAAAAGAAAGTCATATTATGCCTAACGCTTGAGATCGTGATTGGAGGGGGATGCTAAACAGGAGGGGGATGGACAAAGGAACTCACAACACAAACGCCATTGGGGCCGGCTCCTAGCCATATCAGCAAGTGTGTCCAGCCAAACGTGTTCACCGTCCTTAGGACCCCAGCAAGGCAGTCGGGATGCACCAACCGACGCCAACTTCGAAGTGAGGGTTTTCATTTCTCGCGACCAAGTCATCACTTGGCCTCCCCTCCTCCTCTTCCAACCACACCCACAACGCGCAAACAATGCACGTCGTTGGAGTCGGTGTGGTGGCATGCGCAAGACGTGGCCCAGCCATCGGAGCCTGGTGCGTGATATAATCGTGCTGAGCGGTTCACTCGCTCTTCCTGCACCAAATACGCGACGTCGAACACGCTCATTGCTCACGCGGTGTTCCCACCAGACATGAGCTAAGCTGCGAAGGCAGCGATGATCGAACGTGACGAGTCTCTTCATGTCTGTCGACCTGATGGGCCAGGTTTCACATCCATATAGGAGAGTTGAACGGACGGCTGCGTTGTAAACTCTGCCCTTGAGGGCGAGAGTAATATCGCGTCTGCGCCACAGGTGGCGGAGATTGGCAAAAGCACCTCGAGCTTTTGCTATCCGGTTCGTAACCTCATCTTCAATCCCACGGGTGCTAATATAGCTGCCCAGGTACTTGAATTCCTGAACGACTTCTAGCAGATCACCACCAAGAGTTAGCGCAGGATTGGGTCCCTGCCAATCTTGGAGAAGTACTTTGCATTTTGATGGAGCAAAGCATAGCCCAAAACGACTGACAGGCAGTGCTAATCGGTTCAGTGCTGTTTGGCATGTTTGGGAGCCTTCACAGATTAGGGCAATATCGTCTGCATACTCCAAGTCAAGAAGTCGCTCACCAGGGAGTAGCTCCACACCTTCTAGGTCGTGTCCAGCGAACGCTGTTTCCATGACTTCATCAATAGCGAAGTTGAAGAGGAAAGGTGACAGCGGGCATCCTTGTCTCACACCGCTGGTGATACTGAAGGGTGGCGAGAGTTTACCATAAACCCTCACCCTGCCCGAACTATGTGCGTACAGCGCTTTGATAATGTTTACATATTGATCAGGCACACCTTTCCTTAACAGACAGTCCCAAAGGGCACATCGATCGACTGAGTCGAAGGCACCTTTTATGTCAAGAAACACGACAACGGTGGGTCGCCAATAAACATGGCGGTGCTCCAACACTTGACGCAGTGTGAAGATGTGGTCGATGCAGCCCCGACCTCGACGAAATCCGGCTTGCTCTTCACGAATTTGGCTTTCACGAGTGCCAGTCAGTCTGTGGAGAATGAGAGAGGCAAGCAATTTAGAGGCAATCGAAATCAGACTGATCCCTCTATGATTGCCACATACCAAACGGGAGCCTCCCTTGAAAATTGGGACAATGACGGAGCGGTTCCAGTCTGTCGGGACTGTCTCCTGCTCCCAAAGTTTTACTAGCAACTCGTGTAGATCACCTATTAGAGCAGGTCCACCGAACTTGAAGAGGGCTGGAGGAATAGTATCTGCTCCTGCGGCCTTTTGCAATTTCAACAGCCCGATCTCACGTTCGACTTCAGCGCGTGAGGTGCGGATCCAGGGAGACGGCCCAAGGAGAAGGGCGTTCAATGCCCGAAGAAAGTGATAACTCAGGTTGGTTAAATTGCATAGCAAAGTGTTCAGCCCAACGCTCCAAGCGTTTTGACAGGCTGTGGATCATCTGCCCACTCTCGTCGCGTATGGTCTCGCTAACACCACGTCTCCTGCTGCCTGTTGCCCGTATCAGACGGTACAACTTACGATGATTACCAATGGCAGCGGCTGTTTCCATTTCAGATGCACGATGAGACCACCAGGTTTCGCGGTCCTTCTTTAGGCTAGCACGTAGTTTCGCCCTGAGATTTTTGCGAGATTCATTGTATTCGCTTCCAGCCGGAATACGTCGGCGAGCATCCATAAGTTCCAGAGACTGTGTAGAGACCCAATGTCCGGTTTGGCAATTTGTTTTGCCACATGAAGACATGCCTGCTAATAGCAACGCTTGACGAGTGTGCGACCAGTGATCTTCAACGGTGTTTACTGGGCGCTTACTCAGCCCAGATGTCAGCGCATCTTGGTACACATTCAGAACATCTGGCTTCGCCAGCTGGCTAGTGTCAATCCGTTCACATCGACGTTGCGGACGTCCACCGAAGCGCATCAGGAGGTCCGCACAGACAAGTGCGTGGTCAGAGTCCACGCTCGTGCTCCAAATCGAGCGACAGTTTTGGACACAGCCTCTCCAGCGGTAACTGATCGCGATATGATCGATTTGCGTCCATGACTGGCCCGAGGCTGGTGGCCGCCAAGTCACACTTCTGCGGGTGCTGTGTCGAAAATTAGTGCTCGCGAGAAACAGGCGAGCATCTTCACACAGCTGGAGCAATCGCTCACCATTATCATTACGGGAGCCTACACCATGTTGGCCGCCCAGATGAAGCTCATCAGAGGACAATTTTCCGATTTAGGCGTTTAGATCGCCAGCCAACACCACAGTATCCGTGCTTCTTCTGTAACGAAGGAGCTCGTGAAGTTGCTGGTAGAAATCATCTTTTACCGAATCAGTGCTACAGTTTGTAGGGGCGTAGGCCGCAATGACAAACAGGCAACGTTTGTCCCCGCGCGACTTCGAAGCACGGAACGAACCAGCTAATCTAACGGCGCACATCCTACTGTTTACTAGGATCCAATCAAGCAGGGCAGCTTCAGCACGGGGACTCAAAACAATGCCGACGCCGGCTTGACCGGCATTTGAAGCTCCATCATCGCCAGATAGGCGCAATGAGAATGTGCCGCCAGTGTCGCATGTGGGGGATCTCAGGGTAAGCACGGAGCTCAAATCTTGCAGGCGGGTTTCTGATAAACAACAAATATCGATCTATAGGGTCTCTAGTGTGCGGGCAAGTGCTGCCTGTTGGCCAATCTGCAGCAAAGTGCGCACGTTGAGGCATGCCAATCTTAGCGAGACACGAGGACTCCAAAAGGAAACGGATGAACTGACGTTGTCCCCTTGGTTGAACATGGACTTATCGACTGGATTGGAGCGAGGCCCTGGGTTTGTGTGTGATTTGAAATTAGAAGACAAGCGACTATTGAAGTAAGCTGGGGGAGGGCCAAGAATTGGGGGATTGAAAATGGGGGGGATATAAGTAAAGTTGGAGCGGGACAATAAGGATGCAGAAGCGCAAGAAGGGGTATAAGAAGACGGGAAGGCCTGAGCAGTAGCATCCAAACCCCTATCCACCCTGCTCGATGCAGCAGGTAGGGCGCCGTTTATTATCCTCTGCGACGGCCAGAGCATCAAGAAATTGTTGTAGGAAAGGTTCATTGTATTGCGTGGGCAGAATACTGTCAGGTTGCCCAGGCCTAGACAGGAGAACGATTAGGGTTCTCAACCAAAGAGTTTGGTTCAAAAACCTTACCGCAAGGCAGCGGGTTTTGGCACTGGACTACAGAGCCCGTTTTATGAAATGAAGAGCCACCCCCATTCCAACCCCCAACCTGGAGGACCAGGAGGCTGAGTTTGTCTGGCCTCTAACCATTGCTATACGCTCAATACATTACATGGCAAATCGCATCGACAGCGCTCCATCGTTTCGTTGTTCACCTTGAGAAATCCACTGTGCTTTGTCTATACTCCTACCATCTCACCTTATAGTTAAAGTGCTTATTAAACTCGCAAACATTCGGAAGTGAGGGTCGCTTTTCACATCGACCTAGAGCTGCATTAGACAGTCTTGGACTCTCATCTACTAGCAATCATCCCGCCTACATCAGAAGGTTTATTTTCCTCCCCTACTCAAAGCAACCAGTGCCCAAGGCAGCAACAGATGAGCCACGCATTTTGTTCTTATTAAAATGGAAACAGCAATAGCATTGGTAACTTTTGTTCTGGAAAGTCAGCCAACGGAGCAATTAGGCGCATTTTGTACCGACAAATGTTTAAATAATATACACGGACCTTCCATCCTGTGCAGCAGCTGCGTTATTTCAGAATGAGTCACAAAACTGTTTACGGAAGAATACAGAGGTTTTGTAATAATACAGTATACTGATGTAGTTTTGAACTACACTGCAATTATTTTTCCAACAACAAGTATTCTGAATGCCTCTCCTTTGAGTTCCTTTGTTAAGAAAAATTGCGGGCAATTTTTATACAAAGCGCACAACCTCCGAAATCTTAATGTGGTTCCAGTGACTTGTGTGAGTCTAATCGAACTACTTCGGGTCTGAAGATCCTATCATGGATCGACCTTTTGCACGCCAAACACTAATTATCAATACATCGATTTGGTGTGCTGGCGTCGGCTGGTGCTGCTGTCGTCTTTTTGTATAGACAATTGAAAAATTGTGATTTAACGCCTAGTATAGGCTATTATTTATACTTTCTGGTGGAAATGTCAGACTATACATTAATACGAAATATTTCGCAATTATATTACCCAACCCTAGTTTATTTTCTAAAAATATTTTCTTAGTGTGTATGAACATAAATTGCGGAATAATGGAAAATCCGAAAATGCTGGTGCAAAGTAAAGTTTTTATGGAAGTAAAAATCGTTGTTTTATGTCTGTGAAAGTCATAATTATAGATTGTGTTTCTACGTCTAATTATCAACTATGTGTGATACCTATTACATCAATGTGCTGAAGACAACTTTCCCGTTTTTTAGGATGACAGCAACAAATAGCTTGGGATAACATTTTGAAATCATGTGATTGAAAATGTGTTCATTTTTTAAACTAAATATTAAGAAAAGTATAGAAGATATATTTTCAGTGAGAAACGTTCTTTAATGCGAAAATGTTTATTGTTATTTTACTATAATTGCAGGTTTTAATCATGTATGTAAACCGTGTCCCATTTAGTTACCTCGTTCTTCCTGAACAATAGGGATCTGAAATTATTCTGTGAAAAACGTTCTCAATATGATCGACGTAGTTGACGATGTTCCGCACGCCAAAATTTAACTTATGCCTCTAAGTGATAGAAAAACTCTGATGGAAATAACATCAAGGGCGTAATCCGCGTTTCTGAGTAGATTAATGATCTGCCAACGAGGAGGTTATTTACTGACGCTGAGGCTAACATAGCAGTACTTTAATGATCAGTAATTAAAGTCAACATGGAGGGCAAACTATCCGAGGAGAAAGCAGCAAATAGCAATAAAATTTTACAAAATGAATTTGCTGCTCTAATGATTGCTTCTTTAATGAATACCCAAAATGATAGCATGTCTAGGCTATGAAGGAAAGATGACTGATGTTTGGGACCATAGACTCAGAGAAAATGGTCTTAGTTCGCACCTGATTTTTACACCGTTTATGTGATTGAAACGTTTGTTTGATAAATCTGTTACTGACCGCTGTAAAGGCGGAATATTCAGTACGCCTGCTCAAAAAGTAACCACGCATTCAGTATACCCACGCTTGAAATGCCTGTGCTTCTTGTCAATCAGTTTGTATCTGGAGGTGATCCATCACAACAATGGCTCACATACTGGGATCCTAAAACAGATGTTTACAATACCATAATCGGTAATACATGCAATGGGATCTGAATTGCCATACACATGAAATATCTACATATGGCAAACAATGAAAATCTCCGAGCAGATGACAAATTTTTAAACGTGCGATCACTGAGCGACCTCCTCAATGAAACAATTATGACATTCTTCCATAGGAAGAAACTGTGTGTAGATGAATGCATGATACCATATTAAGGCCGCCGTGGGCTGAAGAAATGCAGCTGAGGTAAGCCTATGAAATTCGGATTTAGACATTTGGTTATTTCTAAACATCTAGGCAATGCTGCCTATCCGATCTCTACTTAAATCCCAGGCAAAATATGACAGACATTAGGCTTAAGATGCAGAATTGCGATGGGCGTAGAGTATAAGCAACACTATCACATCTGGCAATTTCTTTACTGACTTGCTGCTCCTGAAAGCCTTAACGGACCAAAGCATCAGAGCAACGGGACAGTTAGACCAAACAGCACAGATAAGTGCCCTATTGATATGAAGGTCCATGGAAAACTATGGAAGGTTACTTATGACTACAGGTTCGACAGAGGGGCTGGTGTACCCGTTCTGTCTTGAAATGATAATTCCGTTAGAACGCTTCACAATAACTGTTGGTGTATATCTTACGACAAAAATAACGGGATGATCGGCGAAGGACAAAAAACGTAGTTAGTGAACAACCTGTTATCGTTATCGAATAGAACACTTCAACGAAAGAAGGAAAAGACCGATTTAATCAAAATGACAGTTTTCGGACCAAAAACTGGTAACGGTCACTATTCGCTTTTCTCCCTGAAGCCGAAATGAATGATCTGTGGTTTAGATACAGAAATCAACCTGCAAATTAGAAAGAGCAGTATGACGTATTTTCCTTCAAAGGAGCTGTCGTGAAAGCGCACTTAGAAGTGCATGTAGCAGAGACAAATATCCCAACGGTTTTAACTGCACCCTGCAGACAGCGCCAAAAGATTTAGCAGCGAATAAGAAAACCGTGCTCTGAACACCAGTTGGAATGTATGCCAAAACTAAGAAGATGCGATCAAGGTGGGAACATTTCTAATCTACGTCCGGTGTGTGTTGTGCCATTTCACGGAGCCTGCTCTGCGGTATAACCCGCATGCACAAGCCAAAATGCAATTTGGTACCGGAACAGCATGGCTTCCGTCAACACCGGTCATGCACCACCAACCTACTCATTGCACGAGGTAGTTGGACGGAAGTGGCCAATGATTGGTTCAGAGTCGACGTCATCTGTCTGGACTTCTCCAAAGCTTTCGACTGCCTTGATCACCGCATCCTACTTCAAAGATTACAGAGTTACGGAATCGGAGATCCTGTACTTGCTTGTATTGGCAACTTCCTTTACCAACGAAAGCTCCAAGTACGTGTTAGGGGATCACTTTCTAACCCAATTGAGGTGGAGTGTGGTGTCCCACAAGGCTCAGTGCTGGGACCGCGTTTATTCCTGGTGTTTATCAACGACGTGGCAAGAGTCATGTTCTCAAACTTCCTACTTTTCGCCGATGACGTCAAGATCTGGCGGGCGATTAGTAACAAGGCAGATCAGGATCTGCTCCAACATGACCTAGATTGCATTTACGAATGGTCAAAGAGGAACAAACTTCAATTGAACATGGCTAAGTGCAAAGTGATGCATCCACGTCACCAGCAGGTGAGCGCTTACGAGCTTGGAGACCACACGTTGGCGAAGGTTTCTCAGGAGTGTGACCTAGGTGTATTGGTACAGGAAAATCTCGGGTATACAAAACAAGCAGCGAAGGCGAGGAGAACCGGAAATCAACACTTCGGCATACTTCGCAGAGCCTTCGGTCGGTTTGAAGCCTCAATATTTCCCCAAATGCTTAACCCCTACGTGCGACCTCACGTGGAATATGCTATTCAGGTTTGGCAGCCGTGGCAGAAACAGGATCTCGTTGCTCTCGAGACTCCTCAACGACGGGCAACCAAGGACTTCAGGGGCCTCTTTCATCTGACTTATCAGCTTAGACTGAAATCTCTAATAATGTACAGTAGTCGATATCGGCTTTTGTGGGAGGATCTCATAATGGTTTACCAGATTCTGAAGAACCCAAACCACATTTGCCGTCCGCTGCTGGAATTGAACCAAAAACCTAAACTAAGAGGTCACCCTCTGAAACTGAAAATTCAATATGGCCGGCTTGAATGCCGTAGAACTTTCTTTTCTCTCCGCGTGTGTGAGCCTTGGAACGCCCTCCCGAATTAGGTCGTCTCTGCTTCCAATCTGGCGATATTTAAAAAACCTGCTGACGATGAATTGTCTCACTTACATTTCATTATATGACTTGTTAGCCAGAGGCTACAAAACGCAATCAAAAGGTTTCTTGCCAAACGCCTAACCAATGGATTTATGGATTTATATGTTTGATATGCGAACATCGCCGCTATTCCACATAAGTCTATGGTGAGTCCACCAAAAGGCTTTTCACTTTATTATGCAATTGATTTTCGCAATCATTTCCATCCCACGGGACTTGCTAAGCGATGCATTTTTACGCGTAATAAACCATTGTCCATTATATTTCCATTATATGTGCCCTACATACATTTTAGGCTAAGTAACAGCCTGTTATATTGCATAGTTAAAAGAAACGTTAAACAATGCCATTATAAATCCGTAAATCAACTTTTATTTGCTTACGAAAATGCAGTTTCAGGTTCACATTATAATCCCATGTCACGGGATCAGTTGCTCTTGGAGTCCCTAAATCTGACAGCTAGAGAAATCCTTATGTTTCCCACACAAATCGAAATTCCTAAACACCTTAAGCGAGTGCGTTTTCTCAATTTTCCACATGTAGAGAAATGGAGATTTGTTAATACGTTAGCAGAAAATGGGTTAAGTGTTTCTACTACACCTGAGTATATCAAGAAACTTGATGCAAATGCAAGTTTTGGGTTGTTAGAATGGTTTCAATATCGCACCGCAAAAATCACATCCACTCATAACAAATATGCAGTCCTTCTGCTTAGCAACTACGCTGGACAAATATATTGCGGTCCTGTGTTCGCTGATGGATAAGCCTGATGGCTTTTCAACTTTGTCCATGTCTACTGTTAACGGCGTCAAGCAGATTTTTAAGATCATTATTTGCAAAAATTTTGCTTTTGATCAATAGATTAATTAATTTTTCAGGATGGTTATCCAAGGTTTGGAATTACATGTCAACCAGATCGAAAACCTCGATTAACTACTGTTGAAATTAAGTATAAAGCACGCTTAACAATAAATCGCATGACTGATTTTACCATGCGACGAATAATGATAATTAGATGTCCGGTTGACAAATGGAGTTTCCCAAAAATCCATTATTTCTGCTACCAATCTAATGTTAGCGATTATCGCATTGAGTCCGAAATTGATGGAGTGTTCCAAGACTGGCAAATGTTTGCCAACCTCCTGAGGATTGACTAGGTCGATATGGAACTACCAGTTTCAACAATTTGCCTTTTTCTGAAGTATAAAATTATGCTAAGCGACCTATAAACACCACCAATGGCTGCTGTAGTGGTACAGTGTAGTTTGGCGGCGGTTGACGCATTAGTCTGTCAAGGTCATTTGCGCGCTGAGTTTCCTTTTCGTTGGGATTGGTGTCTTGAGCGGCAGTAGAATGCACGATTACGAATCGCGAAAATATTAGAACAAATATAAGAACAAATGGCGGCCGAGAAAACGGTAAAGGTGGGGAACATTTCCGTTGAACATTTCTAAAAGCTGCTTTTCCTAAATTATCTCAAATTGAGCCTCAAATGTAAATGATGGAGTAATTAATTCCATGCCTGAATCTGACTTCAACAATAGCAGCGGCGTGGGATGTGCAGGCCAATTCCGTTGCTGTTCTTCTGTATGCTCTCGGTGAATTTAATTATGACGCGGATGCTGGATGCACATTCGAAGCTTGGTTCTAATGCTGGGAAACATAATCGGGAAGGAGTTTGTCATTTGCATTATCCCTGGTAAGTTTGACTGCTACAGTGCAAGTCCGAACAGCCGAAGAGTATGACTTTCGATGACTCAGTGTTGCAGCTCAATGAAATGTTTGTGAAGTCAGTTGGTATGTTTAGTACTCTTTATAGATGTCTAAGGATTGTCAAACGAGTAACGCACGAATTCCTGGTTCCAGCAGATATGTGGAACGGACAGTGGGAGTGTTTCAACCTTCGCTGTTTAACGAAAGATTAGTTTAACTGTCTCATTTTTTTCAGCGTTCTACAGTAACCCCTTACTTTTGAGATCGGCACTAGGTTATTAGCTAAGGTGGGTGAGGATCCCGATCAGAAATTGAAAGTCCTCGTAACCGTATGAAATATCCTATTCACTCTGAAACACAAGGCTGTCTTTACAGAACAGAATCTCCTCGAGACATCCCAACCATTGAACTTCCTGGACAAAGCTATGAACGTCAGGTAAAGCAAAACATTCAAAACGTTTCCGAGAAAACCTTCCAGGACATGGTGTTCATGAAATGCATGGAATTTTGCAGGTTTTTGAACATTCAAATGTCGTATTTGTAAAACGTGCCATAAGCGAATTCATAGAGAGGGATTCTGTAGTCTGGTCTGGCCGATGAACTTGTTAAATTCCTACAGAAAGAGGAATTTCCGAAAGGTCGCAGTCTCTATTAATTTTGTTACATTTAAGTGAGTCAAACCCGAGAAGACGAATTATTATCGAGTCGATCGATACGATCCTAAAGAAACTGCAATTTGTCACGGCCTCGAACATTACGATTATTTCCAGAAACACATGAACCGCATAAGGAGGTCAAAGATAATAAAGTTTGAAAACATGCTTACAATATATTTGGTGGTGTGCTAAATTGCTCAGCAAACATAATTGTACTAGTGCATCCAAAAATGTGGAAGATTCAGGAATGTGCCACATTTCAGTCCTTCTGAATTTCAATCTTCATGAAGGTCGCTGGATTGGAAAGCTGCAAGTCCTTGAAGTTCATTCGATTCAGATCTGCAAACACGTGCATGCAAATCCACGCCCAAAATCCCGGTCCATCAAAGGTATGACACATCAGCTGAAACGGAAATTAGCCTGACTTTCAGGATGGCTTGGGCAATTGCACAACATTTAATGCAGCACTAAGCCGGCGACCAGCGGTCAAACAATATTTGAGGCTAAAATAACGACACTGTGTCTGGTAATGCCCAACGTTGAGCATGAACTGAATCGACTAGAAACAGCCGGAATCATCAAAGCTATCAACTACACCTCAAGTGCCGTGCTGTTGACATAGTGAAGAAAGCGAATGGCATGATACACATCTGTGCTGATTACTCGACTGCACTGAACGCTGCGCTAGATGACCACCAGTATCCATAATCGCTACAGGAAGACATCTTCGCAAAACGGAGGTAGGTAGGTACCGTGTAGGTACAAACACGCTTCTGGGCCCAGTACACAATAAGGACACAGTTCAACAGAACAGGTTGACCGCGATCACTATCATCCGTCGAGTTGAAGCAGTACTACCGCGGAATGTTACTACTTCCCTATCGGGAAGGCCAGGTATTGTGGACGCCAGGCACAATCAAAAACAATTTGGAAATGTATTTCATGACATAACAGTGGAAACACAAACCTAGGCCTGCTATGCAAACCAGCTACCGTCAAAGCTGTGCACTTCAGAAGAAACAAAGCTTGCTAATCTCCTACTTGGCGCATTGGTAGAAAGCTTTAACATGCCAAAGGAGCTCATGGATGACTGCTGTCAGCCTTGAGACGAACCGAGAACACAGACACAATGAAACGCTTAACGAGTAGTTCAGCCGACAGACATTGAGCACCGTCCATTAGGCGGAAGTTATTTCAACGTATTCACCAAATACCGCGAAATCGGTATCAGCCAGATAGATGTCCGGTAGAAGCTAATAAGCCCGTAAAAGCAATTATTTCTGCGAATAACTGTGTTTGAAATTTCTGGAAAGTTCCACGGATCGCACGTAACTTCAAACCTCCAGAAGAGTAAACAGAACGGCATGAACATACTTATTTCGATATTACATCTCATTATTCCACAAGCCCAACGTCATTAAGCAAAGTATAATTGCAATCCATGTTTAATGTAGTGGTACGGTGTATTTGACGGCGGTTAACCTGTTATTGTTTTCAAGCTTACTTGTGTTTACTGCTCTTTCCGTTGGACTAGAACGCTTGTGGAGGATTAAAGTGCATATTTCGGAACCGCAACAAGTTGGAATAATATAGAGCATTACTAGTGTAGAACGCGTTAAATGTGTCAAATACATTTGGAACTGGTGTTCTCCTCTATGACATACTTGCTAACGGGGTACCAATAACCAATAAAATGATTTATGCCAGGTAAAAATCCCGTTGTTTGTCAAGTCCTGCAGAATAATAGGGATATCAAAATGTAGGTGAGTTGTATTGTTGAACGCTGTTCTAGCAAATACGACGCTGAATAATATTAGTGTAAGTGAGAATTTAATGTAAACGACGAGGCAGCATTTTACAGTTATATTTGATGTCCACCAATAGAAAAGTAAAAACGAAAATATTCACTTCTCCTTCTCATCCACAGGTTTATGTAACATAATAATCCTGTTTGAAGACATAAGTAATAAATCCCAAATCAACACAGATTAGTCAAAGAACAGATGAGGACCAAGAGCAAGGTGCAATCGTTTTTTTGAAAATATCTTAGGTGGGAGAAACGAAAAGTTAGGGAGATTTTCACGGTTGGCAACGCCGAAAAGTGCAACAATTACAATGGCATTCCAGGCATCTTTACCGTTTACACAATTTAACAGGGTTGCCTCTGAGATCGGTGTTATGGCTGAGTTTAGCAAATGACGGCGCACTATTATTACGATCAATCAATATTTGGTGGACCAATATGAGAACGCTCCGCAGTCTTCGGCAACTGCAACTGAAAGCTCCCAGTGACTTTTGCGTTTGCTGTTTGGACAGATTTCGAAGACCGTTGTTGTTCTTTGTGGTACTGTATTATGGTTACTCTAGCAACTCTAAGTCTCCCCTTCAACCACGTTTGCCAAGTTTGGATGGCGTAGTTAACATGTAGGCTTAGGTAAAAATTCTGCATCATGGAGAAGATGGACGGGTGGAGACATCCGAATGCTCTCCGTAGCAATCCGACGTGCTGGTTGGCTCTCTTCGTAAATGGCACTGACTAGTTTGAACAGTTAAAGTCACTGAATTAGCACACCAAGGTCGCGGTTATAAGGTCGTTTGCAATACATGTGACCCACGCCTATACACGTAGTCATGTTAATGACGCAGTAGAACAGTGTGGCATTTCTCCATATTGAACGGTAGTGTATTCAAAACTGAACTGTTTGAAATTATGTTAAGGTCATGCTGGAGATTTATGTGGTCGTTTGATTCTTTGGGTGCTCGCCATAACTAGATGTTGTCGGCACATGATAGGAAATCGGAACTTACTTCCCACGCCTACTCGTTTAAGAAAATCAAGAACAGACGACGCACGAGCACCGAGCCTTATGTTACGCCGCATGCCACTCCAGTTGCGTCGGACAGGATTTACTGTTCCCTCAAGTACAACCGACGTTCGTGCAGGAACTCGCCTATCCAGCGTAGCGGTAGGTCATTCATGCCATTGAGCTGAATTTGATGGAGGAGAATTTGGTGATATAAACCATCAAACACCTGAGTGCTACGAGCATTAAGAATAATGGCGCTAACCAATCAAGGGATGGTCCAATCACAGGGTAAGAGTTTAATGGCACGCATAAACATGGTGTTTGGACTAGCGACCAGTGAACGGGGGAAGGGGTCCGACACATGCTCTGGGCTGAAATTGTCATGTTCGGCGAAGTGTAGGGTTGGAGATCCAAGGTTGTCGGTAGTCACACACGCACGGAAACTGTGCCGTGGATAAGCATGCACACACAGACACACCTAAAACGCTAACAATGAGAATGTAAGGGGGCGCACGTGAACGCTGGTCGATTTCCATCAACGATCGGCCAAAGTCTGTAGACTAGACCACGAAGCGAAGAGTAAAAGAATTTCATGTTAGATAAGCGCGTTACAGATTTGTTCTAGGCATGACCATTTGAAAGCGCTTGCTTTTCCTACATACTCCCCTCGCTGTTTTGAATCAGATGGACACGTTTGGCTATTAACTTCATTTAAACACTCTTATTACCCACTCAATATGCACCAGTAAAATATTCATTGGACTATGTTGTTCATTTTATCGTTATTTCTTTCTCTTTTGATAGTATCTATGTTAAAAGTTGGTTAACTATCTGTACGCTTTTCTACTTTTCATGAGCTGGTTCTTTTTTTACAATACCGCAAATTGTTTATCATCTCTAAGGAGCATCTTCATCCATGCACAGAACAAAGCTTATCTAATTTTTGCTTACTTTATCTACTCGTCCACCACAATATTATCTCTTATGTTGTACAGCAAACCTAGCAATTAATACTCTGCGAATAGCGCTCTGCGGACGGCGTTTCTCCTTCTCTTTGACACACCTGTTCGGGTTGTTTAGTATTTGTGCAGTGCAGGTTTTCCGGGATTGTTTTGTCAAACTCAGTTTCATTTACGATTCTGAATTTGGTGATTGTATATTAGTTTCTTGTCCGTATATATTACCCTAGTAATTTAATCGTGTACTTATCGTTCTCTTTATCACCTTTACCGTCACATCTGCTAGGCTATCAGTAATGACCATGCTGACTCACTATGGCACTTGTTACAAAATATTTGGGCTAGAGCCAATGCTGTTACAATATCATGTGTGATGTGAATTTCCAAATATTGTGTATTAGTTTATCTCTAGATCATTTTAAACTACTGCGTGAAATCCAGCATGGCTTTGTCCAAATATTATGCAAAAAATGCCAAGCTACTGTGTAGTCACAAGCATCTGAAAAACCGCGCGAGCCAACAGGACTGGCGAAAACTTCCAGATGGAGAAGCTCCGTGGGTTCATCCAAGTAAGCGGAAACCCAGCCACCTCTAAGTTCGAACGAGCCCACCTGCACACCGCCTGTAGGCTCTCCAGCGCGATGTCCACCCGTTGCTGGAGACTAAGTTGGTGTGCCTGTGTCGCTTCCTACGGACATTAACATGCCGAAGTGCCATACCGCAAGCGTTCAAGTCCAATGGTGAATGCAGCGAAGAAAACAGAAGAGAATATTGCCAAAAAGAAGCGGTGTTGTAACCTCAGGATATTTCCCGAGTCTAAGTCGACAGCCGCTAACCCTCAGGCTCGTTATGATCACGACGTGGACTTTCTGCAGAGCTCGATTTATAGGCTCCTCGACGTGAGTGAACAGGGGTTGCGTGCATGGCAAATCACTCGTATTGAAAAGACAGGAGAAGAAATCACGATCCCTGCAAGTCAACGTTGTTGATGCAATGAGTCCGAGGCTAATTCTAGCCAGCCTCGGTAGGCTAAGATGTCTAAAGTTCTATTTTCATCCCAAGTTGGACCCTTTGGAGAGAGAGAAAATGAAGTCTGCCGTCGTGCGGCATGATGGGACTGGCCGGAACCTGATTAGATGCTGAGTTCATACAAAGGGAGTGGAGATCAGTGGCTACTCGTAATTCCAGTGCAAGATACTATTAAACGTTCGAGGCGGCGTGCTGTTATACATTCGGTCCTTTATGTGTCGGAGACTGGTACACACCTATCGTAGCGAAGATCGCTTGCTCTAAGTTATGATGCTCGATCCGCCTGAGACAATGTAAACAGGTTTTGTGTGCTGCTTAGTACAGCCTGCGAGATCGATGCCTGCCTTAGATGCCGCGTGCACGAACCAATATGAGTCAGCCCAGCCTCCTGCTTCAGGTGATCTTACCTGTCCTCGAATACCGTGGCCTGTGGTTCAACTTCTTCCCACGCACTGTGAACTCGAGGCGCAGTTTATGGAGTTTGTATTTGAAACTGGGCAGCACAACGTGTTTTCCAGCGGAAGCATATTATATCGCATTCCGCTTCAGCGTGCCTTGACCTACTACCAACGAGCTATGAGCAACCTGTACATGAAATTCAGGTCATTGAGCCTTTGGCAGCTAGTGACCAATCGATGGTGGTAGCCAGCCTAGAGATACCGCTGCCCTACTCGCTTCCGCCGGAGCGGTCCTACAATTATTGGAAGACAGCATTTAATGGCCTAAATCGATCCGCCAGTAAGAACACTGGTCGCGTCCGCACAATTCATCTTCAGAAGCCTGTTACTCGGTTATATAAGGCGGTAATCAATTGTTGTGCGCTGGTTTCGATCCCCTCAAACATCGGAAACCTGATCCAGTGAACTCACATTGATTTGACATATAATATTTTCAATTGGCTCGATTGCGACGCGAATTGTAGAATACATTCCTCGTGTCTGGCTCTGCCGACGATCATGAGGCTTACAAAAGGCAGTCGAAACCATGCACAAAGCACAAAAGCTTCGCAGATCAAATAGGAGCCTGCAACTTCAACGAAGAAGACCCCGAAGAAGAATTTCGCTTACTTGTTAGAGGCCACTGACAGGCAGTCGCCGACTTCTAGAAAAGAATATGTGTCCGCATTGGCGAAGCAGTTCGCTTCCGTTTTTAAAAGTGTGCACGCACCTGTACCGAGCTCGGCGTGTGTAACCTCTACTGAATTCGAGGGCTTTGATTGCGATGTAGAAGTTGTCGCGGTCCAAAACCCAGTTATGTAGGCACAAAAGCAGCCGCATCCAATGGACACCAGTCGCAAATGTTTTGGTCCTTAACGATCATCATCTCGTGGTGACCTATGCAATGTGGCCAATTACCGGCCGATTCGTCTCACCTATGATTTGGCGAAGGTGCTCGAAAGTACTAAGAAAATAGTTCTTCTACATATGCTGGAGGCGAAAGATCTCTTAACGACGACACAACAAGGCTTCATGAAATGCCACTCTTGCGTCACCAACCTGCCGTTGACGCGGCAGGAATGGTTGCAAGCGGTTAATAGAAGGAAGTCAGCGAATGTTATCTGCGTCGACTTCAGCAAAGGTTTTGATAAAGTAAACCAAGAGGTCCTGCTCCACAAGTTGATGATGCTTGGTGTTGGTAGCGCACTGCGCCAGTGGAACAGTGACTTACTTATTAGGAGCAGATGGCGGCTTCAGGTAGATGACCACCTAACGGAATGGTACCCATTCACTAGCGGTGTATCCCAAGACACAGCACTGGGGTCCAATTTATTCCTGACCCACAGCAAAGAAGTTCATTAGCTCCTTCGGTCGCTTTGCGTATTATTTGCGGAGTTTGCGGAATTTAGATGATCCCACGACGCACATTTTGCAGACTACATGTATAGGGAGCGTATGGCATGCGGATAAGATGTAATGCAGCTGCAATTTGCCGCCACCGCACATGAATCTGTGAAGTGATTCCACGCACGTGTCAGAACCACCTACGATGGATTAACACAGATGTTTATCTTCTCGCTTTTTATTCCCAATTTTTAGTATTCAGTATCTACATTTAAATTTAAGGCTGAAAGGAAACCAGCTAAGCCTACTTTGTCATATAAATATTTCGCAGAACATAACAAGTCTGGTTTGAGCTTATTTGATAGAATATCTAAATTTAGGAATGTCCAGACAATTCTCTTTGTCTTAACTCGCACACGTGTTCCAACTACCTTATATGGCTCAGCGAGCAAATCTGAAGCTCTGAATATTCGTATGCAGTTGCATTAATATTTTATTCCTAGATTTCTCTTCTTTTGCAAATAAGTACAACCGCACTAAATACAGATAATCTGATGTATATTACACTCGTTTATTATGAACGATCTGTTTGCTTTATGGCCTTAATTGCTGTATCTCGTTACACGTTTCTTCACATTCAGTTCGCTCCCTGCCTTCACATTGTCCCCGAGTCACATTGCAATAAACTGAGTATACTCGTTTTGTGATAGGAAACGACAGTGAAAACCCCAACAACATTACCAGAACTATTTGTTCTCTGTATAACCATCAAACATTGATTACCCTGCATCCGTGAGCATGTTGCTTTTGTAAGTAATTTGCTTCTCTTTGTCAAGCTGATTTCTAGGTAGCATGGGAAATATATTATTGTTATTTCTTTTATTAACGTTCTTGAAATTTCACGTTTTCCGTCATAGTTATCCGTCGCAAAATCAGCTAATCCGTGCGCAGAGTACAAAACTCTTTCGCGGACTCTCCTGAAAGGAACAACCATAGTGCCAGATTGTTGACACAACCTTGCACAATGCAATTTAGAAAAGTAACAGTACTAACCCTACCATTAAATCAAAACTAAACATCCAACTTATTTTACTCTTTAGTCTATGTATAGGAAAACCAATCAGGATGATGCCGGAAAACATATGCAGAATTTCGCATTAGGTTATTTAGTGTTCTGTAGAGTCGAGATGCTTTTGGTTGATTACACCAAGTATGCAAACCTGGTATAATGAATGTCAATACACCGCGATATTCGCTGGTAAATTTTTGGGATATCGGAGGTGAGTTGTAGTTGGTAACAAACATACCAACTGGACGGTAGTCATCGTGTAGGGAACTTTCAACAACTTCCATGCGCAGCGCAAGCAACCTACGGAAAACCTAGGGCAACAGTAACCAGCTACAGTAAAGAGGAACAAAAGATACTCTTGAAAATATTTACTTTGTCATAGTTTGTTACGTTTCTAATGAAAATAATATCCTGCCTTCGATCATCTGGTGAAACGGATTTGTTCACAAGTATTTTACCAAGTCATAGTTGAATTTATCAAGACTGTAACTCTCCTCCTTGTATTCGCAGTGGTGATGGAAGCGGTTATCGCTGAGGCTCTAATGCAATACCAAGAAAAATGCAATATATTGGTACCGAATCTGCATGGCTTCCGTCAACACCGGTCAAGCACCACCAACCTACCTATTTTACAAGGTAGTTGAACGTAAGTGGCTGATGCTGGAGTAGGAGTTGTCGTCATCTATGTGGACTACACTCAAGCATTTGACCGCCTGAAGACCTTCACTGGCTACAGAGCTAAGAAATCGGAGATCCTGTGCTTAGTTGGGTTGGCACATTCCTTCACCAACGGAAGCTTCAAGTGCGGGTTAGCGGATCACTCTCTACCCCGATTGAGAGGAAATGTGGTGTCTCACAAGGCTGAGTGCTGGGACCGCGCTTATTTCTGGTGTTTATCAACGACCTGGCAAGTGTTATCTCCTAAAATTTCCTGCTTTCCTCCTTTGACATCAATATAAATTGGGAGATTATTAACAATGAATATCACGATATAATCCAACATGACCCAGTTTGCATTCACGGATGGTCAAAAAGAAACCTGCTTCAGTGAAACATAGCTAAATGCAAGTTGATCCATCTGCGTCGACAGTCGGTGAGCGTTTACAAGCTTGGAGACCACACGTTGCAGCTGGACTGTCAGGAGCGTCACCTGACTGTACCGGTTAATGAATAAATGGGGTGTTCCAAACAAGCAGAGAAGGCAACGAGAACGGCGGTCGACACCTCAATTCACTTTTCAGATCGTTCAGTCGGATTTAACCCTCAATCTTCCAACAAATGCTGGATGCCTACTTTCGACCGCACGTAGAATATGCTATAAAACCAAGGCAGCCGCGACAAAAACAAGATCTCGTTTTTCCTCGAGACTCCTCAACAGACGGCAAAAAGGAACGTCAGTGCTCTCTTTCATCTGCCCTATCAGCGTAGACGGAAATCTCTAAGAATGTACAGCAGTCGATATTGGCTTTTGCGGAAGGATTACATAAATTTTACCAGCTACTGAAGAACCCAGACCACATATGTCGCCCGCTTGTTGAATGAACCACACAAATAACTTAAGAGATCATCCTCTAATGTTGACAACATGTATAGCCGGCTTGAATGCCGCAAAACTTGCTGTTCCCACCTGGTGTAACAGCCGTGGCACCCTCTCCAAATTTATGCGTTTCTGCTCCCAACCTACCGATATTGTAATTATGCGTTGACGACCTGCTGTCTTATTTGAATTTCGTTTTGTGAGCTCTTAGGCTGGGGTTTTAAAACTGAATCAAACTCTGTCTTACCGAACTCCCAGCCAATGCATCTACGGATTTATAATTTTAATGTGTAAACATCTCCGCTATTCTATATAACCCTATGGTGAGTCCATCAAAAGGTTTGCAGTTTAATATGCAGTTTAGTTTTCGCACGAATTTCCTTCCCACGGGATTTGTTTAAAGTTGCCTTTTTACGCGTAGTACGCCATTGTTCCATTTTTCCAATGAGTTGAAGCGCTGAGATTCACCGAGACTTAAAGCGCTTGCAATTTTTTATGGCAGGTCATTTGCCAGTGCATAGTAAGCAAAGACTGTTTTTAGTTTTAGGTATCCTTGCTGAACCTCATAAGATAAATACGGCCCTTCCCCCCATGACAGTTTCTCGTCAACAACTATTTTGTTCATCCTCGGCTCCTGTAGACGGTGAACGTGCCCCCTATTTGTCACTTGTCAAGCTTGTCTTTAGATCAACCGAACTAGCATTACCCACTCATTAATTACATTTAGTTGTAATTCAACCGCACAGCAACACTTTGTCTTCAGAATACCCTAGTTAAGCTTGCTAGACAGAAGAAATAGAACTTCTTGTCAGATGTAGTCGTTTTGCTGCTAAATTCGAACGCTCGGTGGCTAGAGTCTGGAAAACATCGACCGCTTCTAACCAACAGAAAGCCAGTCACTGTGTGCATTGCAGGTATTTGTCTTAAGTGAAGCATGTTGGGACATAATGCAGCTAGCTACGTGGCGATTTACTTTTGCTCACATAGTTTTACCCGCATGTCCAAACGAATCAGGCGTGTTGGAATTAGGAAGCTCATTTTATAGGTTTCCCTGTAACTTGCAAACAACATTTCGTTCCACGACCCAGTTCGACTACATTTCAGCTACTCGGGTGGAGATCAAGTGCTGACGACAGGACCGCGACAACAACTGTTGACCCCTGCATATTCCGAATGTTGCTTATACAACTGTGCAATTCAGATCTTTATTTGCCATAATTCATTAGATGTCTAGTTTATCGCGCTTCTTGTCATTATTTCATTAAAAATATCATTTCAATTACTTAATGTTTCATATTACCTCGCGAAGCCATTGTTGAACGGTGAAACGTTGCTTGACAATTACGGCAACTGGCTCTCTCCAAATCTAAAATAACACAAATCCATTCAAATTGTGCTCCACGAAGTTGACCACCTATTCATTAGTTTTCTTATGAGTCCAAGTGAGAGGATTACAATTCAGTGGGCGATAAAATGTTGAAAGGCAGTACATACATTTCATAACATCATGGCCGTTAATAGAATGCTGAGACCAAATATAACAATTAAACATCATGGACCATACCGTTCCTGATAATTATCTGTAAAAGAATGGCATCTGATATGTTAAAATAAAAAGCAAAGTTGCAAAAGGGATGCTCAAGGTGGTCAAGGACAGTTATTGTGGTATGCTGCCTCTTCAGATATAAGACATCTGGGAGAAATGACGATATTTGTATGCAAAATCACTTGGTAGCCGTTTAACAGTTTGGATATTTCAGTAGGTGACGAAGTAAAGAGAAACGTAATTTTGATGCCTTGCATCACGGTTTCAGAAAATACATGGCCGGTAGATACCATGGAAAATAAATTCCCCAGTCGCCACGAAGTTGTCGTTCACCACTAAGTGGAACCCCGTCCTTAAAAGTGTGATTACGTGTAGCTTCGAATAGTTTGGACAGCACATGCCGCTCTTTATCCCCGTACTTTGCTCATAACTAATCATATATTTCAGCTAGTTAGAATGGGTCTACGCCAAAGGCGTAGGATAGGGGTGAGGTAGCTGTACTCCCCTGGCTGCAGGTGATAAGGGGCGGCAATTTTAGTACCTTTGATTGCTCTATAGCACATACCTAGGTGGAACTGACTACGAAACGTCTTCCGTTGAGTCTTGGGAATCACAACTCGGTCAGCTAACTTCGTGCAGCCTTTATTAGTGGTAAAGGCAAAGTTACTTTTCTCAAAACTTTCACCACAGAGGTCCGAGAATAGCGCAAGCCAACCGGCGCTGTGATACCAAATAATACATTGTGAATGTGATCTACTTTTTCTACCCGGACTGTATCTGCTGGTGCTGAAAATTGGCATATGAATGTTTGAAACACTTGTCTAATATAGGACATTTAAGTAATGCTGCATACAACAATGTTCTTATCCGGCGTCGTATAAGTGTATTCAACCATCAGTCTGGATAATGTGACAGCGTGACCATCAGAGAGTGTTCGTTTAGAACCCAAATCGTAATCATGCGCTAATAAGATGATCGCAAAACGTTGTCGTTTATTCGTTGTGTGAACGGGAATGTCCCGTTTGGTGGCATAAACCGACAGCAAAGCTACATGACCCAATTACAAAGTACTTTTGAATCTAAATACCATTTTGTGGAATTTCCTAACCGCAAAAACCAAAGCTAGTCATCATTTCTATTTGATTCCAGTATTTTTCTGCTGCTGTCAACGCGCAGGAAACATGTAGCACCTCCTATTGATGTCCATTTGTGAACCGATGCTGCAAGACACCACCACGGATGCTGTTTCGAGAACTATCAGTGACCTTTACTGTTGATGAGTCAAAAAGAGATCAGAGGACAATATACATTCAGTGTCATCATAGTTTTGCTTACACTGTGATGAGTGTGAGTGTCACCGATTAGGTGCCGTTCGGCAGAATTCACCCAACGACACAGTGTCTCTAAGCAACTAGACATGAAGAAATTACGCGAGCCCTAGCGTATCCTTGCGTTATCGTCTAGTTCTTTTGAGACACCATAGGGTCCTGTTTGAGAGCACCAGCCTTGTAGCAAACACTCGATTCACCTTTGCTAATATCCGCCGTATGTTGATCGTAAGGGCTATCACACCCACTCTGCAAGGGTACATTGTAGCCGAATGAGTTCCGAAAGAGGATGGAAACGTGTGGTTGGCTATGTGTAAATTAAGTGTATAGGGTTCCATGGTAATATAAATATCAACGCAGTAGATGTTCAAAGTGGCCATCGGCGTTCTGCTTGCATTGCAGGAATCGTCTGATACAGTTGGTACCAGCGTTTTCAAAAGCTTTGGCGGCCATGGCATGACATTCCTACACGATGTTCCATTTCAGTTGTTCCAATGAATGCGGCATTGTCATATAAATGTTTCGTTTTAAATAGCCCCGTATGAAGAAATCCGAGATTGGAATCGGGAGACCCGACATGCCACTTCGATGGTCATCGCCGGCCAATCCATCGTTAGCCGAAAATCATGCTCAGATAATAACGAACCGTTTGGGCAGAATGTTCGCAATCACATTGCCACCAAGTGCTGCTGCTTAACCTATCGGCATCTAATTGCGGAAGAATGCAGTTCTGCAGCATGTGCTTATATGACGATGCTAGGAAAGGTGTGTCATTAGCAAGGCACAACAAACAACCTTTGATCCTATTGCAGGAGAACAAAAGGTGGCCAACGATATTTAGACCGCTTACCTACCACAAACCATGAGCTTTGGGCAATTTGGCGTACGTGAAGCTTGGTAACCTCGTGGATTAGATACTGCCCCAAAATACTGATTCTCTAGTCCGTTCAAATGGAACACGGACTCATCGGCAAAATAATGAGATGAATATCCATCTGATCCGAGAACCAGCAGTTAAATGCATACCGGTTTTCCAGATCGCAAATGCTCAACACTTAGACATTAATTTCACTATACCGACAATATTTTATTTCCTTTAAATCCGCTGAACAGCATAGCTGGTGTTGTCACAATGCTAGACGATTGTACTGATGCTGAAAGCTGGATTTTCGGTTACTCCGAGGAGAATAATTCGGGCAGAAAACTCATACGTAATGGTGTGAGACCAACAAGTTTTGCTGACGTTGTAAACGCTACCAGTTTTCTCGAACTTTCGCACCAGTTTCAGAATGTAACCCCACTTACGTTTGGGTCGTCATACTATTGTCTGCAGCTTTTAAACCGCAATGACAATACAAGCACACGCTGACCAACAGACATGCATTATAACTCCGGTTTCTCAGAACTCGCCAAAGAACATGGTCCACCAAGATCCATCGCTCAGACACTGTCCCAACATAGCAAACATTATCCGCAGTGACCTGTTTTAGCCTGGCAAACCAAATGCAAGTGGGTTCGCCACAAAATATTATCTATCATCCTTGTCGCCTTGTCCAAATTCATCCGTCAATTTAGCGGTCGGTATGTACGCCTCTGTCCACACCCAGTTGTGCAACAAGCATTTCGGTGGTCTGATGAACAGAGTTCATGGGTCCTAGTCACTTGCGGTAGAGGGTCTGCTCGCGGTGCGTTCTTATTTACAAACGCCGGTGCCATCGTGGAGCATTACTATTTGGCAGTTTGGTGACACGAGAAGGCGCGATGAACATAATGAGTAATGTATTTACCACAGACGACGGGCGCATAGTGCACAATTAAACTAGCCCTGAAAACAGATGACGCTAGGCCGTAGAACTGATACCGTACCGTCACGGCAAGCTGAGCTGATAGCACAAGGGGAAGGGTGGAACCAAATGGCACCACCAATGATGTGCTCAATTGAGTCAGATTGTTCTATGTTTATAAATGTTTTCCCATGTGTATGTTCGTTCTATTAATACACAACGCAGATGGCGGTTGAACAATTCGCTTAGGTTAGCAAGTTTGTTGCAAACATTTCGTCACCAATCGAGACATCAAGAGTACGTAGTTGAGTGCAGTAGCGTAGATTAGCATAGAGGAGCCTGGACGATTTCAGCGAACAGTTCAACCGCCAACTGAATAACCTGAACTACAAGTCTTCAAGTTTATAGCCAATACACAACCTGTTCGCATCGCGTCGCCTTTACTACGTTTGTTCCATTGACCAGCCGGAGGTGGATGAAGCTACCATGGCCGTAGTCATTTGAAGATGAAGACAGATGAAGACAGAGATTCTTGGAGGAATTCAAAGATGACACAGAAGCACTCGGGCTGAAGCAGGAGTGGAATAAGTTGGTTGCGCTTCTGATTCTACTCAGGGAAGGGGCAACGGCAATATTGGAGGCGAAAGAAGAGGCCCAGTCAAGTTGGAATGGGCCGCTTTGCAATAGGCGCTGATTGTGAGGTTTGACAGCCCGCTCGACCATTTGGATGCGATGTGGCCGTTTAACACGTGGGCTAAGCTTATACGTTCGCTTGTGCGGTGCATCTCGGTGGCTTGTTGGATAAGGCGCTGCAAGATTTAAACAACGCTTCAAGACAGCAACTGTTCATGAGCAGTTTCTAACCGGTCTACCTTCAAAGATGGCGGATGGATTACGGAGTGCAAACAGCACCCACCGAACGAGGATGCTGGAATTTGCTTGAGTGGCAAGTGAGTTAATACAGGAGCCAGAGGAGGCAATGAGAATAAAGGAGCAATAAGACGTCGAGCGAGTAAACAGGGTAAAAAAGAAGTTGGAGCAGTTTACGCAGGGCTTTGGAGCACTTCAACTTACCTGTTAGAGGCCGCGGAAAAGTGGGCAATGCTTCTTTTGTGTGAAAATGGGACACTAGAAGCAATAATGACCATCAAGGCGCACTACACTCATCGTGCCAAATTAACATTATCAACATTATTGTTATTGTGCCTTGAACAAAGATCCTATTGAAGCCATGGAAGATTTGAATGGAGCAACATGGAGGTGTTTATTCGATATAGGAGCCGCAGTCTCCCTGACCAACTATCGAGATGGAGTGTAAACCTAATCGAGTTCCATCGAGTTCCGCTTTCGTGGCAGCCGGATCGACTGCATGGACGCCGAAGAATGCCAATACATCCGGAGGCCAATTTCAAACGCAGGTTCAGGAGATGTTGAGTGCTTGTGAAAACGAGCAGGTTCACAGTCCCTATAACCCCCTAGTCGTTTTGGTGTAGAAGGCGAAAGGAAAATACCGCTTTTGTGTATACTTCAGAAGGATGAAGGAAATCTCGCCTAGTCGTTTGGTCCCAGTGCCAGCAGTCGCTGATATCTTAGACAAACTGCAGTATTCAAACATTCATGGTATGGATTTCATATCTGGTTACTGGCAGCTGGTGATTAAACAAGAGGACACACAGTCTGCTGTTACAGTTGTCCAGAAGAAAATTCCATTTGGATTTCCTGGTGCCCCGTTAACTTTCCGGCGTTTGTTTCGTCACCTGATAGATGGGTTAGAGAATGTTGCTGTGTACGGAGATGACATCGCGTTATAAAGTGAATCGGAAGCAGAACACTGCCGCCATTTGGAAGTAATGTTGCAAAGGATCCAACACTCAGGATTACTGATAAATGATCCTAAATCTATAATCTAGAAATGGTACGTGACACCACTTGGTCAAAAGTTGGGTCAGAGTGAGCTGAAGCCACAAGGAATAGAAGTGCAAGCCCTTGCTTTGTAATTGCCGATCGTCGGACAAACCTGCATGTTGACCACAGACGCAAGTGACTTCGGATTATGTGCGGTAGTTTAGCAAAAACAGGATACGTCTGAATACGCTAGCATAATTTTAACGCTATAGAGACGCAAGTATTCAACAATAGAGATTGTGTGTCTGGCAATTGTTTGGGAGCTGGACAAGTAGCCGGTGTAGTTACTGGGTCAATGCTTTTATGGCGTAACAGATCACAAACCATTGGAATGGATTCAGTCCTTCAAACGTACTCAGCGGCAAGTTGGCAAGGTGGGTGCTGCCTTCTCCAATCATACTGGATACATCCGTGAATGGCATTCACCCATCAACAATGGCACGAATATCTTTAACATATGATTTAGTAAATAACTCTAACTTAACTGCAACCTTTCACAAAACTGTTATATTACCAAAAACGGTTACGGCAATTGTAGCTCCTAGTTAACGTGAGCGATTGGCTTCGCTTACCAGTTTAATGGGTATCCGAATATCTATAATTGCAGTAATAGATATTTCGCTCTCTTTCCAAAGAGGAAGCTAGCAGTATAGTTGGCGCTGATATTAATGCATATATCCTGAAAATTGTGTGTTTCGTTGAGACTGATAAGTGAGAAGTCCTTGGAAGCGTACGTAATTATGTGTGCAACTTGCTAAATATATAGCACAACCGTACTCGCTACACTGAAATGTTCTAACTTTGATTGAATGTCATGTAGCAGAGACAATAAAAGCCATTTCGTCACTGACAATGTCTTTTTTAGATTTATTCCAGTAGTTAGGCACATATAGTATGCGGCTTTAAAAGAATGTTTCCAAATCTATACAGTAGATTCTCCGATACACATATTTGGATTTATCACATGGATAATAAGTAAAATGTAACCTGAATTCGAAAGAGACAGTAAACGAAAATGTAAAATTGTACATGGTCTGGCTTAAAAAGAAGTCAGAGCGCGTTCTTGCAAGTTTATGACGAATGGATGTTTTCGCTTGCAGTATCAAAAGTCTCTAGTCACATTACGGTGCACCTATTATATTTTTCATATCCGTCCTGTTTCTCAAAATATATCATTCATTTATAGTGCGAAATTTTGGAGTACGCTGTGTTGACCATTGAGTCCATCGACATATGAAATAGAAGTTATGTATACCAAAATCTGATGATGTCCATCTCGGTTGCTTACTTCAAAAAATACTTCAACATTATGAATAGAGCACTGATTTATATGTTCGTACCACTTGTTCAATGTTCAATTTGGGGTAAGCCAAAACTTAGTTGGGACCTAAATGATATGCATGGTTTTGTTATGTTCGCTTGCAATAAGCACGCTTGTGCGTAAGCAAAAGACACCACTAAATTGTCCGAGTAAAATGCGAATACTGGAGAAAGCGATTTGATTACAGTTACATCTAAACCTTTTTGTTTAGGGAAAATGCTTGATTTTCTCAAGAGGTGTAAGCTTTGAATGTAGCTTTTGGTTGAGATTCGCACCGCGCATTGAGCTACACATTTTCAATAGGAAATAATTGTTAAACTGATTATATTAGAAAAATCTAAATGCGATCCAAATGGCGATCAATTTTTACGTGCTGGAAAAGTATTTCTAGAGTTTGGAAGACTTGGAAGAGAACAGAGCTTAGGTTCACTTTGAATTAACTCCTCTAAATGTACGGGCGCTCGCGAGCATCAAGAAATCCTTTCTTAAAACTGAGACATCCGTTAGATAAAGCAAATATGAGTAAGTAACTGAATAGTCAAGGATAAGCGAGCGAAGCCACTACCTGCCCGTCTCGCAACAGTTTGCCGTGCTTCACTCCGAAGGAATGACAGAAGTCCTATTGGATAGCTGGTTGAAGCATCGCACTAGGTTACCTACCGAGATTAAGCTAAAGATAGAAGGCGCACGGCCACTGTTTGTCAGCACTTCATTGGAATATGCAACCAAAATAAAATATTTGCCTCCACAGTCCTGCAGCGGTAGACAAAATAGCATTCGCGGATCCTGATGGGACAGGGCGATGCACGAGAAAACATCTTGGTCTGGAAAGTTTCGTGCTACCATGCAGCCTGCCTGAAATTCAAGGACTGGTGATCCACGCAAAAAACAATTAGCGGCCGACAGACGAAAGGTCGGCTCTAAATTAAACACCAATTTGTTGTCCACGTACACACTTTAATATCAAAAACACTTTCCTGTTTGCATCCAATGCTCAATATCTTCTTAATATGTTGGCGGAAAGTAGAGAACGCCAGGTGTTACAGCCACAGAATCTCAGTATGATTACTGAGACCTGTTTTGATATTTGAGATAGCAGACTCTGAGATCAATTTATCTGGTACGTCGCCGATTCGGAATGAAAGGGCTGGAAGTGGTGGTAGCGTAATTCCGTATTACAAGTCTAACTTCCAATGTGAACTTACTGACCACCCAGACAGCCCTTCCACAGATTCGCTTTAGTGCCGGCTATGATTGCGGAACAAACAGGTATTATAGTTATGAATTACCGTCCATCAAACTTTATATGGGAAATGGACTCCAAGCGAAAGCATGCTCTTCAGGTTGCTTTGAGGAAGTCATACGGTCACATTCTGCTCGCTGGCGACTATAGTGTGCACGACTAGCAAATAACGGCGACCGATAGTACGCAGTTCAAAGCCTGTTTACAAGCGCTAATTTCCAGTTACCCATTGTACAACCATCTGACGTCTTTAACCGGATTTCTAACTGTTAACAAGCCGTCGATCCTCGATATTGGGCACACAAGCAAAGAACTTACGGTCGGCGGAATAATTACAAGCACACTACTGGGTCGCATTGACCATGTGACTCTACGGTTTAACGATGTTTTATACGCAGAATATCCTGAGTGAGAGAGTGATAAAATGTACACGGTCACGCACTGCAACTTGTTATCCGCGCTTGTCAAGGAGGTACCTTCGTTTTTCTTAAATGAATGCCCCTCAGCAGTTCCCTGTGATACTTTCAGAAGAACATTTAGCACACAGGTAAACCACGCGTCTGAGCAGAAATCCTTCCATAGTCTAAGGAGCAGCAAGTCATTTCTGAGGAGGGGAACACGTAAATGCATGTCCTTGATTGACTTAGCATGTAAAACTCAAATACAGTCCGCTTTCTGAAACCTAAATTATCTACGATGTACAAAATAATTTCCGTGTGAGCTTGCTCCGCGAGGACAAATTGAGCCATTAGCATGACTTAATTAGGGAATACTGCACGAACCGCAAGCTTTAACATAGGCATATTAACGTCCTTCATAGGAGGCAACGCTTTATCTCGGCATGGATCACGACTGACGGGTGCAATCTATCAGCAACAAAAGCAGCCGATCTATTACGATTCCATTGCCTTAGCTAAGCACTTACCGATATTCCGTTTTGCGAAGCTGTCTTCCTGTAGCGATTATGGATATTGGTAGTCGTCTAGCGCGGGGTTCATTGCAGTCGAGTAATCAGCACAGACGCGTATCATGCCATTCGCTTTCTTCACTACGACAACGGTCACGGCTCTTGAGGTGTATTTGATGGGTTAGATGATTCCGGCTGGTTCTAGTCGATCCAGTTCATGCTCAACGTTGGGCATTGCCAGACACGGTATCGGTATTTTAGCCTCAAATATTGGTTTGGCCGCTGGTCGCCGGCTCAGTGTTGCCTTGAATTTTGTACAATTACCCATGCCATCATGAGAGACAGGCTAATTTCCGTTTCAGCTGATGTGTCATGCCTTTGATGGACTTGGATTATGGGCTTGGATTTGCAAGCACCTATTTGCACATCTGAATCGAACGAACCTCAAGGATTTGCAGCTTTCCAGTCCAGTGAACATCAAGAAGATTGCAATTCGGCAGGACTGAAATGTGGCACATTCCTAAAGCTTCCACATTTTCGGATGCAATAGTACAATTATGTTTGCCGAGCAATTCAGCACACCCCTAAATATATTGTAAGCATGTTTTCAAACTTTATTATCTTTGACC
>OX104060.1:65604467-65623949 GCA_944474145.2 Dicrocoelium dendriticum | reverse complement strand
AGCATGTCGAAACTTGCAAAGGAACAACAACCTGTACTGAGAGTAATGGGTTACAATTCCTTAGAATCAAAGTCGACATCAATAAGATACAGGCAGCTGAACGACTTCAAACAGTGGGACTTTATTAGTAATCTGCTAGAGGTGTAATGAAAATTGTGCACGTGGCTTAACTTAAGCGGCACCCAAGCACTAAGCATTATATAGAGCCAAGACAGCTGCTCGTTGTGCTAAACTCCATCGCCGAATAATAATCAGTTATACTGTCGAGAGGTAGACTCAGGTTTGAACACTGCTCCACCGGTGTCTTTCTTCACATGTAATGGGGTGAAAGTTGTCGAATTAACGGCACGCTGGAGGATTACCTATGACAAAAACTATATTAACACGGCTGTTAAACTACTGGTATATGTTTCACTGTGGGCAGCTTCCTTAGGTTCGGCTGATAACAGTAAGCGATATGCTCCTTAAAGTTATTTCGCTTTCCAAGAACTAAGCCCGGTAAGAAATATAAAAAAACAATGCATCAGCATTAGTCGTATTAGCACATACGACATGTTGGATAAGACAGCGACCAGAAACCTAAAGCTGTATGAAGAAGCTTATGTACGGAACTATCCACGCAGATGCTGAATAACATGTCGAAACTTAATTCAAGTACCCAGCGAAATAACGATTAGACGCCGGTCACTATGCTACTTCAGGTATGAGTCGCACAATCTCCAACACTTTGCTTATATCAGAGAGACATTGATAAATGTAAACTAATTACCACAGGCTCGTCAGTAAATTTACCGAACCTCGGCTACGTTCGTTCGCGAAAGCTTATGACTCAATTTCCGCTACAGAAACTTGGTAGCACTAAGAAGTGACGGATTCTGGGGTTGGAATAGCAGGAATGTCACTCATCCGGAACGAGCGTCCCAGCAGAACAGGTGGGGTCCCTCTCTACTATTGCAACGATCTGTTGCTCCCTAAACTGATCTTACCGACTCATGCTAGTACAGCCTCCGGCTAAGGCACAACAACAAATGTCTCGTAATTGTTGTCTACTGCCCCCAACGTCTACTCCGGAAGTGTATTCTTGTTTGATACGTGCAATGAATGGGGTAAGGCGCACTTAGTACAGCCAATCTCTCATCTCCAGGGACTTCAACGTAAGCGATCTGAAGCTACCGGAATAACCCAACGACAGTACAAAGCAGACTTCTATGTAATCATTATTAAAATTCCCTTTATCCAATCCATTAGTCTACTTGACAACACTTACACAGACTTCGTCGAGAGTTTACGTGAACTAGTCAGCAGAGCATCAGAGACGAAGCACATTTGTCCTACAAAATTGCCTTCAATTCTAGGGAGCCGGATTCGAAAATGCGGAAAACGATGCAACGTGGCGTGCCTAAAATGTTAACCTCGACTTGGGGCAATTTCCTGACTCATCGCAACCATTTAACTGCAAATATCCGTGAAGACAAAGTGGGCAAAATAGCAGCCTCTACCTGTCCCAATACGTCTAGCACATAATTGGCTCAATGGTTTAGACATGTAAGTTTTAGGACAGAATTTTGTTATTAAGCTACTTTCACTGCGCGGTCATAGCTCTCCGACTGCAGATATCATCCGCCGCAAAACTCTGAATGGGGCGACCACCAAGCTAGCTAAACCAGTGTCACAGTTCTTCAAAAGGCGCCTCGATAAACAGAAAGTCCCCACTTTGAGGTAGCGTAGATTTATAAGCCCAATTTTTAAAGGTGCTAACCGTTTAGATGCCGCAATAGAGAGCCCAGTGTCTCTCCTTCCTGTGCTAGCGACGGTGATGGCGTCGCTGGAGCTCTAACGGACTATGTTAAAAAATGCAACCTCATGGCACCGGAGCGGATCAACTCGTGTCAACACCAGTGATGCGTTCGCAAAGACAGTGTACACCTGCCTGTATTCGCCTAAGCATCTTTGGATTTATTCTCACAGTGACCCATGTGTAATCATTCGATTTGGCTCCGCTTGCTCCTCTCACTACTGTTCATCTCTTGGATCTATTATTCGCGAATCGTTAGCAAACTGGGCTCTTGGAACTTTGAAGTCAACAGTAGTTGAACCTTATCGGATGATTTATTTTTCCTCTCTTTACACAAGAAATCATGTAGTCGTATTCTAAATATGTCTTTGGGAGTCAACCGATCAGCTTGCTACCACTCCTTCAAGTCACTGTACAAAACGATAGTCGTCAATTTTATCCGCCCTTGGAACATCCACTGTAGTCATTAGACAGTATTTTCCAAGTCATCTTGCTTTGCCTCAATCTACGCTGCATCGCTGCCTACCCACGTGCCAGCTGGATCGATAGCACACACGTCGCCTGTCCACCCTAAGGAACGTATGACTCATCTGACCGCGACACGCCTGAACCTGCTGAACTTAAACCAGCGTCGCTGGCCACGCAACTTTGTGTCTGTATCTCTATCCTCTTGCTACCTTTTAAAACAGCATGCCTATTGTGAACATCCCTCGTATGAAGAGCAAATGCGAATCGTGTGCTAAATTGGTAAAAGGTCTGGTGTGTACCGTGCGTTTAAAATCTAGCACACTGCCTGCCTTGAAAAGGGGTCCTCAAAAGCAAACACCACAGAGGCGTTTTGGTTCTGCCAAGTATACAATTCTACCCCATTAGTTGGCTGTTTATCTGTGCTATTGAATCGGTGTGAAAGACTAACCGAAGCCGTCGAGCAAATAGTGAGCGCCAGAGGTACACCCATGGGTGGAAACGGACCTGCACTTGTGAGTGAAAATAGCATTCCGAATTCTCTAGTCAATTTGAAGAAGCAAGCCAGGTGTCCCAACCTTACCCAAACGACTTAGTCTCCAGCAATATCAACTCCATTCTCTTTCCCTCCTACAAGTAAAAGCATTGCCTGCAGCGCGGCTGCCTCAACTTCTGTACTGTGTGCTGCACCTAGTAGTCTGTTCGGTACACACGAGACCGTAAGCTGAAGTCAACTAGCAATATTGAACAACCCCGTAACGTATGCATCGGTTGCCGCCAAGCAAACACCGGAAAAAGCGTTGGTAACCTTTGTGCCCGGACTAGAGAAAACAAAAGTGTCGCAGCACAAAAGCACCCATCAGTGCCGTTCATAAATTCATCAAAAACGCCGGATACTAAGCCTCAAAATCCAAAACCATAAGCCAGCTGGCTCAACCATGGTGCCCTAAACCTTGCATGCACAAATGTTCCGAATACAAATCTAATACAATTAAGTGTACGTTGATGGACGATCGAAATCAGTGGGGTTCCATACGTACATCGATCGCTGTCCACGCTAATCCCATGCAATTAAAAAGAACCTCACGCAACCCAAACGTGTTGCACTACGTCGAAGTCCGGTTACTTCGGGTAACATTAAAATCGGAGGACGAGACTAAGGCCGTCCTGCTGTCTGCGAAACGTCTCCGCAACGACTTAAATGGACTGCGCATACTACCTGAAATCCCATGGAAAGAACGTTCAGTGGATCCCGCTAACATAGGTAAATAAAATGTAAAGATAAGAAAACAGTGATTGCTCACGGTGTTCCTGAGCTTACTGATTGCTCTTCTGACGATGCTCGGATGCACGACCGGTAGACTCTTTCTCTCGAACATCTCGTGGCCACCTCGTTGACAAGGATCCCCATTTCGCCAAACTATAAGACGTGCGGTCCCAGGCTGTTAAACTTGTGTTAAAATAAGAATTAACGGCACAAAACCTACTGAAGTACTGGACTAACTTCCGTTGCAGATGGCCGACAGAAATTTGTCTAAAAGCAGCAGGTACCCATGCATCTGCTAATGCCAAATCAGTAGATGAAAACTCGTAATGAAAACATCAACTGCTGGACCGGAATCGGGGATGGTATCAAGAGTAGCCATAATATCCCGAGGGACACAGCAGAGAACGAGCAAACATCGGGATCCGGGGCATTTGCTTCTTGCTTATATATCATATATTCTCGAGAGTATGCAACCCATCTAAAAACGGTTAGTCGCTGAAACTCTATAGGTCGGCGTAATCTCAACTCATCCATCCAATCTCACACACTTTTGTCTCCGAGAAACTCTCATGCATGTACACAAATGCCAAAGTTCTACTCAGCTAATTAGCTAGATTA
This sequence comes from Dicrocoelium dendriticum, assembly GCA_944474145.2. NCBI lineage: Eukaryota > Metazoa > Platyhelminthes > Trematoda > Plagiorchiida > Dicrocoeliidae > Dicrocoelium > Dicrocoelium dendriticum. Next base: position 65,619,804 of record OX104060.1, on the reverse strand, counting down.
AGACTCTTACACTCGTCAGCAGCTTGGGACCACATCGCTGTCACCGAAACGTGGTTGAGCGACGTGATAACGGATGCAGAATTCGAGATAACGGGCATGTCCGTTGTCCGGGAGGATCGAACCAGCAAAGGTGGATGGGTAGCTCTCTACTTTCGTAACAACATGCAATGCTAACTATTACTGATTCGGAAACTGACGTACCTGACACCATTTGGTGTAATTTCCGGCTGAGGGGAAACGATCTTGGTCTATTGGTTGTTGTTTACAGCCCACCATCCTCTACTTCAGAGATGGACTGCAATTTGATGGCTGCGATGAGACAAGTGATAAACAGGAAGTACAGTCATATTCTAGTAACTGGTGACTTCAACTTACTTGTTCTCGAATCCCAGGCTACACCAAGAGAGCAGTTCAAATCAGACCTGCAAGATTTGGTTTCAGACTACCTGCTTTATGGCCAATTTGCTACGCCTACCAGATTCAGGGTAACTGACAGGTCATCCATTTTGGACCGAATATTCACCAATGAATAACAGTTAGTCGAATGAGTGCTAACATATACTTCTTTGGGCCGCAGCAAGCATGCGACGGTAGTTTCGTTAGATGTGTTACGTAAATTACATTAAAGCGTATGCCGATTAATATCATGTCGTAACCAACTATGACGATCTGTCTGACCTCATGGATACAACAGGCTGGTCGTTCCTAGCCGACTTGACCCCTGAGGTGGTCTGCGGAGATTTCGTCAATTTATTTAACATGCTCATGGCGAGCAGGTCTGAAACCAAACGTTTCCGGCCTAAAGGATGAAGTCATTCCTAAGGAGCAGGATACGTAAACGATTGGCATTAACACTTTTTCCATCGCACACCTACTTAGCCTCTCCAAACTACCATACCTGGGATGTCTACACAATACAAAGCAACCACTGTGTCAAAATCCTCCGGGAGGATAAACTAAAGAACCAACAAGGTCTAGTGGAGAAGTTCTGCTCCAATGCCAAACGGCTTTACAGACACGTAAACAATCTGCGCCGTATGAAGCGCGGTATTCCTGCTCTGCACACAGCATGCTGGTTATCCCAAACCGTACAAGAGGCGGCCAACATTCTTGGACGACGATTTGGCTGTACATTCCAAAGCGTGTAATCATCATATATCCTGCCTAAGCAGCTAACGCCGCAAACATGGCTTAATCACAGATCGTTCACCTCCGTAGCTTTGCTGAAGAGGCTGATGTCTCTGTGCGAGTTCAGCTCCCCGGATATGAACGGCATTTGCCCGAAGGCGTTGAAAGTTGCTGGAATGAGTTTGGCGATGTCGCTAGTAATTTTCTTTTAACGATGTCTGCATTAGATGCACGTCCCCACGATGTGGAAGTAAGGAATCATCACGCTAATCTACAATGGTGCCAGTCGTGCTGAACCAGCAAATTATCGCCCGATAACACGACTTCGTGTGATCTCCAAGTTTATGGAGTCCATAGTAGCTGATGCTTTAATGGGATACCTGGAGAACAACAAAATGCTAGTTCCGGAGCAGCACGGATTTCGCCAACATCGCTCCTGTAGCGCCATTCTGTCGACTGCTTGTACAGGCTGTAGGGTACCTGTGGACGCTGCTGTAGGAGTCGTCGCGGCCTACTTGGATTTCTCAAAGTCATTCGATTGTATAGACTATCGCATTCTCCTACTCAAACTCTAGAACCATGGAATCGGTGATTCTGTTCTTGGCTGGATAGGAGAGTTTCCTTTTAAACTTCAACTGAATGTGAGGGTTAGAAGCAACCTTTCGAAATCCATTGATTTTCACTGCGGCGTACCTCAAGGCTCGGTATTTGGATCCCGCCTGTTCCGGATTTCCATTAATGAACGATCGAGCTATCTTCCAAACGTTTGCTATTTGCTGCTGATCTAAAGTTATGGCTTAATATAGTTGCCGTGGAGGATCACAGAGTGTTACAGGAGGACCTGGACATAGCGTACGCATGGTCCATCGAGAACATGCTGCATTTCAACGTCACCAAATACAGAGTTCTCAGCATACGACACAAGAGTATGCAAGAGTAACGCCTAGGACCATAAATTCTACAATAAGCTTGACACGAGTGCAAAATCCTCGTGATAATTCATGATGACCTCGGTTGTTTGAGACAGACTGAAAGCGAACCAGTACCTCTGCGTTCTTCGCAGAGCTTTTTGGAAGTTTGACTCTTCAGTCTTTCCAAAAATGCTTAGTGCGTACGGGAGGCTGCCCGCAAAATCCGCCAATCAAGCTTGGCAACTCTGGCTCAAGCTCCATCTCACCGCGCTCAATACTGCACAACGTAGGGCAACGAAGGGCGTCAGAGGTTTGACCAGCCTCACCAACCCACTCAGGCTGAAAACCCTCAAAATATACAGTGGACGTTATCGGCGTCTATGGTGCGATATCATAACGGTGTACCAGTTCCTGCGAAACCCCAACCACCCATGTAATTCGCTTCTAATATTCAGTCTAAACACCCCGTCAAACGTCACCAGTTTAAGATGGTCACGCAGTATAGCCGCCTGGAATGTCGGAGAATCTTTCTCTCCCTTCGAGTGTCACAGACTTGGAACGCCCTTCCAAAGCATGTAATTAATGCATTTACCCTATCCCTTTTCAACAAACGCCTTGAAGATACTCTTTCACATTTACACTATGTGCTATAGTCCATGACCACCAGATGCTGGCACTAATGCACATCCGACAGTGGATAGTGCCACAACCCTACTCGAGAATGAGTCACTCCAAACCCCTTGCAGGAAATTTGATAAACGCTACTACTACTTCTATTACTGCTACTACTAATACTACTACTACTGCTACTACTACTACTACTACTACAACTACTACAGAAACTGGATTTCTCTCCTGTCGAACCAAGATAGTTGCACACGAGTAAGAGGTGTCCTTGATATATTTTTACTTTTGCGCACCTATGATGTGATCAATATTCACTCATCTTATTGCTTTGTGTGCGTACATCCGCATTTCAAACTCCCTTTATATGACAGTTCAGTTAAATCTGTAATCGCCAGAACTGATGACTCCATTATCCCTTTAGATATCTATTTCTCCACGCTAAACACCCTACGGGACATGTCAAACACCTGATTTTTTACCCGTTATAAATAATTGTTCATTGTTCATTGTTCACCAACCTGTTAATGACACCCGTCAGTTAGACGGAATCATCAGATTATGGAGTGGGAGTTTATGTCATCTACCTGGAATTCTCCAAAGCTTTTGACCGCTTAGATTACAACATTCTACTTCCTAGGCTACAGAGGTATGGCATCGCAGATTGCGTTCTTGGTGGGGTCGGCCACGTTGGTTCAGCAACGGATGCGTCAAGTGCGTGTTAGTGGATAATCTCCAACCCAATTGATGCGGAAGTATGTGTTCCACATTGTTCGGTCTTAGGACCGCATGTATTCCTGGTGTTGATGAAATGCATAACAAGTTATCTTCTATAATTGTTGATTTTTCTGCAAATGTCAAGTAATAGTGATTAATTAATAACAAGGAAAATCACATACTACTCCAGTATGACAGATAGCATTTCTGAATATTGAAATAATATCCAGCTTTAGTTGAGTACAGCTAAGCGCAAGAGATCCATCTGCATCACTCGTCAGTGAGCTTTTACAAGATTTGAGAAAACAGCTTGCAGAAGGCCTGTCAGGAGCGTGACATAGGTTTTACTGCTACAAGAAGATTTCGGATGATTAAAGCCAGCAGAGAAAGCGTCGGGAACGGAAGTAAACATCTCGGCCTTCTTCACAAATTTTTCAGTGTGGTTTAAACCCTAAATCTTCCAAAAATGATGGATGCCTACGTGCTTCCACACGTAGATTATGTTATTAAACCATGGCAGTCATGGCAGAAAGATGATCTCGTTGCTCTCGAGACTCCTCAACGAAAGGCAACCAAGAAAGTCGGGGCAATTTTTATCTGACCTCTCAGCTTACATTGAAATTTATAAGTATGTACAGCAGTCGACATCAGGTTTTGCGAAGGAATTTCATAATGTTTTACGAGAACCTGAAGAATCTGGAGCACATATGCTGTCCGCTGCTAAATGAACCACAAATTTAACTTAATAGCTCATCCTCTAAAACTGACAGTACAGCATAACCGGCTTGAATGCCGTAGCGATTGCTATTTTCCCCAGGTGTGTCAGCCGTGGAACGCTCGCCAAAATTATTCCTTTTCTGTCCCCAATCTAGTGACATTTAAAAAGAGACTTAAAAAGGTATGACTCATTTACATTTCAATTTCTACCACGTAAGCCAGGGATTACAAAACATATCCAAATGGTGTGTTTTCAAAATACCAACCAATGGATTTAAGGATGTTTACATTTAATAAGCGATCATTCCTGCTGTCTATGGTGAGTCAAATAAAGCACTTTTTATTTTAGCACGAATTGTTATTTTCCCAGTAATTTCCCTCCCACGGAAGGTTGTTGGGCATTGCAATGTACACGTAATACACCATTGCTTCACTAAAGCATTCATATGTGAGTCGCTTTGATAAAATGCGCTGGTCCTAAAGTGAGTTGCTCAATTTTCGCATTCATGCGAGCTCATCGCGTTTTAACTTGTTTACACCGTCACCTTTGTTTTGACTGTTAATGAGTAGGAGGTGGATTTGAAGAATAAAGCGTATCTATTGATTACTTGCTAAACGATGCAGATATTAAGAACCCAAGGTTGCGAAGAGATTACTTTTCAATAATTCTGCTCAAGCAGATATAGTTATAAGAAGACAAAAGCAACCCAAAGCAGTATGTCGGTGAAGTCTGAACTGAGAGTCATCATTATCATTATACACGTTAGCTGCAAATTAGAAACATGTCAGTTGTTATGCCTCACTCGAAAATACAAGAAGAAAATACAACAGAGACTCACCGGCTCAGTCCCCAGTAACGGATGGACAATATTTCGGCAAGATAACTGCCGCAAATTTTTACGTTACGCCTAGCAAATGCTTTCCTGATTAGAAGGAAAGGATAAGCAGGAAGGGGTGGACAAAGGAAACTACAACACTAAAGCCATTTGGGCCACCTCCTCCCATTTCAGCAAATGTGTCATACCAAAAGTGTTCATTGTTCTTAAAACTCTAGCCAGACAGTCGGGATGAAACAACCAACTCCATCTTTGAAGGGAGAGTTTTAAGTGCAGTTGACCAAGTCTTGCTTTAGCCTCCCCTCTTCCTCTTCCAGCCGCACGCTCAACGCGCAAACAATGCACTTCATGGGAGCCAGTGTGCTGGCATATGCAACAAGTGGCGCACTACTCGGAGGCTAGCGCTTGAAATAATGGCGCTGAGCGGTTCACTCACTCTTCCTGCACCAAATACGCGAAGCCGAACACGCTCATTGCTCACGCGGTGCTCCCACCAGGCATGAGCTCAGCTGCGGAGGCAGCGATGATCGAATGCAACGAACCTCTTTAGGTCTGTCGACCTGATGGGTTAAGTTTCACAATCATATAGGAAAGTTGAACCGACGACTGCATTATACACTCCAACTTTCAGGGAGAGATTGATGTCGCATCTGTGCCACAGGCGGTGGAGATTGACAAAAGCACCTCGAGCTTTTGCTATACGGTTCGTAATCTCAGCTCCAATCAAACGGGCTCTAATATAGCTACCCAGGTACCCGGATTCGTGAAAGACTTCTGGCGCATGGGTTATTCCGTGCAAATCTTGGAGAAGAACTTTGCATTTCGATGTAGCGAAGAAGAGCCCAAATCGATTGCTAGCCGGTGTTAACCGGTCTAATACAGCCTGGCACGTTTGGGCGCTGTCAACTATGAGGGCAATTTCGTCCGCATACTGAAAGCCAAAAGGTCCTTCACCGTGATGTAGCTGCACACCTTTAAGGTCGTGTCCAGTGAACGCTGTTTCCATGACTTCGTCAAAAGCAAAATTCAAGATGAAAGGTAAAGCTGGCATCTTCGTTTTACATTGCTGAAGATAGTGAAGGGCGGCAACAGTTCGCCAGAAATCCTTACGCTGCCAGGACTACGCAGGTACAGCGCTTTGATAGCGTTTATGGACTTATCGAGCACACCATTTCTAGCAGACAGTCCCAAAAGGCACATCGATTCACCGAATCAGAAAGTAACTTTAATATCGAGGAACACGACAACCGGAGACTGCCCGTAAAGTTAGCGGTGCTCCAGCAATTTAAGTTAAGTGGAGATGTGGTCGATGAGGCCCCTACCTCCACGAAACCCGGCTTACTTTTCGCGGATCTGACTGTCACGGGTACCAGTCAGACTGCGAAGAAGGACGGACGCAAGCAATTTGATGGCAAATGAGATCAGACTGACCACGCTTTGGTTGCCGCATTTCGTACGGGATCCTCCCTTGAAAAATAGAATATGACGGAGAGGCTCCAGTCTGTCCGGACAGTTTACTACTCCAAAAGTTCCATTAGCAACTCGTGTAAATCAACCCCAAGAACAGTTCCGCCGAATTTGTAGAGAACTGGGGGAATTCTATCTGCACCAGCGGCTTTATCCAATTCCAAAATTTTGACATCACGTTCGAATTATGCGCGTAAGGGCGGATCTAAAGAGACGGTCCAGGGAGAAGGGCGCTCAATGCCCGAAAGAGAAAGCGTTAACTCGGATTGATTAGACTGCCTTGCGAAGTCATCGGTCTAAAGCTTCAAGTGTTTTGACAAGCTTTGGATCTGCTGTCCACTCTGGTCGCGTATTATCTCGGTAACTTCAGCTCTCCGCCTGCTTGTTTCCCGTATCAGATAGAATAACTTATGATGATTAGTAACAGCAGTGGCTGTTTGCATTTCAAATACACTATGAGACAACCAGGCTTCGTGGTCCCTCTTAAGGCTGATATCTTTGCGAGTATCCTTATTTTGTTTCCAACTGGAATGCGCCAGCAATTTGATTTGACACATGAAGCCATGCCTGCTAAGAATAATGTTTGACGGATATGCGGCCAGTAATCTTTGACGGCTTTTAGTTAACGCTTACTTAGCTCAGGTCCCAGCGTACTTTGATACGCATTCAGTACACACGGCTTCGCCAGCTGGCCAGTATTGATGGACTCAGAGTGACGTTGCGGAGGTACGCCGAAACGCAATTGCAGGTCCGTATACAGGAGAGCGTGATCGGAGTCTAAGCTGGTGCTATACGTCGAGCGGCAGTTTTGAACCCAGCCTCCACAGCGGTTACTAATCGCGATATGATCGATTTTGCTCAATGGCCGGCCCGAGAGTGGTGGGCGCCAAGTCACTCTCTTGCGGGTGCTGCGTCGAACGTTAGTGCACGCGAGAAAGAGACGAGCATCTTCACACATGTGTAGCAATAACTCACCGTTATCGTTACGGGAGCCTGCACTACGTTGGCCGCTCAATTGAAGGTTATCAGATGACAATTTTCCGATTTGTGCGTTTAGATCATCAGCAAACACCAAAGTATCCGTGCTTTTCTGTAACGAAAATAATTAAGTTGGTGATAGAAATCATCTCTCACCCAAACAGAGCTGCAGTGTGTGGGGGCGTAAGCCGCAATGACAAACAGGCACCGTTTGTTCCAACGCCACTTCCTAGCATGGAACGAACCAGCTAATCTGACGGCGCATATCGGACTGTTGACTGGGATCCAATCGATCAGGGCAGCTTCAGCCCTAGGTCTCAAAACAGTGCCGACTTCAGGTTGACCCGGATTTGGAGCTGCATCATCGCCACACAGGCACAATGAGCGTGAGTCGCCAGTGTTCCATGTAGGGGTCGCACAGTAAGCACGGAGCTCGCACCTTGCAGGCTGGTTTCCGATACACAGCAGAAAAACGATCGAGAGGGTCTTGAGTGTTCGGGCGAATGCTGCCTGTTGGCCAAGCTGTGGCAAAGCGCGCACCTTGAGGCATGGCAGTCTAAGAGAGAATAGAAGGCTCCAAACGGAAACGGATAAACTGACGTTGTCCCTTTAGTTGAACATGAACTTGTCGACTAGGCTGGAGCGACGCTTTGCTTTTATGTGTTTGTTGATACTAGAAGACAAGCCACTGTTCAAGCAAGGTGAGGGTGGGCCAAGGATTATGGAATTGAAACCGGGGGATGAAAGCGATTTTGGAGCTGGACGATAATGACGAAAAAGCATTAGAAATGAAATACAAATGCATGAAGGCCTGAGCAGTAGCATTCAAACCCTTATTTACCCTGGTCGTTACAGGAAATAGGGCGCCGTTTGTTATCCTATGCGACCGCCAGAGCATCAAGAGGTGGTTTGAAGGAAAGATCATGGTGTATTGCCTGGACAGGATACTGTCAGTTTGCCTAAGCCTTAACATGAGAACTATTAGGGTTTTCAAGCCAAACCTTCGGTTAAAAAGGTTACTGCAAGGCAGCGGGATTTTAGCATTGTGCTAGAGAGCCTGTTTCATGGAGTAAGAGCCATCCTCGCTCCAACCCCCAACCTGGAGGGACAGGTGACTGAGGTTGTCTTGCCTCTAACCATTGGCAAATCTGGTATGAGTAAATCTGAAAGTGCGAATGCACCACCCAACGTAGCTCAATGGATCACTGATGCACACAAACCATCGCACCACGTTAGGGTCCAGTATCTTCGTGATGGCTGAGTATAGGTGCATAGGAAGCATTTGAATGATACCGCCACGTTCGATTGATTGGCTTGTTAATCACCCGGTGGCCTGACGGAGATTGAACTTGCTTGCTGCTATTGACCGACGCTGAGTGTTGGCGCTTAGTCACGGCCAAAATCGCTTGCACAAGGGGAACTGCTTTCACAACTCCGGCTGCATCACTGTTGTCAATAGCCACAACCGTCATCAGGAGGCGTTTTATAGGCATTTTGGGGTACCTCTTGACCACAGTGGCGAATGCTTTACATGCAAGCAAACACGGCCTAGCTTGCATAAACACACTCTCATTAACTTGCAGTTCACTAATTTGAAAACCGTATTGTAGTCGCAGTTGCCATGGGTGGCTTGAGCGTAACGATTTGTTATGTTCTTGATGCTAGAAACCCCATTCGGTGTTCTCCTACCTCCTATGTGAACACATGCGACATAACCAGTGGCAGCATGTAGAGTTACCTCGAGCCATAGTTCAACATGCATTTCCTCTGCCTTTCAAGTCTAAACGTCATATTCACTCGTCTGGTTATTCACGGTGATTATTGGTTTGCTATTTATGCTCTGCCTCAACCCTAATATGAGTAATACGGCTAGTCTGATAACTGGCAGGATTATGCTTAATTCTCCAACTGATCACTGGCCATTTCGAATTAAACAAATCAATCACAAACACCTCCTTTGTTATCGGCCTGCCATGAATAAAACATTGCGTTAAGGAACGGAGACTGATAACTTTAGAATTACTAATATTAAGTCTGGGATCATAGAACCATTTAATTACGGACATCCACGAGCCGAGGAACCCAGTATTCATATATCCAATCTTCGCTTATTTTCTTTAAACTGTGGTTTCCAATAATACACACTTGTTGGGTATAGTCTTCAAACAATTCCTTATTGTCTGCCATAAGCTTTGATATCTATTTTTCAATGCGCCTGATTATTTGACATATATTTCTTTTTCGGTTAACGAACGTCTAGTAGATTCTTACTGTACTAGCAACATTGAGGAATGTCGCATACCCTGTTTTATACCTAAACTAAGTTTGCCGTTGCTTACTTCTAAAATTCAAAGTTCTGTTCATGATTCGATCGTCATAGAAGAGGAAACTATGTTGTTAACAATGCGCTAGCCTTACTTTTTAGGTTACATCGACAGAATAATCAGCGGGTTTCCCGCGATAGCTGTTTTAAGCACTCTGAACTTATGGGCCACAACGCCTAACAAATACGGATGGCATGGCCACTAATATTTTAATACCGCACCCAACTTATTTGTGCATCGGTCATAGTAACGCTAGTTTGTAGCCTTATTTCCCCACTGTTTTAGAGAAGTGAATGACTTTGGAGTGGCAGTCAATGGCGTTCTAACGCTTGGGTGACATGCGTCGCAACCGATATAATTAAGCTATATGCATACAACTCTGAACCACTCGCAGCCCTCTGGCTAATTTGTTTGAGAGTTTCAAACAAACCACTGACGATTTCTCAAACACATTTGGAGCACATTAGTTTCGGACCCTTGAGGACTTTTCACACAACGTTGCACACTATATGGGTTGCATTTCAGCTGTGTTAACGGGTTGACTGGCCAGCCTGTTTCACCACTCAATGAAGCATACGCATTGCATTTATCTATCAAGTCAGGTGTCACCCATCTAGAGAATGCATGCCGTCTAACGCTGCATTTTTAACGGTTCGTTCTCTATATGCGTGTCATTTTTCCTTCGACATTTGTCACCAGTTTGCTCTGCACTACCTTTCTACGCACAGGATCACTGGCTTCAGAAATATAAGCAAATACCAGGCAATTTTAACATAAGTTCTTTCATTGTTATCCCGTGGCGCAAGTAAATTTTAATCTTTTAGAATTTTAACTTTGCGTTGAAATTGTTAGATTCAGCTGAGCTTCTACTCGTGTATTATTTTACATTTGCATTATTTCACTTCATTTATTCTGGGTGGTTCGTTGTAAATCCTCCGGCTGTGTCTGACGGCGATAAAGTTGGTGCAGGTGGTCGAACGCGATTTTCTGTGCGCATGCCATACCTCTACTTTTACAACAGCCGACAGATGATCGCACCTCGTTACGCGTGCATGGACGTCAAGCGTGAAATGTTACGCCAAGTAATGGGGTGGAGCAGTGAGGCTCTGAAACAATTGTCACGCTGTATGACATGAACAATAGTATTTGTTGGCCGGATATACGTTGCATTTAATTGCATTTCATGCTGAAAATCTAAACAGTGGCTAAGGAATATGCTGCTTTATGGCAAAACTCGGACATCGTTCGCTTGCACTTGGCGAATTTTATTTGGTTAACAATGATACATATACTTCATTTTAAGGAATTTTCAATAGTATCGAGAATAACCAAGTTTGTGTACGGTTGAATATTTTTCAGCTATGCGTTTATCATTCGAGCTCACTCCTTCGATTACTAGCTAACGTTTCAGTGGAAAAGTTGCTGCCTAGTGCTCCGAGCTTATATAGTGCTCAGATGTTCTGATCATGAGCGCACTACTAACAAGACACTATAAGTCAAAACGACCGTCTAGCTAGTTACTGGGCATGTAGTGGACCATCGGATTTGGAAGCTGCTGCGACAATATCTCAAACAGTTTTATCACAATCTCCTACACATATGTGCTACTTGTCCAGCACTCAAAAGTACCTACTTCATAGGCATCACACGGCTTCTAAGTGTTTTTACTCGTAGGTTATCTCGTAAGCAGTTTAGATTGAAATAAGCACTCTGAATTTTGACCGCACTTTGCCTGGAAGCACTCGATGAATCGGCGTCTGTTAGTTTTGTTCCTAACATCGGTAGCGACGCATTTCCATGAGCGCAACTAGTCCATATCGACCGTCTACAATTTGAGGGTTCATGCAAACGTAATGCAAATGATTCATTAGGGCTGGAGAGAGGTAAATTATAAATAAAAAAGAAAATAGTTTAGCTAAACATATAGTTGTGAAAATCGCAGCAAGCATATAGTTTGCCTGTCGATGGAAAGGTGAGTGAAACCCATCTCTTCAGTTAGGTAAAATATAGGGAAGAAGGGAAAACCTACTGCCAGTTTAACACGTTCCTACATATTGCAGTTGCTCAATGGGCGCAACACAGAGGCAAAGATAGAAGTAATGCTATTATTTCCCTAACCTTCTGGGATGCAAGATTAGTCCCAGTAGATTTGCCTGGAATATCTAAAAAGAGTTTTTCTGAATCCTTTTCCGATATCGACCTGCTGGTCCCAAAGAAGTCAAATACGATAACTTGTACGCCACTGATTTAGACTTGCCAACGAACACTTTGACAATTTTACCGTTTAAGCAGACCAATTATCGTGATCCTGTTGGCCTTCGTTTCGCATTCGTGTATGTTTGGTGATCGTGAATTACCACACATCCTGCGTTCAGCACATGTGTTTGTAAACTATTCCAGTGGGGACAGATTTTAGAGACTAAAAATGCTTCCTACAACCCAAACAGCATTAGTGCGTTGCCAATTTCAAGTGATGGCCTCGACATTATTTTAAGGGCCTAGATTCAGCAATTTTGTATGAAGGTGCTCGTGTTCAGTTAGTATCCGGCATATGAGAACGAGATCACCGCGAATGCGCCAGTATTCAAGCGAAATATAGGTATTATTATTAATATTTTGAGTAAAGGAAAGTGCAGTTCATATCTGAAATCTGATAGTGGCTATTCTTTGGTGCCGCTCCAAGGGACGAATATCTCTTTTTAACCATATTCGCCAGGCCTGAACCGCCTATTCCACGTGGGGAGAAGATATGTGTTTATCAACATTAGTACTATCCGTCGCTCAAAAGGGCCAGGGGCTTGCCCCAAAATCGTCAGGTTCAGGTTCACCAAATTTGTGTCTTCTGAGCATTGGAGCGAATTTAACAAGACTTTCTCGTACCTTGATAACGAAATCTCGTTCACTAGTCACCTGTTGCAAAACGGGCTGTTTCAGAAGATATGCGTGGCTGAAGCTGCGACGCACCATCATCAGGTGGCACTTTGCATGTTTCATTGAGAGTGAATTACTTTCTCACATTACTTCTGGATAGACACGGACGGATGCTGAGCGAATTGAGCTCAATATATTAGCATATTCTGCAAATATCTATATGGGGATAAGCTGCTTTCTGGGAGGCCATTTCTGTAAATTAAAAGCAGTAGCGGGCCGAGGGCAAATTCTTGCTTTGCACTACTGGATGCGCACAGGACTTCGGAGTGAGTGCTGGCTATTCTTAAATCTGTTTCTCGCTTTTTGGCAATCTTCTAGACAGGTGAGCAGTGCGCCGTTAATATGTTAGGAGCAGGGTGCATTTGGAGACGAAAGAAGTAACTGAACCTTTATAATAATAAAGCAAAATCTTAGTAAATCACATTCATAGGTATTACGCCATCAGCTGCCGTGGTCCTTGAATACCCAGCAAGGAGCAGATTTGTGAGACAACAGCTTTTGTGTCTGTAACACTACCAGACATTGGAAATGTTTTGCAAACGTTTAAAAAATATCGCGTCTGTCCATCTGCGACTTGCAATTACATACCAGTTGATGAAACAGGTCGGTTCTTGTTATGACCCAATATTTTAACCCTTTTGTATCTTGGTAGGATGATTTCACCTTTCCACTCAAATGGCAGTGTATGGGACGCAAATAGAACCTGAAAAATCTCTGCAAGATATACTGCTATGGTGGAGGATAAGTGTAACGTCCACCGTGAACGTTGAATAACGCGTAGCCAAAGATCCCGAAATCAAAACAAGTTGAATCACAAATACTACGGTACTATTAAAATATATACAGTTGTTAATTGGGACATACTTCAATTGTTCTGTGTCCCGGTATATGCAAGTCGACAACACGGTGTCAGTAAACAATAAGAGAGGGACGAGTTGTTTACGCCGGACAAATCAAGGGAGCAAATCACCGCGACTGAGTGCTATGAGCATTAAGACTAATGGTTTTGACCAATCAAGGAATAGTCCAATCACAGGGTGAGAGTTTACTGGCACGCATAAACATGACGTTTGGACAAGCGACCAGTGAATGGGGGAGTGGGTGCGACACGTGCTCCGGGCTGAACGTGTCCTGTTCGGCCAAGAGTAGGGTTGGAGATCCAAGGTCGTCGGTAGACGCACACGCACGGAACCAGTGCCGGTGATTAGCATGCACACACAGACACACATACAACGCTAACAATGGGAATGTAAGGAGGCACACGTGAAAGCTGGTCGATATCCATCAACGACCGGCCAAGCTGTGCAGACTAGACCACGAAGCGAAGAGTAGAAGAATTTCATGGGTAAATAAGTGCGTTACACTGCCTACGAAATTCTTCTGCGATTGACGTCTCGTACGTCCCCGACTTCACTCTGGCTCTCGGTCCTACAACTGCCTACAGTAGCGCTCCTTAGAAAAACAGAAGGGAAAGCAACACAACCACACAAAAGCGTCTTGGCAGGAGCCGTTTTCCCTGACTCCCACCAAGCGCCGTTCGTGGGCGTCTGTGGGCATCGAAGCGCTTGGGTGAAAGCCGTTTTCCATGACTACCACCCTGCACTCCAAGCCAGACTTAAGCGCTGCTACTCATCGTCCTCCAGGCGGCACACCTTTCTGACATCTCTTTTTAATATACCTGGTTTCCAGCAGCGAGCCTGGTCTGTGGATACTGCGTGATTTAACTTGGAGACTTCGCCACCATGGAGCAGGCTGTGATGACGAGATTGGCAACCAGCGGCATTGCAGGGTCGGCGAATACCACAGTTTTTGGCGATATGGCCCGGTCTTAAGCAACCGAAACAGAGGTTCTTGGTTTTTAACATTTCCCATCGTTGCGATATGTCCACTTCTCTAAATATTCGACACTCCACGGCCAAGCGGTTGCCCGAACAAACGGGGCAGGAGTGGGTGGTGCGGGCAGGCGACGTAGTTCTCCGACCAGCGTAATGGCTACTTATCGCCGGATACTCTTTCCTTGGAGGAGCTCTCGTAACAGTCGTTTCGACACGACGGGGTGATCGATCGGCTAACTGTCCGAACCGGCTGCGAGCTATGCGTGTCTGCGATGAAACAAATGTGATTAACTTCAGAAAACTAGGCTCATGACCGCTAAGCGTTAGCTGATCTACGACTTTGGCCCATTTGTGCTGCAGGGTTTTCGGTAGGGCACGGACTATATATTCTAGGGTGGTGGAGAAGTCTACATCTGCCTCATAGTTCCTTTGTTTCAATGTGATGTGGCAGTTCTCCAACTTAATGACCAATTCCGACAGGGCATCTACGTTGTTGGGAATGGACTTCGCGCCTAGACGTGGGCCTTCTATCGACGCCCTAGCAATGTAGTGTGCTTGCCCGAAGAGGTCTAGATGGATACATCGAGCTCTTTCATAACACTGACCGGGCGGCAGCATTACGCAGTTGCCAAAAGTCAGTCTATCTCGTCCCTTACAGTAATGAATAAAATAGAGCAGACATCTTCCGTCATCTACCTCCTTGCTCTTCACATAGAACTCAAAATGCCTGACGAACCTCCAGTAGTCAGCTGGGTGCCCATCGAAATAAGCCAGCTCTACCTTGGGGAGACCAGCTTCCGCAATAAGTGGGACGAGAGCGGACGCTATAGCGTTTCCCAACGTGGCAGTGGGGGGGTCATTCGGCAAAT
>OX104060.1:65574313-65604224 GCA_944474145.2 Dicrocoelium dendriticum | reverse complement strand
GACTCAGTTGTACACTCTCATACCTTGGACGTTTACAAAAACGATTAGATGTTGATTTTAACTCCCAGCATTTTGTTACCTAAACTCATATATTTTGGATTACACCAAACATGCTTTTCAACAGGATTTATGTATCAAAAGTACCTAAGTGACCGACCATATTTTACTTTCCTCACTCCTTACCTCGACGATCACTGAACTCCAGTGTCTTTCTGGA
Source organism: Dicrocoelium dendriticum (assembly GCA_944474145.2). Taxonomy (NCBI): domain Eukaryota; kingdom Metazoa; phylum Platyhelminthes; class Trematoda; order Plagiorchiida; family Dicrocoeliidae; genus Dicrocoelium; species Dicrocoelium dendriticum. The sequence goes on along the minus strand of OX104060.1, from coordinate 65,604,007 downwards.
CGTTTACGCTCGATAAGTTTTATTTTACACTGACGTTAATTATCAAATTATTCATCTCTGCAGACGTTCGGTAACTGACCTAGACATATTTTGATTTCATCAAATTAACCGCAACTATCCTACGGGACGTGACAAGCAATTGCTTTTATCTCGTGATTAATCATTGTTAATTGATCATACTTGTTCACTTTAATCGATATCGGCATTTCGAATGATTGGCTGTTGTTTGATAACCCAGGTGTGGCTGGGCTTGATGTACATATAGGCAAGGTATCTACCTGTATATTACCCACTACATCGTCCATATTGGCTCCAGGAGACAGTTATTCTTTGCTGGAGAGGACTGGGTGCATTGTCCTTGTGGTTGTGCTAGGCTCGAATAGTGGTTTCATGCACTCAGTTTGGAGCGGACTACGGTCCAATAACTAGTGGGCGCTTGATTTCCCAAATACAGCGTGCTTGTGTTCGCTTGTGAAGGAGTGTGGGCCGGCTCCTTTGATGAAACGTGGAACCCATCCACATGCCTTCCGGTCTTATTCGTTCGGGTTTACACTAGATACGGGGTGCTTGGATAGAGATGTGGGTATTGCAGCGCACACCACCTGTGGTTGCTCTGTATGCGCAAGTCAAACAAGCATTGTGAGCTGGTTTTCAGCAATGTTCGGTGCTAACTAATGTGCTAATTTGCACATAGATACTCTCTCCTCATTGCCCAACCTTCGTAGCTCTCTGAATTTGTTTTAACGGCTGGTTACCATTCATGTTGTTTCGTACAATCATGACTGACCATACCCGTAACCTACGTTACCGTCGCAACGAGACTGGAACTTAACGTGGTGCGATGGTCAGCGCACGTCCTGAACCCTTAAGAGCTACACTGGATGGTACCTACGGGTTGTTTGAGAGCTACTCCTAACTGGTTGCTTAATAGTTTAAGCTCAAGGAAAATCAGTCTGCAGGTCCTGCCGGTTGGTTTTGAAATAAGATGTCGTCCATTTCTGTAAAACATATGCACTAAGAGCTCTCCACTGACTTGCGGACAGGCGTTTGAGCCATAAGCTTCGTTGTAGGAATCGAATCATCCCCCTGTCTATGTCTAAACTCCCTGGCACTATCTCAGTCTACATAAATCCAAGACGAATTCCCTAAACCATAACTACATCCTGCATCGACCGTCTCGTAGATTATCAAGGGTCGCCTTATCTGCTACACACAGCATGGCAGATAAGCGAAGACATGCTACTACTGGCGCTTCACTTCTTAATGTTCTACCTGTTTCTGTTACTCACATCCCGACCGCCATTACTAACCTACTTTGTAAAATCCAGCTTAATTAGCAGAAATTGCAGTGCCGACGAATTAGACCAATCTGCAGCCACCTTCCCGCAAAACCCATCGAATGCTTATTGACAACATTGGCTATAGAAAACCACGCTGTCCCGTTTTCCTGACTGCGTTCAACGTTCGCTCTATATGACTTATGGGTCAACGGGCTTCATCGTCACGCATCCTGGACACACTTGGTACTGATGTGTGTGTTTGTGTCCGAAACTGTGAGCGATGACTTTAGCGGGGTTGTTGAATTAACTGTACCTGGCGTATCCCCTTGTTATTGTTTGTACACATCCGGAGACGCCGAAACAGTACTCATGCGTCAAGTTAGCATATGTATAATTCTAAGCACCAAGACTTAGCAATCATTGGTTAATTGGATTTCGGTGAACAATCGTTTATATGCAGATAGTTTGAGGACATCAGATAAGGTTGATTCACAAAGTAGTACAAAACGCTGTTTGTTTGCGATTTCACTTAGGCTCCAATGACTGCAGTTCAAGTGCTGCGAAGAACACAATATATCACTTATCGCACGCAAAACTACTTTTTGCTACTAGTTCGGATATTAAAATACTTGCAAGTGATATGAACACATAAGGAAGGCGTTTGAGCTCTTCAGCTGTTCAGGCGGACGGGAGTTATGGGTTTAACTACGAAAAAACTGCTATCAGCGAGCGTCGACTGCAAAAGTGCGCGGAACACCAGTTGTTTATTATTAGCATTGCTTGCAGACTCAGTGGGTGCTTAAATGCTAATTGGCGTCCTCCTGCAGCAAACCAGTGAAGGACCCAAATTGACAACTTTACGACTTTGCAAATTATGTAGCCCAGCCAACTTCCCCCATTGCTCAGTGGCTTAAGCTGCTGGCTAGTTGGCATCTGCCTCTAGCGGTCATAAGTTTGATCATGCTTAGACGACCGAGGGAATGCGCGCCAATGACGAGCCCCAATAGGGCGAAACGCGTCTGGCACTTTTCCGGACTAGGCTTTGCTACCTAGTTGTGAACCATTGGGATGAAAGCCTTACCATAATTTTACAATAAGTTACGGGTGGTGTGGTTCCTTCCTGGATTGCCGCTCGTTGTCTAATACCTGCGTCGGCTATTATAAGTTCTTAATACGATAGCGTTTCTCTATGAACGTTGCCGGGAGGCACACCAAACTTCTACGATTAGCAACTGAGAAATTGTCTCCGTCGTTGGTCAGGCAAGCCTACCAAGATTGACGGCGTACGGAACTTTTGCTGTATTGTCTTACTGACACCGTGCTTCATTTGAATAGGAATTCGGCCGCTATGTACGACGCAGGTGCATCTGCTTTTTGCACTATCCATCATCAATGCATCAGTCATTGGATAACTGAAAGGTCGATGAACATGTTGGAATCCCGAAGAAACCTCCCGGCTGGATCTGAGCTAAATGTGATCATGCAGGCTACTAGGATCAAAGTGATGCGCAGCCTTCTTGCTGACAAGGAAGCCTCGTAGACAAGTCGGATTAATAAAACGGCGGACGAAGGGGCAGCAGGAAATTACCGCAAGCGCTTCTAGCTGATTCGCACCACTAGTCGCAAGAAAGCAGACGTCAATTAGACAGACATAGACAGCGCTGATGCACTTATAAACAATAAGATTGATCATGTGGCTCGTTGGTAGAAACATTTACATGATCAGTTTAGCTGGCCCCCTGCTCCCAGGTCCCTTCCTACTCAGGGAAGCGGGACGAACCATGGACGGTTAGTTTAGTGCCCCGGTCGGAGGCCGAGAAACAAAATTGGGTCACAGCCCTCAATCGTTTTTCTGTTACTTGCTTGGCTTCCATTACACCTGCACTATTTAGGGATGGATGTGAGGTCCTCTGCAAAGCACTGACCTACAGATTTAAATGTGTTTAGCGACAAAAGTGTCTCCACTAACTAGAACGAATCGATCACCGTGTCAATATACAAACAGAGCAGTCGCACTGACTGTTCTAACCACAGGGTAATTAGCATAACGCCAGTTGTGACATATTCGCTGACGTCGGTTCTCTTTCGTTGCCTCTCTGCGGAACTGGAATCTCGGATTAAAGCAGAGCAGGCAGGTTTCTGCCTAAAACGTGGCCGCATAGACCATATATTGTTTCTGCGGCCGGTTTTAGAGCCGTGCCACGCATACCAGAGCCCGGCAATAACTATGTTCCTCCATTTAGATCGTGCGTTCGATTCAATCGTACGGTTCATTCAGTTCGAAAGACTCGCGTACATCCTTTGAAATACTTTCGCGTGTTACGTGCTTTATACTCTAACACTAAAAGCAGTGTCAGAGTCTATGGTAACCATTCGGATAGCTATTCGACAGCGAATAACTTTCGTCAGGGTTGCCCGAGTTTCTTCCTTTTGTTCTACTTCATCGTCTACTGTAATGTGGAATGTTCCTTTGCAGAAACTCACTATATAGACGTTGTAGTCTTGCCTGGTGAAATGTTAGTTTATCTTGATTATGCGGACAATAGCATCCTGCTTTGGGATGTCGATGCAATGCACATTCAACCCTGAGTAGTCTGTCTAGAATGGTCTTAGCCACTTTGTGACACCTTGACCTTTGCTAAGGAAGAACTCGAGGTGGTATATCAATTTACTTACATTAGCATTGACATCAGCTATATTAAGGTATAGCAACTGATATCATTTCCCGAATTGCATAGGCCGGAACTGTATTCTTGTACCTGCGTCATCTTTGGCGACATATGGGAGTTTCCGTCCAGTTGAATGGCTGTGTATACAAGGCCACATTGAGGGCCGTCCAACTATATGATAGTGAAGCTGGACCCCTTTGGATTGATTATGTGAGGCGCCTTCAAGTCTTTGATCCTCCTTGTCTGCAATGCATTGCTGAGGTCGGATGGCACCCGCGTGTCCGCAAAGATGGCATGGTTTGACCAGTAGTAGGTAATGATAATCATGCTTGCTCCCTAGAATAACAGATAGCATTACCTTGTTGCGTTGACTCCGTCACATGCAACGTACGGCTGGTCACCGCTTACTTAGGAGAGCTTTGTATTTTCCGCTGTGTTTATAGCGGCGAAAGGCTCGAGGTGGACAGAAGTTGATTTGGCAGCGGGAAGTAAAAGCACTACAAGCAAACGTGGTGTGATTGGTCCGCTTCACCTTCCGGGCTGGAGTCCACTTGACACACCTGGTGCTTGACTCGAGATATTACGGAACAAATCTCGCCGCCGACACCAGTGTTGCGTCTGTTGCCGTCTCCTAATCGGGCGGCTTGTTTTAAGTGTGTTTGGTGCTGAGTTCTCTGCTGGGTTAACGCTGATAAGGATGCAGGGCAAGGAAGCGGCAAGGAAGCTGTCACGCCGATGCCGCCTTATATTTGCATACTAGCCAGCTGTTTGTACGGTATGTTGTCTAGTAAAGGTGTAGGCGCCTTGACCCGGAATGTTTGCTTAGGGCATTAAGTCTTTCAGGTAAGTCTCCCTTCCCTCCTTATTACTTTTTCTTTATTCTATTGTATTATCAGTTCAGATGGCTGCTATACTGCTATGGTTGAGGATGATGTTACAATAGAGGCTCTAAGACAAATTAGGATACTTGAGTTTTCTACTCGCAATTTACCTATTCTATAAGATAATTCGTGTTTTAGTATTCATTTACTAGTGCCTGCTGTCGCCTTTCCTAGTCAACTTCGCTAATGACAAAGTCATTTAGATTGCATTTACAGGGCATGACTTGGAAGGTGTGGAGCTACTCCCAGGAAAACGACTTCTTGACTTGGAGTATGCATACGAGATTGTCATCGTCTGTGAAAGCTTCCAGACGTGCCAAGCCGCGCTGGAGAGATTAGCACTGGCTGTCAGTCGCTTCGGGCTTTGCTTTGGACCATTGAAGTGCAAAGCGTTCCTCAAAGATTGGCAGGGATCGCCCCCTGTGCTGACCCTTGCTGGGAATCAGCTAGAAGTCGTTCAGAAATTCAATTACTTGGGAAGTTTTATCAGCGCCCTTGGGATCGAAGACGAGATCACGAACCTTTAGCGAAAACTCGAAGTGCTTTTGCTAACCTTTGCCACCTATGGCGGCGGCGCGACATTACTCTCGCCGTGAAAGGTAGAGTGTACAATATAGCGGTACGTTCTATCTTAATGTACTGTTGCGAAACCTGGCCCATAAGTTCGGCGGACATGAAGGGGCTAGTTAAGTTTGACCATCTGCGCCTTCGCAGTTTGGCTCATTTCTGGTGGGAACACCGCGTGAGTAACGAGCGTGTTCGACGCATTGTTTACGGCCCAGGAAAAGGAAGTGAACCGCTCAGCACCGTTATTTCCCGCACCAGGCTCCGATGGCTGTGCCACGTGTTCCGCATGCCAGCCAACCGACTCCCTCGACGTGTGTTGTCTGCTCACCGGGGATGTGGGTGGAAGAAGAGAAGAGGTGGCCAAACGATGACTTGGTCCAGAGGAATGAAGTCCCTTCCTCCCGAGCTAGCCTTGGTTGGAGCTTCACGGCTCCCTGGTTGGGGTCCAAAAGACGGTGAACACGTTTGGCTGGATACACTTGCTGACATGGCAAGGAGCCGACCTCAATGGCGTTCCTGCTGTGAGTTTCTTCGTCATTCCCCATCCCTTTTAGCCTCCCATCCATCTACGATCTCATGTTGCAGGGTAAAACATAATAAAGATATTTTTTGCCTACTAGCTGGCTAGTAGCTTGCCAGAACGATGCCTATCCGTTGCTGGTAGCTTAGCTGGCATGCAACTGTAGTATTTATTTTTCCTTTATGTATTGTATGTATGTATGTGTTTTCTTTATGTATTGCAGTAGAATAGCGGTGGTGTTTCACCGCCTCTAGCAGACATTTATAATGATGATGATGATGATTCTTTTACTGGGAAAGGTTGGCTGTGTGCAACTAGTAGCTTTTCTAGCTTCCGTCGGATGTTTACAGACGCCTCAGAGTTGCAAACATGTTGCACGGTACAAACGTCTTGCATCACACTATTTGGCTATTAAATTTTCTTCAATATTCTGTTTCAGTTACTTTCGGACCAGTGGTCTAGTTCACATTTTTACTCTGCACGCAATATGTCTTTGCTATTTCTGGGTCCGCCAGTCGTTATTTAGAGAAGGGGGCATTTGATCAAAGCCGCTGGTCACTGAACTCCTCGGTGTACGTTTACTGTCTTCCAGCTGACATACACTGATTACTCGATAGATGCCACTGTTGTAAGCATATTTCTACTCCAGCTGGTGCATTTACACTTTATATGCCTTCTTAATCCTTACATAAAATTAAGAAGGCTTTACATTATTAGACATAATTATGTCCAGATGAGATACTGTTTGTCATCCTGGTGTGATAGGACCCTATACGACCCGTTTTGGAATCAAATACCTGGTTGTCCGAGGTGACACCACAACTGTAGCAAGGAATCGGTGGGCAGATGGTTACTTATGCAGAGGATAATTTGTGCGTAGGGTATTTTGGTGAATACGTGAGTTTTGAGCACTTCTCAAGTGTGAAATCATACATCATATGCTTGGATGGGTGTTAGGTATTTAATCATTTGATTGTATGCTGTCAAACGTCATCAGCATACATCAGAACGGCGTTCCTACTCATCGCCGGCACGATACCACCACCGGTCGCACGTCAGATGTGTATATTGCGAGGACGCCAGCCCCTGTGCGGATTCCAACAGGTGACCTCTGGGTCGCAGTCTACGCAAGCAATCCTCTCGGCCACTGACTATGTAATGGCATATTAAATGTTCAAATGTTCTAAATCTGTCCATTCTTTTGCCATAATGAATGCGATTTGCACCAAATTCACTTACACTCTGAAAGGTTTCAGCTTGACTCTAGAATTAACTGCACGGATTTAAGTGTAATATATATCTTGTTTTCCTTAGATTCATGAGTGTATATATGTTTGCGAAAATATGTTGTGTGTTTGAAGAGTTACAAGCAGTTCCTTATCGCTCAAACCAATCATATTGTTAGTGGACAGCCAATTAAAGCTCTGGACGGCCGCCTCGCTTAAGGGCACAGGAATAAAAGTCCGTTGGGTTAGCTGCAAATGTGATGAGGAAATACGCAGCAATTAATAATAATGAGGTATATTTTCTCGTGGTCCCGGTAAACCGAGCTCACAAAAGGATTGATCGCATTTACATGCATGACATGCTCAGGCAGCGAGGCTAGCAATATTTGGTTTTAACATATTTACTACAGGGATGTTGAAAATTTCCATATGGGACATTTTCCCTGTATGCTACCATTTGATTGTTTTCAAAGCAGCTGGACCATACTATGTTGGCAGGATTTGATGGGGTGAAGCAGTAGGAAAATAGGGAAACATTTGGAGTCACCAATCCAAATCAGACGAGTTATACGCAATCTTGCTTAATGGACTATAAAAATAAAATTGGTGATATTTTTGCTTAGAAATTTAAGGGTTGCGAAAATAAAAAGTTTATATTCAGATAGCTCCAGTGGATCTTCAAACACAAGTTGCTTCAGCAAAATAATATAGTCAGTATTCACTTCGTATGGAGTAATGGCATAGCGTGCTTTCTAGACATTCCCAGGTCTAATTTTGTAATTGACCTGATCACGATTTGTTTTGGACTGCCAGATTGTCGATATGGTGAGTGACCTCAGTTGCATTCCTCTCAGCATTCACTTCTAGGTGTATATCTATGGCGTACGTGAATATGTAAGGGGTATCTGGTCGCGCCCTTCATTGGGTGACTGACTTTGTGAATGTTAGAGAATACTGTGTACGGGTAGGCCGTGGCCTATCACTTAGGCAGTCAGTCATCAGTGGCGTGAAGCAGGGCTTGCTGCTTGGACCGCTACTGTTCTCTATCTAGGTGAATGACCTACTCGTGGAGCTTATGGTGCCATGACTGCTATTTGCTGATGACTTTTATCTATGGAACATTGTCGATGTTTCTGGAGGTTCGAAAGCTATTCAGCGAGCATTGGTTAAGCTATGGGATTGGTTTATTTTGTTTTCACTGCCTGTTAATCAGGCAAAGTGCTCCGTTCTTCTAATTGGAGGATATTGTCCTATTACGAGGTACTTAGTCGGTGGGGTCGAACTCCTTCGTGTATATAGCCAGGTTGATCTAGGCGACGCAAACGCGTCGGCTTTACACTCCTGCGACAACCGGAAGAAGGTTGCAAGCAGAGGTTTCCGAATATTGTGGTTAATACGACTTCCTTTCGGTGTCTTGAGGGGCGGCATCTTTACGAGACTGTTCTCGGCGTTCGTTCGTCCTCGTCTGGAATACTGCGTGCAGGATTGCCCGCCATGCGTCGTACGGGAAAAAATGGAGCTAGAGTAGATTTTACGGGTGGGTACTAGGTTAGTCGTGGGGTTACGGGAACAGACATACCCCGAGTGTCTAATTAGTTTGGGATATATTCAACGCACTACTGAAGGCTTAGAGGAGACTTAATCCCAATCTACCATATCATAACTGAGATGGTTGGTCCAGATTTATCTTGATTTTTCCTTCTTACTGTACGGTCTGTTCTGCACAGTCATTCGCTGAAGCTGGACAATCCGCGGTCCGATCGGATTAGAGCGAAAATACCGCAACCACGCCGTCGTCGAGCGCTAAAAAATGCTATCGAAACGTGCTTTGATGGATTCTGCGGTTAATGAGTTTGAGCGGCAACGTGACGCTCTTGGGTGGCAACACGAAACCTCTCCGTTTTCCTGACTAACTCGTATTTTCATACGTCAACCTTTTTCCCTACTTTTCTGCATACCTCAGTATAATTTCCTTCTTTTAAGTGCACTTCCTTATTCTGGACCTTTGATCACTCTTCCTGTTCTTTGATTACTTCACCTCACTGCCAAATCAAGGACCGCTAGTGCGGAAAACGTGGGCATTAAAATGTTGGCAGGGTGCGATACGGGTGTTCCGTTTTAGAACCATCAATAATTCTGTGCACTTCATAAATTCCTGGCTCAAAGATACACTCAAGATGGAACACTCAAGAGATTCCCTTAGAGTCCCAGTTCCACCCAAACTAGAAATTAAACATATTATTCGACGAAAAAATAATCGCCTGTCTCCCGCAAATTCAGGAATTATTCAGTTTATTTTAGTCTTGTAGACGACATGAAAGACCTCGTGACTAGGACTGGGTAATGGTAAACCGAACTTTAGCGTAGGGGTAGGGATGAAAAGCGTCACAACAAAGATCAATTATATGGTTTATAAATAAGGTCATAGGAAATATCAGTAGGAAAGTTGCAAGGTATACATTTTAACCAGGAACCACGATGGCAGCGGATTTATTGCAGGATGAAATAAGGTAAGAAAGAACAAGTTACGTAATACGGTCATACGTTTAACAATCTCCTGGGGACTTACTTCTATGTGGCGTAAACCCTGATTGGGTTTTACCCGTACATCCATGCCTCATCTGAGAATGTGTCGGTGAAGTTGTAAAGCAGGTTGGCGACTTCCGAATTTGTTCATAATGTGGAAAATTCTTGTCTGAGCTATTTACAAAAGTCAGTCAGCCCTTAGGTTATTCATATTTGTTTTTTAGTGTACATGCGCAATGGGTTCACCGGTTGTGGTCATACGCATCCCGTGTAGATTTAGCAGCTCAGATTGGACTGCTTTTATTTCTGCGCACTTTTACATTCACCAGTTGGTATTTTGTCGTGGGTATAGATGTTGCTTAGAAGATTCAAACCATCACGTCAGAAGATCGGCCCCTTTGTGACCAACAGAATAACAGAAAAATAAAATGAGTTAATTCAATTAAGGGTAGAAATATCAACGAAATACGTAGACAAATAACATTTCTCGATGCATTGTGTGATGCCATATAGTTAGGTGTGACAAAATATTGCAAAGTTTAGAAAAAAACAGGTGGGTTTAATAAAGGTTTGGCTTTTCGTTTCAAAACGCGCTAGGTGATGTGATTTTGCTAGATGCCCTAGCCCAGTTGAATTTGGAAAATATATGAGGGAAAGAAAAAGTAACACTTTTCTTTGTTTCTGCAACTGCAAGTGGACTTCAAAGATGGCACATTCGTGCATAAAGTTAAGGCAACTGGAGTGAAGTGAACCTGTTTTATGGGTCACATGATGTTTAGACGTGATGAAATTAACACATCTGTAGGCACTTGAAGACCGAACCTTTTCATTCTGTTCTGCATATTGAGATAAACCCAAGTTCAGGTTAAAGTCAGTTTGATTCTCACTTGCTCGTACTTCCATTGATGGCTTGTGTCATAAGCGAGGATATAGTACCAGGAATACGTTGGAGCATATATTTAAGCTCCCCTTTTATGGGTAATAATTAACTTATATTTCCAGTGGGATAGACTGAGAAATTTGATAAGGAAAGATTTATTACGGTAGTATGAATCGGTAATATATACATTTGTAAAAACTACGTAGTTTACTTCTTAGGCAGCGCAATAACAGAAGTAGTGTAAGTCAACGACGGCGATCTTCATAGCTCAGCATAGAGGTTTTGTGAATGAACACTGAAAGTTTTTTATAAAGCGTCCGATCCGTTCTACGTAGGAGACTAATGATAATTCCGCAGTACTGCAGCACAGGTCTTATGATGAGCTTAAAATCCTATAGTCTGGCTTCAGACAGAAAATAAGGATTGAGCAATAAAGGCTTTCAATTAATGGGTCTTTGTTATCTGCTGTAAGATATGCTCTAAAAATTCAGCGATGTGTAATATTTTAATCCAAGTTCCATAAATGTAAAGGACTTTGGCATGTTTGTACCTGCTAGGGTGATGGTGCCATCAGATATGCATCATCCATATCCAAACACTTGTGATATTTAGCTGAGAATTTCATGGACAAATTTTTGCTCTAAGAGTCCAACGCAGATAAATCCTCTTATATTTTCCTTAGGAGCAACTTAAGGCTATATTGTGGAAATCACCAGACATGTTTAATAGCATCCGCATAAAGGTAGAATCCTTCATGTTTTTGAAATCACAGGTGACAATTTTATACATTCAGAAGAATAGTGATCCAAGGGCACTGACTTGGACAGTTCCGCTTGTAACTGCCTTCGAGGAGGAGTGTTACTGGCTTATTTTAATTCTCTTTGGGTTACTGACTCCGTAAGAGTGCAGGGCGGACAACGGATGTTTATGTGGCACACGATCGAATACCTTGTGCATGTCTAGTAGAATGAAAATAACTGATAGGCAACTGTTAAAAACCGATGTTACGTACTGGAACGATTGTATTTGATTGATTACATAGGATAGCCTCTTAAGAAAGCCTTGCTACGCATTGTGTATTAGGTCCAATTTTGTCAGGAATTCAAAAAGGCCATTTTTGACAGTTCGCTCCATCGCCTTTGAGGACGCCGTAGTATGATATATAGGGCGATAATCTATCATTGCAGACTTTAAGGCACCGTCATGTTGTGTTTCCACTCGCGAAAGTTTTCAATGTGCAAGCTAATATCCACTGTTTAAGGATAATGTGTAGCTTGACATCAGGAAATAAGTGGTTTTGTCCCCGTACTTGATGACAGCTGGAAGATTACAATTGCCATTGGCAATGGTTGAACTGACGGTTTTATGAAGTGTATACTCTTTTGAACATCCCTCACGCTCATGGAAAATTTCGGGAGTGCTTAATCTGTTTTCCTTTTTGGAGAATGATGGGATATACTGTTATCGGTATTGAATGAGTCTACATACTAGTAGTTCGATGCTTCATACATTTGGCTAACCTTATCAGATGTTGTGCCGTCCGCTGAGACAAAACGTTAGATTTCGCGGTAATGCTTTGGATTCTTCCTGTTGGAAATTTCACCAAGTTTTGTATTTTATGTGGAGCTATTAGCGATTTTCTCGATGAATTCCGCCTGCAGTGTTTGGTGATTTATTTTTAGTAGCGGAACATGAATTTACAGTACTGTTGCATATTGAATATTTTTGCTTTATTGGGACCTGAACATTTCAGTATGATGGTAATTTTGAAGCACGGCTTGCGTTGCTTATTACTGTTATAGAGGTTGTACTGCAATGTGGGTGCTAATAGTTCGATACCTGTCATAAGACTGTTTATCAGTTCGTTCGTGATTAAGGTTTAATCATGTGTTAATAAGAACTCCCCGACTCAGGGTACTGAGGAGATTGTCAAGCATGATCCAGTCAATGAGATGGATGCAACGCGTAGGCTTGTCAGTCACTGGTAATTTGATTTTCTATTTTAACATTTATGTTACAAAGCACAGTATTATGGTCTCAGCCTTTAGTGGGCTGTCAATAGTGAGGAGCAGTGACGGAATGCCCATTGTGTGTATCAGACCTGTGTTAGCTCTTCATGTAGGTTGATTAATGTGTTGAGTCCAAGGGTTGATTTTAAAAGCTATGGATTATTCCTACCAAGTTCCCTTACACTGTTGGTGTGGGCGTCGTTCATTCAATATGTGGAACTTTAAACCTCTACCTACAAACTTATGTTGTAGGCAGCTTTTGTGGCAAACTTGAGAGCATCAGCCAAATATTCAGAATGTTGATCAGTAGCGTTGGAGCTATAGATGCAACACAGCAGTAAGTCACTGGAAGGGAGAGTCAGAAGGTGAAAATGTATCACTGTGATATCATTTCGAATGTAGATAGCGCATCCTCTCTTGAGTTTGCTCAGACAATCGTATTGAAACAAGTGGTAGCCAACAACCTGTATCTGGGAGCTCCCTATGACTGAGTTGTACCACGTTTTAGTGGATAACACGAAATGGAGACTTTTAAGGATAACGAAAGTAGTGAGAATATGCAAGCTGTAATATATTCGTGAACGAATTTTTATCACAGCGGAATATAGTGAATATACGAAAAATATGATGCCGTGAAGACAAAGATGGACTGTTTCCTAGCATTGTTATTGGTGGTGTGCCACAATGAGGCATTCGTGTTTTGGAGATCTCTAGATTGTTTTGACTCCAAAGAAGGTGTGCTAGTAGAGAGATCATTTGTTGATTCATGTGGCCTAATGGTGATATTCTAAGTGGTGGGTATAATGTTGGTGGCTATGATGTATTCAAGTGGGTTTTGAGGGATTTCTGTGAGAGGGAATGGAGGCGGGGCATAGACTAGTTGCAGTGCAGTACAGGCTATGCCCTAAAAGTTCGAAATGTATGTCACTGGCTGCAGTTCCAGTTACATTGATGTGCTGCAATGTGGGTTTATACAGCTGTGGGATTTGAGGTTGTTCACCCGAGTTTCTACCATTGATAATGCAGACTGATTTGGTGCCATTAATTAACTCGCGAAACCGCTCACTTCTTTGGGACTGATAGAGTGAGTCATACCGATGTTCTGGAGTATATTTTGGCAGTGACATAGGGTGTTGTTATTTATCATGTCGTGTTGACGGAGAGCTATTCCCTGTTATATAGTGATCGCTCGGATTAGAGTTGACGATTTAAAAAAAAACTGACTGTGGGAGGTTTCCTTGCTTCTCACAGCCTTGATTGCGAAATTCGCTCTATGATTCCGCACTGTAGGTGATTCACATGTAGTACACAAAACAAATGTCCTGCCCTAATTATTTGTAAAGGAGCAGCCGAAATAGCATTGGTTTCGCCTGTTATCTCTTTGAGATTCCTGCCGTTGTATCATTTTCTCGCCAATTTACAAGATGTAGTTCTGTTAACTGTAAGAGACACAATGCTAAAGGCTTTAGTCTTCAGGGATTCTAACAGTGTTTAATCGAAGTCAAATTAACTGTCCATTCGTTGACGGTTTATTATTAGTTACCACAGTTGGAGTCTTTTCCTTAAGCTGCAAGAGTATTTCTAGTGATGTTTGTGGGTACTTGTTTGTTTGAATCAGGAACCTGCCATAATCAGCGGTTTAAACTTGTAAAATGTAGTAGCAGTTGTTTCAAGATGAATCTTCAATAGAACCGGAGACGAATTTTGCATGTTTTGGAAGATTGATACGAACGCAGTTAAACCCATCCATTTTGCAGGCAGTGAGTTGGGCGGTTTTCCTTTAATTGATTCCAGGTCTATCAGGTATACGAAATATAATCACATTAGTTGTTCTGTGCACGCGCTTCCTCGTGTACGATTGAGATGAGATAAGAATGAAGCAGCCGGATATAGGCTACCCAAGTTCACCTTGGATGAGTATTTGATATGCTTACTGAAAGCTAACACTTGATTGTAATTAATGTTAAAAGCATTCAGCTTTTATTTAATGAATTGATTTCCTCTTAGAGGAAGGTAATGCGTTTGAACAAATCAGCTAGAAACCTGAACATATTACCAACGTGTTTGGTACGCTTTCTTGATTATTTTTCTTTTTTTCAGCCTAGGAGGCAATGACTGTTGTTCAGTTAACAGTTATTAGAATTAAGTGCACAGTTTTGGGTGTCTACATATTCTAGACCGGTTAGTGAAGCCTAGACTAGGATGAGTTTGTTAGATGCGTCTAGGACTCAAATACTGAACAGTAATCACTTATTTACTCAAGTTCCAGTGTTTGTTGCAAGGGCGTTTAATGATGGTTTCTCAAGTCTCGTGTTATTGATTGATCCATGCGAGGCAAACCAATGAGGAGACTGTGTATTCTGAGCTAAACGAATTGATAGCATGAGCAAAAGAAACATCCCCTTCTCTCGTCGGTAAGGTCAAACCCTTGGGGCGACGTTTAACATGTTTAGACACACGCTGCGATCTGCGAAGTGTTTGGCAGTTTGGTGCTTAGGCCTTGTTCTGAGTAGCAAGTTCCACCTTCCGTTGGATTAAGTCGGATATATATTCAACTTTTTCTAGTTTGTAAACACTGCGTGGACGTATATGATCCGAAAGCCGCCTCAAGACGCGACCAGTTAACATTGGTCAGCCTGAGTAGCATTAAGTTTGACCACAGTTGCGGGCCACCACGAATGTTCATGGGGAAGTCGTGCATAAACGGGATCCCCCCGTTGGAAAACAACATCCTTATTATGTTCTTACATAGATGTCTTGTATTC
Organism: Dicrocoelium dendriticum; assembly: GCA_944474145.2. Lineage (NCBI taxonomy): Eukaryota > Metazoa > Platyhelminthes > Trematoda > Plagiorchiida > Dicrocoeliidae > Dicrocoelium > Dicrocoelium dendriticum. The sequence continues at coordinate 65,588,684 of OX104060.1, read as the reverse complement.
CTTTGCTGCTATGTGCCCCCTACGGTTAGGAACCATTAGGTTTAATCTAGTAAGAAGCTTTGTGGATCAGACTGGTGGGTGAACGATTAAGGTTAGGGCATCTCAACCAACAACCCACTCCCGGTATGTTCAGCAGGAGATTATAAACTGCGTTCCCGGCCCGGTCGCCAAACCTTATTCGCATCTATTTTTATCAAAATCTTCCCATCGTTTACTGCGAAAGCGACTATTACAACCTCGTAACTGAAGCTATCGAACCGAGATTCGCATTTCTCAGTGGTACATTTGAAGTCCAGGCACTTTTCAGATCGGACAACAGCAGCACTAACTCACTATTCACTCCCTTTGGTTTCTGTGTGTGCTGTTTCCGAAACATATACACAAAATAACCGCGCCGTGACGAATCATCCACCTATTGGCTCCGAATCTGATGACAACAGTTACACTCCAAGCGCCTCTGACGATCAGAAGTTAATAGCTCAAGGCTTTTATGCTGTTTGTATCACGCTCCGCAATCATGCAGAATGTACTGTACACGACTAGATGCCAGTCAAAAGTCCTCTGTGTGCTGTTCGACTAACAAACTCTACTGCGGTGTATAACAACCGTCTAAGGATATCGTGCATTTTCAATTATTCGATTCATGCCCCAAGTGACTGCATTTTGGATAATATGAATGATCACTTTTATATTTACCAAGTACTACTGAGGCTGATTGTTGCTAGTTACTTGGACCTCTTAGTGTATTGTATTTCGGACTATGAACAATACCTGCAAGGCTGTTTGCGGGTGCATCCATGCCGAGGAGACAGTGGCGATTGGTTCCTACAAGTATGTGCTGACCAAAGTGGGCAAATTGGTAGCAGAGCTTTCAAGCACTAACACTAACATGGTGTTACATGAATCAACCGAACCCCTCGATGATGTTAACCTAAATTAACCTGTTGTACTCATTCACTTGGGTGCCTCGCAGTATACGGACAGCTTAGCTACGAACTGGGCGGATACACAGCGAAGTCATATTTCACGTATAGTTGGAAATGTCTGTCAGGTTACGTGCCAACCATCATAATCACTCGTGACTGCTAAACCCACATGACAGCATGTGGATTTTGTAGGTATACCCTCTAGCATATGCGTAGCTTCAGTGTAGCCAATCATGCCTGAATACGAATCTAGAGCGCAACTAGACACCCACCAAACACCATGTGATCTACGCCACACCTAAGCCCTACTACTCTTCTGTTCTCAAGTAACTATTGTAGTAAACTAGTCTGAAATGCTATTTGGTTGATGTGGAATGGGTCACCCGACCAGGGGTGCGCTTTGGTGCGTTCGCGCCCAGTGGATTACATTTGATTGCCTTAACGAGCATTCTGAATGATGTATGCATTCTCTGCTGAATCGATCGTTTCGTAGCAGAATCAATACGGATACAGCAATCTCAACATCTATGTTCTTTGGTTTCGAATATGTTTCGGTTATCATTAGTATCTTTCAAAGCATTGACATTTGATGGGTACGTGCTCAGATTTATTAATGGCATGACTTTTGTATTGGTATACAAGCAGGTGAGAGGCTCAGAGTTAATACGTTATTTGTGGATCTTGTTTCCATAGATGGCCTGTGCCGACTGTTATTGTGTCGGGTGCCAGCCGTTCCATTTTTGTACTGCAGATGAAAGTTGCTTTTGTTTATAATTTGCGATCGCGTTTTGAGTGAGAGCACTGTACAATTTTCCATAGTTTCACTGGTAACACATACCACACAATGCGTTTCGGTGAAGGAAACAGACTCATTGAACGCGGGAAAAATGTCTATGATTAATGAGTGAATAAAGCATATTCCTTAAAATCGGTAAAACGGCTTTCGATAGATTGACAATTAACAAAGTGTTCTTAGATTAGATATGTATAAACAAAATACAGATAGGTTATTTTGTATTTGTGCGGCCAAATTTTAACTACATTGAGAAGTTTGCAAAGTCCATGGTATTTGAGCTCGGAAGACTTCACTGGTCGCTTAGCGTGAATGTGCTACAAATTTTCATTGTAATTATTGCACGTATTCTTCTACTGGGTTACATTATAGTACAGTGTACTGAGATTGGCTGCATATAGCATTATACAGATTTTGTCTGGCTTCCTATAGCTTCATAAATCTGCACATATAATGCACAGAAAATCTGGTTTTCTCTAGGTTTAACTCGCTAATTAGGATATGTTCTCAAAGCTTGATTAATGCACACATTTGTCAGAATTTCTATAGTAGTAAATAGCTGGTGTATGATATAATCTCATAGTATAAGAGGCAGCAATGCGATTACAAACATTACATCAAAATTAACTTCGCGTAGTAGGCTACATTTAAATTGAACCAAACCTTAACGTCGTCCGCCAACTGTCGATTTTTCCTTGAGTGAAGACGTGAATCAATCCATGAGCACAGGGTTAGTACAATTAATCCGGCGCGTTAGCATTGAAAACACCCTGTCTAATTGTAAATATGTGAACACCGTGTTACTTTGCCGAATGGATTGAGTGCAGTTGTTACTATACGACTTGTATCAAAGCAACAGTTGAGATGAAATATATGCTGGTTTAATACATCGGAGTGATGGACTCGGCCGAAATCGTTAGCGCGTTTGGAGTAAAAGCTAACGAAATCACACTTCCATTATACAAGTGAAGGGAGGTTATCCAGGAACAAGACTAGTATGTTTTACTTCAATGACTCCCAAGTAACTAGTGTTAATTCTTGCGGATTATTTCAAAGTGAAGATTAAAACATGCATTTTCACCTTGTCTTTCTTTCTCTCACAATTAGAACAATTAATATGTGATAAAATGGAAAATATTTATTAAAGTGTTGGCGGTCACCACGTTTGCTAATTTGCATAAACACTTCCTGCATCCACATGGTAGGAAATGCGCCACTAAGAGTATCAATGTTGTTGATACGTAAGAGGACGCGTATTGGACAACAACAACAACAACAGCAACCAAACCTTGACGACGGTAAAGATGAGGCCAGAAGGACCAGGATAGTGCATCATTTTGATCGGTAAAACTACCGAGGTGGTTGTTTGTTAGTCGAACGCAGCTGCGTACAACATGTGTTAAGTTAAATGTTTGCAATCGACATGTATACACCAGTAAAAGATTCAGAGAAAAGTTGTGTTAAATATATCACACAAATCAACTGGGATTAATATTTTCTCCTAGAACACCAGAAAACTAATATGACCCGTTTTGCTTTCCTTCAATTACAATATTGCCCGGAAGGTGCAGAAACATGGTTGAGAATAACATGAATGCAGATCCGGATCTGCAACAAGCTCACAAGACTCTAAGATTCGGGCCTTGAAAGCCCGCTGATACGGTTGCCTAGCTTGGTTAAGAAGTGTCTGCAAGTGAAACACCCAGCTAGGAGAACAATGCAAACTTCTTATCCACACCCCGAGCTAGGGGTTTTCTACATTATTTTCGAGAATGTGGCATTCTTGCATCACAATTGTACCTAATTTTACATATGTTAGTCAACCTATGAGCAAATTTGCACCCATGAGTTAAACCTTCAAGTAACACATATGATGGCAGAGCATTTCAAAGTTTGTGGTTAGTTCATGTATTTACCTATCAGTCACTGTTTGCGTCTCCACATAAAAAACGATTCCATGGACAGCCTAAATGAAGTCGATATGCATAGACCTTTCTGTTATGGAAATGCATCGCTCCTGTTGGTAGGAAAAAAGTCAGAAAATGTTTACCCTTTATCCATAAAATACCGCCTACGAAATGACCCACGAGATGAAAGTAAACCATGTGCAGCTGTGAAGGAGTGTTTTTCGTGTGATGAACATGTGGTACTCATGTGTTGGAGATTGTGAGGTAATTTCTGGAAGTTCGTCGCAGTAGTCTCCAAATGCGTTAGTCCAATCTATGCTCAGAAAATATCTAGAGCGCCGTTTCGCTCGTCAGTGCTACATATACAACGACTCCATTAGGATCGGAACACATGACAACTATGCTAGTTTGAACCGTCGCGCATCAAATTTATTGCTGAAAAAATATTTACTAATGGATTGACTAGGAGCAGCTGAGAAAAGCCAAACTAAATAATTTTCAACAGTATAACCACTTTGTTATTCTCGAAACTATTGAAAAGCCGTTAAAATAAAGTTTAACCAAATTTGTGAATCAAATAAAACGAATTGAAAATTAGCCAAGTGTAAGCAAAATATGGCCAAGACTTTCACCCCAAAGTTAGTTATTCCTTAGATGCACTTTGGCTTTTCAGCAAAGTATGGAAGTACAGCTAACTGACATCCGGCAAACGTGAACTTTGGATCATATCATGCAACGTGACATCAACTGATTGAGTGCTTCACGGCCTCGCCCCATCAGTTAGCTTACTACTTAACTCCCGGGGTTAGCTTGACTTTCACACATACACGCACCCACACGCACACCGAGTTGCCGTAATCTGCCACTGATGTATTAGTAGAGGCACGGCATGTCACCGGACAACCGTGTTTGGCACCTGCACTACGTATATCTGGGCCTCATACAATCGGAGGAATGACAACCTAACCATCCCAGATAAATGAGGCGAAATTGTTCACGAATTGTTGAAATCTACGAGTCAAAGATAGAATTTGGGTGTAACCATTTTGATGTAGGTTTACATTTCGAAAGGAATGCCATACATGGGATAATATTGAAAAATATGTTATTACACATTGACTGCAAGTTGGTTCCATTACTGAAGCTCTTGATCGTGCTCGTAGAAAGGGAGGGCAGGGCAAACTGTTGAGAAGCAGAAAGAAGCATAGTAAGAACGAAACGTTAAAAAATGCATTACCAGATGACACGTATTTTGCCGTAGGTAAAACTGGACTAAGATATCATTGGGATTGATAGGACTCCAGGAGTGACCAAACCGGCTGGTAAGTCAAATCGTTGAGCCAATTGGTAGGCATCTATATACTGTGGAACATAGTGAGAAAGGACATCGAGCGTCAAAAAATGATGTCTTCAAAATGTGTTTGATAAGTGGTCAGTGGTTAGATTGAGAGGCTCCAACAAATTATACAGATGACTGCGAGTGGCTCAGAACTGTATGCATGAAGCTTTAGGGTTTGAGATGCAATGAACATCGAAAAAATTGCATACCGCCATGGATTACATCGCACCAAAGGCATTCATCTTCTACACTAGTGAGGAAATACGGCTAAACACAATACTTTAAGCTCCTCGAAATCATTGCATTTATCAGCCGGGAACCATAAAAATAATCCTGTTTATAAGATTCCTATTCGCTACACCCTGGGGACATAAGTTCAAAGTACCCATCAAGGTGGGCAAGGTATAGCACGGACAACGTTGTCGATGAAACACATTTTAAGGCTATCGTATTGGGGACAACAAAGGGCTTTTCTCTCCTTAGGAGAATTATCAAGTACGGCAACCTTGGGATTCGGAAGCTACCTAACAATACATATAAACTAGCCTATGGGACGTTTCTCAGTCTTTATATTAGGTTAAGAAGCTGCTAGATATCTGTTATCTTCAAGAAACCCATCAAGGAGACAACCTCTTTTAATACTGGACAACCTAGCAAATGGCACACAATAAAGAGGTGTTTGTGGATTATTTCCCAGAAATGTAAATTTTTGTAAACTACACTGACCACCTAGCCCATAGTTAAGAAGCGAATCTGAGATATTCGCCTACTGCGCTCTCCAGCTGGTGGACGTTTGTAATTACGCTTTCTCGTCGTCCTAGTCTCACCGAAATAGTCATTATAAAATTATCAATCATTTTAATAAGGAAATAAGTTAGAAATTCAACACAAGGTGATGCCAAAGAATTTCGTGAGTGATACGTCTAACTCAAGCAGGGTATAGTGCGGCTAGAGAAATGGACACAATCATACGAAACTGCAGACAAACGGCCTTAACCATAGTGGGGTAAAGGGGGACAGTTTAATAATTCGAGCAGTAATCACCTTGGATAATACAACGACTGAATTTGATGTTTATACTAGAAACGCATAGTAGGTGGTTGTGTATAATATGTCTAAATGTAACGCTACAGAATAACTATGATTACGTCGCGTGCGTTCGTTAATTTGGAGGAAGAACGTTAAACACTTCGTTTCTGACATTAAGACGCTTCTGTGCCAAATATGACCGGAGTACGGTTTTCGTTCCAATGAGCAACAAATAATTAGCCGGGCATAGTTCATCAAGCCAAAAGGTGAACGCCAGCGATGTGACTAAAATGTTTAACACTAGCTAGGCTTCAAGTTTGAAGGAACAACACTCAGATAATTACAATAATAGCCCGTAGCTCCAACTCCAACTCCAAATTATTGGCAGTCAACACAATGGAAACGATGTGAAGGAGTTAAAACTAAATGACTTCTCATAAAAGAAGAAACAATGGGAGGCCAATCTGAGGCTCAGATCAATGAATCAAAGTGACTCATATATATATATATATATATATATATATATATAACTCATGGTATGCAAACATCAACTCATCTGTATTCTCCAGCATATGCACATTATCGTTAACAAAAGACGAATAGTATGGGTTTGTTCTTTGGTGTGATCAATTATAAATATGCGAACAGCGACTGAACATTTATCGGAGACAACGTTGCATATCCACAGAGTATTGGACTTTCGCAACATCCGATGGGAACAAGCGACCACAAGTTAGAGCATTTTGTAGGGTTTATCAGCAGGGCTGGGTAAATAGGGGAAGGGGTACATGTCATGAATGAGCAGTCAGTAAAGGTTATTGTCAGCTGATCTGGTGATTAGCGGTCTTTTTGGTCCATGAATACATGAAGTTATTAATCTCCTTATGTAAATGCGGTTGCGGATTATTCGGACGAATACAACATATATCAAATTCTAAGCGTTGTGAACATAGGGTGCGCCATGGTTATATATCGCGTCGAAGGGATTTAACTAAAAGTAAGCTGGATAGTGTTTTGTAACGTTTTACTCCAATTGACAAGTGAAAAATAGGTTATTATTTTTCAAGCCGAAATGTAGAGTTGCTAAAGATATAGCTAACAAAAGATTGGCTAAGTATTCGCCATCCATAGTGCTTTGGGTATTTAGACACCTTAGAACCGGATGTTTGTAACACGCATAATCAAATGCATCCGAGTCATAGTGAACTGTACATGTTGAACTGTGAACAAAATGCATTAAGAACGTGGGCCGACGGCGTTATATTTCGTTGACATCATAGGGTACAGTGAAATTTCAAAACCATGTCAGAGGAATTGTACTTCTATATAGATAATGTTCTTCTGTTGGTCTCATTGTGCAAACGAAGAGCTGTTAACGATGGTGGACAAGGTCACTTAACCGGAGAATGTGTGTACCTCCAGGTGGCAGTGGTTAAGACCATAATGTGGTACAGTGCGGTTCATGCCCGACTGATCACATATCACAAGCGGGTGCAACATGAATGTTGGTAAACTGGTTAGACTAAATCGCGATGCACCAGAAAACACTTAGTACATGAAATAGTTGAAACTTTGGAGGTTTTTTATGCAATCACGTGCACTGCACCACAGTATAGTTGGCTTGCATAAACCAAGTGGAGACAGCGGAATTTCAAGAGAGCCAAGAGAAGCGCTTAACCTATACTACCAATTGCAATGAGGAATATTTTCACTACGGTCAATGAAGCATCGGGGTAGTCATTTGGAATCCCGACTTGTGAATACTTTTTGACGCACAATTTCCTACTTCAAATAGAGTCCCAGAGGCCAAATATACCGAGTTTCATTTCAGTGTTAATTTCAACGCACATCAATATTATACTTCCCTGCCGCTCGCAAGAACATGGATAAAATTGGCAGGGTTTAGAATGTGTCTATTGTACAGTCTGTTCTTTAGCTTAATTATCCTCGGTAAAATAACGTTTGCTTTTCTATCAGTAGTTAGTCAAGAATGATCGGCTGCTATAAAATATTAAGGCCAATGTTTACTTGCCTCTCACATGAACACATGGATACGATCAACTTCAACGCATTATCGTCATATGCAGGTTCATTGCATTAACTTCGAGAATTTTCGTCAAAAGTTCATTTCATTCCTTGAAAATATAGCTACAGTATACGTGCGAGAGAAATCGATAAGTATGTGTTTTGAGGCACGTCGTGTATTGATGAGCAGGTGTTCTTGACACTTGGCAGCAGGAAGAATGCAACAACGCCCTTCTCTTACATATGCTGCTACATCTGTAGAAACCGCAGAATACCCACGTTGTCACAATTTACTACACTATCGCTGACACCGTTCAATCAAAAACCCGTAATTATTAACCTGGTAGCAACCCGCTGATCTACTAAGGGTTGATTGTCACTCAATTTGAAACAGTTTGTTTCTCCTGTTAAACTGAAAAGCACAATTATAAGACGAAGTTCAGCGGACTCCTGCATTTCGTATCGTCATACCGTGCCGATACCGGTAATTTACTACAAAAGTTTGTGGGTACAGATTTACGTACAAACAAACGAGCGAAATAATGGGTCTCTCTCTTCTACAACCATGGCAGCCTGAGGCTGACGGGTAAGTGCTTTTCCACACAAAGCACCTACTAAATCTGATTAATTGCAATAGCCTCGGCAAACCGGAGGAGCCGGCAATTGATATGGCGAAGCGGGATCCTAAACGCCTTGTTGACCTCAATTCGGTGACCCGATGTCAATAAGTGTCTGCCGATCGAAGATGCTGGCGAGCTGCACAAACACGTAGTCTGATTTGGGCATGCTGGTTGAATAATTCCGCAATAAACTCATTTACTTCACGCTTTTTATCTGGGATGTCAGTGTTATATTGATTCTGTCTAAGAAACTATATCCGCAGTTAAATACGAATTGATATACGCAGTGAGTTGGTTCTAATAGGCTGTTTCCCTTATTGTACACATTGGTAGCATATAAGTTCGGTCGGTGTACACAACGTCGGCGTTGCAGAAAGTGCTTTGTGTGGCCGAAATCAGACATCTTGTACTCCTCAAATAAGCAATATCACCCTTAAAGACAGCTCTAAGAATACAATTGTATGTACAGGGGATACATAAATCGTTCATTTCACAGATTTGGCTGTGCTTCCGGATCCATTTTCGAGAGTAGCCATTAGCAATTATCGTGCTGGCATTTGGTTACAGTTCATCGGCAAGGCAATCGGTCGAGCATTTTCTTCCGGCACGACTATATAGGGTCGTCACAAGCGTTCGCTTGTGCCGCACTGGCGTAAAGCTGGTGAATGCAGATACCGTCCCAATTAAGTTTTTGGTAAACAGACCATTTTACTAATCCGTTCTACCTGCGGCTGTTGAGCACAAATAAAGCTAAAATAAAGTTAATTCGCTCCACAGCAGGAATCCCTTATATTGACATGCGAGGAGTTAAAACGTGTAGCTAGCTCTGTGTATTACATAATATCAGTGTATCGTTTACGAAAGGTTTGTAATAGGATAACTGAGCTAATTCTTCGGACAGGCTTCGTTCTATCATCAGCATGGAGTGCGCAAGCCAGGTGCGTTTATGTAACGAAATCAATGGATTATATTTGTCCAGGAAGACCAAGGGTTGACCACATTAATTGAGTTCTTGCAACAGTAATCACAAAATGATGTATATGCAAGTAAACCAACTACGCAATGTGCTGCGCGGAATCCCAGAGCAGCAGATGGTCTGGCGCAAAGAACACAAAGGGCAGCGAACTTGCTTAAATGACACTTCATCCGGAATTTCCGGAGTGTATCAACCAGCCGATTTTGATAAATCTCACATCAACAACAGCTTTAAGTCACAAACCCTTTATTGTAACAAATGCGGTGAGAAGACTATTGTCTTTACGCATTTGTGGCTCTCCCTGTGTGAAATGTGAAGTCATTATGGACGGTAAGGCTTGAATTCCGCCGGACCATTGACTAATTCATCCATGCAGGTTTCAACCATGTGTGAGCATGGATCACTAACCTCTATCTAAGTTGGCGGCAATCGTAGAGATTCTTCCAACAAGCTTGTGTTATTCAAGGTAACGGAAGGAATATTTCCGCGGGCGCTCAAGGTATACTTTGAAAGTCGCTGCATCATAGTATAATGACAGCATGGATTCAGGAAAACCAGTCATACTCTACTAACGAGTAACCCATTAACAACCTTGACCAAATCTGCCGACGCCACATTTGCAGTCGACCTTTTGTACCTGGGCTTCGCTAAATTATTCGACCATCTGGCCTGGAAAGATCCTTCATAATTGTTGAAGTAATTGAATATTTACCATATCATGTGTGGAATAACCATATTCCTCAGTCAACGTCCGCTATAAGATAAGAGTTGGCAATACATTTTAAACCACAGTCATATTCCCCTGTGTTGTGCTCCAAGGTTTTGACCCGGGACCATGTTTAAACTAGCCTACGTGGAGGAAATTCTCATTGCACTGCAGTTTAATTCCCAAGCATTTTCTGACTATCACAATATCAGTTACGATAACAAGACGGGAGACAATTGCGCGGCAATGCAGAGCAACTTGGTCATCCGAGAACTAGCTGTAGTTCAAAAACAAACAAAATGCAAGATTAGGAGCGAACGCCAAAAGCTTACCCACCAACATTGAATTAAGGAACAACGGTCGCATTATTTATTGCAAAAATGTAATATCGAAGTAATTGCGCATGATTATCGGGAAACATATGTGAAAGACAGCTAAATCATTCGCTTCTTACGAATAGCATCCGGGAAGTTCAGACCTTCTGTCCTTGCGCACATGTCGAACACCTATATGAGTTCTGAGGTGGAATATGCCATTCAGTTCTATCGTCCCCTAGAGAAAACACTGTGTGAAGGCGCTTGAAGCCGCACAATACAGGGCTTTGTTCACATACATAACCTGCTGAGGATGCATGTCTCCGGAGTGCAAAGTTGTGAGTATGGTATCTTCGAGTTCTTATTATGAGGTGACTAAGAACAGCAAATCCTAACCACTTCTGCAGTGACCTGCTGGAAATGAACCACTATACTAAACTGAGAGTTCATCAGGCAGATTTGGCCACGCAGTACAATTGACTTGATGGCAAACAACATGAAAAAGTGATATGGAACGTTCTTCCATCCCATGTCCTTTCTTTCCCAACACAAAAGCGTCTCAAAAGAGAACTTGATATTTTATTCAATTTCAATATTCACTTGATGAATCACTCAAAGCGGTATTTTTTATCCTTCTTATACTGCCTCTTATATTTGGCTTCATAACATACAGCGTTCCTCATAGGGATTTGTTAAGCATTTGTTATCCATATGAATTGATTTCAAGATTACTAAGAAACGCTAGAAATTTCTGTTGGGTAGAAATGCCGCTCCTTGGTACCGCAACCAAGATGTCCACGAATGCTGTTTTTAAGGAACATTTCCAGCTTGGGGGAAACGTAAGTTCAGTTTCATTGTCGCCCTGATTTTAGCTATTATGAGTGATGGGGCGACTAGTCTATTACAATTCGGCATCAGATCCTTCCATATCTAATAACATATTAGAGGTATAATGGCATATATGCAGTGGTTTGCCCTAATTAAAATACTGCATTCTTTCCGGCACGTAGTAAAGGCTGAATCACCATTAGAGCTTGTCTGGTGTTACCGATTTTCCCCACATTCACCTCCACTTTCCATACAGTGATTTCATTGCAATGTAATGGTTAAGTAGTACAATAAATTACTGCTAACTGAGAAATAAGTATTGTTATAGGGTTTGCTGACGGTTCGGTTGGTAAGTAATGGAATGGAAAGTTGCCAACCATCTTAGTTGACTGATTATTAATTTAGCAATTCACTATTTACAGTTTGTTTCAAACAAGAAATATTGCATATACCAACAAAGTCTATTACACCCGTGTTATCCAGTAACTGTTCACCAATTTACCAAGAGGGTTCCGGTTTTAGGGAACATTTGCTAAGTACGTAAGGTGCAATGTTGCCGTCCGGTAGCTTTTCAACATTTTCTCCTAGTTTCTCTAAGTAGATATGTATCAGCATTGCAAACATTGGTTGCACAATACAAGCTTTCCTGCATCACACACTTACACGTCTTGCATTTTCTTCATATTTTTACTTCAGTAATATTTGTGCAGTCGATTCAAACCAATGATCTCCTGATCTCTGACAAGCATCCATTCTTGTATACTGGACACATTCGGGTGCACACAAGTCTGTTTACTACTTGTTGAGTACTATTTTGCTAAGCATGTCTAAACTTCTGCTGGTACTTTCGATTTTATCTAGTCTTTTGTATCATTGCTCTGTATGGACATCGTGCTACGCGCCATCTGCTTTGCACTCACGTTTCATGTTTTGCCTTCCAATAACGCGGGAATCCAGCCGTCGAATTGGGCAACAAAACATCAGCATAGGCAAACATTTCATATGGTTTGCCTGCTATAATCTCCATCACTAAAACTGCGAGACGTTTACTAACGGCATCCGAATTTGTAAATAATTATGTATATTGCAAGCGGCACCACCTTGTGGTTGGATTTCAATACGCAATCTCTATTGAGACACTCATAACTGCATTATTTCCCATTTGCTCTTTTCATTAGTGAGTAAATGCATTCCTGAAATTGTTGTCTGCGTTACTGCAACACACTGATGCCGAGTGATTCATGGAACAAGAATAACCAGTTTAAGCTTGCTGCACGCATTTAATACATTCCATGTAGACATTGTTTTCAAGCGCTTACGATTTCTCTCAAGCCGACTTATAACAACATTTCTGTACGTACTATAAGCTTTCGTAAAATATGCAGGATTTTACCTTAATTTCGGCTAAGTCCACAACCCACATATGTATCAGAGATTTCTTGCAGATTGCAGGGGTTCGCTGGTCTGGTGTCACGCCTCACGATATTATTTCGGTAAAGTTTGGCACCTTTCAAGTCACCCTTTCTTTATGCGCCTTCCACCTAAACTTTGTCCTCTCAATATCCTGATATATGTTTCGTCAGTCAGTTGCGAATCGCGAGATATGTAACATGCAGTGACGCTCCAGAATGACATACGTAATTTTCCAGCTTTATTCTATGAAGCCGGTAAATTGCATTCTTTTACGTTCGAAATCCTATCCTGTTAAGATTGTAAATTTTAGGACCGAACCTCAATGCATTTTCGCACCGAATAGTACACTTTTCTAACTATCGCACATAATCATGTCCGAGTGACGTATTTACAGTTTTCCTGGTGGATGAGGACGATATGCAACCAGTGTTGGTCCCTATCTCCTGATTGTGCCGCACGAAACGGCGCCCGTATCCCTGCATAGGTGGGCGGGTGGTTCCTCGTGTGTGCATGTACATTTGTGCATATGGCACGTGTGGCAAATAAATGAATTCAAGCCCTTCTCATTTGGCAAGTGTTACATCCCAAGTTTGGGAAGATGTTGGGAATTAATTCATTTTGTTCCATAATGTATTAACAGTTTGTTGGGTATTATAATTGCGCTGTGCATAAAATACACTTACACTCAGAGGCGAGTTCTTTTTATCTCTCAAACTGCCCTCAATGAGTTAAATGTGCTCATATTTTCTTCCCCAGAATCAGAATGGAGAGATTTTGGAGAATATTTATAGCGCGTTTAAAGAGTTGCAAGTAGGTTTTCATAGCTCAACTCAATCACACGGGTAGTAGACAGTCAACTAATGCAAAGGATGGCGGTTTCGTTAAACTGCAAGAGATTAACAGTCAACTCAAATAGGCTGAGGAATAGAGCTGCACTTTTACCTTTACATCGAGAGTCACAAGCAGCTTGTTGCACGTACCAATATTCTTTTTTCGTCAAGTAAATGGCGGAACAACCCAGCATTCGTATCTTTAACTGCTCGTATCACGTCAGAGATCTGTCGCGGGAACAGCAAAGCTCTGCACGCAGTCACAATCCTCTTATCATCGGCTAAACTGAACGTTATAAATACACTACCAGATTGGAGACCGTCTTTGATAGTGCACTTTTGTGTAGGTACCTGTGCTAAACTTTCAACTAAACCTAAACTAAGCTGTCAAATGCATTAGTCCTCTGCTCCATGGACTGAGCAAAAAAGCAAGTTAGCAGAAGAGGATACATACAGCACATTGCAACAACGCACTTCGTATTTTCTGGAGTCGAGATGCTTGTGGTTGGTTTCACGAAAGGCACAACCTGGGAAATATAGATTTTAATACACGGCGCTTCACCAGACGTGTTATGACTTCCGGCAACAAGGCAATTTGAACAAATGTAAAGTGAATCGAACTCCGACCATTCCCATGCGTAGTGCAAGCATCCTAATGAAAACAT
>OX104060.1:65551334-65573831 GCA_944474145.2 Dicrocoelium dendriticum | reverse complement strand
ATACGATAGCTGGTATTAGGTGGATAACAGAAAATGGAAGTTATATAGGAATGCTGAGTTCACTGTGCTAAGTTTGCCTGTCAAGCTTACAAAAAACGAAATACCACTTTACGGCAGATGGTTTTCGTCGCGATACACTTCATGAATCCAGTGTCTATATGATAGGTAGTTGTGGAATACCATTAAGTGACAGCCGCTAACAGACGACATTAATGACTAAGCTGCTCAGCGAATACATAATTTACTTTGTTGTCTAACTAAATGTCATAATCATGAGTTATAAAAGCAAGCTACAACATACCTGATTGTTCTGTGTTTATCATTTACTATCGACCATTGTTCGTATAAAAGAAAGTTCAGGATCATAGCGCAGGCGCATATTATCCTTGTATCTCTTATCAATAACTGCCATGTGATAGTTGCCCCAGTGCAAAGAAGCCGAGAAACAAGCATTAAGAGGTACAAGTTACACAACATATAATGCTGATGATTTCATAACCCAATCAATGACACTATTCACACCAATACTAAAACTGATAGCCATACGTACCGTGCAAGCGTGTAACGCTATCTAAAACAGCCCGCATTGGACATAAATTTAAACCATTTATTTGCTTTTTGATTAAGTTTGCCGGAAAGGACAGACGTAGCCTTTATAACTTCGGCTTAAACCCGTCTGGCTGGTGGTCTGCTATTCATATACCCTTGCTCCATTAAACTCGGAAGTTTAAATTCCATATTTTAGCCCACCGGACTCGACTTCAACTCATAAACAAAGTAATGTCATTGTTGTTAACGATACTTGCATTTAGGAGTATGAAAACACAATACATTTTCAATTAACTATATGTGTCATATGTCCCTATACTTGCCAACATGTTAATGCTTGCTAATATTGTTATGGCAAACTACATTAAGCACATAGCTTAGCAAAATTTTTATATTTATTTCTGTTTTTTTTCTACGAATTTTGCATCTAATTTCGCTAATAGTGCTCTCTTCTGTCTCCCTATTCGGAATACCATTTCTACCGTTGAGAGCATAAAAATCTATGAACGGTTGTCGAACTTTTAAACAAGTCTTTTGGCGCCGTGCTCAGTGCAGTTCTTTTATGCGCGTAGTACAGTAAAGGATTATATCTAGACTTCCCAAAGGTGAGAGGGAATTATAATTATACGCAAAAACCAAGTCGTTGTGACATGAGAACTGCTAGAGTCATATGCCTGATCATGATTTATGGGCTTGGTTCACCGTATGCATATCAACATAAATGATAATTATATACCCTTCTTCCATAATTCGCAATCTGACAGACAAAATATCAATTTTGGGTTATTGATCAATAATCTAAAGTAGGAATCGCACTGCTTGATGTCACGCAAACCACTCGGTAGATTAGATTTTTAGAAGTTAGAATACAATTTTTCATTTCCTGGATCCTAAAAATTGTATAATACAGTTATTGTGTCCAGTGAATAAATAGAGTAATGACTTCGTCAATAAAACTGCCGAATGAGATTTCTCCGTATTTTCTCTTTTCACCATAATGGTTTGCTTTCAAATGACGGCTTTATTGATTAATGAATTTTCTATTTCTATGTTAAGTCAAATTTTTGGTTGCAGTTAGTTCGGTTTGGTGTTGAGGTGTTTGTGAGCTCCCACTTTGCTGCAAATATGTCTCAAGGGACACTTCTTATTTATAATACATTTGGTTTTATGGGTGTATAAAAGTGTGCATTAGCTTTTTGTCAGGTCAAGACGATATTGACGAGCAGGACTATTAGACTCTGATTAACTTATAGGCCTGAATATATTACGACGGGATGTATGTGAGTTGGCTTCAAAAGTGGAATGTTTATTTTTGTGTTAATTATTTTCCTGTATATCATTCTCTTCTTACTTTACATTTCAGATTTTGGTGAGCATACGGTTGTAAATTTCACCGCATAATGAATTTTCCTTTTCTTTTTTTACAAAAAATACATTAGACACATATTTTTATAATACTATCCTGGACATAGCTGGTTTTAAGCGTCGACTAATGCTAAGTAGATATTATTATAAGGATTCTTACTTGGAAGATTGATTCAGTTTTAGAGTTGATAATGTTGAAACTAATGAATTTTTTGTCTTACATTATTTTTCATTCAAACACAGCCTCGGGTCAAATAACGTTTTGTTTTTAAAGCAAAAGCTATGCATCCAATTGCTTACGATTTTTTACTATCCCGCCAAGGCTTTTTCGCAAACTAAAAAAAAAACTCTGGCTACCTCATTCCGATCACAGGAACAGATAGTATATTCACCTGCTGGTGCGACGCCCTACTGTAACACACTATCAGGAGCTAAACCCAGTGATCGCAGTTAACTTGGGACATCTAAATCATATGGGAACTACGGTTGGATGACTGTAATTAGTTGCAAGCTCTATATGAGACAAGCGCGACCACACATTTCAAGACACTCGACGAAGCGTCTACTGGAGCTGTTGAGAACAGTGTATGTAAAAACAATTCATCATTACACATTGCGTCCAGCGGATAATTATATAATCGACTAGGCATATATAAGGATAACAAGTTCTTGATGTTGTATCGTTAGTTTCTGATGACGGTTGTGGAGTTTCCTGTCCCTATGCTTGCCGTATTGTATTCTCAATAGTTTGTCAGAGAATTATCACAGATCTCTCTTAATGATTCTTACAGATTGCGCCCCCCTAATATTAAAATCCAATGATGGATGCATATGGGTTTCCTATGTCACCAACCCGTTACAACGTGATATCTGTAATGTCTGTATTGTAATGTAAACATGATGTAACTAACTAGATGTTAGGGTAATTCACAGAAGACTATAGTATGGGGGATCTGCATTACGTATGACTCCCAATACTATGAATTGATTGTTGTTGACACACTCTGTTTGAGATTTGTTCTCACTCTGCTTGTATGCACACATGCACAGTCAACACAAGCCTATGATGCTCGTCACAATTGGTTTGTTTAGGGAATGAGCCTGTCCGTACATTGAACTTTACGTAGTTCCTCATGTTTCGTAAGTATTTTAGTTTCAAGCCGTCATTTTAAAAATGCGATACCAAGAGCTCAAGAAAATAAAAGTAGTGGTTGTACTAATACACCGGACAAAGATCCGATGAGCAATTGTCACTAAACAAGAGATTGCTTTTATGGTATTTTTCATTTTTTTCTTCTTCCTTCAATGGCAACAGCAATCAATGGTTGTCTGATTAATGTAGTTGGATCACAAATCTCTGGCGTTTAATTCGTATTAATGACAATAGCCCATCGCAAACCCGAGGTGCCGGAAAATTTAGTATGGATGAACGATGATTCTACTAACGCTTTGTTGAGCACGATTCGGTGACCTGAATGTCAAAAAAGTGCACTGCCTGGTTGAAGATGCTGGGCTCTGACCTGCACTTCCTCACGTAGTGCTGATTTGGGCTTGACTTGTGAGTTATGCTCGCTGTGAAAACCATTTTGGTAACACAGTTTCTTTTACTCGGATGACACATTGTTCTATTTTCATTTTTCTATAATATGTAAACTTATCCCATGCAAATACATACGATAATTGATTTTAGAAGTGGAAGTTGGCGACAATCGTCTGGGTTTCTCTTTTAGTGGAGGCACAAATATGTAGCTTATGGATTCACGGGTCGTTGGATTTACTGCATCGGCAAACTCGGGAACGTGCTCTGTGGGTGTGGCAGAAATCGACATTTTCTGTGTCATCAAGGATGCCATATGGATCTAACTTAAGTAAAGCTCTAAGAAATAGCTTGTTTCTTAGGAAATGCGACTAACATGTATTAAACTCTTTTTCATTTATCGGATTTCGCTTGTGCTTCAGGAGTTTATTAAATTTGTGTGGTGTAAGCCTACTAGGAAGTAAAGTGTTGTTAATTTGCTCTATATTCAATCGGCTTAGTCCCCACTAGGAACAATCCGTCGAGCGTATTTGTCTGGCGCGACCTCCTCCCCTATACTATAATCTGGGTCTCTCGAAAGAGTTCACGGTGGTGCCGCATTTTCGTTAAAGCAGCTTAAATGCAGTTACTCTGTATCAGAATTTACTCGGTGTTTTTAGTTAGACAGTCTTTAACCAAGTCCGTCCAATCCCTGCGGATGATAAGATACATCCAATACATGAAAGACTGTCGGTTGTTCTACTACGCAGAGAAACATAAATTAGAAGTTGCGTAGGAGTTTTAAAAAGCGGCTATTTACCCGTTCTATTAATGCATTTCACTTTTGTTGAACCTGAACATTAGGATGGTTTCAATTTGACCACCAGATTTATGAGGGAGATTTTCTGTCTATAAATTCCCAGGCAAACCTGCTTGAGCCTCGAAGTCCTATTATTTTGCACATGAGAATGTTGATTTCTGATTTCCTACTCTATTCCTTACTATATCGCAAATGGATTGGATGTGTTTCATGCGGTCAAGCCCTGTTGGGCCAAGGGTATTGGACTGTTTTTTATGCTGGATGCTTGGTGAGTGTAACATATGACGAGAAGGATTATCATGTTGATGGCTTATTTTACTACGAGAATGTAAACCATATCCCCTTGTTTTGGCGTGTAGTTCAACGTAGAATTGCAAATCGTAGAATTAACTATACTTAATTATTTATGTTCACGCCCGAATACTGATGTTGTTGACTATTGCATTTGAATCCAATGGATTTTTCCTTAATCTACGACGTTCTGATGAGTTGCGTGGATAATGGGCCCCTGATTATGCGATCCTGTCTTAACGGGACTACAGATAGGGTGTACCTGCCAATGTCTTCATTTCACCGATGTCTTGTAAAACAAGCGCAAGCGCTAGTAAAAATTATATATTAGGCGCCAGTCGTATATATTCTTCGATGTCAGTATGTCGGGTTGAGGCTTCACATCATCGGATTTTGGTGTTTGGTCCATACCTAAAGCGAATCAAAGAAAAACATAGCCTGGTTTAGACCGCTCGCATATATAGATATTTCCTGTTGGTACAGCCCAAAGGAATAAAGTTGTAACATCGATCTAAAGTACAGTGTGACAAGGCAGCTTAAAGGATACAACCAAACCCACTGTCACGGCCATTCTTCAGCCTTTACGTGAATGGTGCCTGCCTGCGGACGTCGGTATTTAATACATACGTAACCACCATTAGTGGCGCTCTTTTCCTACGAGTAACAGAAGATTAAACCTTTGGGCCGCCAAATCCAATTGTAATTGCTTAATTCCTGTGGAAAATGCAGGATTGACTATACATTGCCAGAAAAAGACGAAAACGGGCTTTAGTTTCAGAAGTAAAGGAGCGCTTACCAACTGGGGTTAAGCAGAGAACAGATAAGGTTACAGTTACAAAATCCATTCTCCGACGATACGATACGTGCTAGCGAGTATGCTACCAAGCGTCCCCCATATTTTAACAGGCTCATTTTGGACGACTTGTCACCGGGGGTCAATCCCATTCTTATACGCGCGTTCACGGATCTTATTGCGGTCAATCACTTATTACTCCATTTATTGCGATTTGCCAAGTCCGTCGCACTATGTCATGTCAGTCACTGCCTTGTGTGATTCTTCTAAAGCTATTAGTTATCAACATGTGTTTGTCGTCGTTCCTATTTGCCTGAGCATCAATGACAAAACAACCTTAAACTTGCTTGACTTGGCTGTCGCTTTATTAGTCATATAATAAGTTTTCCTGTCATTGAATTGTTTAGTGACGAGCGAGAGTATTTACTTAATTGCTCAGCATCGGCCAATATCACGTTCCTCTCAGTTATTTAATCGTTTTCAATATGGATGGATTCGTCTCATTCCAAAGTACCCAATGTCTTTTACCACTTTTATCCTTATCAACTTTTTTAATCGTTAGTCCTGTAATGTTTTTTTATTTTTTATTGTTTAACGGTTTATCATAGATGGATTTTTACTACCTGCGCTCGGCTGTAGGGGATCTACATGGCTTCTTCCGATGAAATTCGTTCTGCTGTACACAAAATACTATTCAAGTTGTCCGATTAATATGTTTGATTTTATTCGATTCACTGAGCTCATGGAGCTGATTTTTATTTTCTCATTCTTCTCCACCAGGGCGTAACAAACCGGTGTTTGTAGGCCATGTAATTTTTCGCACGTCAAATCGCTAGTGCACTAGCTTGGGCTTGTTGAGCCTTTCATTGGATGGATCAGGTGGGTTTGCACTTTTACACAGGCGGCTTATGAATCAGCAAATTGAGTGAATTCACATTCCAGCTTCCCATTGGATTTTTGATACGTCTTTCATGAGTTAGCGGCACGGGATCAGTCATCCATAGACCCGTGGTTATTTTTGCACTTACTTTTTAATGAGATTCACACAGCGCCAATATTATCGTAATTACCTGCCTTCCTTTACCGATGACATTTCAAAGTTGTAGTAGTGATTCTGAATTACGCTTAATGTCTGCTCATATACGCCATAGCTGATCCTGGAATAATATACATCAAGGCGATGTTAACCCCAGAATATACTTCAATTCAATGTCGTGGAAATAATGTGATATATTCAATATTACGAACATATAGTATAAGTCTGATAATACTCCTAGGAATTCAGCTAACCAGGAGCAGCTTCTCAAAAGTTCTTCTTTCGATAAAAATTGCATACTGGCCCAGTTGGTTATAATACTAAAACGAGAGTGGATTTTCGAATCAGGGTCTATAATACGCATTACTACAGGTCCTTGGCCTAGTCCATGGCTAAGGATAGAAAATCTCACACGCCTTGGATGGTATCTATTGACGTCAAAAAAATCCACAATGAATGTTATAGCTGTCTTCTAACTTCTTGAAATATTGGAACGAATAGACTTTAGGTGCTCAAGGTCTTCAGCGGATTGTATCGGATGATCTTGCGCTGGAACACAAATGTTTTGACCATAACCAGATTTGGAGAGTGCACAAATACACTACGTGGTCCTAGTTGTTTTTAAAGCTTAATCACAAATAGCATTTTGGAAAAAATAAATAAATAATAAAAAAATATATATAATAAGCATACAATCTCACACAAAATTAACGAAGCAAGTTTAAAAGTCGTTTTAGAAAGCCATTCGGAAGTTGCTTTTCTCTCATCGCACATTGGTGAGTACATATGCAATGCCCCTCCACGGAATCTGTTTTATCTGCAGCTGCACAAGAGCGTGCTGACGAGTCAAAGCTCATGGTTGAACTTGCACTACTTTGTACTTGCACCATCGCAAGTGGGAGTGATTGAAGCTGGGCGAGTAATCGCGAACTGTTTTATTAATATACACGATTTTCACCTGGCAAGTCAATCCAAAAAATCTTCGCATTTTTCATACTCTTCTCCCATGCGTACACCAAAAGGACACAATCACTACTAAATATTATTATTATTTATTTCCCGTCATTACTTTCTAGCTTTACCTTTAAATTACCATTCATTTGCTACGGCTATGCCATAGTTAGTTCATAGATCTTAAAAACTTTTTTTCTTTTGTTCTGAATTGCTGGATACTTTGTCTATGTTTAGGCAATTTCACCGGCGGCCTTGCCACGGAAAGGAATGGCAAGCACCTTGAGCTTTATTATCAATTATAATACACAGTTGTGTTTCACTTTCTATACTAAGGGTTTCCACACTTAGTAGCCTGGTTAATGATATGGTAATTTGTTAGGAAAAGGTAAAATTTTCTCACTGAGAATCCTTGTGGGGCTCCTTATTATTCAGGCATTACTATAAGGATAATATCAACCAGAAAACGATAATTTTAATAAAATGTCCCTTTGCAGGAATTTCTATAGGGTAAAGGGATGGTTTGAATTCGACATTATCGGAGCTGTAGTTAAAATCGTACTGATCGGTCGGCGGATTCAATAATCTACTTGTATGGTTAGATAATGATCTATTAACTTAGGGGAATTAGCACTTTGCTCTATTGTCTGGTCCTCATAAACCCTACTTATTAAGATTTCAATTAAACTATACTATATTGTCCAATAGCACACAAAGTATGGTAGGAGTCCGGAACCAACTAGGCATCTTTCTAATGCCAAAATGGTAAACGAAATATTCTTAGTAGTCCCGGTTTTTTTTTTTGTTTTCTCAGACTAATGGTAATACTTTGAATGGGTGGAGGAGTTTGTGTGGTGCTGGCTGAAAGTGACAGTTAACCCATCCGCATTTGCTAAATAACCCTCAAATGACTTCAACTTGGCAGGTGTGGTACTGGGTATCCACTCCTCAGAAGGGCGTGCTGCAGATTAATTTGCAAACGGAACGGCAGCCCTGTTCCCCAGTTTTTTCAATAGACTTGAACTTGGACTTGGAAGGCGTCTCTCTTACGTGCATCATTCGGATTGAATAGTATTTTGAACAACATTTCATGTAATTCTGCTATTCGCTTTTTCATTTCTTAAAATGAACTACTTCATTCTAATGTCCTGCAAGTGATATGAAGCAAACTATATTTGGTGTAGAGATAGTTTAGCTGAGTCCTGAGGCCAGTTGTCATTTAGAAATGTTGCAGGCTGTTATTTCTTTGACGTGAACGATATTATTAGCACTTTACTATGGAATTTTTTGTCGCCCATGGATGGCACCGTGTATTTCTACGTTAGCAGGACGCGAAATTATATTAGCAATGCAAACATTTTTATGCAAGCTACGGCAGCCGTGTTCTAGGATAGGGCCCCATTGTAGTTTCAATAAGTAACGATATTCTCGTATCCTTTCACGATTTGACCACACTAGTTTAAGGGACTAGATAGAAACGATTGAGTAAGTGCATTCACTTTCGACTATGTCCTCTGATCATACTTTGTGAAGTGCAACATTCTACCAACTATTAAATTATAACATGTCTAAGTCTAAAAACCTGTTGTTGTAAGTGGGCTGTAAATTACAATAGCCTATTTAGAAAAAAGGAATCATATCATTGATTTTTTGCAACTGGACTACATAACAGCATCACACATCTTGAGAGACATTTAGCACCTACTATATCTTGTCTTGTTTGTGAATAGTATAAGCGTGTTGTGTGCAATTTAACACTTGTATCTACATCCATCTGCTTTGATGTTTTGTGCCCTGAGTTAAGCGGTTTTGTGTTGCTACCTCTATGATCGCTTAGTCAAATACGCACGGGCCTCAACTGTCACATCAATTATTAGATCCGCAGGAATATTTTTCATGATGGTTTTAATGTCATCGAATAAACTTTAATAATATAAAAGGTATAATTAGTTTTACACAGTTCTTTTGTTTCTGTTGCTTGTTAGACTCATGCAGGGAGGTAATGTACTTCCATCCACTTATACAACCTCACGTCGGCGATTATTTGCAGTTCATTAATAATACCTAAAAGCAGGCGCATGTGTCAGGACGCATCATAATTTTTCATTCTACAAGGTAATTCCTTAAATAATGGTAATCCTATTGCTACAATGTTGTTCTACGTGCTTCTATTATATTGAGAAGTAATATCATCCATTTTGGCGGGCCACCGTATTGGCGTACCGAGGGTATATTAAGTATATATAATAAATTGAAAAAAAAAATATAGTATATATAAGTATATATTATAATTAAAAAAAATATTATTATAGTATAATATTATAAATATTTAAATTAATATATTTTATATACTTTAATATTAAATTTTTATTTTATTTTATAAAATAAATAATATAATGTTTATGTTATAAATTGTTGTTATATAAATTTGGTAAAGTTTTTAATATTTAATATATATTTATATGTGGTCAATGTTGATGTTTCGCAAAGGATTTATGTTTTATATTTCTTCACTATGGTGTTTTAATACTATTTTTTAACAAATTACAAACTATCAGGGAAAGGGTTTGCTGCATGTCTTGTGCGGTATTGGTTTTGCATCCTCAGCTAATAGTCATTACCCAACTTTGCATTCGACCTGACCGGGAAAGCTTATGCGTATACGGTTTTGCCCTGCGTGGAATGATAAATATACTCAAGTTAGAGTGTGCTTCCATTTTCTCATTACTCGTCTCCATTTTTGGTTTAATCTATGTCATAGTTGGCATGCCGTATTGATGATAGTGCCCCCTATAGTTTGTAATAAGCTGAACCTTGAGGATATATACCTGCCCCCACTCTCCAGACAACAATCAAGGCAATAACTACCATTGTTTAGTCTAATACAGTGAATATTATATGCCCTAGAGAATCAGCGCCCACATGACGACAGCAATCATTTAGTTGTTTACTCTGCATTCTGCTTTCTATAAAATGGGAAAATAAAAATGGAAAAAATATATCAATCCATGATGGACTAAAGATTATGCGGGAGAACTGGACCCGTTAGGAGCTTGCCGGCCTCATCCAATTACCTGCGAACCAATCAAGCCGTGAAGGCCGAGCAACCTCATTGAGGTCGTTCCATTTATGAAGACCAATGGAACCGTTCGTAGTAGTCTGTGCTGCTGATTGTTCTGACGATTATCCGAATGGGCCTCGCTTTGGTTGTAAATATACACCAGTGATCCTTTTGCCCTATTCCCAAAGGGATTTTATTTTGCTGATACTCAGTAGTGGCGGCGCCTTAGATTGCTCATAGGCTAGATTTATTCAGACGTTTTATATTCAAATTGATGTCGAGAGTATCCTTCTAATTGAGTTAGCTGACAATCATAATTATCGCATGGGAGGTCCTTTAGCTGTTCATAATGGTTTACCGTTTGGTGTTTTTAAATCACTTTCCCCATGTAATTTTTGAACTAGATAATATTGATTCGATTGTCGCAGCTAGCTTACTTGGCGGAGGATCATCTTATATTCAGAAGTATGCAAGACAAGTCGCAGTGCTTTACGGGGCTAGAAGATGTGTGCTGTGTAAATTAAAGCACTCTTGGGCTTCATCATCGACAATGATGGACCGACGTCGTTCCATAAATCCTTCCACATAATGTGTCATATAAATAACTAGGTTTCTCATCCCTCGGATAATGTCAGCGAAGCTCCAGATTATTATTAGGGAATTGCTCAGCGTCTATTACACAGCACATTTTTTTGTGCCGAATTAAATGCATTGGCTACCGAAGGACCGTTCAATGTACTACATGGTTATAGCATCCCTAATTTGTGGTATGTGATCTCCTGTATGTCAAATACTGGCATATTTGGTTAATGTTCAAGGTCTATACTTCCGTTCTGACTTGTCACCCACACACATTTCCCAATTCGGAGCTGCATGATCATAGTTACTGCCTGACGAGTCAGACCTATCGGAATTGGGAGCAGGTCAAATATCACAATTTTCCCCAATGGTTCGGAGGAAGAGGAAATGGAAGTGAGGGAAACCGGCGCAAATGCCCGCCAGACTCACTACAACACAGCGGGAATCGCCACTACTGGTACTAGAGCGATTTTGGATAAGGAGCTTTGGGGCTATCGTGTTTGCAGTCAAGCGATTTCAACAATTATGGCCTCTGCTTATAGACGGAAATACTCACTCTGTTCACTCGATCCACTCAGAAACAATTGGCAGAATATATTTGCATACAAAAGATAGGCATTCCGAGTCTGCAATGCTACTGTCGTCGCCAAAGCGGGGGCCACAGGTTCCTACTTGGATTTCGATTTCGTCGTATGTAAAACATAATATCATATCCACACTACCACCTATATTAGGTCAAGCGGAATCGAGACGTTATCCTTCCATTATTAGTTCTTCACGACGCATCAATGATAAGGAAACAGAGGGATTTTGGATTTGTAGTTGCTCAAATCGCCATAGAATCCACAAAGTACAGACAAGGTTGTGTCCGATCATTTTCGGTTGCCCTTACACTAGTATAACGTGCATATTTGGGTTAGTAGGGAATGCGACCCATCATGATTTTACGACCCTACATACAAAGTGGGATCCATTTACCACTATGTATAGACTGTCCCTAATGCGAGTTTCAAGCTGAGCAAACCGCACCGCTCAACTGCAACAAACTGACCCAACGAAAAGTAAAGAAGCTCTCAGTCCTCAGCATATTGCTGCGGTTCTCAGATCGCGTCCTCATTCCTCTCATCAACTTTCATAAGGAGTGAGTGCCTCCGGCCATTTCATACTGGTCAATCGGGAAAGAATGGATGAATCGACATGAAAAATCGCTGGTATAAAAGATAAGTGTATTAGCCTATATGGATTCCGATATGGATTATTTAACGAATAATTTCTCCTCCATGTGCCTGTGTACTCTATAAAACAAGTTGTGAACGGGACGGAAATGGCAATTTACTTCCCTATTAGACGGAAACCTCAGGTTATGGGGTAAACCGAGTTTGCAAAGGTCAATCCCAATTATCGGTCAATCCTTTTGCAAATCGTCTGTTGATGCTTCAGTATGTGGAACGGAGGTGGATTCCAATGGTGTCGAGAACCACCGCAGCAGCTACTGTTTATGCTCTCCGATAGGATATTTTCTCCGTGTTGGTGTTCATCACACGTTGGTTTCGGACAATAGTCCACATATCCATCTCCTAAGAATTGTGTTGTTTCTGGCCCGCCAGGAAACGCAGATACGTCCATGGTATAGTCTCAACCTTTTCATCCCACAATAGTAGAAAGGGTATAGCGAAAAGCTTTGTGGATACACTCGAAAGTGCTCTTTGCTAAAAATGAAAAGGGGAAGGCACCTTGGCGGTGATAACTTGCACATTTATTCTGACGTATTCGCATAACTCCGACTCGCAACACCGAACGCAAATATCCGGTTGAATATTTGTTTCAAGAGGGGAAAATTCCGTTTGTCGAATGTTACCCAAATTCAGGAAGGTATCAGCGGACTGTTACCAGAAACTATCATATGGAAGCGTAAATTTACAACATCCAACCACAGTGCCGGTGTGGCGAGCCCTTTATTCGTTTGGCCATACATGTAATGGCGAGGAAGTTATCGGCATATACTACTCTATTAAATAGGTTCTATATGCAGTGTGGGCTATACACAAACGTAGTTAACGGATGTGCAGGTATCTCCTAGTTGGGGATGGCACACTATTTGGGTAAGATTTGCCAATCAGCTGTTGAGGGCAGGGACTAGCAAACAACTGAACAACATATGCACCAGCGAGCGCTACGCTGCTACCTCTGGTAATCAACTGGCAGACCGCGGCGATGCGATGACTTTTTGCTAACAAATCTTAACACTTCGTCTCATCACAATTCAGCGCCTGATACTAGCTGCCAAGAGGCCCACGATGCGGCGGCGCAAAAGTCGTGATACACCGTACAAGCGTACAAAAACCAAGCTCGAAATAATAATGAACCATACATACAAATGAGGGGAAAAAGAGTGTTAGGTGGCATTTACTGGATGCGTACAAAGCCAGGAAACCCATCGCCTGACATAAGTGGCGATCCAAATCTCAACCGCCCTGTATTGGGGCCAACATAAGAGCAAAACCGGGGGAAGTTGGCCAATTTAACACTGAGGGCGGCGTTCATTAATTTGTTGTTAGTTGAACCAATCCAGACCTTTCCATGTGCGCTTTTTCACCATTCTAGAATCTTTCCATTTTCACTTTTATAAGGAATCGGTGTGCGCCTTCGCTAATTCTTCATTTGTTGACTATGCTCGTCCGATCCGTTCTTCTCTTTGTCCTTTGAGGGGGCAAGCGAGACCTTAGTGCTTCATAAGGAATATTCAAGCGTCCCATTCGGAGGTAGGGGACAAACAATTCAGTATTGGCATTAAAACTCTTTTAAGCACTCAAGTTTGACGCGACCTATGCAAAAGGATTTTCTGGATAAATAGCAGTGGATGGAGTTGGAAGGACCAAATGACGGATACCATTCATCCTTTGGTTACGCTATACTGTGACTGAAAAGTGTTCGATGGTGGCCGGTGACTCGATTTAGAAAGCACGTCGTAAAAAAATGTCTAAGTTACTGTTTGTAAGTCAGTCGTCTGAAGGTTCGTTCGGCGATCTAGATGATATATCTGGTTCAGCTTTTGTTTCTCTGCTTCGTCGCACTTGGCTCCAAGTGATACCAATCGGCGCCGCACGGATTACCGGACATGCTTGGTTTATGAATTACTGAACTATTCTGCACGTTGGTTGTTTTACTACGGCCAGAGTCCATCCCAATGTCGGTTGGTAACTCTGTAGTTTAAATTGGATTCTGGCTGTGCCATAAAGGCTGTCCTATGCAAATTATCACAAAGAAGGTTTATTTCGCCCTTTATTGAGCTTTCCGTAATTGTGACATCCAATGGACTCCACTGCAGTAATATAAATCTTGTGCAGCAAGAGTCGACAATACATTAACTCTGCCTGCTCACCTTGATGCAGGTTGCATCCATTTGTCTTGTTTCGGTAGTGCGAACAGGGAAAAGAAACAGATCTTAATCTGCATTAGCAATGGAGCACTTATGTCTCTTTTTGTGCACAAGTTTTCACTCGTCTGTACCACGCCCTCTTTCATGTCATAAACCGTTTGAATGATGTATGATAAGGTTGCTCAGTAGTTAGGTGATCACTTCTTAACGCCGTTCATCAAGCGAAGAAAGGTAGAAAATCTGGCAATGGAAGTTGCTGGTATATTGTCAGACACTAGTGTTTCCGGGAGACCAAAACATAGTGAGAGTTTCCGTGCGCCAATTTAGTTATGGTGTTTGCTAACGTCACTGAGAACAGATTGTGGTTTGTTTCAATTCAGTTAAAATGGGCAGGCCACGGGTCAATTAAAACCGTCTGACCACAGTAAGAGGGACCGAAAATCGGTCAAACGTGGGAATCGCGTCATTCGTAGGGTCTTTCCTGGCCACTAGTATCACTCGGCACAAAAATGTACATTTTTTTACAAAACCAACCCGCTTTTGATAATCGTCTCAGGACAAAATCCAAAGTAGGCAAGTGTTGATGATAATACGACCCAGTGACCAGATGTGAGCTACTATGAACGCAAAGTCGTTTGATATGTCCCCTCAACAGTGTGTAAATAATAAGCTGAAAGATAGCCGGGTTCGAGCTTATCCCAAATAGCATATGTGTTAAGCAGCATAATCCAAGTTGAATGCTAAGATTAGTTTACACACATGATGCGCAGTCGAGTTGTTTGGTGGGTAGGCGTGGCTCAGATCGAATTTGGTGAAATGCTCAGTACAGAAGAGAAAAGCCTAAATATCTTCAAGTTTTGGCAGCGGTTATCCGTCTTGCTGTCATGCATAATTGACCTTAACTTCATGGTCCCTACAGATAATTGTGGCACCATCGCGCTTCTAGTCCAAATCATGAGCAGGTTCAATCGTACCCTCCAGCTGGAATCGGCGCAAATTACATTGCAGTTAATTGCGAAGAGCATAAAGAACAGATCGAGCCTTCCAAAACCTCGGTTGTCGACTGTGGCTTCAATACTAGATGAGCGGCGTGATTTTTCAAAACCTTGTCTAGACTCAGTGAAAAAAGAGTGTTTCTGCAAGATATCAGATAACTATGCATGTGTTTCCACCAAGTTGACGTTGGACATGATGCTATGAAGACCTTTATTTCCATCACGAACAAGTATGTATGAGCCAGGTCCTCCAGATACGTACATGCATATAGGATTGGTTAAATTATGGTAAGAGATGCGTGCAATAAATGTACCCAGCACATTCACCATCTGTCCCGTGTAAGATTGCAATTGTGCATTTGATGTATATAACTCTCGAAGTAATGGTAAAGCATCCGATGGTTTCAAGGTAACTGCAGAAAAGTAAAAATTCCAAAATCTATTTTTTGGCCGTTTCCATTGATAGACAAGACGAGGGGATTTTCCGACGTTAAGTTGCGAGTACAAGACGTTTTCGTATTGAACCAATTTTGGTGTAAATTCTCGGTGATGCAGTTTGTAGCTTTATGTTGCTTAGATGCAAATGATCCCTGCTTGGCAAGATAGACTTTGTGAGTATGACCTTTGTAACAAAAATCTGCACATTGAATGAAAATGGTGACAGCCGGTTGGGGACGAAGGACTTTCACCGCAGATATAAGAACCAACTTCTTTAAGCCGCACAACTTGAGTTTCATTTTTATCACAGCTAGTCTGGGAAACATTGTTTACATCCTGTGTGATCAACTGATTTGAGGAAGAAAACGCAGCTAGTTCCTGAACGAGGTTTGCAAGCTGTCGGACAATAACACAGGCTTTTCCCACATCAGGAAGGTTTCTTCTTCGGATAGTAGCCGCTCTAATGACCTCTCATCGAGGACGCTCAAAATTAACGCCAGTAACATCATCACTTCTTCGAACTGGTTCCGTATAAGTTGAACATACGCACAATCGGAAAGGGTAATAAGAACACGAGAGATAAACTCATTTACACGCATTCGATTGTTGTCGCATGATGTTGAATTTGTAGCGTTCTCTGAACACAAGTGGCTTTGCCCCAAATGTTGGTCAAGGGAAGAGAACCTTGATCGTAGGTCTCTTTTTGTAAGTTGTTGCGAACTGTCGAAATATCTCTGGCCTTCATTACCGAGGTGGTGCCATAGTAGTTTGCATTTTGCTGCAACTTCTAGCATGTTGTTATCTCCAAGAAACAAACGTGGGTCAACGTAATTAATGAAAGTAGTTTTCCACTGTGTCTAACTCTGGGTAGTATGTCTCCCAGTAGGGTAATTCCAAAACGTTAGGGGTGCCGTAATTGAATTTGCGATGAGTTTTCCTATACACATCGTCGCCAATTAGTTAGACACAAGTAAAATCGAATGGAAGAATGGTAGTAGGAAAACATTGGCAGCAAGCGTGAAACGGTACACTCTACTCAGCACATGTGAGCAGAAAAATACTGATTTCCATGACAGTCACACGAACGCGAGAAGACGTTCCAATACGAAGAGACTCAACGGCAAACACATATTGATTTGTATACAAACACGTAATCACACAGGTACACGCGGTAATGAGAACACATGTTCAAACTGCATAGTGGAATGCGTTTCACAAAAAGTCATCACTGCCGGCGGATGACTTTGGTGACCTCTAGACAACTGTTGGGGCAAGATTCACGCGTCTGCTACTGTGATCCAACATCTCGAGCAGCTAGCTGCAGTTAGCAAATTAATGCGTCGGGAATAACGAAGGAATTTTCGGTACGAGCCTCACATTGAGGATAATCAACATCGAAAGTGGCAACAACACTAGCGCCAGATGCGCGATCATTGCGAATGGTTGACATCTCACGGAGTTCAATATACGGATGTAGTATGTCGTTGGAGAGCCCAGTTTCAGTCACTGCTATGAGGTCTCAATTTGTTGTATCATGTAAATGGCGCAAATAGTGGAGCATATACACCACCATTGAGCGTTGGTTTAGCAAAAGTTTATTTGCAAACGAATTAGGAGCTTCAGGGTTCCCAAAAAGTGCTAAACTTCAGCGAAACGAACATCACCATTCCAGTGAGAAATCCAGGTCAAAATAGATGAAAGCTTAAGAGTTCCTTCGAGTAAAAGCACATCGGACACAAACGTTTACATAATAGAGATCAGAGGCTGCTAGTGTCTAATTGGGCTGGTACAATGATTACTGGCTAATTTAAATAGTCAACTCCATAGCTATCCGCTAAGCCGAAGGTGGTAGTCAAAGTAAACAGAGAGAGTAAAATGTAACGAATGCTCGGCACCACTGGTAATCGGTTCAGGTGCCACTTTCCATCGGCCGATGTAGTAGTAACGGACGGACGTACCGCTTTGAACACACAATTCGGGCCTCGAATGGCGAATGTATATAGCCTCGGCCATAAAGAGGAACCGCTTGCATAAGCGTGGCATGATACATTCAGGTAATGAGTAAATAACTTTGAAGTTATTCACAGAGCTTGTGTGGCCAGAATCAAGGAGGTATGTCATAATAGAGCTGTTGGAATATTGCATCTCTCATTTGTAGAACCAGGTTAAGACGTGCGCGCGAATCCTTTGAGATAGGCGCCTCGTTTTTCGACCCACGTACCGTGCACCACAGAAGCACGAGTATTGATAAACAGGCATTGAACGAGCCACCAAGGTCAATCCATCATCCAAAGGCTTCGCAAGCAATGGCTTGTTGTAGCAAACAATCCTCAATCTGGGTGCAAAATAAGTCTTCTCAACAGCAACTTTCAAGCGTTCAGCCAAAGTATTGGCAACGGAATCGCCCTTATATATGAAGTGTATGAACAGCTCTTTTGGGAGCAATGCTCTGAGGTGGATTGCGTTTGTGTTCCTTCAGATGCCTTTCGTTAAGTTTGTCTGGATAGCCGTTTTCTCTCAGGAATTCGCTGATTCCATGCAATTCTTCGTTGACGGTATTCTGCGTGCCCTGAAGTCGAGAGATCGGACCAAACTTCTCTTGTACTGTACCTGTACTGCGCTGTAGACGTTGGTGCATTGTCAAGTCTATGTATGCTTTATATGTAGCATTTTGCTGGTTGATAATTCAGAGTCGGATTACAAAAGCATGTTTACAAGTAAAGTAGAGATTTGTATGAGCCTCATCAAAAGGTTTCAGTAGCTGCGCAGCATACTTTTCTGATTTTCCATGTATGAAAACGACATCAACATAACGTACATGTATTTCAGTATCGTCAATAGCCGTTCTGACCGGACCATGTTTCAATTTTAACAAATATATCGGTCAGAATATGCCTCATGGTCACTCCATCAATTTGACACCACATTTCACTGAAGGTGAACTGAACGTTTAGTGTACGCGAAAGTAATACCATTTGAGCAAAGTTTCCAGGAAAGTTGCATACATTGGCCGTTACCGGGCCAGTTCGAATATGTACTCCAAAGCTTTGAGCAGCAGAATGTTTGTGAACAACGACTGTGCGTCAAATCATATTATACTTTTGGCAGTTATTTTATGCTTGGCTATTTTATCATTGAATTCAATAGTCTCGCTCACGCAGTAAGCACAAACCACATCCCGAAATGCTAGCAGATTATCTAACATACATTGGGTCAACAAAATCTTGAGGGAACGCACCATATGCAAGGTTGGACGTATTTTGGCGCCTAACGTTTGAAATTCAGAAACACCAAATATCTTCCGAAGATGGGAATAATTTCGTGTTGTTCAACCTATGCCACCCCACGACCGCGGTTTCGTTCTCGTTTTGATTCATCAGGTGGAGACAGACTGAGCTGGGGTGGAAATCAGAGCTTAGGAGTTCACGGCTGACGCCATAAACACTACGCCACTGAGAGCAGTGAGCAACACTTGGTACAGTGGAAACGAATTCAAAGTTGAACTTGGAGAATCTGCTGTGTGGTTGCTTTGCTACAAGCAACCTTTATTGAGACTTCGGTTCACTTGAGGTGGACCAATGTCATTCCGATTACAAGGACCGCAAGTGAAATGGAAATAAGTTGGTTTTGTTCACCCCAACACTGGCACCCCACGACCGCGGTTTCGTCCTCGTTTGGACTCATCAGGTGCAGACTGCCTGAGCTGGGGTGGAAAACCAAAGCCTAGCGGTTCACTTCTGACGCGATAAACATAGTGGCGTCGCGAGCGCTGCAAAGTCCTGTTTGTGTCAGGGCTGCCAGTTTTTGATTTCATGTTTCACATGAGACCGCACATAGGTGTTTAGCAACTGCGAACCTACACATGGATCAGACCGCCAAAATGCATTTCCCAACATGCCAAGGTGCTGGTTCCTAGTCTTTGTCGTCTTCTTATATTGTTCCGAGCAGCCTTGATCAGTCTGGGCTGGTGCCCCAATGTCCCACTTCTGGGTGACTTCTAGCAAGACATGCTCTCCAAGCTTGGTTGTAATGTTCGGCTGGTGGCTAACGTGAGCTACCTTACACTTTTCAAATTGAACTGGAGCAGATTGTGGAGTGATAACCGATATGCTCTGTCTAGGTTTCGCTGAAATGCATCGTAATCTGCTGGGTCGGAGACCGTTCGTCACATATTAACATCATCAACGCACAACAAGAAATCGAAGACAAGCAAGCGCGTAAGCTCGTTAATGCACACGCGAAACAGACCCGGCCCTCAGAACTGATCATTTTGGAACTCCACGTGCGACATAAATCGGACCGGACAGTGCACTTCTACTTCTGACC
Organism: Dicrocoelium dendriticum; assembly: GCA_944474145.2. NCBI lineage: Eukaryota > Metazoa > Platyhelminthes > Trematoda > Plagiorchiida > Dicrocoeliidae > Dicrocoelium > Dicrocoelium dendriticum. Next base: position 65,553,732 of record OX104060.1, on the reverse strand, counting down.
TGCAGTTGCCTATTCTGCATGTAATTCATGATCCACTCGATGATAGGATCACCAACTTCATAGCTTCCGATTCTGTGAAGCAGGATGCGGTGGTCTAGACGGTTGAAGGCTTTGGAGAAGTCTGGGTACTTGATGTCAGTCTCCTGCCTGTATCTGCCGCTTCCGTCCAAATACTGCGTGCAATCATTAGGTTGATATTGTATGAAGGGTACTGGCGGAAACCGTGTTACTCGGGTGTTATGAATTTGTGGCGTTCTAAATGATCTACTAATGACTAAGGGATGATTGCCTTAAGGGATGATTGCCCTTAAGGGATGATTGACTTTGAGGGCACTGGACGGAAGAACATTGTGCGATATTTGGCGCGTTCCTCAGTATTACTGCCTTTGAAAATTGGAGTGCTTATATCATGTTTCCGCATGGCAGGCGCAGTTTGCTTATCCAAGCAGCTTTAAAAGAAATGCGATAACGGCTCGGTCAGCGTTGTTGATGCTGCGTTCAGCGCTCTCGTGTGAATATAATAAATTCCGGGAGAGCTGTAGGAGCGTAGTGAGAGCGATTTCTTCAACGCAACTGTGACAGTGAAATCGATGATGGTGTGTGTTGAATTTGGGGCTACGAATGTGGGTATTTAACACTGGCGGAGGTCTCATTGCTAGGGTGAGATATACTGCATTCGTAGGGTTTTGGCTGCCTTTTCGGACCTCTGTGGCACTCCGACTGCCGTGTTTATTGGGGGGGATACTGACCCTCACTTTCTGGATGGTGTTGACATGCTGGTATAGGAGTGTTTTGTTGCTGGCAAGTTCAGAGGCCAAATGTTGTAGGTTAGTCAATTTGTTCTCACAGACAATCAGATTATAGTTGTTACGCTAGGTCAAGTAATCACTCCAGGTTTCGGGATTAGGACGAGCTCTGTAATTGTACCAAACTGCATTCCTTATATTCATGCGCTTGCAGGTTCTACTTCTTGTGAAACATGAGGGATTGGTGGGGCGAACCCTCTTCGTTTCTGAAGCACTTGCGATTAGACTGCTGAAGCGTTCTACAAACTGAATGCAGGCGCTGTCAGGTGATCCAGCTTTCAAGAATTCTCAAGCAGTTGTCTCAACTAGGTCCTGCAAGAGTTGGTAGGGTGTTTCCAGTACTTGTTAGTTCTGTGTGTTTCTCCGGATATTCAGCGTAACACACATAGTTATAAAGTATGCTGGCATGGTCGCTTAACCCCAGTGGGATGTCTATAATTTGCCGGTCAACCAGTAGTTCCTCGTTTGTAAGCAAGACCTCAAGTGCCTTTGGTTTGTTATCAGCTCTGTACCTGGCGGGTTAGGTGATGTGAGTGTTGAACGAAATACTTGCGATAAGTTCTTGCAATTCGACCTTGTATCTTTCGCTAAGTTATGCAGAGGTTTCCAATTTGAGAACGTTGAAATAAGAAGGTAGATGTAAGTTGGGAGTAAGTATGTATTCACTTATAATACTAGGTGAGAATCCATCTCTGGATTGGACGAAGGGGAGCGATATGTGACTGCCACGAATCAGTTATCTTTGGGTCTGAGGCGCAAACCGCATCATAACGAATATGTGACCTTGGTCATTGGATCCTCCAGATGTTTGCATTGGGAGTCATTACGATAGTACTGGATAGCACCCCCTGCCATGCTGGTACGATTATGTCGGAACAAGGACACACCCTGAATGGCCATCTCGGATAACGTAATCCCTAAGTATAATCAAGTCACGGTTATGGAGATAAGATCCCAAGCGTTTGATGACAGGCGTAACCGAAGCTGCGCGATTTTGTTGTGGAGACCTTTGGCATCCGTGTACATGAGGGAAAGTGTTTCGGTTCTTAGAGAAGATCCGAGACACTTGTAGCTAACATGAGAGACTGTGCCGATCATTGTATGATCGGACGCCAGCTGTCTTTTTGTAGTAATCTCGGCGTGTCGATTAGATTTCGGTTCAATGAAAGGGTGAATAGCACCTCTGATAATTCAGTTTGCACATTGTATGAATTGGCTGCAGGATGGATGGCTGTAACATTGCAGAGGAACTTCATCCCTTCCTTCAGGTCTGCTTCAATTGTGCATTTCGGATAAGCTCACTAATTTGTTTGTCTGCTGCACTGGTGCTTTAAGTCGGACGACAATTTCCTTCGCCGCCTTGAATGGTAGCTCGGCTGGCAGTTTGTTCCACTGTGAACTTCAGCGTTCCAATAGCGTAAGTACCATTTGCTTAGTTTGTAGCACAAACATAATTATCCTCAGGCCGCACTCATTACAGCGTTTGATCTTGGCAGCCTCGAGAAAGAAGTAGCTACAACACCATCCAAGGGCAGGGTCTCACGAATACAGCATCACTGCTCCTGGTCTTGGGCTTTGCTTCGCATTTATTT
>OX104060.1:65379699-65550834 GCA_944474145.2 Dicrocoelium dendriticum | reverse complement strand
TTGTTGCTTTGTTAGATTAGTCTATTTTCTTACCATGTGATATTGTTGAATTACGGCTTCTGCACCGGAGATACCGAACGTGAAATACCCGCCAAGAATGTAGCTGCCTATATTAGGAGACCATACGCTTTGTATCCATCCAATTGCGTCTATTGAATAAAGTAGTTTTCTATATTTGGCTTGTGATGTTCGCTGCTGCCAAGGTACTTTATATGTGGTGAGGTCAGGGCCTATAATTTATTAAATGTGGCATTTCAGTTGCCCGTTCAACTAACTAACATGTCTAATTTGTCCTTGGTGGCGCGTGGCGGCTGGTCAGTGCGACAACTAAGGAAACTGCACGATGTTTTACTGCTGTCTATCCAGACGGAGTCTTCTAACCTGCCTAAAGATGCAGCCTCCAAATTACTGCCTTCTAATTCATCATTAAAGCACACAACGTAGCCGTCACCTCGACTAGTAAGACGATCAGTGGCAAAACTCAGGAAGTCAGGAAGAAGTGGCTCCATACACTGCTAGCCAAACCATGTTTCGATTACAAGCACAACATCGGATGAGAGGATGGTAATAATAGCCACAGGTTGTGCATCTTGTTAGTCAGCGGTTAAGCATTCGTGTGTCTACATCATCTTGTGGTGGAATGCTTACCGTTTCTGGCGTCAGCCTGTTAAGAATTGACTTACCTAAGGATGTACTTCCTGAAGAATTATGAGAGGCGGAGTCACGCAAAATTCGGCTTCAATAATTTTTGCCTGTATCATAAGGTCAGGGATTCATTCAACCACATTTATAAGCTTCCATTTACAAAAACCGTGGTGCAGGACATGTCTAATGATGCAGTCTGTTGGCGTGTAGTATGAGTGGCAACTGAGCTTACTATATGTAAGAGAAGAGGATCTTGGCTGTGCATATAATTTGAAGAACAATGCATTTCACGCCGCATACCAGATAACTGGTTGTTTTGCGTCGGATGGAGAAGAGGTAAGAAGGAAGATGGGTGAGGCTGCGAATGCCCACATAAAGACAGGTACTACTCCGCCGCATGGTTGCAGTGGTTTTCCAAAGGTAGAAACATATTGTGATGTTCGATTATATGACTGATTCGATATGAAATGGATGGTGTGGTTTGTGAGAGAGATCCCCTGAGAGGGTACGATCTTGCTACCTAGTATGCATCATATATTGTGCAACCGCCTACGAATAGACAGAGACTATGGGACGAAAATAGAAGATACATATATTTTCAAGGATAACACAACACAACACATCGGAGTAAATGATTTCGTCAGTGGGCCAGATGCTACCCGGTTGCCAAGCTGAAGTAGGGTGTTTTTTATGGGACATGAATTGCAAAAGAAAACATGAGGGAGCTGTCTGAGAAGCAACTAAGCCCAACGAAAACCATACGACCATAAAGAGTTTGAAAGCTCCTGAACCTCTGCATGACCACTTATTTCCGCTTCTATAGACACGTGGGAAAACAACTAAGAGAAACACCATTGGATCCCCAGTTTCGGGGCTGATTTCATAAGTCGTAATGCAGAAATTGGAGCGCAGCACATTACCATCTATCAACCCAAAACTCTAGATACGTACGTGGATAACACATTTGTCATCGTAAACCATAACAGAATACAGGCCCCTCACGAGTTGATTAACAGCACATTCGAGGCAATGAAATGTACCATTGCATTTGGAGGAGGGTAACAAGTTACACATTTTGGCTGTACTGGTCACTAAGAATACCGACGAATCTCTGCAGACATAATTATATCGGAAGAAAACGCATACCGACCAGATATTAAACTATCATTGCAATCACGCAATGGATCACAAGAAGAGCTGCATTCAAAATTTATTCTAAAGAGCGGAGACGCACTGCAGCACAGCCGAACTGCGGAAACAGGAATAAAAGCACATATATCAAGTGTTCAGAAACAACGGTTATCCAAGACGCTTCATCAGAAAAGCCTAAATAAACGAACGTAGCACAACAGCAGCATGGGCATTCACCTGAACATGTAAGCAAACGAATAGTGCTCCCGTACATCAAGAACGTCTCCGAACAAACAGGAAGATTGCTGCAGTCATATGGAATTTCTGTAGCTCCAAAACCAACTGCCACCCTAAGGAAATTGCTCTCCAGTCCCAAAGAAAAGGACAATCAAACTGACCAATGCAATGTCATCTATCAGCTAAAATGCCGCGACAGCGATTAAAACTACGTCGGACAAACTGGAAGAAAGCTTCGTAGACGAATCACCGAAGACCTGACGACCGTCAGAAGACATGATCTGCACGCATTGGTTCCTGCGCATGAAGATCAAGAAGGCCGCCATTTCGATATGGTGAGTGTAAAGATCCTAGCACATGGAAGTAGAAAACACGCGCGGGTGTTTTTGGAAGCCTGGTACTCTACAACGTATTAAACAATCAACACAGCGAACTGGATGCAGTATACGCAACACTACTGGCGAACGACCACCAACTCCATCGATTGAATCCAGCGGAAAGTGTGACTAGTCAATCAGAACAGACGACAGACCCGCTCACAAGCGCAAGTAGACAAAGGTCAAGAAATACAAGAAGCCTACGTCAAAGTTCATCTGCCCATCAACCAAGCTGAACGGGGATCGAAATGCCCCCCAATAGGATTGCTCGCCTTCACGTGCAACCACGGCGGTATTAAAACGCACACACCCCACTCTCAGCGCACTATCACTGAGGCTCCTCTAAGCTTTTCTAAGCTAATGCACGCCACTCAACTAAGTACCGATGATGTCAACACGACTGGTGACGAAACGTTTGCAACTAAATAGCCAAGCTAAGCGAACAGTTCAACCTCATATCTCGTGAATGCATTGCTGAATTTCTCGCTACACATGGCGTTAATCTTTTTAGATTGAATTTGTTAACTCCTACAATAATGTGTTTACCAATTTCGAAAGGCTATATTTTCAAGATTGAACTAATTTTATTGTAGCTAATAACCTGACGTCTGTTATTTTGTACTCTGTCGCTCGATCCATACGTGCTATTAAGTTACTCTTTTATCTGCCAGACATTTTAAACGCAAGGGTCTTTTTCCACTTTCGGCTTATTCAACCACCTTTGCCAGCTCCTTATTGAAAATTGCCAAGCTTTCAAAACTGCTCTATCGCTATCATATAAGAAGCATGCCTTTGTAACTGCATCGTTAAGGATAGCGTTTAAAGCGACTTTGTGTGCGTCTCATAAATGTTTCCAAATGGTAAGTAACCGGCGTAGACTAACACAAGTTCCAATGTTAGGTGACTCATTTTAAGCGTCTTGTATTTAGGGATTTGCAGCTTTGCTGAATGGATAGGCCTTCTACCTAATAAACGCTTGCGCCTACAGAGGGACCTTGATTGGATTTCGCTACACCTTCAAAATTTTTAACCTTCCTGGGTGTTTGGTATGTGCCGTCTGCAATATGCGAAGTCGAGCTTGCAAATGATTTAGCTGACGGCATGAGCATGACGAGGTTTTAACTGCAGTCTCCCTTTGTCGCCACCGCTTAAACGTGGAAAGTTTGGATCGTCTCCTGTCCGAGGCCCATGCGTGTTCTTGAAGAACCTTCCTTGCTCTACCTTAAGCATTGGCTGGAGTAATATCCGACATTGGGTGGGGGTATCTTTGGTGAAACCAAAGCAAAATATATCAAGGAAGTCGCGGTGTTAACCGTCAAACATACAGCTTTCGTAAAGGCGCTTTCACTTTGTAGTAACTTTCAAAAAATCTAGTTTGACTTTCATCTAATTGCACGACCGTTTTACAAGTAGCCGTGGAGACAAACTATTTTTAAACGGCCTATCAGCGGAGGTCCTAGGTTCTTCCGTCAGGCGCTCCTAGACTACGGTCACTGTGAGCTACTATTATATTACTAACGCAGCAAAACATTTGACCTAACTACCTTCTATGTTGTTCCAGAAGATTAAACAATTATATTTCAAATGCTTATAACCCAGGTAGTAACAGCATTTCATAGGCTCAGCTGCGTTCCATCGGTGGGACAACACAACCATAAATATAGCCATGTACGTTCACATGCTTAACTTTTGAAACAGAGCACAGAACATACATATAAACATGGTAATAGCTAGTCAATTATTTGCCGGGCTCATTCGCCTCATGGATATCCTAAAACGAGTGCCTTCGGCTGCATGGTGCAACCTGGCTACGAGAAATTTGTGCTAAATATTCATACCTTACTCCAAAGTGGGGAAGCGTTTTTTGGATACTGTAAGCAGCGAAACACTTGGATGCTTTGATTAACGCGTATCCTGCAAAAAAACCCGTTGGGTCGGAACTGGAAGCATACTCAATATTTGCGACCCGAGCCAAGATCGTTGCAACAAGTCAATTCACTCGAGAGGCTCATCGAAATGATTTAACTAATATATATGGCACAAACCTAATGCGCAGAAATATGGATGGACTGAATCTATATAAAGGTATCTACCTTCTATCTAAGCAACATGCTACTATTGGGCAACAGGTCGAGATGATGCAATATATGCTAGAAAAAACTTAGCAATACATTATATAGGTAGAAAAGCGGATAAAGGATGTACCATTTAGTTCGGTGAACGATGCCGTAAATGGCACAGAAATGGGGATCCCAAACAAATTTTATATTTCACCACCCCGGCATGTCACAGTACACACACACAGAACACAGTTTGATGATAGCAAATGCTAAATGTTCACAAGGCGAACAAAATTGTGGTAAGCATAACTTGGATTAATTATGAAATGCGAACATGTTAATAAAGCTCAATATGAGGTAAAGTAGAAGTAATGCCTGCGTACTGAACGGGCTCAACACAGAGAGGATAAGCACTAAGTCAGTAATTATTCTTATTCAGTGAAACGGCACCCAAGTCTCTTGCATTAGCTATAGAATGACGATGACACAAGATTGCACACACCTACTCACCGCGATGACAATGCCAAGTTCTGGTAACAAATGACCAAATAAATAGATTAAGCAACCAGGTTTTGGTTAGCAAGATATTTACTGTAACTAAGTAGATCTGTGCAGTGATGACCAATAATTTGAATAAGCACAGCTAGGTAGAATTCGTCAAACGAATCATGGGAAATAGTGTTATACGAACTCTAACGAATGACATGTGAATCAAATATGAAATTCAAAATTATATTTATAATTGCTAGTCAGTTAATTTCCGGGAGCATACAATTTGCACGGAGGATCTGGAGCCTTTTCTCTTAAGATGCATTGTCTAACGTGGTCATTTAAACGTGCACTAATAATTATTCGGGATTCCACCATGCGGCAACACCTAAGCTGATAATGTAAACTTATCACACATTTCGAAGTCACCAATGAACCATCTATAATGATTTTTCACGGGTTATATTCTCAATTGCTTAACGAGTATCGCAGATGGTAGGGGTAAAACGTACTCTCGAAAGATATGTGAGTTGATTGTTTCAGCGTTTATCGAGCAAGTGCGTCGCTGTTTTATCCATTAGAGTAAGTGTAAATGGAGTGTAAACTCAAGACCATTTATTGATGATGTACTTGGTGATAAAATTAAAATCAAGGCTGCGCACTCATATACTGCCTCATCAGGTTCTTGTGCTTTATACGTCTGGCTTGAAGCATCATTAATATATTCCAAAGTAGCACCTGTTAAGAAATTTAGTGATGTCAGCTAAGGGAAAATTTTAACGTTTTGCAAATATCCGGGTTGGGGGTGGAAACAGCTGACATTTGGCGAGAGTTCCAGGGTTTACAAAAATGAGGAAAATAGGGTTCTGCCGGAAATCAAGACTGCTATTTTGGTTAGTTAGTGGACCAGTAATACTAGTAAGAGTAAGATGCCAAAGCTCACTGTAATGTTTCACCGTATTAGAAACCACTTGAAAAGCTATCAAAGGTGTCATAGGTCACGATGAGTACAAACGTGTAGGGAGAAATACCTAAATTAGTAGCGAACTACAAACAAATTAGGTAACCTGAATAACAGGTAGGTTAGTTGTGGCTCTTTCGTCTAAGACTAGCATAATAGAGATACTGAAATGCACCAGGTCTATAGTTGCTCATTCTGGAAGGAAACCGTACGCAAGCGCGATTAACATTAACGATAGATTAAGAACAACGCAAAGAAGCTGACGGAAATGGAGCAAGTAATTTTTCAAGTTAGCAGGGATTTGGTGCCCTCAAACCAGTTGGTTTGTATTAGTTCAGCTAAGTCACTGTCCGCGGATGGAGAAATAGAAGTATAGCTATGAACACTTTGATGGAGAAGTAAAAGCACAGAGGAACTGTGATGGTTTTGTTTGGTGAGTGTGAAAATACCGAGTCTTATAGTGAAAACTGGCTATCCGTGTCGGAAAGTAAGCCAGAGCCTGTCCGTTCGGCTCTTGTCCGAGGTAAGTGGAAATGTGCATGTATGCGTAACCACTAGTTAGTGGGTCGTGTGTTTTTATTAATTGTCTCATTGGACGCTCATAATGGAAGTTGTATTTTTCTAAAAATTCAACAGTGCCGAGAATGCTACCTGTATCCAAACCATTCGATTTGGAAGTCACAGGTTATTGCCGCTGTCCGTGAATAATATTTGGTGACCTGTCTGAACCTCAGCGTGTGTGCCTGAAGGATACAGCAGTACAATTGAGAGCAGGAGAGCATTTAACTAGGCTAAATCGATTTATTTATAAAACTACGTTAAGTTGATACGTAAAGGGATACGAACAAGTGTTTGCGCAAGCGTAATTTGGAATTGCCCGAGTTAGGCATCTAGCCACCAATGAATGATGCCACGGACAAGCAACTGCAATTAGTCTCACCAGTTGAAACGTGGCACTTACAGTTGCAAATAAGTGGCCTCTAATTATCATTAAATATGGTGACCAGCACCGCCCGCTATTAATGTAGATAGTAAAATGCATACAAACAATATTTGGTTCCAGTTTCAATTCAGACTCTTTGCGAGTGGGTAATGGCAATAAGAACCCAACACATCCCCGAACTTGCAGATGAATTTGTTCACAATGGTTTATGGACAACCACATACAGAATGGTAAAAAAAACACGCGCCAGAGGCGCGCATTCCCTCGGTCCTCTTAGGAGGATCGAACCCATGACCGCTAGCGGAAGATGCCAACTAGACAGCAGTTTAAGTCATCAAGCCATGGGGGACGTTGGCTGGGGTACATAATTTGCAAACTAACTGGGATATATAGTACCACCTCTCTTCCACCGTAACTGACAGTATTTAGCCTGCGAAGTGCTGAGGTCCTCTCACTAGACGCTATATCCATTGCATTTGAAATTAGGAGAGGCTGTTTTTACTTTATATTACTCACAAGTAGCAGGATTTTAGTTGCAAATCTGATAAGGCCTTCATCCCAGCAGTTCAGATAGCACAGCCTAGTCCGGAAAAGCGTCAGAAGGGCTTTGCCCTATTGGGGCATGTCAGTGGCGCGCATTGCCCCGGTCCTCTAAGGAGGATCGAACCATGACGGCTAGAGGCAGAGACCAACTAGCCAGCAGCTTAAGCCACTGAACCAAAGGGGACGTTGGCTGGGCTACATAATCTGCCAACTAACTGGGATATATAGCATCACCTATCCTCCACTGTCACTGACATTGTTTAGCATGCGAGGTGATGACATCCTCTATCAATGCAATATCCATAGCATTTGTAGCCCCAGCTACGTCCCCCATGGCTAGTAGTATTGTCCTCGAACAGGTCGTCCTTCCTACATTTAAGGAGCTGCTAGTCAAGAAAACTGGCGCATGATGTTTCTGAAAATTATATCTGAAGGAAGCTTTTTTCCGCATATTTTGGCACTAGAATCGAGAATGCTAAAAGCCTTTTCAACATGGAGCGGACTGTTCCAGTACAAGGTTCTGATAAAGGGGCTCAACTCTGCTCCCGCAGCTTGGCAGAAATTCATGAAGCACTCACTAGCAGATCCACTTGAACATGGTGCTTTCATGGATGATTTTTGAGTTTCCGGGAATTCAATAGAAGAGCACGACTCAAGGCTACTCGCTATACTACACCGGTTAGACAGCCTACATTCGCGGCTAAATCCAGAAAGTGTACATCTTAATGTGTGAAAGTCGAAATTCTCTGGTACGTCTTATATCTTTGTGGAATCCGAACAGTCACCAATAATACTCGTGATATCAAAGAAGCCTAAATGCCGAAGGATGCATCTGAAGCTGAGCATGTTCTTGATCTATGCTTACGCAACTAACTCCATTTGGCAGATTTTGCTGCCATGTAGTACCCCTTGAGAATGCTGACAAAGGAAAAAGCCACCTAAGACTGTGGCTATGAACAGCATCCTGCGTTTGAAGATATAAATTGATGCACTGTATCTACACCAGTGCTGCCCTACGTCCGTCTCCACAGATGGGTTCCGCATTGATTTAGAAGCTGTCCTGTTGCAGATATACCACAGGGAGGAAAAAGTTATTGCATAGGCCACTAGAAAATTATCCTCTTCATAGGTTTAATACTCCACCGTGAAAAGAGAGAATCTCGCATTTATCTGGGTCGGTGAAAAATTAAACCTATTCCTGTTTGCATGGAGATTTACATTGCCTAAAAAGCACGCTTCTCAAACTATCCTCCACAGTTCAGGAACCAATAATCACAATGCACTGAGGATTAACCGCTCGTATGCGCATGTACTGAACTATGATGTTCAAGTTGCATTCCACCCTAACCCCGAAAACCCTATGACAGATAGCTTATCACGTCTTCTATTGAACGATTCTGAAAAGAATGAGGATGGCGAAGAAAAAAGTTGTGATCTACGCTTTACAACCTATTGAGCCATCCGTCTTAACTGCGCAAGAGCTTCAAGAAGCTCTGTTTCCTCTACCACTCCTAGGCTTGCCCCGCAACACCAAGTGCAGTGGTAAACTACTGCGGTTTAATGTTTTACGAGGGAAGTTAGCGATCAATGCTGGTTGCCTTAAGCGAAGATTGAAATACGTGGGTCCACAGAGAATGACGTCATAAATTATCTAATGCGCACACGAGGAACCCCCCGTATCATATAAAATAATGCACAGACTGCAAGAATACTTTAGGTGGCCGAAAATGACTAAAGTGGCCGATGCGTGCGTCCGGCCTTAGGATGCATGTTGGAATGTTGACAAGAACTCTAAGCCGATCGATGCACCCATCCAACCTATGGTTTATCCAATGGAACCTTGGTCGAAGTTGGCGATTGACATTATGGGACCACTCCGTTCTACACCGCAGCACCAGAGAAACGGTTTAGTGGCCACATGCATTTACAATAATTGGCCTGAGATACACCCTGGTGGCAATGATAACATTTCAACCGTTATAAGGTGGCTGAAACATTTGTTCTCTAGATTTTGCCTTTCCAAGAAATTGTGATGGATAACGGACCACATTTCGCAAACTGAATTCCAAGGTTTCCTACTTCACAATGTGCAACACATACGAATTATCCCGTCCATCTGCCAACAGTATGCTTGAGCTTACAAATTGCTACTTAAAGGAAAGTATACAAACAACAAGTTTGTCCCGCATGCATGGGAATATGCCGTAGTCGCGGCTCTGTTTACACAATGAACGTCGTACCACAGATCGACCGATCGCAAGCCAGGAGAGCTAATATTCAGCTAGAAGCTACGCACGAAATTAACGCAGCCTTTTCGGCTATGGAAGACGAAATACAATCCATACTATTGCATCCCGGGACGTTAGTGTGGCTAGAGTAGATGCAGACAGGTAAATGGCAGCCACCATTATGGCGCCCCATCAGAATTTCTCGGACATTTGGGCCGGAAAGTTATGAGCTTGCGGACGACCGTAAAGTTAATGTCAAATAGTTTAACTCAGCCCTTCAACCGGACGCATAGATAATGTCCAGGAACGAGGTCCAAAGCAGTGGGCCTAACCGTTCAATCGTCAGTCATGCTGATGCACTCATTTAGGAAGGAAGTGATGAAACGAATACAACAAAATCCAGTCACGTCTGTCACCCCATGTACGCAGCTTGCAAATAATTGGATGAGCGTCACTGATGGATCAATATCAAGATCATTTAACCAGTAATTTATTGGGCACACAAATTTGAATAGAGTCCAAAGTGTGTGCACCCCTTTTTTCTGCTTTCGTTGGCGGGTTCGGCCTTAGGAATATGGCGGCATGGTTGTGAAAGGGTGTGCGAATAGGGTGTGCGTATAGAGATACAATGCAAAGAAAATATTTTTAAAAATAAACTAGGTCGGGCCAAAATGACTTTAAAATGTGGAATAATAATGCGTTTTCTGACATTCCAACCAGAGAAGTTATAAATATTATGAACTTTTAATACCATAATTCACATTTAATTAGTGTATATAAAAAGGACGACAGTGGAAAATGGGTACTAAATGCGTGACACCAAATCGGTGCATTGATCATATGTGATTGGCGAACAAACTTGCCGATCCATGATGCGACTCTCATTTCTGAACTTGTTCGCACATACACACACAAGTCATTGGAACCGCATTAGTATTTCAGAGGTAGTGTGCTTGGTGTAAAATTAACAGCAAGTTTATGTAACTTAGGTCCTAAAGACCAATCATACAGAATATTATTGTTACTCATATTGTATGTACGACACAACATGAACTATAATAGACGGGTACGTTACACGTACGTCAGTAAACTGTATTATTACAAATATGTACATTATTTTGTAATGCAATTTTATGACTCTAAATTATCAGGTCAGACAAGGGATGCAACCAAGGGATGGAACAACTAACTATACTAATTGACCATTCTCTGGTACAAAATGCGCACAGCTCCGTTGGCAAAATTTCCAGGACAAAAGGTTCTTAATTCTATAGCTGTTTCCGTTTTAACTGGGGCACAAAGCGGAGTTCATCTGCTGCTGCCTTAGTCATTGCTTGGATTGAGAAGGTAAGGAAAATAAACTTTTCTTCATTCTGATGGAGGCGGGATGATTGACACGACGTGCCAGTGGACGTGTCATGAAACGACAGGTTGATGTTGGAAACCACATGATCTTCCGCATTTTGCTCGTTTGATAAACACTTTAGCTCTTGGGGGGTGTGATGGTAGGAACGCAGTTAGAGCATAGTGAATTTCTCCCGGTGAGCAAAGAAGCAATGCAGCGCAATCGATGGAATATACCGTATAATATATTTCGCGAGATAACATAAATGAAGAACCAACCTCACTGTTAGTGCGATCACAGAATGAAAAGATAAGATTACATATATATGTGTATTAGCAGGCTAGGTTGTTCAGGATTTTTGCGTGTGCGGATGCACATACTAATGTTTTCCAGTGAATTATGTTTGGATTAATTTGCATGCCTTAATGTTACAGCGTCAGTAGTAAGCATTCTGCTGAACATAGAACGTGACCCAAAGCCGAGTCCGCTGTATGGTTAAGATAACATATTTAACCCAGCGAAACTCCGATTTGAGACTTACTACGTCCGCTCTGACGCAACGACGTCATTATGCGCTAGCATTAAAAGAGTATATATCATGAGATACTGGGTGTTGCACGTGGAGAGCATTGAGTCTTCCAGCAAATTTCCTAAAAATATTGTTTACGCGACTTTACGCCATATTACAAATCACTGACGCGGCACAACTTGAGAGCGGTTTAGCATAATTACAACTGCACTTCCAAGTAGACGAAGCAAGCAGATGTGTATTGCGAATGCTTTAGTTGGTTTGCGCAACTCATTCACCAAGTGTGCAGCAAATTGTCCTACGCATGGTGTTCCATGTCCTCCAGTGTCGCCATGTGTCTATTGGCAACATTTATTTTGCCTGACTATATTTGTTTCACTCTCAAGCCTTCCATTCGGAGGTTTTTTGAACCAGTAGGAAAGGCCAAATTGTTCGTGGTGATTATGACTTCAGTGCAGCACAATAGGTCATCTAATCTAAGGCGTGTGTTAAGAAGAGTTTGATGAAGTGTGTGAAGCTTTGACAAATTTACTTGATGAATTCCATCTCAAATCCCACCAAATGGCTTAAAGAAACAAGCAAACTACAGTATGCCATGGCGCGTCCTACCACGGGAATGTGATGTCATTGTTTGTTTAATGAATTGTAATTTAGAATAACAAAAATAGTACTAGCATTTTTTCGAAATGACTTTGCGAAATGACTCATCGGTGCTTCCTGGACTGCAAGAAAACAACCGAACTGAAGGGAGCTTACAAATTGCAAGGAGCACAATAGAGCACAAATCTCAAAGCTCATTTGAAGTAAACATATAAAAGTTGCTACGTCACACACAAAATTATGCTGACTTTCAAGGCACCGCAATTCATCGGCTTGGTAAGTGAATACTTTGGGTTAGTGAGCTGTCTTGAGCAACAATCAGATTCAATATTTCTCCGAAAATAAGTTCCGCTTATGTATTTCACTTTTACCTAACGCACTATTTTAATGTACCCCACGGTCGGCTGGCACGTCCCGAGTTGCTTGTTGTACCTGATATCTCAAAATGTGATTAGCACGAAACGGATAGTTGTAAAACGTTCCTAACTACAAAGCGACTCGAGTTCATCCATACGAATTTTCCGGATAAGTAATAGCTAATAACACCGTGCCGTAACGTAAGCATATGAGCACTGAATTTGCGAAACAGATTACCTAACAGGCATTAATTCAAAAAGTACAATATTAACTGGTCGGATTCCACTATCTTCATTCCTCGTAATAGAAAGTCACTGAGTGGAAAAATGTACGTACTTAGTCTGCGGTTTCGCATGATGATTTTCAGCAAATTAAATCTCGCCAGACAATGTTAGATAGCTAAATTCATATCTCGTAAACAGATTGCACCGCATGAAAGTTCTAACATTTAGATGATTTTAGAAGTGGCACTAATTCACTGGAGTAAATGAATCCTCACGAGTGCCAATCTAATTGTGAATCACTACAACATCGGATTAAATATTAATACTTCTTACATCACCTTTTCAATCGATTTAACTAAATTTGTTGATTTAATCGGAATAATTAAAAATCAGGCTGATAATAAGGATCAATAAAAGTGGGGCAAATAAGAAAATGAGAAATTACAATAGTTTTAATTAATTCTGCATAGGAAATATGGTAGCAATCAAAACCAAACTTCTTCCTATCGTAGCTGAGTATTATTTTTAAAAACCTGCAGGGTATCAAGACAAAGGATGAAGAGAAGATATATTATTATTTGAGGTCAAGGTTTATACCAACAATCAACAAGAAAATTAAAAAAGGTTTTCTTGTAATAATTTTCCGGAAATAAAAGAGCATAGAAAAATTGGAAACTGGAAAATGTGAGCAAAATGTCGGACGTCTGATTGATCACCACTTTTTTCCATTAATTGTTCAAATATAAGTTGCGTATGAAAGGTTCAATGAACGGAAGGGAATAAAGTGATAACTGGTCAAAAGAAACTTTATTAATCGTCAGTAAATGAATCACGATTGGCTGCTCCACACTTGTGAAATCTTCATTAAAGTAGTTGGAAATGTCATCAAACACTAATCGTGAAATCGTCAGAAGCAGTCTAGTCACATTTCGGTATTCACAACTCCTGAGAAATGTTAAATTTTCGGGAATAAAGCAAAGCAACACAACAAAAAGACGTTTATTGGCGCAAACATTTTTGAGATGACGGAAGTGTAAAAGAACGTTCACATTGCGTTAAGCGTTAAAGTTTATCACCACGACTTTCGGTAGGACTTGCATTTGTAATATTCAGGACTTCACATCCACGTATACTCTTGGACATCTGTTAGCCTGTGTTGTAAAACCCGACGACAAATATCCCGCTTTCGTGATATCCGTCAAAATTTGCAGCATACAATATTTTTGCTTATTAACTATTCTGCTATCATTGTCAGAATAGTTACCGAGCATCCCCATGCACCTTCTCTATCCTTCGATTTTGTTTGACATTATGCTTGTTGACGATTAACCGGAACACGCCTCATGCTCGGCACTTTCCTCTCTCTCAGTTTGCGCTTAATCCACTAAAATATATAAAAATTTTAACCACTGCTTCAATAACATGCACCTGCACTAACATTTCGTGAATTCTCATCGCCATCATACAAGGCAAAATTGCATGTTATCCATCCGCACCATGTTGCGCTCTAATTTGCAATGACAACATGAACGACGTCTTCGGAACTCCATCCACTAAGACCAACCTGTGAAAATGTGCTTATGTTTCATCAACACGTTAGACATACCGTACAATGAAGGTTCCTTAAGTCTACCGGAAGAGATATAACTTAGTACTTTCCACCAAAGTATACCTACCTACAGGTTATTTTGTCGTCTGTCATTCACCACGGTATTTTTGCCTGCACTTCACCACGCAACGCGTGATTTTCTCCACATGTGCGCTTAGTGACGCACCACTGCTAAACCCACTGACAAAGTTCCGGATGACCAGAGCAGACAACTGAGGCAGCCCATTCGGCGTGACCATTGTAAGCTAAAAGTGGCTAGGGACTATTGAGCCATTGACTAAAACATTTTTCTCGGCTGGAAATGTAGTGGTCCATAAACCCACTATCAGACATGGAACAGAGAAGCGGGGAATAGAGTTCATATCGCAACTTACGTGTTCGATTCTCATTAATTCCTATGAAACAACAAGTGCGAACATTAAACGTAACGTAACTAAAAGTCTGTCGGTAGATTGGTCGTTGTTCTAAGACATATGCTCAGATAGAACTATAATTAAAATTGTGCAAACGTTTACAATGAGGTGTGTACTGTTGACCATTTTCTCGGCATAGTAGGAGAAACTGGTCACAATAATGTAAGGGCTATGCACTGAACTCAATTTGCTAATTATTGTATTACATAGTCCCAGTTCCGGACGTGATAAAATACAAAACACTCCATTAGAAATGCTGCACAGTCCAGAAAATGCATACACCCTTATAGACAACAATGAAGAGAGACCGTTAAGAAAGTCAAGCAATTATCACGAATTGCTATAAAGCATGTAGAGTTCCTAACATAGTGCACCAGCATTTAAGACAGTAGCTGGGCACAAGTATTTGATTCGTACAAATATTGCAGCTATTGTCATTACGTGTAAAATTACTGGCTGTAGTTTTGGCTTGTCCTCCAGGGGAGCAAGTCAAATACTTCCACACGACAAGCCCCCTGTTAAAAGGAACTGCAGAACAGAGTCCATGTCCCTTGCACTTAACGTTATTGTATACAACCCATTTCTTATCCCAGTAATAATGCGTTTGAATAACGGCTCGTTTTCCTGATATTTGAGAAACAAATCACAGACGTCACCGATAAGACACAAATTTCTTACAGTGATGACTTGTGAAACCCAAATGCAGAGCTACGAAATTAAACCTACGCGTTACTTATGTTATTAAGCGGTCGGGTTCGAGTAATGCAAGCTCATAACGATCTCACGAGTTGTTGTTTGCCAGATTCCATCAAATAATACAAAGTACGTAATGACATATTGTTATCCATCCATTATTAGAATAGTGCAATTAATTCAATCATTAATGGTGTATCTAAATTTTGCACGAAATGTTTTGGCTCTGGAGTTCTGCTACTACGTCTTATCTATATACAATGGATCAGATTTGCTTGCTTGTACTGCGTATTTACCTTTTCAATAATAAAATCGTTTGGAAGGGAGTCAAATAAAAAATACTGCATAGAAGCAATCCAACTTTTCACCAGCAAGCATTGATACATCAGCTGTCAAAATAAACACATACGATGTGTGATGTTAGCTGTGAAAGTTATAAACAAATCGTATGTTGGGAAAAAACGAAATTTCTTTCTGTACCAAAAGAGAAGGATGTGGTTTGCATTACCTGTTATCCCCTTAACTTTCCGGCGTTGATGCTTCGCCTGATAGATGGGTTAGAGTTTGTGGCGTGTATGGTGATGGCATACTGATAGGAGTGGATGGGAAACAGAACACTACCGTCATTTGGAAGCAATGTGTCAAAGGATCTAACCGTCGTGATTAATGATAAATGGTTATAAATCTCAAATCCGGAAAACGCCCCTCACACTGTTTGGTAAAAGTTGGATCAAGTTGAGTTGAAGCAGCTGTCGGTGAAAATATTGCCAATTTGAAAAGCCCCTGTTCTGACCTCGAAGCGCCGTCTAAGGGTATTTTCCGCCGTGCCGAATACTAAAATAAACTCGTCAGGATGTTTAAGTTGGACATCAATTTTGTACGATATGTTAGGTGAGGGGAAGCAATTCACGTGAACGCTAGAAGCTCAGCAAGCTTTTGAAACATTCTGAAAGAAATGGAAAAGTACGATCTTAGTTTGTAATTGTTGATCGCCCGACAAACGTTCACCGTGACCACAGTAGCAAGTGACGTTGCAATCTGTGCGGCACTAAAGCAAAAACTGTGTATGTTTGAATACGCTAGCGGAATTTTATGGCTATCGAGACGTTAGTAGATAGAAAATAAGTACTGGCTGTCTGGCCGTTATTTGGACGCTGGATAAGTGACGGCGTACTTATTGGGTCAACGCTTTCACGTCAAAACAAATCACAAACCGTTGGAATGGATTGGATCCTCCAAAGAACCCAGTGACATTTTGCCATGATGAGTGCGGCCTTCTATATTCATCCTGGATACACACTTTAATAGTATTCAAACATCAACAATGGCACGAATCAATTTAAAAACATGAATTAGAAAATAACTCTAACTGAACAGCAACTTTCAGCAAAAATGAGTTATATTACAAAGAGTTACCGCAATTGAGATTGCTATTTAATGCTAATGCATGGCTTCGTTTCTCAGTTTTACAGGTATCTGAATGTCAATAAATGCAGTACTAGAAAGTTTTGGCCTAGATTCAAAGAGGAAGATAGCAGTGTGTTTGGTGTTGCTATTAACGCATAAATCCTGAATGTAGTGTGCTCCGTTGAGACCGGTACATGAGAAGTCTATGCAAGTGTATGTAAAATATTTTTGCAACATGCTAAATATCTTACAAAATTCTCGTTGCCCTAAACCGAACTAACTTTCATTGAATCTCACTTAACAGAGACGGTAAAAGTCATTTTGCACGGCCAATCTGCATGACACCTACTCCAGTATGTAGACACAGATAGTGTGCGGCTTTCCAATGTATATAATAGATTATTGGATAAGCATATTTGGATTTACCACGATATAATATACGCAAAATGTAACCGGATTTTGATAGAGGAAGTAAACGAAAATGTAAAATTGTTTATGTTTAGTTGTTATAAGGAGGACACAGTGCATTCTTGCAAATTTATTATTCATTACAGAAGTCCGATACTTACGCTTAAAATGTTAAAATTCTCTGGTTACATTATGATGCACCTATGATTCTTTCCGTGTCCGTCCTGTTTCTTAAGAAACAATAAGCGACAGTCCGACGAATAGTCAACATAAAACAACGCACGAATTTATTGTCCACCCAAAAACTTCCAAGATCAAAAACCCTATCAAGTTTGTATACTAACGCTCAATATTTTCTTAATAAGTTGGCGGAATGTAGAGAACGCCAGGTGTCACAGCCACAGAATCTCAGTATGATTACTGAGACCTGGTTATGAATTGAGATAGCGGATTCTGAGATCAAGTTAACTGCTTTGTCGCCGATTCGGAATGAAAGGACTGGAAGTGCTGGTAGCGTAATACTCTATTACAAGTCTAACATCAAGTGGGAATTTATTGACCACCCAGAGAGCCGTGCCCCAGTTTTGCTTTGGTGCCGTCTATGGTTGCGGAACAAACACACATAGTATACCTATGATTTACCCTCTACCAAACTTTACGTGTGGAATGGACCTTAAAATAAATTACCTTCTACAGTTTGCATTGATCAAGTCATACCGTCACATCCTCATCTCTGGTGACTTTACTGTGCACTACCTGAAAATAAAGACGACCGATAACATACATTTCAACGCCGGCTTACAAGCGGTAATTTCCAGTTACACTCCGTACAATCACCTGACTTCTCCCACCAGATTTCGAACTGGTAACTAGCCGTCGATCTTTGACACTTGCTCACCAACGAAGAACTCATGATTGACAACATAAGTACAAGCACACTACTGCGTCGCAGTCTGCTTGTAACTACTGTTTAGTTATGTGAGTTATGCAAATTATCCAGAGGAAGGGGATGATAACATTTATACTGTCACGCACTGCAACGAGTATTCCGCGCTTGTTAAGGAGGCAGCTTCATCTTTCTTAACTGAATGCCCTTCAGAAATCACGTGGGACACTTCAAATGGATATTTAGCACACTGGTAAACTACGCGTCTAAGCAGAACTTCTTCCATGGGCTAAGGAGCAGCAAGTCATTTCTGAGGAGGGGAACACGTAAATGCATGTCCTTGATTGACTTAGCATGTAAAACTCACAAATATAGGCCAATTTCTGAAACCTGAATTATCTATGATTTACAAAGTATTTCGGGGTGAGCTTGCCCCGCCAGGACAAGGTGAGACATTAGCAAGACTTAATGAATAAATACGGCACGAAACACAAACTCTAATATAGGCATGTTAATGGCCTTGGCATGGGACAACGCGGAATCCCAGACTGATCACGACTGACGGGTGCATTCCATCAGCAATAAAAGCAGCCGATCTACTACAGCTCCGTTACTCCTAAAGGTTCCAGAGATTGACGGGCCCGACGGTTTTCTCTGCTTTTGTTCCCCTACTGTCAGCTTTATCCAATATCACTTTACTGTAGAAACCGTGTCAAATAAACTGTTGTCCCTGCGTATGCACAGCTTTCTTGGTGTCAAACAATTACGACAGAATACTTTACAGCTAGCAGTCAATGATCTGCCGGAACATCTGGATGAATTCTACTAGCGCTGTGTGGAGGAGAATCATATTCTAGCAATATGGAAGCGAGGGAGCAGCACTCATATAAAAGGGAGGTCGCAGCAATGATCCAACCAATTACCGTCTGATAAGGTTACTCACTCTGCTTCCCAACTTTATGGAGTCCATCTTCGCTGATGCACTTATACAGTATCTGTAAAATCACAACATATGAGCACCAGAGCAAATGGGCTTCTGTTAAATACGCTCATGCACTAAGAACCTGCTAATTACACGCAATATCATGACTGAAATATTTGGTGATGGAGCCGGAGTCAATATTATGTACCTGGACTTCTCCAAAGCGTTTGATTGCTTATACTACCAAATTATCTCCATGAACATCAGCTCAGTGCCATTGGTGACGCACTACTGCGTTGGATAGGCAAGTGCTTGCACGATCGTTGCTTGGAGTTAGGAGTACGAAGATTCCTGTCCAACGCAATTGAGTTGGAGTTAGGCGTACCCGCAAGGCTCGTGCTCGTGGGTCGTCCATTCTTGATTTTCTTTAACAAGCTGGCGTAGGAGCTTATTTTGTTTTCTTATTCTTTAGGCATGTTGATTTGGCAAGAGATTAGATAAACAAACGACTGCAGGAAGCCCCAGGATATCCTCAACAAAAATTCAAACTGTTCAGTTATAAATACACCACCGTTCAAGGTAGAAAAATATCACGCTGTTCAATTGCGTATAGACAGATTTATTGCGAACAACTTCCCCAGAACGCGATTTTCGTGTGCTAATTCAAAGTGATCTGGTCAAAGTGATCTGATCGGAAGTTTCAAACCATCCATATTCCCCATGGTGCACAATTCTTACGTGCGCCGACACGTGGAGTACGCTATCCAAGCTTGGAAACCTGCCTGAAAGGTGACTTAGAAGTGCTAAAAACACCAAAACAGAGCAATGAAGAACGTAAATGTCCTAAGAAATCTGTCTAAATATCAAAGGCAAACGTAACTGGGAGTTTCCAGTTGCAATTGCCGAAGACTGCGCGGCGTTCTCATATTGGTCTACCAAATACTGATTGAGCTTAATAAACGAATACCGTCATTTGCTAAACTCAGCCATAACACTGATATCAGAGGTAAATTAGTTAAATTGTGTGAACGGTAAAGCTGCCTAGAATGCCCTTACAATTAGTGCACTTTTTGGGTTAGTCATCCCCAGAAGCTCTCCCAAACTTCGTTGCGTCCCCGCACCTTAGATATTTTCAAAAAACGATTGGATCTTGCTCTTGGCCCTCATTTGTTCTTCGTCTGATCTACGCTAGTTTGGAATATATTACATATGTCTTCAAACCGGATTACCATGTCACATAAACCTGTGGAGGAGAAGAGAATATTCTCGTTTTGTACCTTTCTCGCGGGGTACATCAACTATAAAAGTAGCATGTTGCCTCGTCGTTCTTTTTCAATTCCCACTTACACTAATATTATTCAGCGGCGTATCTGCCAGAACAAAGTTCAATAAGGCAACTCACATCTATTTTGCTTTCGTAGTGTTATCCCTAGTTTCTGCAGGACTTGTCAAGCAACGGGATTTTTACCTGGCATGAACCATATTTTATTGATTATTGTTTCCCCAATAGCAAGTATGTCATAGAGACCAACACCAATTCCAATAGAAGTTGACACATTCAATGCGCTCTACACTATGAATGTTCTATATTATTCCAACTTGTCGCGGTTCAGAAATATGCACTTTAATCCTCCACAAGGGTCCTAGCCCAACGGAAAGAACTGTCAGAACATAAATGAGCTAGACCATCGCAATGAGGCTGGACCTTACCGTGGTGCGATGGTTTGTGTGCCCCAGTGATCCATTGAGCTATACTGGGTGGTGCTTTTGCACCTTCAGAGCCAATCATACCAGATTGGTCAATGGTTAGAGGCCAGACAAACTCAGCCTTCTGGTCCTCCAGGTTGGGGGTTGGAATGAGGGTGGCACCTTATTCCTTAAAACGGACTCCTTGTAGCCCAACGCCGAACTCGCTGCCTTGCGGTCAGGTTTTTGAACCAAAGGCTTTGGTTGGGAACCCTAATCGTTCTCCTGTCTAGGCCTGGGCAACCTGACAGTATCCTGCCCACACAATACCATGAATATTATTTCAAACAAATTGCTGATGCTCTGGCCACCGCAGAGGATAATCAACGGTGCCCTATCTGCTGCATCGAGCAGGGTGGATAGGGGTTTGGGTGCTATTGCTCAAGCCTTCCTGCCTTCTTATTCCCCATCTTACGCTTTTTCACTCTTACCGTCCCCTTCCAACTTCACTTATATCCCCCCAGTTCTCAACCCCCGATTCATGGCTCTCCTTTAACATGCTTTGCAAGGCATTTCTCTTTTAATTTCAACTCACATGTGAACGCGGAGCGTCACTCCTCTTCTGTCGACAAGCCCATGTCCAACCAAGCGGTCCATTCCAGTTCATCGGCTTCCATTTGGAGCCGTCGATCCTCCTTCAGATTGGCATGCCTTAATGTATGCACACTACTACAGATCGGTCAACGGGCAGCACTTGCCCGAACATTGGAGACCCTCTCGATCGATATCTGCTGCTTATCGGAGACCCGCCTGCAAGACTCGAGCTCTGTGCTCACTCTGCGATCCCCTTCAGGTGACGCAAGCAGTATTTTCTCAGTGCGCCTATCCGGTGACGATGCAGCTTTGAGCACCGGCCAAGCTGGTGTTGGCATTGCCCTGAGTCCCCGGGCTGAAGCTGCTCTAGTTGATTGGATTCCAATCAGTAGCCGGATGTGTGCGGTCCAATTGGCTGGCTCGTTTAAAGCTTCGAAGTCGCGCGGGACTAATAGGTATCTATTCATCATCGCTGCCTACGCGACCACAAACTGTAGCGATGAATCGGTATAAGACGACTTCTATCGTCAACGGAACGAGCTCCTTAGTCACAGAAGAAGCACGGACACAGTTGTGCTGGCGGGGGATATGAACGCACATGTTGGGAAGTTGTCCACTGATGAAATGCATCTGGGCGGGCAGCACGGTGTAGGCTCCCGTAATGATAACGGTGAGCGGTTACTTCATTTGTGTGAAGATGCTCGCTTATTTCTTGTGAGCACTACTTTCCGACACAGCATCCGCCGGAGGGTGACTTGGCGCCCACCAGCCTCGAACCAGCCTTGGATGCACATCGATCACATTGCTATTAGTTACCGCTGGAGAGGCTGCATCCAGAATTGTCGCTCGGTTTGGAGCACATGTGTGGACACCGATCATGCACTTGTATGTGCTGACATGCGGATGCGCTTTGGCGGACGCCCACGATGACGCTGTGAGCGCATTGACACCAGCCAACTGACAAAGCCAGCTGTTCTGAATGCGTATCAAAGTACGCTGACATGCTAGCCATATTAAGTAATTCTCAGGAAAGATATCATTGATCCACCCCGTTTCATTGCAAAACCAGAGGCAGGCGACCTGAGAAAATTGTGACTTGTCAAACGTATACATAAGCCAAACTATCTCTCCATCTTTTTTGGCAATTCAAGCATTACTTTTGTGTCCTACGCCAAGGTTCTTTCTGAGTTTCCAACCGTTTCAACTTACTGTGCCTCCTCATCCATTCCAAACTAAAGGCAATCAACAACACACCCCTAGCATCTTAGTCCCCTGATTCTAGTTGTTCCAAAAGGTTACGCATTTTTTGTAGGAAAACAACAGGCCATTGTACTGGGGGTGTAACGGTGTTGCTCTACCTGACATTGACTGAGAGGAGCAACACTTAAACGTCTTCATTTCAAATACTGTCACTTTGATCGGAATGAGGCGAGTTCCAAGAGAATGTGGAAGTTGGTTTCAGCAGAAGTTGCATATTTCAATCCAGCCACACTTTGGGCACTGCAAATCAAATGTTGAATGTCTTGTTACCGCTTGATATGTACATAAGCTGTCACTCATTCGGATACCGTTAGTAAAGTTCCAACCGTTTTAGTAACTCCGGAGGTATTAGAATTCATACCTTTAAAATGCTTGCCTATTTTGTCATGCCGCTTCTAAGATGGATCGCCGGATTCCTGCCTTGTTGGAGCGCAAAATGCAGACTGGGAGTGCATCCCAGATGGCGGGTAATACAAAGTTTATACGAAACACTAAAACAGCAATCAGAAGAAAAAGAAAGGTACCGACTGAAGTGGAGATATGCTGTAAAGAATAGTACTTAACCAATGGATAACAGACGAGAGCGCATCGAATGATTTAAATGGCTAATAATGTATGCTTGTCTAAGAGATCAGGTGACCGGTGGTTTGAATAAACTGCCAAAATTTTACTGAGGTGGAAATAGGAAGAAAAGGGAAGACGCGCAAGTGTATGACGCAGGTAGGATTGTATAGTGCAACCAATGATTTTCAAGCTGCGACATGTACTATTGGGTAAATCATTTAATGCTATTGGGCAACTAGAGGCGATCTTATGCGCTTGGTACATGTGACCTAATACCGGCACCCTCGTTGCAAATCCGTGTCCAGCGTCTATATAACTCGAGTGCACCAATCAGACACATAGCTCTTGCAGCAACATCATATAATGATATAAAAAGCCCTGCTTGTATGAAACAATGAAGATTTTGGACAAATGCTAAATTAATTTTCAGTCAGGTAGGGCTGTTAAATAATATTACAAATGTAACTGTGTACAAGCGACAGCATACTTTAGCAGTCGAAATTTCAATAAACCGCATCATAATATTTATTTTACAGATATCATCACTTCATCATACATAGCCATTAGGGTACCAAGAAAAAAGGGGAATATAAGATTGATAAGAAAAATGGGGTAATGAGTGACTTAACGCATGATGTAGTGGTGTTTCAGCCTCTGCTATGTGTCGGTAATTACGCTGCATTTAACATAGAGCGAACCAAATATGGTATGCCTTAATACCGCTAATGTGCTACGGGTTATTGAACTGACGCAGAATGTTAATGGACCCAGTCGCATCAGTATTCATAATATTCGAAACCATCTTAGAAAGAAAGGGACAGCCTGCAGAGAGAAGCAAAGCCTTCAAACGGAATGCAATAATGCCACTGTATTTACAGTCCGACCACGCCGGAACTGTAAATTACCCAACAGCATCCCTAGACGTCTAGGTTTTAGTAACATGGCGTGGCACTTACAGCCACAAATAAGTTCTTGTTTTTTAATACAGTTGACAGCGATTTATAGGGGGAAAATTAGTGGTTTACAAATCCCCAGGATGAACATTGTATGCATTAAAGCCAATATTATTGGCATTAAAAGATGGAGAATTCCGATTGGGATGCAGTATACAATACATAATGAAATAGAATGACAGATCCTCTATTTCGAAATTGAGACGCTTTGGTGTTGGCAACAAATGAAAATTACTAGGAGAGCCTTCAATATATCTGCTCTACGTCGTCTGCATTCAAAACTGTATTAATGGGGCACATTTAGCTAGTGAACTCTCAGTTATGTTTTGTGAACGCGATGCTACAAATCGGAGTAAAAAGATTGGAATCCGCTGGTATTTGGTAACTCACAATGACAAATTAAAAACGCGGTTACTTACAACAGCGCAACCCAAGAACTTGCAGTCTGAGCAGGTAAGATGTTTAATCCAAGCCAACAATATTTGGTAGCCCTACAATGAGCGGCATCAACCGCTTTGAAACAATGTTTCGTCTGGGGACGAATTAATTGTAGGACAGGTTCCACACAAATCCTCATATACAGCTTGGATATGTGTGCAAGTAAATCTCCTGAAAATTCCGCATTCCATTTGCAGGAAGCCAAAATATTGGCTGTAAATTTCCATGCTTTTTGGATTGAACTAGGCACTAAAACCATCATGCGCAATCACCAAAAGGTAATACTTAAAAAGAAGACGCAACGATTGTTTTCAGGTTAATGCTAGAGAGTAAGTTGATGTTCTATGTTTACAACATTATATCTTGTCTTCATGGACTACAGTGAAATCCAGGAAGACCAGGCAAAAGAACGTATATAAAAAGCTTTAAATTGCTGCGTAAAAAATCCATTTTGAGGAATCATCAGTAGCGCGCATTCCATCGGATCCTTGGTAGGGCTCGAACCCGCAACTCGAATGTTGCCAGTCTGTGTTTGAGACCACTGAGCTTGAGGGACGACAATGACAAACGTGAATAAGTTATTAGATGTGATATAGCGCCGCTCACTATCCACTGACTTACACGTTACTGCCGTGCAGATGACAGGGTAGCTCCCTGCCCAAGCGACGAGCTTACCAAATTTAAGCCGCCAAATATCTTATGGCATTATAAGCAATTTGGTCTGCGTACTGATAACAGAAGAGTAGTAGGGGGAGTTGAATGGTATAGGTAGAAATTGGTCACATTTGGACTCACTCAGACAGCCGCCACACGCCCGGAAAAGAACTGTACGCGCGTTTCATCTTTTCGGAAATCATCAGCAGTGCGCATTTCATCGGGCTTTTGATAGGGCTCGAACCCGCAGCTAGACTGTTGTCAGTCCGGGGTTGAGACCACTGAGCTACGGGAATGCGCACTGCTGATGATTCCGGAAAGGATGAAACGCGAGTATAGTGTTTTCCGTGGGTGTGGCGGCTGCCTGAATGAGTCTAGTTGTGAAGAATGTCTACCTGTACCATTCAACTTCCACTACTACTATTCTGTAGATCAATTTTCGTAATCTACCCAAAAATTAGAGAGAATAAACAAGTATTAGACAGTGACAGCCGTAAAATGGCAACTTCGTCCAACTGGTATACAGTTATACAACGTCTGTTAAGAGATCTCCACATAAAACATCCATGAATACGTATGAGCCTAGAAAATTAAATGGCGGAATCTAACAAAGAAGAAAAAGCTGACTGAAGGATTTGCTTATCCAACCCAATTTACAGGTCACAAAATCCTTAACAACAACAACTTTGAAGGGAAATTAATTTAATCAGATGGTCAAATACTTCAAATAATTCCAGGTATAAGATGTCAACTACAACTCTGTCGTCGACAGAATATGTCTAGATAGCGCGGGCTTAAGACAAGTTCGTAGTGTATGAAAGATTCTTACTAAAATTTCATGCTGCTACGTCACCAGGATCTGACAATTTTCTAGGTATTACATCGGCTCCTACGCAAAACTCTCACCGTTATTTTGAGTGACAGCGAGAGGAGAACAACTAGACGGTTGTGGAAGGACTCACTACGAATGCAAACATTGTGGATAAAGGTTGGTGTTCCATGCTTTCACATCGTGGAAATCTGAATCGATGAAACAACCGAGTCGCTGGTTCGGCAAAATACATGGCGTTCGTCTAATTTGGTTTCATCGTTCACACCAGGGTAGCAATATGCGCGTAAAGTCATTTGTACTCTCATTAAGTCTGGTGCAGGAAAGACTAGCTGGCCTAAACCTGGGGTGGTGTTACCGGTGACAATTGCGGCTGTGGTGAACGATACACTCTGGAAATTGCGGAAGAATTGTTACTTAAGCTAGTTCGATGTCTCCTGTGTAATCAGAGCCAGAATAGACTCGAAACCGATTCTACGCAGCACATTGTAATTAATCAATCAATGTGGTCATATTTAAAGTTCCATTAACAAACGAAGCCCAATGCTTTCGTTATCTAAGGACAACAGTCGCACACACAATAAGTGGTATCATAAGTATATATGGCTGGGTAAATAAAAACATGCCTTTTCGTGTCCTGTGCCGTAGGATGGATTGCTATCGTTTCGAACATATTGTTTGCCTTCGGATTCATTCTCAACTAACTAAGTGAATTAAGTGACAAGCTCCCTTAAACTGACATCAAGGGGATACTGGAATAGGAAGGATTAGTTCTTGGTTTGAACAAGGTCACTAATATCGGATTCCGGGCGGGTTTCGAAAGATGAGCGAACCGTTTTCTCTTACCGGTGCTACTTCCCTATGTCAAGATCAATTTTGCACTTTCAAGCACAAAGCAGCACACGTGGACACTGGTACAAAATAGTGGTAACGCGCTATGCTTACACTTAATGCTTCTAAACTAGTGGTGTAATATTTTATCAAGTTTCTGTCGAATCATGTCCAGGAGAAATCGGTTTTGGAATTTAACATACTCATCGACGTCCACGTTGCTGACTACAGCTCCATGGAACGTATTTATCCCGGTTAATATGTAGCAGAGCTGCGATGCACCCCACCTCGCAGAAGCAGCGACGTGATTCCGCGGATGTGTCCGATCTACCTACGATGGAGCAACACATATGTCTATGTCCTCGCTCTTCATTATCAATATTCAGTATACATTATTCTTAATAACTGACGACGTGGGATTCTTGGGCCTTCTACTGATGTTTTGCTACTAGCAGATGTAACAGTAGAGCATTGTTGCATGGTTCCTGATAACAAGGTGTCAAAACTGCCGGTTCGGCAGTGCCCTCGACGTTTCCCTTATAATTAACATCCACCTTTTGTGACTAAATTTGATAGGTTCCAACAAGACACGCCTCGGATCACATACTTCGTGTTTTCTCCTACTACGGTCATCCTATTGGACATGTCAAACTTTTCTACTTAACCCGTTATATTCATTTGTACTGCCATCTGCCGATGTAATACCTAGAAAATCGTCAGATCCTGGTGACGTAACCACATGAAATTTTAGTAAGAATCTTTCACACACTACGAATTTGTCTTAAGCCCGCGCTATCTAGATATATTCTGTTGACAACAGAGTTGTAGTTCACATCTTATACCTGGAATTATTTGAAGTATTTGACCATTTGATAAAATTAAATTAACTTCAAAATTGATGTAGTTAAGGATTTTGTGACCTTTACATTGTGTTGGATAAGCCAATTCTTCCGTTAACTTTGATTTTCCTATCATGGTCTTGCTCTATCTAGTATTTCTGGGTCTAGCCTTTGAGATAACCTTCTTGCAGTACCTACTTGCTGTGTTGCTAATTCTTCCGTACATTTTTGAGCGTTCTATTCATTAGCTTCACTAAGACCATACAGATACACGCAAGGTACGTAACTACTTTTACTTTTCCCCTTCCGAGAACAGCTTACTAATTGCATAGTTTTTGACACAGAGGTATTGTTATTTTTCTTTACGTTTTCTCTATTTTCACTGTTCAATTATTGGTCCCGGATATTTTAAAGCCTTTTTGATATTCTCTGATGAAATATTGCTTCTGTATTGCATCTCTTATCTTGCAGTATAACCTTGGTGCATCAGCTTATGTGTTCTGCATAATTCTATATAAATCTGCTCAAATCGCGAAATCACTTTTTATATCGAATGTTTAGCGAGAACGTTGTTAAGCCTAGCTTAATAATAACTAAATATAGGAGGTCTACCTTAAAATGTATATATTTTTCCTGTTATTTTTATAACGCCATGATTATACGAAGTTTTACTTTTGTCAGCCTAAGTTTTCTCATAGCAATTTTTGTTATCTTGCTTTCGCTTTCGTACACAAATATTATTCTCTAACCTGTTTGCATGTAATTTTATTCTCTTTATCTTGTCTACGACTCCATGCACTCTCTATGTGTTCAACTTTTTGGCATTTACTGTTTGGCCGAATTATATACAATTTGTTTTCCTTAAGCAAATGTGTAACCTCGTTTTGCCGTGGAATAGATGGAAATCAAAGCACCGGACCAGCTATCGATCGTATTCAATTGTCGCTGATCCTTGACATGTACGCAAAGCGGTTTTTACCCTTACATTCTAGTGGTCACCCATATATTTCCAATTTGGTGGTCGTTTGTTTCAATCAGTTGGTGTGACCATCAAGCCCAAACCTCGCTACCTTATCAGTCGCTTTTCGTGTGGTGCACATTCGCGCAACATTTTACAGCCCCATTCTCTCTATCCTATCGATATCATCCATGTGTAGAGGCTAAGCGAATCAGATGCGTTGATGCATCTATGCAACAGGAAATAGACCTAAATCCATAAGCACGTTAATCGAGTTGCTTGACCACTGTGTTTTTTCATTTATGCGCACTCGTCTCCTTATCACACTTTCACATGGCTTCCTTTGTATTAACTGCCAATGACTTGATTGATTAAGGGAATGATGCGTAGTTTGGTTTTACACGATGAACGACTCAGTCATTCACCACAAGTAATAACTGTCTGGCGCGAATTATTATCCACTGCCATTAACTTGTTGTTCACTGAAATGGAAACCATATTCTTGTCGCATGTAACATAGGTGCCTCGACCATGACTATTTGGTTGATATTCGTTATGTCAGAAACACTTTATTCGACGTTCTTTCAACTCCTTAGCAAGCAGATGTGAATGAATTATAGGCAAACAGTATGAATACGTATATCCATAGATTGCACAAGCACATCCTTTTCCTTTCAAATCGATAAACCACATCCAGCGTCGTTTCATTCACAGTGATATTATTGTACTTATATCGCTCATTGTCGTTGACCTAACAAGTGGAATGTCTTCTGTCTGGTAATTCGCAAAAGTATATACGGTTCTCTACCTGCCTTCTAGCTTCTTCGGGTTACAAATAACCCTAAAACAACTCATTTCGCATTAATTTGTCGTGAATGCCGTAGTAGCTTATTTAATGAACAGTGACTTATATTTGTATACTGACTACTTGGGTGAGGCAGGGATTACGGAACTTATTAATTGCAAACATCTGCGAGTCGAGGAAACCAATACTTATATATATATATGTATATATATATATTTACATTCACTTCATTAATCTAAAGTACGTGTATTTCGTGGTTTTTAAAATTTTACACTTGCTGCTATGGTCTTCTAATTTTAACCTAATAATCTGTAATATTCATTGTTTAAATTTAAAGGTGCCAAATTACTTGTCATGGACTCCTTTATTTTCCGACGATGACTATACTGTAGCTTCTCCCAGCAATAGCAGGTTTGATAAATTTTGCTTACTCTGCTTTATATCTAAAAGGAGCTTGCTGTTGCTTAGTCCTAAATGCCAAATCTTTCGTTCATGTTTTCCTCATTTTAGTACTTGAAGATTTACTTTGTTAACAAGGAGATAGTCATTTATTTTTTGTAACATGTACAACATAATCATTGATTTATCCGTGACAGCAGTTTTACAAGATCGGAATTATGTCCTTTGGCGTCTTGCAAGTACGGTTAATATATTCACTATTAATTTTACGGCGTACCCCTTTTAAATGCGCATTGGTCATAGTAGCGCTTCCTTGCATCCTTATTTCCCTAATGTTGTAGCAATGGAATGTCTTCGGAGCGTTATAATCAATGACGTTACAAGTTTTGTTGCCGAGCAGTAAATATAATCTTGTGCGCAAGCGTCCACAAAACATTAACTCTCCCAGCCTTCTGCAGGTTGACTCCTTTGTCATGTTTCGGTAGGCGAACAGGGAAAGATTTAACCAGCAAAGCAATGGAGCATTTTGTTCTTTTGTTAGCAGTTTTCACTGTCTGTACCGCCCTCTCTGTCAACCCGTTAGATGATGAATGATAAGGTGCAGTATTTAGGTGTCTTACGCCGTTCAAGCGAAGAAAGGTAGAAAACTTGGCACTGGAAGATGCTGGATATTGTCAGACACTAGTGTTTCGGGGAGACCAAACATCGTGATCGTCGTGCGCAATTTAGTTATGGTGTTAGCTAACGTTACTGAGAACAGAATGTGGTTGTCAATTCACTTAGAATGGGCGTCCACGGTCATTGAAACCGTCTGACAACAGTAAGGACCGAAAAGTCAACGTGGGCACGTCTCTAGGTCTTTCCTGGCCACTACCAAGTCTGCATTGGCACACGGAGGCAGAATTTCGATTTCCTGACAGACTCTGTAACTTCCAACGTTAGATACAATCTCATCGACTTGAGCGTAGCTTTTTCCCCTGCGATAAAACTAGTTCACTACACGTCTCGTGACGTATGTCCATTGACGTGACCGGGGAATTAATGATATGATGTACTACATTCACAAGCTCTTGCGGAGTAAACTCCTCCAAAGGTATCTTTGTTAAAAGAAGTCGACTAAGAATATCAGCTGTGACATTTTTTGACCGGGAACGCACTAGATTTGATATATATGTGTAGATAGAATGAGGGATAAAAGAATTATTCTGGGTGAAGGCACTTGTTGAATCCTCTTCTTTTGGCCAAGGAGACAAACCAGATGTTTATGATCCGTGTAGATTCCATAGGGTCGACCATTTAAATATTGGTGAACACGCGTTGTATCGAAGAGCACAACTGCTGCCTTACAATTAAGCTGCTAGTACTTTCGTTCTGTTGCTGTCAGTGTGCTTGAGGCATAGGCAATGGGTCGATAGAAGCCTGCCGTAATTTCGGGTAGTAAAACAGCTCTAAGGCCGCATGGTGAAGCATCACAGAAGAAAATAACAGACTTTTGATGGTCATCATGCTCAAGAACATTATTTGGGGATAAAAGCTTTATAACCATCATGAAAGCGTTTTCATGATTCCTGTTCCACTTCAAATTTTGATTTTTAGGTAAGGGTTGATGAAGAAGATGTAAATATGTTGCTGCCGATGGTAGGACCATTGCAAACTAGGTGACAACATCCAAGAAATACCCCAGTTCATGAACATTTTTGGGTTCTAGCGCTTAAAGTAGGGCTGTTGTATTTTATTTTAATGGGCAAAAGAGTTATTGTGTTAACCAATACCCAAGGCACTGTACAATCGGCGCAACAATGTACATTTTTTACAAACCAACCTGGCTTTTGATAATCGTCTCAGGACAACATCCAAAGTATGCAAGTGTTCGATGATAACACGACCAGTAACCAGGATGTGAGCTAAGTACGCACAGGTGTTTGATATGTCCTTCACCAGTGTGTAAATAATAAGCTGAAAGATAGCCGGGTTCGAACTTATCCCAAATGGCATGTGTGTTTAGCGGAATAATCCAAGTTGAATGTTAAGATTAGTATACGCACATGATGCGCAATCGAGTTGTATTTGTTGGTAGGCGTGGCTCAGATCGAATTCTGTCAAAAGCTCAGCACAGAAGAGAAAAGCTTAAATATCTTCAATCCTTGGCATCAGTTATCCGTCTAGCTGTAATGCATGGTTGACCTTAACTTCATAGTCCCTACAGATAATTGTAGCACCGTCGCGCTTCAATAATGGCATTATAGGGGTTCCTAGTCCAAATCGTGAGCAGGTTCAATCGTACCCTCCAGCTGGAATCGGCGCAAATTACATTGCAGTTAATTGCGAAGAGCATAAAGAACAGATCGAGCTTTCCAAAACCTCGGTTATCGACTGTAGCTTCAATACTAGATGAGCAGCTTGATTTTTTAAAACCTTTTCTAGACGCAGTGAAAAAAAGAGTGTTTCTGCAAGATATCACATAACTATGCATGTGTTTCCACCAAGTTGACGTTGGACATGGCGCTATGAATACCTTTATTTCCATCACGAACAAGTATGTATGAGCCAGGTTCTCCAGATACGTACATGTATATAGGATTGGTTCAATTATGGTAAGAAATGCGTGCAATAAATGTACCCGGCACCTTCACCATCTGCCCGTGTAAAACTGCAATTGTACATTTGATGTATCTAACTTTCGAAGTAATGTTAAAGCATCCGATGGTTTGAAGGTAACTCTAGAACAGTACAAATTCCAAAATCCATTTGTTGGCCGTTTCCAATGACAGACAAGACGAGAGGAATTTCCGACGTTAAGTTGCGAGTAAAAGACGTTTTCGTATTGAACCAATTTTGATGTAAGGTCTCGGTGATGCAGTTTGTAGCTTTATGTTGCTTATATGCAAATGATCTCTGCTTGACAAGATATACTTTGTGAGTATGACCTTTGTAACAAAAAGTCTGCACATTGGATGAAAATGGTAACAGCCGGTTAGGGACGAAGGACTTTCACCGCAGATATAAGAACAATCTTTTCTACGCTGCACAAATTGAGTTTCATTTTTATTACAATTAGTCTGAGAAACATTGTTTACATCCTGTGCGATCAACTGATTTGAGGAGGAAAACGCAGCTAGTTCCTGAACGAGGTTTGCAAGCTTTTGGGCAATAACACAGGCTTTTCCCATATCAGGAGTGTTTCTTCTTCGGATAGCAGCCGCTCTAGCGCCTTCTTATCGAGGATGCTCAAAATTCACGCCTGTAACATCATTGCTTCTTCGAACTGGTTCGGTATAAGCTGAACATACGCACAATCGGAATGGGTAATAAGAACTCGATAAACTTATTTACACGCGTTCGATTGCTGTCGCATGATGTTGAATTTGTAGCGTTCTCTGAACACAAATGGCTTTGCCCCAAAAGTCGGTCCAGGGAGGAGAAAATTGATCGTAGGTCTCTTTTTGTAAGTTGTTGCGAACTGTCAACATATCTCAGGCCTTCATTACCGAGGAGGTGTCATGGTAGTTTGCATTTTGCTGCAACTTCTAGCATGATGCTATCTCCAAGAAACAAACGTTGGTCAACGTAACTAATTAAAGCATTTTTCCACTGTGTCTAACTCTGGGTAGTATGTCTCCCAGTAGGGTAATTCCAAAACGTTAGGGGTGCCGTAATTGAATCTGCGATGAGTTTTCCTATAAACATCGTCGCCAATTATTTAGACACAAGTGAAATCAGAACAGAAGAATGGTAGTAGGAAAACATTGGTAGCAAGCGTGAAACGGTACACTCTACTCAGCACATGTGAGCAGATAAATACTGATTTCCATGACAGTCACGTGAACGCGAGAAAGAGTTCCAATACGAAGAGACTCAATGGCGGACACATTGATTTCTATACAAGCACGTAAGCACACAGGTTCACGCACTCCTACGCATAAGGCTTTTCGGCTGAATAGTAGTGGATGGATTTCGAATGATAAAAATCACCGTATAAGACAATTTTTGGGATTTGATATAGCAAAGTTTTAATATATTCGTCTCCACTAAGCCAAACTGCAGGTTTAGAGCGTTAGCGGTTTGCGCAGCAATAGTCCTTATGCCACAAGCTCTCTTGAGTGGTGGTATTCCAGGTTTACTAATTTGTTCCATCGCATACCTGTATAGCATGTTGTTGTCACTCGCAAACTTCAGCACCAAAGTCGCTTGCGACTGTACTTAGCAACTCTAAAGGTAGCATGCAGTAGTTTCTAAGTGTTTTGTAATTCTGTCAGCTGCGATCACATAGATTTGCTGGTTGCCACCTCCAAATTTCATCTCGAATATTGTTCCATATACGCCTTCTTTTTCGGATCCAACTGTTGAGCTGGCGGGATATGCGTAATGATAACACTTCTCAGTCTATCGTATGATCCATTTAACATCATAGTCTAAATCATTTCCTAAATCGTTCACCAAACTGTGATCATGTAGGCCAATCTCAAATGTTGTCCCTAGTTTGTGATGCTTGGATTAGTCAGTAAACGTTTGTTGCTTTTCTATTTTTGATCAACCAGATGGCTCCGGTGTTACCACCCGGTCTAAAGTTAATCGCTGTCTATTTCAATCTACCGAATATTACTTGGCCACCACAAGCATTCTCATCATTGCAGATCTTTCCTATCGATTATCAGATTTGGGGGTTGGACTTAGTGTGTTACGAGACCAACTAGGTCTGCCAACCTACTGGATTTAATCTTTCCTCTGGAGATTCCTGATGCACAAATTGACATCTTAGACAACTTTTCGGGTAGTAACCACATGTTACGCGTTTCCATCCACTCGGAAATGAATACCAAACTCGACTCATCTACCTAGCATACTATACGAAGGATGGACTGGGAGCATTACGGAAAGCAGATCCGGTCCTCTACCTTTGATGGGTGCTTTCCCTCCACTAGCGCCAAGATTGCGGTGGAACTTTTCTACTGTTATATCAACTACATACTAACTGCATGTCCTGCATAATAAACGTGACCTTCATTGTCTTATGAATGTAAGCCACACTCTGAGTAACTTGAAAACGAGAAAGCTACTCGCGAAATTCAGAAGAACTAGGGACTTCTCAATAGTATTACAGTTACACGAATTCACCGCCTGCATCATGCGCTCATAAATGAAACGAACTGAAAAGGAAGACGAGAAGGCTTTGCAGATGACATCCAAATGAAAGGAAATGGCAAAACTACTCCGTCGTAGGACCAACATTAGAATGTGTTTGGTTACAGAACTTGTTGATATGGCGGATCGCCAACTTAACGACCCACCTGCTATTTGTGAAACGTCTCGCAACTTTTGCGCTGCTTCCATGAACGTAGCAACCGACTCTATAACTTGCTGCCCGGGACTTACAACGAACGGCATAGATAATCTCGATATTTCTCTTTCGGTCATCCAGCAGACCTTGAAGTCCATCAAACCATCGCTCAAACAACACTCCAACGACATCTACCCATCAGTTATTAAACTTGCTGGGCCTGACACACCACAGCTTTTGCTAAACATGTTCACCTTGTTCATATAATCTAGCAACTTTTGGGATCAGTGGAAAATATCGTTTATTCTTCCTGGTCATAAAGAGGGCCCAAACAGCACGGCGCTAATTGTCGACCTATCCAACACACTTCCGTCATCGCTAGATTATTTGAAAATTAGTTAAAAGTGGAATCATGGACTTTATCAAGCGTCATGGGCTACGTAACAAATCCCAGCGTGGGTTCCTTGACAAAGGTTCCAGTACAACGAGTCAGTTGCACTATCTGGATTATAGCATAAAAGTCATTGATTCGAAATATGCAATTATAATACTGTTCCTGGATATGCAGAAAGCGTTCGAGTCGTTCGCGATCAGAGACACACTATTTGGTTGGTTGGAATCATACTTAAATGGGCGTTACCAGATAGTTATTCTGGATAACCATAACTCCACCCCACGTCCAATCATTATTGGTGTCATCCAAGGGAGTGTACTTGTACTTTCGCTTTTCTTAATTTATGTTAACGATATTAAGGCATTCATAAAACAAGGCGGACCATTTTTGTTCTCCGATGATATAAAGATTTTTTATAAATTTCGACAAGACTAACTCAAAAGCATAATGCTGTACATTTAAGGAGATCTCGATTCACTTGGGACATGGTGCAACACATGGATGTTAAATTTCTCAGCTAGTAAACCATGCATTATGTCACACGGATGCTTAATCCATGAAGAGTCTGTTAATTGAACGCTGAACGTATCTGTGTGACAATATCCAACTGTGATCTATGCGTATGATACTCTTCAAACATTACTTTCTCAGAGCAAGCTGAGTATCAGATAGCACGTGCCAAACGATCTATGACTAACATATGCCGGAAAATCTACGCAACCCCTTCCAGACTGGAGCTTTTCAAAATACACTTCCTGTCCTTGAATACTGCATCATCATCTATGGGAACATGTGAATGTGTGACAGGAAAGCTTTAGAAAACCTGTAAAGATCATTCACTAAGCGCTTGTTCAGTAAATCACCCACCTTGAGTTATCAGGAACGCTGCCAACAGCTTAAACTTAATCCCCTTTGGTTGTGACGACTGAAACATAACGTGATGCTAATACACAATCTCATAAACCAAAGACATACTCCAATCTGTGCACACTTAAAATCTAACATACATTCACTCGGAATATATGCAACAAGACCTGTACATTATATGTGCTGAGAACCAGGAAAGCTATCCTATCCAACTTATTCCTCTTCAGATACACTGTCGTGTGGAATAGCCTACCAGCCACGATTAAGTCTTGCATAAATGCAAAAGCATACCACATTCAGCTTAGCAAATTCGTTGACCAAGACTAGATAATGACCATGTTCCCATCGGGTAAATCACCAAAGGAGTTCTTCCAGGATGGACTAAGGAATATATAATCAGTGATTAAACATGGTACAAATAACGCAGCAAAAACAAAGTTACGTGATTCCAAATTATTTTGATATCCTTCACCCCACTGTACATATTTCACTCATGCATAAGCATGCGAATTATTGTACCCGTGATGGCTCCACAATCCAGGGAGAGCTTTTCGTGCAATCAGTACATAAAAGTATTATTATTAATATTGTTATTATAACACACGTAACCAAATGCTGGGACTGTATGTTTGTTGCTGCCTAGGGAGGTGTCGTGTGCGACGGAATCAACAAGCTTATTTTGTTAAGATGTGGTCCAAGTTTGAGTATATTTCGAATCGCGGTGTCCGGGTGGCCGATGTAAACGCTTCTAAACAACTGCAACTTCCGTAAAGTCAAAGACTTTTGTATTGAAGTATGGCCCATTTGGCGACACTGTACCAATTAAAGGTTTGTTGAAATCGTCCATTCTGCGGTAATGAGAACACATTTTCAAACTGCATAGTGGAATGCGTTTCACAAAAAGTCATCACTGCCGGCGGATGACTTTGGGAACCTGAAGACAAATAATGAGGCAAGATTCACGCGTCTGCTTCTTTGATCCAACATCTCGACCAGCTAGCTGCAGTTAGCAAATTAATGCGTCCGGGATAACAAGTGAATGTTTGATAAGAGCCTCACATTTAGGGCAATCAACATCGAAAGTGGTAACACCGCCAGCGCCAGATGTGCGATCATTACGAATGGTTGATATCTCACGGAGTTCAATATACGGATCTAGTATGTCGGTTGAGATCCCAGTTTCAGTCACTGCTATGATGTCTCAATTTGCTGTATCATGTAAATGGCGCAATTCCTGGAGCATATACACCACCATTGAGCGTTGGTTTAGCAACAATTTATTTGCAAACGAATTAGTAGTTTCAGGGGTCACAAACAATGCTGAACTTCAGCAAAACGAACATCACCATTCCAGTGAGAAATCCAGGTCAAAATAAATGAAAGCTTAAGAGTTCCTTCGAGTAAAAGCACATCGGACACAAACTTTTACATAATAGAGATCAGATGCTGCTAGTGTCTAATTGGGCTGGTACAATGATTACTGGCTAATTTAAATAGTCAACTCCATAGCTATCCGCTAAGCCGAAGGTGGTAGTCAAAGTAAACAGAGAGAGTAAAATGTAACGAATGCTCGGCACCACTGGTAATCGGTTCAGGTACCACTTTCCATCGGCCGATGTAGTAGTAACGGACGGACGTACCCCTTTGAACACACAATTCGGGCCTCGAATGGCGAATGTATATAGCCTCGGCCATAAAGAGTAAACGCTTGCATAAGCTGGCATGATACAGTCAGGAAATGAGTAAATAACTTTGAATATATTCACAGAGCTTGTGTGGCCAGAATCAAGCAAGTGTTCATAATAGAGCTGTTGGAATATTTCATCTCTCCTTTGTGGAACCAGGCTGAGATGTGCGCGCGAGTCATTTGAGATAGGCGCCTCGTTTTGCGACCCACGTACCGTGCACCACAGAAGCACGAGTATTGATAAACAAGCATTGAACGGGCTACCGAGGTCAGTCCATCATCCAAAGGCTTCGCAAGCAAGGGCTTGTTATAGTAAACAACGCTCAATCTGGGTGCAAAATAAGTCTTCTCAACAGCAACTTTCAACGGAATCGCCCTTATATATGAAGTGCATGAACAGCTCCTTTGGGAGCAACGCTCTGAGGTGGCTTACGTTTGTGATCCTTCAGATGCCTTTCGGTAAGTTTGTCTGCATAGCCGTTTTCTCTCAAGACGTCGCTGATTCCATGCAATTCTTCGTTGACGGTATTCAGCGTGCCCTGAAGTCGAGAGATCGGACCAAAGTTCTCTTGTGCTGTAACGGTACTGCGCTGTAGAAGTTGGTGCATTGTCAAGACTATGTATGCTTTATATGTAGCATTTTGCTGGTTGATAATTCAGAGTCGGATTACAAAAGCATGTTTTCAAGTAAAGTAGAGATTCGTATGAGCCTCATCAAAAGGTTTCAGTAGCTGCGCAGCATACTTTTCTGCTTTTCCAAGTATGAAACTGACATCAACATAACGTACATATATTTCAGTATCGTCAATAGCCGTTCTGACTGGACCATGTTTCAATTTTAACAAATATATCGGTCAGAATATGCCTCATGGTCACTCCATCAATTTGACACCACATTTCACTGAAGGTGAACTGAACGTTTAGCGTGCGATAAAGTAATACCTTTTGAGCAAAGTTTCCGGGAAAGTTGCATACAATGGCAGTTACCGGGCCAGTTCGAATATGTACTCCAAAGCTTTGAGCAGCAGAATGTTTGTGAACAACGACTGTGCGTCAAATCATATTATCATTTTGGCATTTATTTTATGCTTGGCTATTTTATCATTGAATTCAAAAGTGTCGCTCACGCAGTAAGCACAAACCACATCCCGAAATGCTTGCAGATTATCTAACATACATTGGGTCAACAAATACTTGAGGGAACGCACCATATGCAAGGTTGGACGTATTTTGGCGCCTAACTTTTGAACTTCAGGAACACCAAATATCTTCCGAAGATGGAAATAATTTCGTGTTGTTCAACCTACGCCACTCCACGACCGCGGGTTCGTCCTCATTTTGACTCATCAGTTGGAGACAGACTAAGCTGGGGTGGAAATCAGAGCTTAGGAGTTCACGGCTGACGCCATAAAAACTATGCCATTGAGAGCCGTGAGCAACGCTTCGTACAGCGGAAACGAATTCAAAGTTGGACTTGGAGAATCTGCTGTGTGGTTGGTTTGCTACAAGCAACCTCTATTGAGACCTCGGTTCACTTGAGGTGGACCTAGGTCATTCCGATTACAAGGACCGTATGTGAAATGGAAATAAGTTGGTTTTGTTCACCCCAACACTGGCACCCCACGACCGCGGTTTCGTCCTCGTTTGGACTCATCAGGTGCAGACTGCCTGAGCTGGGGTGGAAAATCAAAGCCTAGCGGTTCACTTCTGACGCGCTAAACATAGTGGCGTCCCGAGCGCTGCAAGGTCCTGTTTGTGTCAGGGCTGCCAGTCTTGCATTTCGTGTTTCACATGAGACCGCACATAGGTGTTTAGCAACTGCGAACCTACACAGTGATCAGACCGCCAAAATGCATTTCCCAACATGCCAAGGTGCTGGTTCCCAGTCTTTGTCGTCTTCTTATATTGTTCCGAGCAGTCCAGATCAGCATGGACTGGTGCCCCAAAGTCCCACTTCTAGGTGAATTCTTGCAAGACATGATCTCCAAGCTTGTTTGTAATGTTCGGCTCGTGGCTAACGTGAGCTACCTTTCACTTTTCAAATTGAACTGTAACAGATTGTGGAGTAATAACCCATATGCTTTGTCTAGGTTTCGTTGAAGTGCATCGTAATCTGCTGGGTCGGAGACCGTTCGTCACATATTAACATCATCAACGCACAACAAGAAATCGAAGACAAGCAAGCGCGTAACCTCGTTAATGCACATGAGAAACAGACTCGGTCCCCAGAACTGATCATTGTGGAACTCCACGTGCGACATAAATCGGACCGGACAGCGCACTTCTAATTCTGACCTGCAGTTGCCTATTCTGCATGTAATTCATGATCCACTCGATGACAGGATCACCAACTTCATAGCTTCCGATTCTGTGAAGCAGGATGCGGTGGTCTAGACGGTTGAAGGCTTTGGAGAAGTCGGGGTACTTGACTGCCTCTGCCTGTATCGGCCGCTTCCGTCCAAATACTGCGTGCAATCATTATGTTGATATTGTATGAAGGGTGCTGGCGGAAACCGTGTTGCTCGGGTGTTATGAATTTGTGGCGTTCTGAAAGATCTACCAATGACTAAGGGATGATTGCTTTAATCAACTTTGAGAGCACAGGACGGAAGACCATTGGGCGATATTTGCCGGGTTCCCAGATATTACTGCTTTTGAAAATTGGAGTGCTTATGTCATGTTTCCACATGGCAGGCGCAGTTTGCTTATCCAAGCAGGTTTAAAAGAAATGCGATAATGGCCCGGTCAGCGTTATTGCTGCTGCGTTCAACGCCATCGGGTGAATATAACCAATGCCGGGAGAGCTGTAGGTGTGTAGTGAG
Organism: Dicrocoelium dendriticum; assembly: GCA_944474145.2. Lineage (NCBI taxonomy): Eukaryota > Metazoa > Platyhelminthes > Trematoda > Plagiorchiida > Dicrocoeliidae > Dicrocoelium > Dicrocoelium dendriticum. The sequence goes on along the minus strand of OX104060.1, from coordinate 65,509,969 downwards.
AGCTATTTTTCCAACGCACCTGTGGCAGTAAAATCGATGATGGTGTGTTTTGTATTTGGGGCTAGGAATGTGGACATTTAACACTGACAGACGTCTCATTGCAAGGGTGAGACATACCGCATTCGTAGGGCGTTGGCTGCCTTTCCGAACCTATGTGCCACTCCGACTGCCGTGTTTATTAGGGGGGATACCGAGCCTCACTTTCTGGATGGTGTTGACATGCTGGTATAGGAGCGTTTTGTTGCTGTCAAATTTACAGGCCAAACATTGTTAGTTAGTCAATTTGTCCTCACAGACAATATTGTTATAGTGTTTACGCTAGGTCACGTAATCACTCCAGGTTTCGGGATTAGGACGAGCTCTGTAATTGTGCCAAGCTACATTTCTTCTAGTCATGCACTTGCAGGTTCTACTTCTTATGAAAGATGAGGGATTGGAGGAGCGAACCCTCTTCGTTTCTGAAGCACTTGTGATTAGACTGCTGAAGCCTTCTACAAACTGAATGCAGGCGCTGTCAGGTGAGCTACCTTTCAAGAATTCTCAAGCAGTTGTCTCAACTAGGTCCTGCAGGAGTTGGTAGGGTGTGCTAGTACTTGTTAGTTCTGTGTGTTTCTCCGGATATTCAGCGTAACACACATAGTTATAAAGTATGCTGGCATGATCGCTTAACCCTAGTGGGATGTCTATAATTTGCCGGTCAACAATTAGTTCCTCATTTGTAAGCACGACCTCAAGTACCGATGGTTTGTTATCAGTTCTGTACCTGGTGGGTTAGGTGATGTGAGTATTGAACGAAATACTTGCGATAAGTTCTTGCAATTTGACCCTGTATCTTTCGCTAAGTTACGCAGAGGTTTCCAATTTGGGAACGTTGAAATAAGAAGGTAGCTGTAAGTTGGGAGTAAGCATTTTTTCAGTGATAATACTAGATGAGAATCCATCTCTGGAGTGGACGACGGGGAGCAATATATTACTGCCACGAATCAGTTATCTTTGTGTCTGAGAAGCAAAAAGCATCATAACGAATATGTGACCTTGGTCGTTGGATCCTCCAGTTGTTTGCATTGGGAGTCATTACGATAGTATAGGATAGAACCACCTGCCATGCTGGTACGATTATGTCGGAACAAGGACACACCCTGAATGGCCATCTCGGAATACGTAATCCCTAAGTACAATCAAGTTTCGGGTATGGAGATGAGATCCCAAGCGTTTGATGTCTGGCGCAACCGAAGCTCCGCGATTTTGCTGAGGAGACCTTTGGCATCCGTGTACATGTGGGAAAGTGTTTTGGTTCTTAGAGAAGATCCAAGACACTTGTAGCTAAGATGGGAGACTGTCCTGATCATTGTATGGTCGACCGCTAGCTGTCTTTTTATGGTAATCTTGGCGTGTTGCACAGAGTTTGGTTTAGTGGAAGGGCGAATAGCCCCTCTGACAAATCAGTTTGCACATTGTATGGATTGAATGCAATATGGATAACTGCAGCATTGCACAGGAATATCCTCACTTCCTTCAGACCTGCTTCAAGTGTGCATTTCGGATGAGCTCACTAATTTGTTTGCCTGCTGCACTGGTGCTTTAAGTCGGACGACAATTTCCTTCGACGCCTTGAACAGGAGCTCGGTTGGCAGTCTGTTCCGATGTGAACCTCAGCGTTCCAATAGCGTAAGTGCCATTTGCTTAGTTTGTAGCACAAACATACTTATCCTCAGGCCGCACCCATTACAGCTTTTTGATCTTGGCAGCCTCGAGAAAGAAGTAGCTACAACACCATCCAAGGGCAGGGTCTCACGAATACAGCGTCACTGCTCCTGGTCGTGAGCTTTTGCTTCGCATTCATTGTGTTCATCAGACTGGGAGAAGCCGTGGCTAAACACTGTTCTGCCTTCGGTGTTTAGCCGGAATTTTTCTAAGCTTTGCCTCGCTCACTTGCGCTTGTCCCATGAAACGTCTGAAAAGACTCGGATCAAACCGATTTCGTTCTGGGGACGATTAGTCAAAAGAAACGATGCTTCCAACTCATCGACAGAGTTAAGCACAACTAGGAGAACCTGGCTGAGCAAAAATGCTCAGAATTCGGGTGACAAGAAATCCTCGTCCATTTTGAGGGTTTAGTTGGGATACGGAGGAGGTTACGTATGGTTTTCCATTTGTGCAGATCCTCTACCTGTTTCCCCTTCAATGAATTAATTTTGGACTCTGGAACGTTGGTAGCTTTTATATATACAGCATGCATTTGTTTCTTAGTGTCTTTCCTTGGTGTATGGACTGTAGTTTGGTGACCCAGTGATTTGCTGTGCATCCGTTCAGCGTTGACTTTCATGTTAGTTATGGGTGTGGCAACAGAAAGAGCAGCATCTTATGTAGGAGTGCATTTTGGTGCAACAACGGCCCTGCTGCCACTGGTATTTGCACGTTTCCTGGGTTTCAGCGAAGTCTGGTTGCAGCAAGTAGATTTTTGGGGAATTGCCGTAAATGGGCTAAGGGTGAAGTGTTCGGTAACGCTTGGACAAGTTGGATTATTTGCAGCGTTTGCAGGGCCAACTGTTTTAGTGTAGCCTTTGGCGTTTTGGATTTGGCTTGCAGTGCAGTTGGTTGGGGTGGTCTGTGTCAAACATTCTGCTATGCTTATTCCTATGGAAGCTATTTTGGTGTCTATCATATTCCAAACTAAGTCTGCAAGCCTTTCATACTTCTGGGATAGTGCAATTACGATTTTAACTAGTGGGGCAATATTACACGGCATAGAACCAAAATGAGTCAGGCTTACTTCTGACCAGTATGTACTCGCTTTGTGTGATTTTCCGTATTTAACACAAAAAGGAGTTGGGAATTTTCGGAAAAACCCCTATTTCCGCCAACATACTGCACGTTTTACAGACGTCTTTAGAAACCGTGGCTCAATTAGTAGCGGCCCTGAGTGCACGAGAACGTGTGATGGTGATTCCTTCGCAGGACTCTGGATTGATTGATGCAGCTTCAAGGTCAGCTGCCTTGACAGTTTACTGTCCTTATGCAGCCGCGCGCAGATAGCGGGCTTCAGCGGTGCGCACACAAGCACACGAAGGGGCAGAGGGCATTGATCGGTCACGTTACACGACTATACACGCGGGGCTTTGGCAAGCTACCTTACGTGTCTAGGATGCGATGACATTGTGGTCTGGAGCTTTCAGGTTATATTTTACTCCCGTTGTTACTTTGACTACCACCTATGGCATATAGCTATCGAGTTGACTATTCAAGCGAACCAGTAATCAGATTGCGGTTTAACTGTTCTCTGAGCTTGGCAATTTTGTTGCAAAACGTTTCGTCACGAATCGAGGTGACATCATCGGTGTATAGTTGAGTGGCTTGCGGTAGTGTGAAGTAGAGTGGAGCAAGGACAGTGTAAGCAGTAATATTGACGGACATTAAAATAGCGGGAGGTTTGTGTACCGTTTTTACCACACAATCTGACAGATGACCAAGAATAACCTCTGCCCATTTCATCCATATATCTGACCGGAGTCCGTGGTAATCAACTTTAACGCTGGCCGCAACGTGACTGTTCTTTAACACCCTGCTTTTCTCCAGCTTTTGCGCATACAAATTTTTTTTAGTTTCTTTACTTTAAATTAGTGTCGAACGCTTTACGCTTCACAGGCGTTACCAATAACCAACAACGTGTGACTAAGGTGCTTCGAGCGATTCCACAAGTAGTTTTGCTGACACTTTCCAACTGCTTTACTACAAATTTCAGAATTGTGTGGGTGCTAGTGGTGATTAAGTTAACGACGAGTGATGAGGTTTCTTTTGTAATGCTCTCATTGTTGTCCCAGAAATTTCTCTGAACTTATCAGATAGACCCGACATTTGTGTAACAACGGAACACTTAGTGAAAAATCAGACGACCAATATTTTACACACACTTTCCAGTTTCCTATTTTTGCTGTGTTCTTTTGTTTTCCAAGTATTACCAACATGGTCAGCTTGGCAAGTTCATTGTTGTTTAGTGAAAAGGAACGGTGACATCAAATGGTAGTGTCATCTCATCATCTCATCTTGATAAACTGCAGTTTTCAAAATAATATTTAGCTCCGATAGGGCGAAGTGAAGTCTTAATTGCTGGTAGGTTTCTTATGGAGGGTTTATTATAGCTATTTTAATTTTATACTCTCATTGTCCTAATTATGATGATCATTATAAATTGCATATTTTTTAGGTTTTCCGATTAAAGCAACTAATTTATGTAAAAGGATTGATATGTAAATGTAGGAAATAATGATATTTCGTCCAATGTTCTAGTGGTGCACAACGGGATTGGCTCTCGCGTGGATTCATTTACTCCAACGAATTAGTGCAATTTCTGGGACCATCTATATGTTAGAACCTTCAGGCAATGCTATCAGTTTACGAGATGTGAATTAAAATACCCAGCATAGTCCAGCGAGAATTAAGTTGTTGAAAATCATCGTGGACCAACAAACACTTAGCAAATGTATACCTCACTCAGTGACTTTCTATCACGAGGAACAATGATGTGCTTCACATTGTTTGACAGTAGAATCCAACCAGTTAACCGTGTACGCCTCGATTAAACGCCTGTTAGATAATCGGTTTCGCAAAGTCAGTGCTTTTAGTGTTGGTCTACAACGCGGTGTTGTTGGTTAATAGTTATCCGGAAGATTCGTTTGGAAAAACTCGCGTGGCTTCAGTAGTAAGGACGGCATTACAACAATTCGTTTCATGCTAATTACACATTTTGTGATAACAGGTACGATAAACAAGTTGGGACGTGACGTCTGACAGTGAGGCACTTTGAACTACTGCGTTTATTAGATGCCTACTGCAAAAACGGGGCATGTTTATGGTGAAAACTTGGATCCAATTGTTGCTCAAGATAGCGCACTAGACGGAAGTAGTCGTTTACCAAGCCGACGAATTGCGATGCTCTGAAAATCAGTCTAATGGTGCGTCTTATGGGACACGTTTTACAGGTTTAGTTTCAAACAGCTTTGCGAGATACGCTCTATTAAACTCACTGCCATTGTTATGCTAATTTCAGTTCCGTTGTTACTTTGCTTTCCTTCACATTTTTCTGATACATGTTGAGGCACATCCTCATGTCTACGAAGGATCATCCCTTGGTTTTGTGCGTCGAGTCGATTATATTGTACTAAATTCAACAGTTAAATTAGATACGGTTTCTACGGTGGGACTCAGAATTACCAAGCACTATCATACATTTGTGATGATATGCTTATCGTCATTTGATGTACAGAAATGGTGCGCTCTGCCAACTTTCCGGTTTTAAAAGAAGACAAGGAGCGTACTCATGTTAAAAGCTGATTCAGACCGTACTGTTTTTCTTTCAGTTTGTAACCTTCAACAGCCAGATGCAGGACGCCACTTAAGGAATGTATAGTTACCTGTGTTTTCTTTATACATGGTTATCCACAAAAATATAAAAATAGCAAGATTCTGCGATCGTTTAACGGGATCTCCACATTAAGATGATTTAGTCATTCTTATCTGCTGTTCTTATAAGTTGCATGATGTAATTGCGTTGCGTGCAAATGTGCCAGACCATTCGTTTCCAAAAGAAAGGATCAGTAACGTACACAAGGTAAGCCGAAAGGAGACCTAAGCTCAGTTTCCTTGCAGATATCGGTTTCTAGTCTCTGATTGGCTGAATTTGGAGTAATTAGAGCAGTCAGCAATTCCCCTTTAGCTACCTGCCTTGGAAGTACGGAAGCAAATATCGCGCTATACGTTATGCTGCACAAGATTGAATGTCGTCCGTATGGTATGCACACAATACTATTACGTAGAATGTGCTTTAAAGTCCGTGTCGACAACCTGATCTTATTTTAGACAAAGCACTTGTCAATCACATTTAACTCAGGACCACATGTTCAATCCTGCCATTTAGACCCTGCCCTTTAATTACATTACATCTTTCACGGTCTCTAGATCTCATTGCTACCCACTTTAGAATCAATGAATATGAATTTGAACCTATGAATAAGGATGTAGATAAGATAACAGAACTTTAACAGATCTTGCTTGGAACATAGCAGTGGCACCAGTAGAAACCAATTTGACACTGTATATCGCGCTGGAAACGGTCCAAGAAACACATATATGTAACTTCGTAAATCTGTCAGAGAACGATCCGAGAATATGAGTATTTCTTGTAAACATGAATGCAAAACTTCGCTTATTCTTTCGAAAAAAGAATTCAGTGGAGGCGTCGGAATGATGTTACTCTGTTGGGAGGGTGGTCAGCCTTGCATATGATTGAAGAGGCCGCATTCACACTCAAATATTTTTGGACGGAAACCCGGACCAAATGTTATATCAAAAAAATAAATAAATTTGTCTTGATTTTTCAACTTCATGCGAAATAGTTTTATTGCTAGCAATTGGGGATCGAAGTTTGCCGTTCCAGTAGCAGTTGGTAGATAAGTATCTGGATACCTTTCTGATCTGAGGATATATAAGGAATTTGGGAGCACAACTGTGTAGCAGGAGGAACAGTTATGGAAAAAGCAAGATGTGGTTAAGTCACGCAATTCAGTTTGCTATTACACATCGCTTCTCGCCTTTTACACTCTGATATTGAGTAACTTTAACACGCATTACTTGACAACTATTCTCTTACACAAGGAGCTTACGAAGTTGTTTAATCAGGTATAAATATTGCACTCGGAAAGTTGAGCGATGAACTTAGTTAACTAATGTTCTTTGTAGTTGTATATTTTTAGTATAATTAACGCGTTGCTTTTAAAGTGGAATAATTTCTGCAAACTAGACAGTCTTAAAGTTGAAAAATATTATGCAGCCAGCGTGGCACAAATACCGTAGTTCTGTGAAAAATATTATACTTTCCAAACTCGATTTCGAATCGGAGTATTGTCGAAAATTTTACATTAACATACTGATGGCTTAGCAATTGTCTGAGTTCGAAGCGAACTGTCAAAAGTTTGTAAAAAATGCTTGTATTCGTCGAACCTTGGCAAGATGCACTCATGAGGTAATTGCCCTACAAGCCGCCAATGTTCCCTATCAGTAGACAGGTTCGTTTTTCAACAATAATTGTTCAAGAACTGTGTATACGAACTAGGTGGGAGGTCACCCAGACGAATCCAAGGTACAACTGCGATTGTGGTAATATAGCCGAAGTAACTTCGAAGAGGCTCGCTCTCGCCTGGCGAGTAACTATCGCAGCTGGGCAGGCTTTTCAAACTTATGTCTGGCCGACCTTAGGTTGCAAATCCACATGTACTTAGGTAAGCTTTCTTTGCCGTGGTCGGTATATACCTCTGCGGGAAAGTACAAATTGATTATTGCGCTTAGAGTTAGGGGTCAACTAATGAGGATCTGTTCGATGGTAGGAAGAGAAATATTAATACTCGTGCGATATTCTAGAGTGCAATTCATTGCTCAAAACATGACATCGTCTTCCATTTGTACGAGGCGCAATAGCATAAATGCATTGTGCGTGTTACACTAGGCTATTACGTTCGAGTTAAAATAAAATTCATCAAGTATATTTGTCAGATCCTTACACATTTAAGCATTCGGAACATCAGACTTTAGTTAACACAGTTCTTTAACAAAATGATTGATTGCGCTACACTTAAGCTCTAATTCACTTCTGCCATTTAGGCTTCCCTAATGGTTCATAAAACGTATGCAAAGAACGTTAGAGATTGAAAACAAATCATGTCAGTCAAGGCAAATTTGGTCAATTAGAACGGCCCACACCGACGGTGAACGACATTAAACACCATGCTAAGCGCGATGCGCCACACGCAAAAGCTTTCGCAATGCAAATCATTCCGGTTCGTCTACCTGCAAGTGCAGTGGTATGTATGGCCTTCAGCTCTCACGACCTTACGCGCCAGTGACCGACACTATGTTCTACAACCGAATAAACAAAGTTCCAGGGAATCTGCAGTGAAGATGGATACTCTCCACATGCAACACCCAGCAGCTAATGGTATATGACGTTCTATTACTTGATCATAACGGTGCAGTTGCATCAGCAACAACTGGGAGTATGTAGTAAGCCTAAGTTCGGAGTTCCTCTGGGTTTAAAAGATGTTGCAATACCGGCACAGCTGCCTTGATTTTGGATCACGTTCTACGTTCAGAAGAACACTCACCTCTAACAGTGCATCTGCAATGCACCTAAATTATTCCAAAGAGTAATCACTGGAATAGATGTAATAAGTGCGTCCACAAAGGCAAAAATCATGAACAATTTAGCCTGTACATTCACCTAGACATGCAGCGTTATGGAAGGTTTGCCTGATCTCACCGACGGTGAATATTCTTCTTTCCCCTTTATGCTAATACGCTCAATACATTACATGACAAATAGCATCGATTGCGCTCCATCTTTTCGTTATTCACCTCGAGACATCCACTGTGCTTTGTCCGTACTCCTACCATCTCACCTTAGTTAAAGTGTTTCTTAAACACGCAAACGTTCGGAAGTGAGCGTCGCTTTCCACATCGACCTGGAGCTGCATTGGACAGTCTTGTGCACTCATCCACTGACACGTAGTGTCAATCATTTCGCCTACATCAGAATGTTTATTTTCCTCCCCTACTCAAAGCAAACAGTGACCAAGGCAGCAACAGATGAGCCACGCATTTTGTTCTTATTAAAATGGAAACAGCAATAGAATTGGTAACTTTTGGTTCTGGAAAGTCAGCCAACGGAGCAATTGGTCGCATTTTGTACCGACAAATGATTAACTAATGTACATGGTCTTTCCATCCAGTACAGGAGCTGCGTTATTTCAGAATGAGTCACAAAACTGTTTACGGAAGAATACACACATTTTGTAATAATACCTTTAATGATGTAATTGTGACCTACGCTGCTATAATTGTTCCAACAACAAGTATTCTGAATGCTTTTCCCTTGAGTTCATTTGTTAAGAAAAATTGCGATCAATTTTTATACAAGGCGCACAACTACCGAATTCTTAATATCGTTCCAGTGACTTGTGTGAATATATGCAAACTGCTTCGGGTCTGAAGATCCTATCATACATGGATCGACTATTCGTACGCCAAACACTAACAATCAATACATCGATTTGGTGTGCTGGCCATAATAACACAATTTCGGCTGCCGTCTTTTTGTATAGACAATTGAAAATTTGTGATTTAACGCCTAGTATAGACGATTATTTATAATTTCTGATGGAAAGGTCTGATTATACATAAATACGAAATATTTTGCAATTATATTAGCCAATCCTATTTTATTTTTGAAAAATATTTGCTTTGTGTGTATGATCATAAATTGCGGAATTATGGAAAATCCGAAAAGGTTGGTGCAAAGTAACGTTTTTATAGAAGTAAAAATCTTTTTTTATGTATGTAAAAGTCATATGTCTGGATAGCATTTCTACGTCTAATTATTAAATATGTGTGACACCTATTACATCCATGTGCTGAAGACAAATGCCCCTTTTTTAGGACGACAGCAACAAATGTAACTGTGACGAATAACTTAGCATAACGTTCTTAGTACTATGTGATTGTAAACGTGTTCTTTTTTATAAATATTAAGATAAGTAAGAAGATATATTTTCATTGAGAAACATTCTTTAATTTAATAAGGTTTATTGTTATTTTACTATCATTTCACGTTTTAATCATGTATGAACATGTATGGACATTGGCTTGTCGACAGAAGAGGATTGACGCTCCGCCTTCACATGTGAGTTGAAATTAGAAGATAACTGCCTTGCAAAGCATGTTAAACGAGAGCCAAGAATCAAGGGTTGAGAACTGGGTGGATATAAGTGAAGATGGAAGGGGACGGTAAGAGTGAAAAAGCGTAAGTTGGGGAATAAAAAGACGGGAAGGCTTGAGCAATAGCACCCAAACCCCTATCTACCCTGTTCGATGCAGCAGATAGGGCACCGTTGATTATCCTCTGCGGTGGCCAGAGCATCAGCAAATTGTTTGAAATAATATTCATGGTATTGTGTGGGCAGGATACTGTCAGGTTGCCCTGGCCTAGACAGGAGAACGATTAGGGTTCTCAACCCAAGCCTTTGGTTCAAAAACCTGACCGCAAGGCAGCGAGTTCGGCGTTGGGCTACAAGGAGTCCGTTTAAAGGAATAAGGTGCCACCCTCATTCCAACCCCCAACCTGGAGGACCAGAAGGCTGAGTTTGTCTGGCCTCTAACCATTGACCAATCTGGTATGAGTGACTCTGAAGGTGCAAAAGTACCACCCAGTATAGCTCAATGGATCATTGAGGCACAGAAACCATCGCACCACGGTAAGGTCCAGCCTCATTGCGATGGTCAAGCTCATTTATGTTCTGACAGTTCTTTCCGTTGGGCTAGGACCTTTGTGGAGGATTAAAGTGCATATTTCTGAACCGCGACATGCTGGAATAATATAGAACATTCATAGTGTAGAGCGCATTGAATGTGTCAACTTCTATTGGAATTGGTGTTGGTCTCTATGACATACTTGCTATTGGGGAAAATATAATCAATAAAATATGGTTCATGCCAGGTAAAAATCCCGTTGCTTGAAAAGTCCTGCAGAAACTAGGGATAACACTACGATAGCAAAATAAATGTGAGTTGCCTTATTGAACTTTGTTCTGGCAGATACGCCGCTGAATAATATTAGTGTAAGTGGGAATTGAATAAGAACGACGAGGCAACATGCTACTTTTATAGTTGATGTACCCCGCGAGAAAAGTACAAAACGAGAATATTCACTTCTCCTCCACAGGTTTATGTGACATGGTAATCCGGTTTGAAGACATAAGTAATATATTCCAAACTAGCGTAAATCAGGCAAAGAACAAATGAGGGCCAAGAGCAAGATCCAATCGTTTTTTGAAAATATCTAAGGTGCGGGGACGCAACGAAGTTTGGGAGAGCTTCCGGGGATGACTAACCCGAAAAGTGCACTAATAGAAAGGGCATTCTAGGCATCTTTACCGTTCAGACAATTTAACAAATTTACCTCTGATATCGGTGTTATGGCTGAGTTTAGCAAATGACGGTATTCGTTTATTAAGATCAATCAGTATTTGGTAGACCAATATGAGAACGCCGCGCAGTCTTCGGCAACTGCAACTGAAAACTCCCAGTTACTTTTGCCTTTGATATTTGGACAGATTTCGTAGGCCATTTACGTTCTTTGTTGCTCTGTGTTTTGGTTTTTCTAGCACTTCGAAGTCGCCATTCCGGCAGGTTTTCCAAGCTTGGATAGCGTACTCAACATGTGGGCGCACGTAAGAATTGTGCACCTTGGGGAATATGGATGGTTTGAAACTTCCGATCAGATCACTTTGACCAGATCACTTTGAATTAGCACACAAAAATCGCGTTCTTGGGAAGTTGTTCGCAATAAATCTGTCTATACGCAATTGAACAGCGTGATATTTCCCACATTGAACGGTGGTGTATTTATAACTGAACAGTTTGAATTTTGGTTGAGGACATCCTGGAGCTTTCTGCAGTCGTTTGGTTATCTAATCTCTTGCCATATCAACATGCGTAAAGAATAGGAAACCAAAATAATTTCCCACGCTAGCTTGTTTAAGAAAATAAAGAATGGACGACGCACGAGCACGAGCCTTGCGGTACGCCGAACTCCAACTCAATTGCGTTGGACAGGAATCTTCGTACTTCTAACTCCAAGCAACGATCGTGCAAGCACTTGCCTATCCAACGCAGTAGTGCGTCACCAATGGCACTGAGCTGAAGTTCATGGAGATAATTTGGTAGTATAAGCGATCAAACGCTTTTGAGAAGTCCAGGTAAATAAGATGGACTCCAGCTACAACACCAAATACTTCATTCCTGATATTGCGTGCAATTAGCAGGATCGTAGTGCATGAGCGTATTTAACAGAAGGCCATTTGCTCTGGTGCTCCCATGTTTTGATTTAACAGATACTGTATGAGTGCATCAGCGAAGATGGACTCCATAAAGTTGGGAAGCAGAGTGAGTAACGTTATCAGACGGTAATTGGTTGGATCAATGCTACTACCTCCCTTATATATGAGTGCTGCTCCCTCGCTTCCATTTTGCTAGAATATGATTCTCCTCCACACAGCGCTAGTAGAATTCATCCAAACGCTACCAGCATTTCCAGTCCTTTCGTTCCGAATCGGCGACAAAGCAGTTTACTTGATCTCAGAATTCGCTATCTCAATTCATAACCAGATCTCAGTAATCATACTGAGATTCTGTGGCTGTGACACCTGGCGTTCTCTACGTTCCGCCAACTTATTAAGAAAATATTGAGCGTTAGTATACAAACAGGATAGTGTTTTTGATCTTAGAAGTTTTTGGGTGGACAACAAATTCGTGTGTTGTTTTATGTTGACCATTCGTCGGTCTGCCGCTTATCGTTTCTTAAGAAACAGGACGGATATGGAAAGAATCATAGGTGCATCGTAATGTGACCAGAGACTTTTAACATTTTAAGCGTAAGCATCCGACTTCTGTTATGAGTAATAAATTTGCAAGAATGCACTGTGTCCTCCTTATAAAAACTAAACATACACAATTTTACAGTTTCGTTCACTTCGTCTATCAAAATCCGGTTACATTTTACGTATTTTATGCGTGGTAAATCCAAATATGCGTATCCAATAATTTATACTATACATTGGAAAACACTGTTAAAGCCGCATACCATCTGTGTATAAATACTGGAGCAGGTGTCAAGCAGATTGCCTGTGACGAAATGACTTTTTCTGTCTCTGTTAAGTGACATTCAATCAAATTTAGTAAGTTTTAGTGCAACGAAGATCTTGTTAACTATTTAGCATGTTGCAAAAGTAATTTGCATACACTTGCATAGACTTCTCATGTATCGGTCTCAACGGAGCACACTATATTCAGGATATATGCGTTAATAGCAACACCAAATACACTGCTATCTTCCTCTTTGGATTGAGGCCGAAAATTCTAGTACTGCATTCATTGACATTCAGATACCTGTAAAACTGAGAAACGAAGCCATGCATTAGCGTTTATTAGCAACCTCAAATGCGGTAAATCCTTGTAATATAAGTCAGTTTTGCTGAAAGTTGTTGTTCACTTAGAGTTATTTTCTAATTCATGTTTTAAATTGATTCGTGCCATTGTTGATGTTTGAATACTATTAAAGTGTGTATCCAGGATGAATATAGAAGGCCGCACTCATCATGGCAAAATGTCACTGGGTTCTTTGGAGGATCCAATCCATTCCAACGGTTTGTGATTTGTTCCGACGTGAAAGCGTTGACCCAATAAGTACGCCGTCACTTATCCAGCGTCCAAATAACGGCCAGACAGCCAGTACCTATTTTCTAACTACTAACGTCTCGATAGCCATACAATTGCGCTAGCGTATTTAAACATACACTGTTTTTGCTTTAGTGCCGCACAGATTGCAACGTCACTTGCTACTGTGCTCACGGTGAACGTTTGTCGGGCGATTAACAATTGCAAACTAAGATCGTGCTTTTCCATTGCTTTCAGAATGCTGTCAAAAGCTTGCTGCGCTTCTAGCGTACACGTGAATTTCTTCCCCTCACCTAACATATCGTACAAAATTGATGTCAAACTTAAACATCTTGACGAGTTTATTTTAGTATTCGGCACGGCGGAAAATACCCTTAGAGGGCGCTTCGAAGTCCGTACAGGGGTGTTTCGAATTGGCAATATTTTCACCGAAAGCTGCTTCAACTCAACCTGATCCAAATTTTACCAAACAGTGTCAGGGGCGTTTTCCGGATTTGAGATTTATAACCATTTATCATTAATCATGACGGTTAGATCCTTGACACATTCCTTCCAAATGACGGTAGTGTTCTGTTTCCAATCCCCTCCTATCAGCATGCCATCTCCATACACGCCACAAATTCTAACCCATCTATCAGGCGAAGCATCAACGCCGGAAAGTTAAGGGGATAACAGGTAATGCGAACGACATACTTCTCTTTTGGTACAGCAAATATTTTCGTTTTTTCCCATCATACGATTTGTTTATATTTTTCACAGCTAACATCACACATCGTATGTGTTTATTTTGACAGCTGATGTAACACTGATTGCTGGTGAAAAGTTGGATTGATTCTATGCAGTATTTTTTATTTGACTCCCTTCTAAACGATTTTATTATTGGAAGGTAAATACGCAGTACTAGCAAGCAAATCTGATCCATTTTATATAGATAAGAAGTAGTAGCAGAACTCCAGAGCCAAAACATTTCGTGCAAAATTTAGATACGCCATTAATGATCGAATTAATTGCACTATTCTACTAATGGATTGATGACAATAAGTCCTTACATAATTCGTACTATTTGATGGAATCTGGCAAACAGCAACTCATAAGATACTTATGAGCTTGCATTACTCGAACCCGACCGCTTAATAACATAAGTAACGCTTAGGTTTAATTTCGTAGCTCTGCATTTGGGTTTCACAAGTCATCACTGTATGAAATTTGTGTCTTACTGGTGGCGTCTGTGATTGATTTCTCAAATATCAAGAAACGGAACCGTTATTCAAACGCATTATCACTGGGATAATAAATATGTTGTATACAATAACGGTAAGTGCAAGGGACATGGACTCTGTTCTGCAGTTCCTTTTAACAGGGGGCTTGTCGTGTGGAAGTATTTGACTTGCTCCCCCTGGAGGACAAGCCAAAACTACAGCCAGTAATTTTACATGCAATGACAATAGCTGCAATATCTGTACGAATCAATTGCTTGTGCCTAGCTGCTGTCTAAAATGCTCGTGCACTATATTAGGAACTCTGCATGCTTTATAGCAATTCGTGATAATTACGTGACTTTCTTACCGGTCTATCTTCATTGTTGTTTGTCTATAAGGGTGTATGCATTTTGCTGGACTGTGCAGCATTTCTAATGGAGTGTTTTTGTCTTTTATCACGTCTGGGACTGGGACTACGTAATACAATAATTAGCAAATTGAGTTCAGAGCTTAGCCCTCACATTATTGTGACCAGTTTCTCCTGCTATGCCGAGAAAATGGTCAACAGTACACACCTCATTGTAAACGTTTGCACAATTTTAATTATAGTTCTATCTGAGCATGTCTTAGAACAACGACCAATCTACCGACAGATTTTAGTTACGTTACGTTTAATGTTCACACTTGTTGTTTCATAGGAATTAATGAGAATCGAAGGCGTAAGTTGCGATATGAACTCTATTCCCCGCTTCTCTGTTCCATGTCTGGGTTAATGAAACACTACATTTCCAGCCGAGAAATATATTTTAGTCAATGGCTTAATAGTCCCTAGCCAATTTTAGCTTACAATGGTCACGCCGATTGGGCTGCCTCAGTTGTCTGCTCTGGTCATCCGGAACTTTGTCAGTGGGTTTAGCAGTGGTGCGTCACTAAGTGCACGTATGGAGAAAATCACGCGTTACGTGGTGAAGTTCAGGCAAAAATACCGTGGTGAATGACAGACGACAAAATAACCTGTAGGCAGGTATACTTTGGTGGAAAGTACTAAGTTATATCTCTTCCGGTAGACTTAAGGAACCTACATCGTACGGTATGTCTAACGTGTTGATCAAACATAAACACATTTTCACAGGTTGGTCTTAGTGGATTTAGTTCCGAAGACGTCCTTCGTTGTGTCATTGCAAATTACAGCGCAACATGGTGCGGATGGAAAACATGCAATTTTGCCTTGTATGATGGCGATGAGAATTCACGAAATGTTAGTGCAAGTGCATGTTATTGAAGCGGTGGTTAAATTTTTTATACATTTTATTGGATTAAGCGCAAATTGAGGGAGGGGAAAGTGCCGAGCATGAGGCGTGTTCCGGTTAATCGTCAACAAACATAATGTCAAACAAAATCGAAGGATAGAGAAGGTGCATGGGGATGCTCGGTAACTATTCTGACAATGATGGCAGAATAGTTAATAAGCAAAAATATTGTATGCTGCAAAGTTTGACGGACTTCACGAAAGCGGGATATTTGTCGTCGGGTTTTACAACACAGGCTAACAGATGTCCAAGAGTATACGTGGATGTGAATGCCTGAATATTACAAATACAAGTCTCACCGGAAGCCGTGGTGATAAACTTTAACGCTGAACGCAATGTGAACTTTCCTTTACACTTCCGTCATCTCAAAAATGTTTGCGCCAATAAACGTCTTTTTGTTGTGTTGCTTTGATTTATTCCCGAAAATTTAACACTTCTCAGGAGTTGTGAATATCGAAATGTGACTAGACTGCTTCTATCGATTCCACAATTAGTGTTTGCTGACTTTTCCAACTACTTTAATGTAGATTTCACAAGTGTGGGGCAGCCAATCTTGATTCATTTAATGACGATTAATAAAGTTTCTTTTGACCAGTTATCACTTTTTTCCCTTCCGTTCATTGAACCTTTCATACGCAACTTATATTTGAACAATTAATGGAAAAACGTAGTGATCAATCAGACGTCCGACATTTTGCTCACATTTATTAGTTTCTAACTTTTCTGTTCTTTTTTATTTCCGAAAAATTATTATCAGTAAATTTTGTTAAGTTCAATGTTGAATGGTGGTATAAACCTTGACCTCAAATACTAATATATCTTCTCTTCATCCTTCGTCTTGATAACCTGCAGTTTTTAAAAATAATACTCAGCTGCGATAGGAATAAGTTTGGTTTTGATTGCTGCCATATGCGGAATTAATTAAAACTATTGTAATTTCTCATTTTCTTTTTTGCCCCACTTTTATTGATCCTTATTATCAGCCTGATTTTTAATTATTCCGATTAAATCAACAAATTTAGGTAAATCGATTGAAAAGGTGATGTAAGAAGTATTAATATTTAATCCGATGTTGTAGTGATTCACAACGATATTGGCACTCGTGAGGATTCATTTACTCCAGTGAATTAGTGCCAGTTCTAAAATCATCTAAATGTTAGAACTTTCATGCGGTGCAATCTGTTTACGAGATGTGAATTAAAATACCCAACATGGTCTAGCGAGATTTAATTTGCTGAAAATCATCATGCGCAACCGCACACTAAGTACATACATTTTTCACTCAGTGACTTTCTATTACGAGGAATGATGATGTACTTCACTTTGTTTGACAGTGGAATCCAACCAGTTAATAGTGTACTTTTTGATTAAATGCCTGTTAGGTAATCTGTTTCGCAAATTCAGTGCTTCTATGCTTACGTTACGGCACGGTGTTATTAGCTATTACTTATCCGGAAAATTCGTATGGATGAACTCGAGTCGCTTTGTAGTTAGGACAGTTTTACAACAATCCGTTTCGTGCTAATCACATTTTGAGATATCAGGTACAACAAGCAACTCGGGACGTGCCAGCCGACCGTGGGGTACATTAAAATAGTGCGTTAGGTAGAAGTGAAATACACAAACGGAACATATTTTCGGAGAAATATTGAATCTGATTGTTGCTCAAGACAGCTCACTAAACGGAAGTAATCATTTACCAAGTCGATGAATTGCGGTGCCTTGAAAGTCAGCATAATTGTGTGTGTGACGCAGCACCTTTTATATGTTTACTTCAAATGAGCTTTGAGATTTGTGCTCTATTGTGCTCCTTGCCATTCGTAAGCTCCCTTCAGTTCGGTTGTTTCCTTGCAGTCCAGGAAGCACTGATGAGTCATTTCGCAAAGTCATTTCGACAAAATGCTAGTACTATTTTTTGTTATTCTAAATTACAATTCATTAAACAAACAATGACATCACGTTCCCTTCGTAGGACGCGCCATGGCATACCTGTAGTTTGCTTGTTATTCTAAGCCATTTGGTGCGTTTTGAGATGGAATTCATCAAGTAAATTTGTCAGAGCCTTACACACTTCATCAAACTCTTCTTAACACACTCCTTAGATTAGATGTCCTATTGCGCTGCACTGAAGTCATAATTCACACGAACAATTTGGCCTTTCCTACTGGTTCAAAAAACCTCCGAATGGAAGGCTTGAGAGTGAAACAAATATAGTCAGGCAAAATAAATTTTGCCAATAGACACATGGCGACACTGAACGACATTGAACACCATGCTAAGGACAATTTGCTGCACACTTGGTGAATGAGTTGCGCAAACCAACTAAAGCATTCACAATACACATCAGCTTGCTTCGTCTACCTGGAAGTGCATTTGCAATTATGCTAAACCGCTCTCAAGTTTGCCCATTCAGTGACTTGTAATATGGCGTAAATTCGCCTAAACAATCCTTTTAGGAAATCTGCTGGAAGACTCAATGCTCTCCACAGGCAACACCCAGAATCTCATGACATATACTCTTCTAATGCTAGCGCATAATGGCGTCGTTGCGTCAGAGCGGACGTAGTAAGTCTCAAATCGGAGTTTCTCTGGGTTCAATATGTTATCTTAACCATACAGCTGACTCGGCTTTGGGTCACGTTCTATGTTCAGCAGAATGCTTACTATTAGCACTGTACCATAAAGGCATACAAATTACTCTAAACATAATTCACTGGAAAACATTAGTATGTGCATCCGCACATGCAAAAATCCTGAACAACCTAGCCTGCTAATACACATAGATATGTAATCTTATCTTTGTATTCTGTGATCGCACTAACAGTGAGGTTGGTTCTTCTTCATTTATGTTATCTCGCGAAGTATATTATAAGGCAAATTCCATCGATTGTGCTCCATTGCTTCGTTGCTCGCCAGGAGAAATTCACTATGCTCTAACTGCGTTCCTACCATCACACCCCCCATGAGCTAAAGCGTTTATCAAACGAGCAAAATGCGGAAGATCATGTGGTTTCCAACATCGACCTGTCGCTTCATGACACGTCCACTGGCACGTCGTGTCAATCATCCCGCCTCCATCAGAATGAAGATAAGTTTATTTTCCTTGCCTTCTCAATCCAAGCAATGACTAAGGCAGCAGTAGATGAACTCCGCTTTGTGCCCTTGTTAAAAGGGAAACAGTAGTATTGATAATCTTGTATTGGTAATCTTTCGTCCTGGAAATTTTGCCCACGGAGCTGTGCGCGTTTTGTACCAGAAAATGGTTAATCATTATAGCTAGTTGTTCCATCCCTTGTCTGACCTGATAATTTAGAGTCATAAAATCATATTACAGAATAATGTACATATTTGTAATAATACAGTTTACTGACGTAAGTGCAACGTACCCGTCTATTATAGTACCTGTTTTGTCGTACATTCAATATGAGTAACGATAATATTCTGTATGCTTTGCCTTTAGTACCTTAGTTACGAAAATTGCTGTTAATTTTACACCAAGCACACTACCTCTGAAATCCTAATGCGGTTCCAATGACTTGTGTGAGTGTCTGCAAGCCAGTTCGGAACTGAGAGTCGCATCATGGATCGGCAAGTTTGCTCGCCAATCACATATGATCAATGCACCGATTGGGTGTCTCGGCTTTATTTCCCCTTTTCCACTGTCGTCCTTTTTAGGTACACTCCTTAAATGTGAATTATGGTATTAAAGGTTCATAATATTTATAACTTCTTTGGTTGGAATGTCAGACAACGCATTAATACACAATATTTTAAAGTCATTTTGGCCCGACCTAGTTTATTTTTAAAAATATTTTCTTTGCATTGTATCTATATAAGCAAACTAAACCCTTTCACAACCATGACGTTGAATCACTAAGGCCGAACCCGCCAACGAAAGCAGAACAAGGGGCTGCACACACTTTGGACTCTATTCAAATTTGTGTGCCTGATAAAATACTGGTGGAATGACCCTGATATTGATCCACCAGTGACGTTCATGCAATCATTTGCAGGCTGCGTGCGTGGGGTGACAGACGTGAATGGATTTTGAGGTAGTTGTTTCTTTCTCCCCTTTCCTAAATGATTGCATCAGCATGAGTGACGATTGAACCGTTAGGCCCACTGCTTTGGACCTCGTTCCTGTACATTACCTAAGCGTCCGGTTGATGGGCTGAGTTAAACTATTTGGCATTAACTTGACGGTCGTCCGCAAGCTCATAACTTCCCGGCCCTAATGTCCGAGTAATTCTGATGGGGCGCGATAATGCTGGCTGCCATTTACCTGTCTGCATCTATCTAGCCGCACTAACGTCCCGGGATGCAATGGTATGGATTGCATTTCGTTTTCCATAGCCGAAAAAGCTGCGTTAATTTCGTGCGTAGCTTCTAGCTGAACATTAGCTCCCCTGGCTTGCGATCGGTCGATCTGTGGTACGACGTTCATTGGGTAAACAGAGCCGCGACTACGGCATCTTCCCATGCATGCCGGACAAACTTGTTGTTTGTATACTTTCCTTTAAGGAGCAATTTGTACGCTCAATCATACTGTTGGCAGATGGACGGGATAGTTCGTATGTGTTGCACATCGTGAAGTAGGAAAGCTTGGAATTCAGTTTGCGAATTGTGGTCCGTTATCCGTCACAATTTCTTGGAAAGGCAAAATCTAGAGAACAAATGTTTCAGCCACCTTATAACGGTTGAAATGTTATCATTGCCACAAGGGTGAATCTCAGGCCACTTACTGTAAATGCGTGTGGCCACTAAACCTTCTCTGGTGCTGCGGTGCAGAATGTAATGGTCTCATAATGTCAATCGCCAACTTCGACCAAGGTTTCCTTGGATAAACGATAGGTTGCATGGGTGCGTTTATCGGCTTAGAGTTCTTGTCAACGTTCTGACACGCATCACAAGGCCGGACGCACGCCTCTGCCACTTTAGTCATTTGCGGCCACCTAAAGTATTCTTGCAGTCTGTGCTTTATTTTATATGATACGCGGGTGTCCCTCGTGTGCGCATTGGATAATTTTTGACGTCATTCTCTGTGGACCCACGTATTTCAATCTTCGCTTAAGGCAACCAGCATTGATCGCTAACTCTCCTCGTAAAACATTAAACCCCAGTAGTTTACCACTGCGCTTCGTGTAGCGAGGCCAGCGCTGGGAGTGGTAGAGGAAACGGCTTGTACCTTTGGGTCAATTTGATTAGCTTCTTGAAGCTCTTGCGCAGTTAAGACGGAAAGCTCACTTGAATGTAAAGCGTAGATCACAACCTTTTCTTCGTAATCCTCATTCTTATCAGAATCCTTCAATGGAAGACGTGGTAAGCTATCTTTTATAGGGTTTTCGGAGTTAAGGATGAATGCAATTTGAACATCATACTTCAGTACACGCGCATACCAGCGGTTAATCCGCATTGCGTTGTGACCATTGGTTCCTCGACTGTGGAGGATAGTTTGAGCAGCGTGCCTTTTAGGCAATGTAAATCTCCATGCAAACAGGAATAGGTTTAATTTTTCACTGGCCCAGATAAAGGCGAGATTCTCCCTTTTATCGGTGGAGTATTAAAACTCTGTAGGGGATAATTTTCTAGAGGCATATGCAATCACTTTTTCCTCTCTGTGGTACATCTGCGACAGGACAGCTTCTAAATCAATGTTGGACCCATCTGTGGAGACGAACGTAGGGCAGTTTTCATGGAAAATGGCCAGCATTGGTGTAGATACAGTGCATCATTTTTATCTTCAAAGGCAGGATGCTGTTCATAGCCACAGTCGTAGGTTGCTTTTTCCTTTGTCAGCATTCTCAAGGGGTACTACAGGGTAGCAAAATCTGCCAAATGGAGTAAGTTGCGTGAGCATAGATCAAGAAAATGCTCAGCCTCAGATGCATCCTTCGGTATTTGGGCTTCTTTGATATCACGAGTATTATTGGTGACTGTTCGGATTCCACAAAGATATAAGATGTACCCGAGAAATTCGACTTCCATAGCCCAAAATGTACACTTTCTAGATTAAGCCGCGAATGTAGGCTCTCTAACCGGTGTAGTATAGCGCGTAGCCTTGAGTCGTGCTCTTTTCTCGAATTACCGAAAATTCAAAAATCATCCATGTAAGCACCATGTTCAAGCAGATCTGCTAGTGAGTGATTAATGAAGTTTTGCCAAGGTGCGGGAGCAGAGTTGAGCCTCTTTATCAGAACCTTGTACTGGAACAGACCGTTTCATGTCGGAAAGGCCGTTAGTATTCTCGATTCTAGTGCCAAAGATATGTGGAAAAAAGCTTCCTTCAGATATAATTTTCAGAAAGATCGTGCGCCAGTTTTATTGACTAGCAGCTCATTAAATGTAGGAAGGACGATCTTTTCGAGGACAATATGACTAGTGAACACCTTCAAGCCATTGCAAATACGAACAGTACCGTCTTTTTTCTAATACAGTGACTATGGGATACACCCACACAGAACCGTTAATTGGCTCTTCCTGATCGTTGGATACCATCTCCTGTATGACTTCCTCATGATCGCACCCTTCGCTAACGGAATAGGACTTGGGTGCGATATAGAAAACAGCGCAGCTTGTTAAGACTTACTTGTTTAAGGCATATACGATGAGCAATAGATGGAATCCGCCCATTCGTCTCAGTAAATCATTTGGGATATATACATTTAAGCTTTTATGCGCTGAGTGCCATGATACGCTTTCGATCAATAGATGGCGCTATGTTCAGATGTACCAGCAAATCTAGGCTGTCTTCAGATGCCACGTACACAGCAACTTTGGATTCGACAGACTGTAGACTAAGTTTCTTCACTATATAGAGACACGGATGCACACAGGGGCATTTGTGTAAGAGTCAAACTTGTACGAAGTGGGTTGCAATGGAATGTCATGCAAGTATTTGTCGTTAAGACTAGAGTGAACATTGGTTACTGGTGATGTAGAATCCACTTCCAATGCAACTGACACAGTAGTGTGGGGACATACAGCATAAATGTACGAATGTCAAGGAAGGAAGCTTGGGCTTAATCAAGAATATTTGCCAAATGTCTGGCTAATAAAGTTTTCTGACTGCAAACAGAATTTTCCTAGCAGACGTCGAAAGAGGCGCAGTCGATGGCTGTTCAACTAGTGCTATGCAGCGGGAACAACAACACCGGATGAAGTGGCCCAGCTTACCAAATTTATTGCAAACAACTCTATGGGCGGGACACGTTTGACAATCTGCTTCCACATCCAAATCATAAAACAGTCATATTTTGAAATGGCGTAGAATTCGTCCTACGAAGCTTGCTGATATCGAGTGATTCATTAGTGCTGAACAGACGTGACTGTTCAACGGCATTTGTTTTGACACTAGTGATCTATATGGCTCTAACACATGAAAGCTTCGAGTGGTCTACCAAAGGTAGCGTTTGTCGTATGCGATGATCCGTGATTCCGGATACACATTGTTGTGTTAGCATACCCCTTCAAATGTGTTCCTTGGAATGCTGGAGTAATCCCACGTTTTTACCGCACCGACAAAGCGGAAAACAAACAGCAGGTGGGGTTGCTGCGGAGAGCATTCGGGAGATCCGACCCCACCATCTTCCCAATGATGCACAAATCTTACGCGTGTCTTTACGTTGAATACTCCATCCAAGCTTAGCAACCCTGGAAGTGCTACAGAAACCCCAACGCAGGGCCAAAAAGAACGTCCAGGGCCTACGAAATCTGTCCTATCATCAAAGGCCGAAGTCACTGGGAGTTTTAATTAGCCGCTACCGAAATCTGTGCTGCGATCTCATATAAGTCTAGCAAAAATAATGAAACCCAAATCATGTATGCCGTCAATTGCTGAAATGCAGCCACAACACCAATATTAGAGGTAACCCTCTAATAATGTGTGCACAGTGTAGCTGCGTGAAATGCCGGTGCAATTAATTGTCTTTACGGGGTTAACAATCCTGAAAACCTCTCAAAAACTTCGTTGTTAACTCAACTACCTTGCTTATTTGACAAAACGAGCAGCTCTTAAGCTTGTCCCCCACTACTTTCTTGCCCAAACTGTGCTAATTTGGAATATATTACTTATCCCTATAAACTGGAATAACATGTTACATAGACCTGAAGTGGCGGTATAGAAGTAGCTGCCGTCGTTTTTATTTTTCTCACGGTGCAAAACAAGTAAAGCTATTCCTATTTGTTCCTCCTCTTTTGCATTCAATAGCCACCGATACTACTATTATCCAGCTGCATATCTGCTAAATAAACGCTTAAACAACTAATTCACCTAGATTTTGATATTTGTAGTTTTACCAACTGCAGGAGCATTCGAGCCACTGGTTTTTTATATTAATCACGAGTAGCAGGATTTAACTGTATTTCTGATAAGGCTTTCATCCTAGTAGTTCTCGTAGCACAGCCTAGTCCGGAAAAGCGCCAGACGCGTTTCGCTTTATCGGGGCTCATCAGAGGCGCGCATTGCCTCGGTCCTCTAAGGAGGATCGAACTCATGACCGCTAGACGAAGATGCCAAATAGCCAGTAGCTTTAGCCATTGAGCCATGGGGGACGTGGTTGGGCTGCAAATGCTATGGATATAGCATCCATTGAGAGGACGGCATCACCTCGCAGTCTAACCACGGTCAGTGACAGTGGAGGATAGGTGGTGCTATATATCCCAGTTAGTTGAATATTATGTAGCCCAGCCAACGTCCCCCTTGGCTCAGTGGCTTAAGCTGCTGGCTAGTTGACATCTGCCTCTAGCGACCATGGGTTCGATCCTCCTTAGAGGACCGGAGCAATGCGCGCCACTGACGCCCCAATAGGGCGAAACGCATCTGTCGCTTTTCCGGACTACGCTGTGCTATGTGAACTACTGGGATCAAAGCCTTAACAGAAATGCAACTAAAAGAGTGCTGCTCGTGAGTAATATAAAATAAAAACTGCATCCTAGTTTCAAATGGCGTCTTCCGCTAGCGGTCATGGGTTCGATCCTCCTTTGAGGACCGAGGGAATGCGCGCCTCTGACGAGCCACGACAGGGAGAAACGCGTCTGGCGCTTTTCCGGAATAGGCCCTGCTACGTAACTTGTGAAGTATTGGGACGAAATCTTCTCAGAAATGCCGCTGCTTCTTTACCTGCCGTAAATCCTTGTTAATTTTTCCTTGGTGGTGGAGATTTGACTGATCAGCAACTATACGCCGAGCTGCATATCCGCTTATCAAAGGCAGGGGCGGCATTCGGAAGTCTAAAGGACCGATTATGGCACTACCACCGTCTTACTGTTAGCGTGAACATTATGGTGTACAAATCCTTACTGCTGTCCGTTCTGCCATACTGCAGCGAAACTTGGACTTTGTACCGGGCATATGTGATATATCTCGAACGGATTCTGCGCACCAGTTAGTGCGACAGAATCGTAGACTGCGAGGGGTTGCTCCGAAGTGGTATGTATGCAGTGGACTGTATACATTTGCTGAGACTCATGTGGTGGCTCGGTCTTGTGGTGTGTATGGATGTGATGCGTTTACTAAAGCAGCTATTATATGGTCAACTGAGTATGGTGACGCGACATGCAGGGGAACCGAAGCTTCATTTACAAGACGTGATCAAAGTGAGCCCGCTACGTTTTAAGGTTTATTGCAGGTGTCGGGAATCGAAGGCGGTTGTGCGGCATGCCTACTGCAGCCTGAGTAAAGAGTCAGTTACTGAGGTGCAGAAGAAAGCCCTGCTGTATGCAGCGACGAAGAGGAATTTGCGGTGGCGACAGACGCTGATGGTGGATACTCAATCGCCATCGAGCGAATGGTGATATAAAAAATGCAGTCGCAAGTGCTTAAGTCAGACAGGCTTGATGAACCTGCTTATCGCCACGGTAGTATATAGAGATACATCTACTTAGGATTGAGCAATTGGATGCTAGCCAAGCTACTTCCTGTAATTTTGCTGAAATATTTTGAACACTTTTTCGAAAACCCAATCTTGGATACTGAGCAGCGGGATTTACTTGATGCATTGTTGTGTTCGCATCAAAGCGACCATCATTGAATGTGGGGTATTACCACCTTCCCGCGCTTAGGTTAGAGCAAGGAAAATCCATCGGGAATTTGTACATGCCTCGGACAGTGGACGCTCGGATCGCTCCCGGCTTATACGGCGAAGACAACCAGAGACCGCAGCAAACATGCGACCACCACTTTCTCTGGAAACTCAAATTAACGTATAGCAGACAGCATCTATAATACATACTAACGACAAGTAGTCACCGGATTACTGTACCTGGTATTTATCTATCATCCAATTCGGTTCCCTATTCCTATATATATCTCTATCCATTGTTGATGCCCACACTTCTGACTAAATTTAAGACTGCCATATAAGCTCACGTCCAAACACTAAATAACCAACGGTAGTCGTATCCTTGCATCTATTTGTGTTTGTGACTTTCAAAACAGGGGGAAAATAGATGTCAGTCTTACATTCAATCCATACTTATGCACGCTCGTTGTGTTATTCGCCAAGAGTGTTCTGTTTCTCTATTCGGTTTGTGGTTGTCCATAAACCATTGTGAACCAATTCATCTGCAAGTTCGGGGATGTGCTGGGTTCTTATTGCCATTACCTACTCGCAAAGATGCTGAACTGAAACTGGAACAGAATACCGTTTGTGTGTATTTTACTATCTACAATAGCAGCGGGCGGTGCTCGTCACCATATTTAATGACTAAGTAGAGGCCACTTATTTGCAATTGTAAGCGCCACGTTTCAGCTGGTGAGACTAATTGCAGTTGCTTGTCCGTGACATCATTAATTGCTGGCTAGATGCCTAACTCGGACAATTCCAAATTACGCTTGCGCAAACACTTGTTCGTATCCCTTTACGTATCAACTTAACGTAGTTTTGTAAATATATCTGTTTTCCCAGTCATATGCTCTCCTGCCCTCCGTTGTACTGCTGTATCCTTCAGGCACACACACTGAGGTTCAGACAAGTCAGTAAATATTATGCACGGACAGCGGAAATGCCATGTGACATCCAACTCGAAAGTTTTGGATACAGGTAGCATTCTCGGCACTGGTGAATTGTTCAAGAAATACACCTTCCATTATGAGCGTCCAATGAGACAATTAATAATAACGCACGACGCACTAACTAGTGGTTACGCATACATGTAAATTTCCACTTACCTCGGACAAGAGCCGAACGAACCGGCTTTGGCTTACTTTCCGACAAGGATAGCCAGCATGTACCATAAGGCTCGGTATTTTCACACACACCAAACAAAATCATCACTGTTCCACTGTGCTTTTACTTCTCCATCAATGTGATCATAGCTATACTTCTCTTTCTCCATCCGCTGATTGTGACTTAGCTGACCTTATAAAAATCAACTGGTTTAAGGGCACCAAATCTCCGCTAACTGGAAAAATTGCTTGCTCCATTTCCGTCAGCTTCTTTGCGTTATTCCTTATCTGTCATTAATGTTAATCGCGCTTGTGTACAGTTTCCTTCTAGAATGATCAACTATGGACTTGGTGCATTCCAGTATCTCTATTGTGCTTGTCTCAGACGGAAGAGCCACATCTAACCTACCTGTTATTTAGCTTACTTAAGTTGGTTGCAGTTCGCTACTAATTTAGGTATTTCTCCCTACACTGTTGTACTCATCGTGACCTATGACACTTTTGCTATATTTTCAAGTGGTTTCTAATACGGTGACAAATTACGGTGAGCTTTGGCATCTTACTCTTACTAGTATTACTTGTCCACTAAATGACCAAAATAGCAGTCTTGATTTCCGGAGGAACCCTTATTTTCCTCATTGTTGTAAACCCTGGAACTCTCTCCAAATGTCAGCTGCTTCCATCCCCAACCCGGATATTTGCAAAAGGTTAAAATGTTCCCTTAGCTGACATCACTAAATGGCTTAACAGGTGCTACTTTGGAATATATTAATGATGATTTAAGCCAGAAGTATAAAGCACAAGAACCTGATGAGGCAGTGTATGAGTGCGCAGCTTTGCTTTTAATTTTATCACCGAGTACATCATTAATAACTGCGCCTAAGTGGTCTTCATTTTGCCCCATTTACATTCTCTCTAATGGATAAAACAACGACGCACTTGCTCGATAAACGCCGAAACAATCAACTCACATGTCTTTCGAGAGTACGTTTTACCCCTACCATATGCGATACTCATAAAGCAATTGAGAATATAACCCGTGAAAAATCCTTGTAGATGGTTCACTGGTGACCTCGAAATGTGTGATAAGTTTACTTTATCAGCTTAGGTTTTGCCACATGGTGGAATCCCGAATCAGTATTAGTGCACCTTTGGATGACCACGTTAGACACTGCATCTTAAGAGAAATGGCACCAGATCCTCCGTGCAAATTGTATGCTCCCGGTAGG
This sequence comes from Dicrocoelium dendriticum, assembly GCA_944474145.2. Lineage (NCBI taxonomy): Eukaryota > Metazoa > Platyhelminthes > Trematoda > Plagiorchiida > Dicrocoeliidae > Dicrocoelium > Dicrocoelium dendriticum. Next base: position 65,481,789 of record OX104060.1, on the reverse strand, counting down.
TAACTAACGAAATTATGAAGATAATGTTAAATTTTATCTTTGATTCTTATATAATTCCTTAGAGTTCGTATAGCACTATTTCTCGTGATTCGTGGAACGAATTCTACCCAGCTGTGCTTATTCAAATTATTGCTCATCCCCGCACAGATCTACTTAGTTACAGTAAATATCTTGCTAACCAAAACCTGGTTGCTTAATCTAATTATTTGGTCATTTGTTACCAGACCTTGGCATTGTCATCCCGGCGAGTAGGTGTGTGCCATATTGTGTCATCGTCATTCTATAGCTAATGCAATAGACTTGGGTGCCGTTTCACTGAATAAGACTAATTAATGACTTAGTGCTTATCCTATCTGTGTTGAGTCCGTTCAGTAAGCAGGCATTACTTCTCCTTTACCTCATATTGAGCTTTATTAACATGTTTGCATTTCACGATTAATCCAAGTTATGCTTACCACAATTTCGTACGCCTTGTGAACATTTCGCATTTGCTATCCTCAAACTGTATTCTAATACGGTGACATGCCGGGGTGGTGAAATATAAAATTCGTTTGGGATCTCCATCTCTGTGCGATCTACGGCATCGTTCACCAAACTAGATGGTACATCCTTTATCCGCTTTTCTACCTATATCATGTATTGTTAAGTTTTTTCTAGCATATGTTGTATCATCTCGACCTGTTGCCCAATAGTAGCATGGTGTTTAGATAGAAGGTAGAAACCTTTATATAGATTTAGTCCATCCATTTTTCTGCGCATTAGGCCTGTGCCAGATATATTATTTGAATCCAGTTCGCTGAGTCTCTCGAGGGAATTGACTTGTTGCAACGATCTTGGCTCTGATCGCAAATATTGAGTATGCTTCCAGTTCCGACCCAACGGTCATTTGTGCAGGATAGGCGTTAATCAAAGCATCCAATTGTTTCGCTGCTTACAGTATCATAAAAACGCTTACCCAATTTGGCGTATGAATATTTAGCACAACGCTCTCGTATCCAGGTTGCACCATGCAGCCGAAGGCACTCGTTTTAGAATATCGATGAGGCGAATGAGTACGGCAAATAATTGACTAGCTATTACCATGTTTATATGTATGTTCTGTGCTCTATTTCAAAAGTTAATCATGTGAACGTATATGGCTATTTTCATAGTTGTGTTGTCCTACGGATGGAACGCAGCTGAGCCTATGAAATGCTGTTACTACCAGGGTTAACAGCGTAAACGGAAGTTTGCCTGCTAGCATTTGAAATATAATTGGTTAATCTTCTGGAAAAACATAGAAGATAGTTAGGTCAATTGTTTTGGTGTGTTAGTAATATAATGGTAGCTCACAGTGACCGTAGTCTAGGAGTGCCTTGCGGAAGCACCTAAGACCTATGCTGATAGGCATTTTGAAAATAGTTTGTCTCCACGGCTACATGTAAAACGGTAGTGCAATTAGATGAATGTCATACAATTTTTTTGAAAATTACTACCGTAACTGGGGTGCTTACAGGAGACTTCATATGCCATAACTTCAGTTGTATTAGATGATTGCAAATGTACAAAAGGTACTAAATATATGGTCAAATTCAATGTACCGGATAAGCTTAAATTTGAAACCGGGAGAATATCGCACATAATGTTAGGAATCTAACGTCTAAATATTGTACATGCATAGGTGTAATAGAGAAATGACATAAACATTACTGCACAGTTATGCTTAAATTATCTGAGTAAACAAATTCGAAAAAGTTCAGCTGCGCTCATTCTTGTAACTGCAAGACCCGGTTTCGGAACGATTATGTTTATGTATGGTGAGACACCACTCCGAGAGAGGTGATTCGAAGTTGACCAAATTAGCTGGTAGACCCAAAAGTACAAAGCCCTGGTATCATGCACCACCAAGTAAGCTTAGGTGACCATATGGAGCTTGCGAATAGCCACTGCAATTCAGCACCGAGTGTTGTTATTACACCTAACCTATAGGCACCATCTAGTCTGACTAAATATTTTTTTTACATTAATACGCAATGACAGTGTCCTAGTTCAGCCATTGGTTAACATCTCATCAAAAATTGTCAGAAAATTATCAAAAACTTTCCAATTAGCATTGGAAGCATCGAACTCGATATGTGTGCCCAACCACAGAGTGTACAGACAAATACTTGCTGATGCCCTAACCCTAAACGTTAAAATCCATTGCGGTAATAACTTACTGCAATACAGACTGCTAATTCCTCTTCAAGTAATGTAATACAACACATCAGTTACTTCTTACAAGTAGTGAAGCTGGCGGCGTACCAAAGATAATCTAACATGTCCGTTGATAAGAAAAAGGCTCTTGGAACAGAACCAAAATGTCAAGGAACGCATGCATCAAATGGCAGCAATCAGTTTTACCGGCGTAAACTGTCTTCGGCAACCTAGCCAAAGACGCCAGCTACCCACCTAAGAATAATTCTACACGACTCATTGGCAAATGCTTCTAACAATTCTCTCAAGGTCTGGGTTGTCCCTATTCGTAAAAGGGTACCGAATCTCCAAATCTTGGTGTGTACATTTTTTCTCCTGTCTAAGTAGTTGCATTGCCGAACAACCTCCTCTTGGTGCCAGCTGTGTGGTTAGGGATATAACTTCGTTAATGTTTCAGAACTTGGTGGGGTTTCGCCTGGCAAGCGTTCTCCCTATAACGAGCAACATATGTCAGTTTAACAATGCCGTGGCGTGCCGGATGTGAGTCGCAACTAAATAAGTTTACTGTCCCTTGCTTCATCCTGTCGAAGCATAGGTATTCCACAAAATTTTGCTGTAATTCTGGGGAGCGATGGGACCCAGTTTGACAAAGCAACTAACGAAAGGGATATGAACTGAGCAATCAGCCACCGGCTCCCCATAGGCGCAATTCCCTGAATTCACTCCGATGCCCTGCGAGCAGCCTATTCGGCCAGAGGCTCGTGATGTTGTCCCCGAAACCAAAAAACTACTTCAGCTTGGGCAGTCTGGTAGCATCTCGCCCTCTGACGAAATCATTGTCCTCAATGTGTTGTTTTGTGTTATCTTTTAAGATTTATGTATCTTCTTTTTTAGTCCCATGGTTTCTGATAGCCATATTGCTATTCGTAGACGGTTGCAAAATATATGATACATACTATGTAGCAAGATCGCACCCTCTCAGGGGATCTCTCTCTCTCACAAACCACACCATGCATTTCTTATCGAATCAGTCATATAATTGAACAACACAATATGTTCCTACCTTTGGAGAACCACTGCAACCATGCGGCGGAAAAGTACATGTTTATATGTGGGCATTAGCAGCCTCACCCAGCTTCCTTCTTACCTCTTATCCACCTGACGCAAAACAATCAGTTATCGGGTATGCGGCGTGCAATGAGTCCTTCTTCAAACTATGTGCACCGCCAAGATCCTCTTCACTCATGTATAGTAAATTCAGTTGCCACTCACACTACATGCCAACAGACTGCTTCATTGAACTTGTCCTGCACCACGGTATTTGTAAATGGAAACTCATAAAGTAACTGAATGAATCGTGGACTCTTTCTTACAGGCAACAATTATTGCAGCCTAATGGTGCGTGACCCCGCCTTTCAAAATTATTCAGGAAATACATCCATTGGTAAGCCTATTCTTAACAGGCTCAAGTCGTTTACAGTATGCCTTTCACACCAATATGATGTAGATACACGAATGCTTAGTCGCTCACAAACAAGGTACACAATATTGGCTATTATTACCATTCTCTCACCCGATGTTGTGCTTGTAACAGAAACATGGTTTAGCTAGCTGTGCACGTAGCCACTTGTTCCTGACTTCCTGACTTTTGCAACTGACCGTCTTCCTAATCGAGGTGACGGCTACGTTGTGTGCTTTAATAATGAATTAGAAGGCAGTACACTGGAGGCTCCATCTTTAGGCAGGTTGGAAGACTCCATCTGGATAGAGAGTAGAAAAACGTCGTGTGATTTCTTAGTTGTCGCAATTAACAGCCGCCACGCGCTACCAAGGACCAATAAGACATGTTAATTTGTTGAACGGGCAAATGAAATGCCACTTTTAACAAATTATAGGCCCTGACCTCACCACATATGAAGTAACTTGGCAGGAACAAACATCACTAGTAAAATATAGGAAGCTTCTTTATTCAATAGACGCCCATAGATCAATAATACACTTATGGTCTCCTACTAGAGGCAAATACACTAATGACGGATATTTCACCTTTGGTATCTTCGGTGCAGAAGCCATAATTCAACAAGCTCCCATGACAAGAAATAGACTAATCCAACAAATCAACAAAGTTGCCCAAACACAGCAACTTGCCTACACTATCCCTACAAATACCGACCATATAGCGCTTTGGAAAGGAGCAGCTTCCGTCTAACTATATATCCCCTGATTAGTGTGATTTTTTTCCCTACAGATAGTCGAGTTACCGTTGATAAAGTGTCCTAACTAGATGTGTTTTTATTTCACCTGTCGAATCGCACCGCTGTAACGTAGAAAGCAGGCATTGCTGTTTTTCATAAGAACGTTCCTAATGCTGTTGGGATGCGTCTAAATCGCTTGTGCTTTAGGTATAGTAAACTGAATTATATAAGTGCGATCATACATATTAGTAACAAACTCCTACTTTGTAAGCCCAACAAGAAAGAAATGATATATTTCAATATGTACAAGCGCTAGCAGCTTCCAGTTGCAAGCACATACTTTATCGCTTAATGGAAGTCAGACAAAAAGCATAGCGTCATCAACCCATAAAGATTGCTTCAGCAAACGACAGTCTTACTATAGAAGATGATGAGCTATGTGAGTTACTTCATAAGCAATTATCCTCGTCTTTTAACACAGGCACGGTTGTTGCACAATAAATCTGCCTATAGGTTTTAGGAAATATATCTAATTTTGAGTTCCACAAGTACTGAATTCACAGGAAAATAACGGACCTAAAGCATTCTTTTTACTCTGGAACTGAGAGCATGCCATCAGCATGGCTTGAACTTGCCTGGCCCGTAATATCACCGTTCCTGATAATTCTATTTAACACGTTAATTAAGGTTGGGGAATGGGCTGCTAGGTGGGAGCGGGTCACTTTATACCCCCGCGCAAATAGGGACCACGTCACGTGCTAGCGAATTACCGCCCCAATAGCCATGACTCGAATAAGGAAAAGAATCAACGAAGAAAATATCATTCAATTTATAAATCAAAAAATATCCGATGGACAGTTCAGTACACGGGTTCCTTCGAGTTCGCTCAATTCGAAATTGCCGACTTGGAGTGTCGGATTTCATCACCAATTCCGTTGACTCTGGAGAATCGATGGCTATTTTTAGAAACAGATGACGCATACGACATTTTACCCTTGTATAAATTCTATAAATAAGCTTACTAAAACATTAGCGGCGTGGTTCTTTTAATTATTTTCTTCACAATACGTGCATGTCAGAGTTGAAAACTACGTATTTACATCCATTCCAGTAACCAGCAGCACCAAATGCGGAAGCGTATTTGATCTATTGCTATTGCTACAGTTTATAAATGACATTTTCCGGAAAATGAAACATTGCATATCTTTTATTTTAGCAGATGACATCAAAGTTCCGTTCGCGTTTGATGGCTACTTTAATCCAGACTGATCACAAATAATACATATAGAGCTCTACGCCATTTTGCGTTGGTGTCGAGGGTGGAAAACGACATTCTCTCTCGAAAGATGTCGTTTTTTCTTCCAACGCTTCATTATTAGTGACATTTTGACTTTAAATGAGATGCCGGTTAATTGCTTTATAACCATTATTCACCTCATAATTCGGAACTCAGGCTCTTGCATTATATTCGAGCAGGCACAGGATGCAAATGATAAAGTGACATTTACTATAGCATGAATTTGCAACACATTATACTTGAAGGGATAAAAACTAGCAATGTATAAATCATATACTTGTCCAATTTTCAATATTGTTTATTAGCATTCAATATTCTAAATATGAGAATGAATCGCTCTTAAAATGCAACCGCTCGTGACAAAACGGTTAATAATCATCGACGCCTTGCCCTACCAATAACGGTATAAACTGCTGAAGATAGAACCGTTATGAAGGAGAACAATTAATATCAATTTAATCTTCCCGCTTGCTTTCGATAATACTGCTCCTGAGGAAAGAGGGTCTTTAGAGTTTGGCACTTACTTTCCATATATAATTAGATATATATCACCTAGCTCCTGCACCTGTAGAGTACGCACAAGGCTGCGTTCCAAATTCTTTCTCATACGAATAAAACTTTATGGATTAAACTGCTCGAACACATTAGATATAACAATATAAAGCATATATTTTGTGCTCAAGTGTTAAACCATCTCACCTTTGAGGATGTAATTCGTACACTGCTCGAATCTGCATCCATAGACGCTATTAATGTACAAGACCATAGTACACGCAAAATAAATAAAAAAAACGATATGGCTTCGTTCTCACCACGTTCAGTAATATTGTGCTCCTGCTTATCGATCGTGTTAACTTTTTCTAATTTCAGTGTACCATTTGTCCTACTTGGACTATCGTGGTTTCTAAGATTAGCAGAATTCATTCCCCATTGGTTTAGCAACATGACTCCATTATGCAATAGTTACTGCTTATTCTCCTTCCTTTATTTTCTATCTAATTCGGCAAGGGTGTTTAGCACACCACATCAGAAAATCTTGTCTCATCATCTGTTGAATTTTATTAAATTTAAACACTCGCAATTCGCGATTGACAATAGTGGCAGATTGGTAAGAGAAGTCATATTCTATTTTGGACATTATTGTCATAATCTTCTCTAATTCATACTTGTTAAAACTTACCTGGAAATTAACCGTGTGTTGCAGTAGTGTCCGGCATCTCGGATCGAATGAGTACTACTAGGAATTTTGACCATCATTTTACTATAACTTAGTCACCTTTATTTGCCACCATGCGCCTGTTTAACCTCATGCTCAGTGATGGGTGGAAACACAACGCCTAGTTTCTCCACATATTTGCCATGCCTCTATTCTTCTTTTAATTTTACATTCTACTTGGCTTAACAAATCGCATCGTTCATAATAACCATAGATGTCATGGCAGGTGAGATGCTTAGCCTGCTTTTACGCCGTGATACTCTAGCGTATAGAGGACATAAACTCTCCACTACAACCCGTAACCGCATATATAACAGAGCATTGAATTAGTGAGATGACCGGTATAAGACAAAGGATTTGTATGCTACAACGGTCACAGAGTGCAGAAAAAAATTTCTTAGCAGTCCAGATTCAACCTCTGTTCCCTACATGAATTTCTTATTCTCAACCACACATCAGTTACCATACTCCTTTGGGCAATAGCTGTGGACGTGATTCTGCTCAGTAAGTCTATAAAATGTAACCGTGACAAGGAATCTTGCAGCTTCTTTTCTACGACTCCTGATGGATGTGCTCATGTGAAACTGTAATATACCATTATTCTCAGGCGCACACCGATGAAGTTTAAGTATTGTTAATATTGTGCCACGCCTAACAGCTATACATTTTTTGACTATTCAGGAATTAGCATTCGCCAGTATATATGTTGCTTTCATGTATACATCTATGATCTACCCTAACGTATTGTTAATAGCCAAATAATGGGCATTCCATGTTCATTGTACCTAGCGCCGCAATATGATATTAGTACTTTTATCTTTCCCTACGTAGAAACAGTCTCCCGCAACGTCCAGAAGTAAGATTGCTCGAGTTATTTAGTTATTACTTTGTTGGTTTCAATTATATTTTCTCACAGATTAAGGCTTTTTGCACTCTTCTGAATTTTGGATGCTTCACCTCAACTACTAGGAAAAATTACTAGAACAATTAACAGATTATATTAATTCGCCGCAATTCGTTTTGTTTTGTAGTATTCTTTGACGCATTCACCTTTTATGTACGGCTGTTTCTTACAGCTGTACACCTATACGGTTCACTGCCGTGTATAATAGTGCATGCTAAGTCACTCTTTGGCTCGCTTACGTCTACTGAACACAAACCGGATTACGTTTGCTTTGTCTACTACTGGTTAATGGGAATACTACTTCTGCGTTGAACTCGATCACGGGTGTCCTGAATAATTTTCTTATTGGGTGGCACAATTCCATGCAACGTTTTAGTGTGCTCGCAAGCGTTTTCTCGTCAACCATTATTACGCATTTGTGTTCCATTTTCTTTTTCACGAAGCTGTTCTTGCCGGGCACATAAAGTCTTACTTTGCATTTGCACACCAACTCTGCACCCTGGACGAACCTGTCATTTTGGCCTTGTTCCTTCGTGATGTTTCTGAATATTTTTTAATTGGAAGCAGGAAGCGTTTGGAAGTGGCCTTGCAGATGGTTCTACTAGTCCATGCTTGAGTGTGGCATCCCACCTGACATCCATCCGAGAGGGTCGTTGCCGTTGCATTATGGTGAGTGGTTCCGTATACCTCCATTGCAGATACCAACGCGTCATACCAGAATTCTCTTAAAAGCCGAAGGACTTGTAAAGATTCTTTCAAAGTACGATTAAGCCGTACAACGAGTTCATTCGCTGCAATATTATAAGGTTCAGTCCTCATGTGTCTGATACCATTGCGCCTTAGGAATTCAGCATACCAATTACCTTGAAACTGTGGATCTTTATTAGTGACTATTTCTTGTGGCAAAATGTACCTTGCAAACAAACAACGAAGCTACTTTATGATGACGGATGTAGTTATGTCCCCGTATATAATAGCCTCTGGCTATTTGCTGTAGAAACATGTAGCCACTAGCACGTTTCGCTTCTGCGGGGGTGCATTGGCAAACGCGACTATTTTATCGATAGCAATTCTTGCCCATTGCTTCATTTGGTACTCGATAGGTTGGACTGGAACATTCAGGGACCTCGCAATCTTATCGGATTGTTGATAGGCGTAACGTACCGGAATAACCGCCTCGACGCTGGAATTCAACTTACGCCGTCAATAGTATTATCTTATATAAGCTTTTGTTTGCACAATCCCCGGATGACCTTCATGCGCACATGCAACCAGCAAAGGAATAAGGTTTGCAGGGACAAGGAACTTCCTGCGTCTAATAATCCAGTTGCTCACAGTAGATAGCTTGTGCCGTAGGGTAATCTTTGTAAGTAACTAAGGCTGGTTCGTGGTACGACTGAGCCATGAAGTGGTTATGTACACCCGAAGCTTCACTAGGACAGGGTCTTTTTCAGTGTGCTCTCGTATCAAGTTAAATGTTATTGTAAGTGTTCCTTCTGAGCGCTGCGATGTCATTGTTACCTTTTCTAAGTTCTTGTTCTCCCAAACGCTGGACAGGGCATCTACAAGTTCGTTAAAGCACCATGGCACGTATTTTATTTCATAACCATAGTTCAATAAAAGTAAGTACCTGTGACTCAAGTGTACCGAATTTCGGTCTTGGTTACGGCGACTTAGTAGCGTTGTAAGAGCAGAATGATCCTAGCGTAAAGTGAATCGACGTCTAAATAAATAAAAGGGCCATTGCACACATGCCCAGACGCACTTGAGTGTCTCCTTCTCGCCAGTAGAAAAAGTTCTTTCAGTATCAAACAAGGTACGTTATGTGCACGTAATCACTGTTTCCTTGCCATCGTGCAGCTGGGACAGAACTGCATCCAAACCAACATCTGAAGCATCCGTTGGAACCAACTTTGGACAGTGCTCATTGAAGACGGCTACGGTAGGAGTGGATTCAATCATCGCTCGTATGGGCGTGTAAGCATTTCTTGTTTTGTTCTTTGAATGCGACGTTTGGGCGAGCCACGTCACGCGCCCTGTCCCATGTGAGCTTTTCTGCGCTCGCCATTAAGAGACTCTCTGATCCGGGAATCCGTGAGATCGGTATTGACATAGTTACTTCCGTGTGTTGTTGGAAATATTATTGTATTTACACTTTCGAACAGAACAAATAATACAGGAAATGAATGTATTCACTGATTCTAAAGATGCTTTTTTCAGCTGCGAAGATTTGTACCGAGAAGTATAGGTGTTCACTTGCAAATACCAATCTTTACCAGGGGCCGATAAGGCCTCCGTCAACGTAGGCTTCTCCCGCAGGATTAAAACGTCCAATATACGTCAACCCTCTGAGCCTAGGTGCAAGCGCAAAAGCTTTAACTATCCTCCGATTTTAGCGCCATGGATGGATTAAGAACTCATAGCAAAGAAATAAAACCTGAAAAGTTATGTAAACTAGTCTTCTCAGCATACTGCCTTTGGGGTACCCGCAGAGTCAGTCCGGAAAGGTGAAGGGGCAGTAGCATGCAAATACATCGGTAACAAGCGACGCCAATTTGTTGTATCCCGAAAAAGCAACAGACCAGAGCAGCACCGAATTTATGTATGGAGAAAACCGTGTGCACACATAAGCAGTACGATTAAATCGACGGAGGTTGGAATCATAACTAGTTAAAATGCAAGATCATATGATAGGTCAACGATTGCTAAATGGAAGTGGGAGCTGTATAAATGAATCAAAGAAAAAAGTAAAGCAAATATTTGAACACGACACTTACCTTGGTACCGCCGATATCTTATTTCAACCTGGAGCCCACTATGAACCCAAACCTCGAATATGTTCCCATCAGTTGCTATATGTGCATTTCGCATTTGTGTGAGATAAGAAATTGACGCCGTGTAGCGCATTAGAATACCGCTATAGCAGTTTAACCCATAAGATATCGTCGAGCGTATCCTTGAATGTATTTATAATTTCTTCTTCGTCATACCTGCAAATTTCATCTTCGGTTTAGTTAGAACAATACGCAGAATGTGCGCTTTCGCCATCCATCCATCGATCTCAAGCTCTGGCCTCCATCAACAGCAATGACAGCGCGCCCAGCTCACCATGAGGTGTAATTCAGGTTGCCCTGTATTCACCTAGACAATTACTAGGTGTCTGTCATGAAACTGTGCATCCGCTTACCGAGTGTACGTTTACTTACTCAGACTCCACGGTCTATCACGACAAACTTGCGACCCAGAAGTCTTCATAACCATTGATCGGACGCATAAACACTATGCCGCAACTTCTCATTGCCGCTTTCTGGTTAGACTGCACTTGTTCAGATTGATGGGACATAACTTAATAGAGAATATAACCCCGTACATACTTCTGTACCTCTCCCTGAAGAACGTGTATATGCGAAAATACAATGCACACATAATTACTGATAATTCCATCCAATACACTGAAGTTATTAATGAAGAAATTTCGTATACGTCTTGATTTTGTCGTGTGTGGGAATCGTCCCTCGCGCCGTCGAAAAATTAATACCTTCTGTTTTTGTTATTACTATTTTCTCTCGGCCATATGATATTTAGTTATCTTTAGAAGATTACACAGCGGAGGGAAATATTGTATTGGACAATTACTACAAAACTCTCACTTGTAGATTTTAACGGAGCAATTTATCTTCGGAATGTGCTCTCGTTAAGATAATTATATCTAACAGAGCATTAACCTCAAATCCAATTTTATTCCTAGATTTCTGTATGGTGCGGGACAGAAAAATTAGTACTGTAATTAATAACGTTTAGGCCGCATGTGATCAAGGCGTCAGCCGCTAATCAAGATGCTCCGATTTCCAACACAGCCCTGATTATCTCCATTTGATAAATTTAAATGATGTCGAAGCTGGTCATTGGGTGTAGGTGTGGAATGACCAACTCCGAAACACTTTCTGTTTCCGTTACGCATTGGGATCGAAATGCCCGAAGTCCACTTCATAGTCAATTAAAGCCTCAATAGTGACTGCGCTTCACGACGAGTACACCAAGTCCGAATCTGTCTGGCTATGCACTCCTAGGATTCATGCAAAACACCAGTCATACAATCACCGTTTTCTGAAACACGTCGGCTGGTTTGAAAATTATAGCTCTGCTCCCAGGCCAGTTTGTTCAGATTTCCTGCGTCATTTGTCGTTGCATTTTGTCTTCAATTGTTTAATTCGGTGGTATTTGCGATCCCGATATATTCAGTACTATATGGTAGAAATTTTTCGGCAGTAATTCTGTCATTTAATCCAATTTATTCCCGTTCGTCCTGGTAGTATTTTGCTCGTGTCCCCGTCGGACAAGTTTATCTCGTTCTTTTCATTGTCAAAGTAGTTTTATGCTATAAAGAGTGGCGTAAATAGCTCTCATTATTTTTTTGGATTTAGTTCATCATAACTACCTGTATTAGTTTACTATAATTGCTGTAGTTCTACATTACTCTTATTTACTCGTATCGATCGGTACCTTTTTTGAAATGATAAATCAGACACCATTTGGTATTTGTTCCAAAGTCGTTGGACATCGCGCGAATGCGAATACATGCAGCTTATTCAACGTAAAGTTTCATATGTCGTGCAATGGCATGTCTGTGGGCCAATTCTGCTTAATTCTTAGGATTCAGCACGTTTTTTGAAGATAATTTGTAAGCAATTTCAGTCTAAATTTGGCAGAATGCAGCTGAAAATCCTGACAAGCGGATCATTAGAACGAAGTGCGCTAAAACGCGCAGCTCGATTTGTCATACACCACAATCTGAGAAACAGCCGGCGTTTAGTACAACAGCGAATCTATCCCTGGAGCAAAAGTACTAGCTTTCCGGCAGGCCTCCCTTCAAGGCCTGCTATTTCTTTAGTTGACACTAAATCTCTAACTTGCAATAAACAAATTGATGATAAAGAATGTAAAATGCAAATGCCAAATAAACCAAGAGCAATGTCCAGGTACCTGAGGCGCCGCAGCCTCATGCTATTTTACGCAACTGATTCATGTGATTTCTACCCTCAGGTACGCCATGAACATGATGTCGAGTTTTGCAAACTCTGATTGAGAGACTGCTCGACATGGATGAGAGCGGTCTCAAAGTGAAACAGACCGCTCCTCTAGATAAGAGAACCGAGGGCAAAAGTCGGCCTATTAGGGTGACTTTTGTCGAAGCGGCAAGTCCTAAGTTAATATTGTCCCGCCTTAATAGGCTAAAAGGTCTATAGATCCCCGTGCGCGCTGACTTAGACCCAGCAGACGGAGAGCAACTGAAGTCGGCGATGATTGAAATAAAGCGACGCACGGAAGATGGAGCAACAAATCTCGGTATTGTAAATTTTCATGCACTTACCAGGATTCCTCCGCCAATCCTGATCAACAGGTATCTGATGCCTCAGGCGCGCTCAGCAGTTCCTACCGCGGCCTACGCGTAGCCTTTACTAACGTCGGCATCTGATGAACAAGCATGCTGTGCTGTTTTAATTTGTAACCTCTTAGTGATCAGACGTAGTAGGCCTTGTTGAGACATGGTTAAACTTCGACGTAACCGCCCAATAATTGGAAATCTGCGGCTACTCATGCTTCGCTGTGGTAGACCATCAAATGGCGGTGGCGTGCTGCTTTACATAAAATCATATTTTTGTGGACGACTAGTGAGCGCGAACTGAAGCACTGATAATCTATTTTAGCAGTTTTGGTTTTCCATTCACCTTTGACGCTGCAATATGCTCGTATGCATGGTATACCGCAGTCCACAGAGCAGCTGCTCGGACTGGTCGCTGCATGTCCGCAACCACATGAGTTTTACGTTGTTCCTACTCATGGGAGACTTCGACGTATCCCGATTACAGTTGCCTAAGTCTGAACTCCTCCCTGGTCAATGTGAAGTAGAGGTAAAGTTTACGTAGTTGATATTTAGAACCGGGCCGCACAGCACATCAACCAATACACACGCATAGCTGCCCGCGCAAATCCATCGTACTTAGACCTGCTTTTGATCAAACGTGAGCGATATGGCAATGCCTTTCAAGTCTAAGAACCTCTGGGACTGGTGACCACTCGAAGATCCTAGTCAACTTGGAATTACCGCTGCCGTATTATCACCCGCTGTAGCCAGCCTTCAACTGTTGGACTATCATTAAAGTGGGAGTGAAATTGTTGTGCGCCCGATTTGTACCCCAGAAATATCGGAAAGTTGGGCCCGTCAAACCACATTGGTTGGACAAGGAGTACAGCAAACTGACACGACAAGGACGCAGACAATGGAACAAATTCGTGTTATTTGGCTCTGATAAAGACTACATGGCGTACAAGGTGCAGCAAAATCTCTGCAACAACGCGAAAATAAATAACGCAAGTACATCGAAGAGCTGCTTTCAACCGCCGCAAAAACTGCTCCCAAGAGGATTTTCTCCCAGGGGAAGCGTTGTCTTAGCCCTGCAGGCAATGTTCAAGTGTTTGAAGGCTCAGATGGACAGCCCCTAACCCTGAGCACAGATCATGCGTCTGCATTGGCAGCACATTTCGCCTCCGTATTTGCAAGTGACTAGGTGTCTGTAAAGAGTTCGACGAATATCGCTCCCGCTGAACTAGACAGCCTAGACTAAGCATGTAAGATAAACGCAAGCTTCTATTATGCCTTGACGGAACGACACATGTTAGACCAAATGGAATCTACACACTGATTCTCAAGTCTTTATCGGCCATCATCTCACCTTCTGTAACTGTGCTGTTCAACAGTTTACTCTCCACTGGAATATTACTGGGCGACAGGAAATATTCAGTCGTAAAGCATATACCGAAAGATGGTAACCCAAGCAAGGTGGATAACAATCGGCCGATCTGTCTGACCGCTGTTTTGGCAAGGACACTCGAGAAGATAGTGAAGAAGAGCCTAGTGCAGCTTCTCCAGCCGAAAAGCCTATCGATGTCTACAGGACATAGTTTCATGAAAGGTCGTTCATGCATCACCAATCTACTGATGACGAGGCGTGAATGGTTACAAGGGCTGAACCAAGACAAATCGGTCAAGGTTATTTACATTTAGTTCGGCAAGGTTTTTGACAGGGTAAATAATGAAATGCTCCTCGACAGGCTTTAGGTGTGCGGTGTTGGTGGCTGGCTGCCCCAATGGATCAGGAATTTCCTTGTTGATCGAAAGTGGAGGGTATAGGTGGTCAACTATTTAAGCGACTACTAACCATCGAGCAATTGCGTGCCCCCAGGCCTTGTACTGGGGCCAATTTTGTTGCTGAATCATATAATCGATGTGCCTCAGCTGCTCCAACCAACTTGCACGTTTCTCGCGGATGATTTGAGGATGTGGAGAGTAATCCGCACACCCAATAATTATGACCTGCTTCAGCAGGATCTCGACCGCCTCTCCACGTGGTCTGCAGTGGTTGATCTTCCCAT
Source organism: Dicrocoelium dendriticum (assembly GCA_944474145.2). Classification (NCBI taxonomy): domain Eukaryota; kingdom Metazoa; phylum Platyhelminthes; class Trematoda; order Plagiorchiida; family Dicrocoeliidae; genus Dicrocoelium; species Dicrocoelium dendriticum. The sequence continues at coordinate 65,466,568 of OX104060.1, read as the reverse complement.
CAACCTGGTCAAGTCGCAGTTCATGAGGCTGGGTAAATGGAAGCACAGTCGAACCTGCACAGTGGCTGATCATCCGCTACATCCAGTGCAATACCTTGATGTAATCTCACGCTACGACCTGAAGTCCATGAACAACATGAATAGGCTATATCAAAACAGCCTTCGTATGCTTGGGGCGCTCAAGTGCAGCTGAAGCATTGGTACGAAGAGAATGCCACTCGCCCCTTCGTCTCAATAATGCGATCGATTTAAGAGTGGGGCTCTCCCGCGTATTGTCCTATCACCCGTGGTCAGGTAGAAAAGATGAAGGGAGTGAAGCTTGTAGCCACCAGCCTGGTTCCCAAATTACGAGGTGTGGCGTCCGAAGAACGGTGTAAGAAACTAGGGCTGTACAACCTAGTGCGGGTTGACCTCATCATGACGCACAGGATATCATATCTCGGAGATTACCCCATGATGAGACCGCTGCTTCATCTGCGCACACCAGTACAAGCTTATCGTACCGGATTTGAAGCAAGTTAATCAGCAACTCTGTTTCGAACGCAGAGTGGTGAATGTATGGTATAGTCTGCTGCAGCACGTTTTTGAGGCAGCCTCGCTGTCGGAATTTAAGAAGTTACTAGACAAACGCTTTGCGACGCAAACTTTATTGAGCGCAACACGACATAATGGGTCTTTGTCTCTGAGTAACATAAGATGCAGCTACATAGAGCAAAAACTGATGCTGCTGCCAACGAGTAATCAGTAATCAAACAAAGATATTAGGTGCGCAGTGTATACGAAATTAAATCAGAAACAACCGATTGCTTTAAATACTGCAGTAAGTGCGTGAAATAAGCAGGGTACTGTTGTTTTAGTGAATGAATGCTGCTAGTTAAACGGCGGCTAATCTGCACGTAAGTCTTCGCAAGGTGGATTGGGATCAGTGCAGGTCCATGACCATTCTTACATACCAAATGTTTGAACAACGCACAAAATCTTCCTGTTTCTACCTGTAACCTCAGACAAGAGCCCTAAAAGAAATTCACATTAGCTATCAAGAACACAGCTGCGTTTTGCACCATTTTCTTTCACGTATTTTACAAATCGGTTTTCATCAGCCAGAATCGAACTAGTAACGAAATGAAACATTATTATAATTGATCGGCGATTACTGATTTTATAGAAGTTTGGGGACAACTGGTTGGCATATTTATTAAACAAAGCTTTGCAAGACCATTTGAATCAGCATGCAATTAAAGCGTAATATCATAGTGTACATTTTTGCTAATCGCAGGAAAATATATATGAGCATAAGATTATTGCAACCATAATTTTGGGGGTAAACTCAATGCGTCAGATATAACGGGAACTATTAGTTGCAAGCCAATGTATTTGGTTACATGGTCAGGTCATCATCCCTACCCGAGTAGTCGGCATTCGATCTTACTCGGTCATAGAGTGTCATGTTGTTCTCGAGTAAAGCGGAAACCGATATAGTGAGCTTCCGCAAACTAATCTACCTGATGTGTTTCGGAATTTGGACAAAATTATGTAATCAAAAGATAACCGTGTCTAATCCTGCTTCAATTTATCCCAGTAGGCTTTATGCAACGCAATTGCCTGTCTTACACACAGTGACTGTGTTTGTCTGTTTACTAGAAGCGCTAAACGTTTTTCGTACTTTAGCAGCCCAGCGTCCGAATTTATTGTGTTGCAGTTTCTTCTTTCAAGCACGAAAGAGTTAGGTAGAATAAATGACAAAGCTTTGTTGTTCAGTGTAATTTCCACTTACTTTACCTATTGAAATGGTCATCATTCTGACGTTATTCAAACGACCCGCTAACATGTAATCGTTGATTTACAAGATCACGGTTGGCAAGCCGATGTTGGGTAACATATTTGTTGATATGGAGTTCTCATTGAGGGAAGGGTCGTAATTGTCTAACCAACACCATCAAGTATGTCTGACCACCTACTTAGCGAAGGTAATAATGCAAACTGTCAAATGAAACATGCACCCACTTTAGGCACTGCGTGTCTCAGCACTCCATTATATTAGAATAAGGCAGACAAACTGCTACTGCAGCTGAAGTGGCATACAACGTTTTACCAATCATCTTAAATATCTGATGCTAGCAACAAACGCCCGTGCTTGTTCTGTGGTAACACAAGCGCAATATCCACTGTGATGACATAACTGTAACATCCTTTCAAGCGTGTCTATGAAATATGTGTCTGGTACACACTGTGAAGGAAACGATTTAAATAAAATCAAACATGCCACACCTCCAACACCGCGTGTGTAACAAATCTGCGGGATAAGCCTACCTGTTGGATATTCCTAATGCATGCGTCGATAAAACGAATGTTAGTCTAAGTCTGTGCTAGGCGAGCCTAGAGCGCTTTTTATAACCTACAATTAATAGCGTGATTTTCATGTGTGAAACAGTATATTTTTTCGCTAGAACCAAACAGATTACTTTCTATGAAAATGATAGACGTTAATCACGGATTCAATCACTTCTACTTGTCCAAGCAGTAAATGAATTTAACTCCAATAAAGAAGATCCGCTGATGTAACAGGAACAGTCAGCAAATGGAGTACAGCGAAATATTGCAAAAGTTTCCGGGAATGTTTTACCTCAGAATATAAGCTGATGATATACATTTGCGAATCAGATTTGCCGTAATGTAAATCTTGTATGCGTATGATGGAAGAAGACATTCGTTTGAATGAAAGCATTCGACGCCATCTAACGTAGGTTTACCATGAAGGCCACCTTTAACATTCGCAAGCTTATTTATAATCGGATGCACATTGAGTAAAAACAAGGGGTAGGCATAATATTCTTAGTTAAGCGAAATAATACTGCGCAAAAACTACTGTCCGCAGATAGGAGAAGACAGAGAATTGCAAGCAGAAACAGTTCTTGAAGAATTAGGATGTAATAGGAGCATTAAAGGTAAAAAGGAGTTAAACTCTTAAATATTGCACATTTTATTTGCGCAACTTATTTACTTTAGCTAGTTGCACTAGTTAGGTACGATCGCACGTACTCAGTAGCAGTCGTTTTCCCAGGCTGGCGGGGAACCGATTATTAACATAGAATGGCCTAACGTTTTGAAATGGATGTCGGAAATAGTGTGATGGTGTAGAGACACAGGGTCACCTGCAAGCGTTGCATTTAGACGATAAACTTGAGTAACTGCAGTCATGTATGCGCGCAGGCATTCGGCTGTTAATTAAGGCGCGAAAAGTAGCACACTTCTACCCCGTTCAAATTCGTGTCACGAAGACTTTCAGACCTTCGTAGTAATTTCCGAATACTAGGCGGTTGTACCATTGCCTCGGTAGTAGGTTCTTCGTACTCAACAAGTGGTAATTTACTGCACCGCATCTGCACATGCTCATGATGTCTTCTGTGAACTGGGTAATCGTTAAGTTCAACTATCTCCAAAATTCACTCTATTAAATTACGCGTGATGATTCCGTATATGGTCACTAAATCATTACCAAGAAAATACAATACTTTACTTGTATTGAGGCCTCGTAGGGGAGTCCGAATTGTTCGCGAATTGAAGAGAAGTGCTGGAGATTGTTTCGTGGTATAATTGCATGGATTACAGTATTGAAGTGGGAAGATTTTGTTAAAGACTTCTAGTTCATCTGCATTTGGGGGGTCCGCTGAATGTACGACGGTTTTATGTGTTCCCGTACTCAACTCTGAATGTTGCTTATACGTGATTTTAGTGTGTGGTGTAATCACCCCGACCCTTTTCCCTGCAATCATTGTAAGTTCAACCATAGTTTAGCGAAATACTCTTGATTAAACCGGTTTTATACCAGATGTTTGAAGGTACGCTAATGTTTTCACAACACGAAAAACAGATTAGGGTATGTTACATATTTTCAGTAATGTCATTGATCTTTAGTTATCATATCTGGCTATTTGTTGCCCATGTTTTCATTAGTATGCTTGCACTACGCATGGGATTGGTTAGAGTTCGCCTTGCCTTGTTGCCGGAAGTAAAAACACGTCTGGTAAACTCGAAAACTCAACAGAGTGCAGCGCCGTGTATTAAAATCTATAGTTCCCAGGTTGTGCCTTTCGTGAAACCAACCACAAGCAACTCGACTCCAAAACATACGAAGTGCATTGTTGCGATTTTCTGTATTTGTCTTCTGCCTGTAGCATGCTTCGTTGGTCCGTCCTTGGAGCAGAGGATCAATGCTTTTTACAGCTTAGTTTAGGTTTAGTTGAACGTATAGCACCGGTACTATACTAAAGTGTGTTTTCAAGGACGGTCTCCAAAATGGTAGTGTATTTATAACGTTCAGGGTAGCCGGTGGTAAGATTATTGTGACTGCGTGCAGAGCTGAGCTGATCCTGCGACAAAACTCTGAGGCGAGACGGACAGTTAAATATACGAATTTTGGGATTGTTCCGCCATTTACTTGGCGAAAAAATAAAATTGATATGTGCAACAAGCAGCTTGTGCCTCTCGATGCAAAGCTACAAGTGCAGCCCTATTCCTCTGAATAGTTGAGGTGACTGATAATTTTTTGCCGTTTAACGAAACCTCCATCCTTTGCATTAGTTGACTGTCTACTACCCGTGTGATTGAGTTGAGCTATGTAAAGCTACTTGTAACTTATCAAACACGCCATAAATATTCTCCAAAATCTCTCCATTCTGATTTTGAGGAAGAAAATGTGGGTACCTTTAACTCATTGAGGGCAGTTTGAGAGATAACAAGAATTCGCCTCTGAGTGTGTGTATTTTATGCACAGCGAAATGATAATACCCAAAAAACTGTTAAGAAAGTATGGAACAAAATGATTAAATTCCCAACATTTTCCTAAACTTGTGCTGTAACACTTAACAAATGAGAAGGGCTTGAATTCATTTATTTGCCACACGTGCCATATGCACAAAGGAACATACACACATGAGGAACCACCCGCACACCGATGCAGGGATACGGGTGCCGTTTCATGTAGGACAATTAGGAGATACGGACCAACGCTGGTTGCATATCCTCCTCACACATCAGGAAAACTGTCAATACCTCACTCGGACATAAATTAGTGCAATAGTAAGAGGAGTGTACTATTCGGTGCGAAAATGCATTGAGGTTCTGTCCTAAAATTTACAATCTTAACAGAAGAGAATTTCGAACGTAAAAGAATGCAATTTACCCGCTTTATAAAATAAAGCTGGAAAATTACGTACGTCAATCTGAAGCGTCACTGCAATTTACATATCTCGCGATTCGCAACTGAAGACGAAACATATAGCAAGCTATTTAGAGGACAAAAGATTAGGTGGAAGGCGCATAAAGAAAGGGTGACTTGAAAGGTGCCAAGCTTTACGAAATAATATCGTGAGGCTTGACACCAGACCGGCGAACCCCTGCAATCTGTAAGAAATCTCTGATACCAATGTGTGTTGTTGACTGAGCCGAAATTAAGTTAAAGTCCTGCACATTTTACCAAAGCATATAGTACGTACAGAAATGTTGTTATAACTCGGCTTGAGAGAAATCGTAAGCGCTTGAGAACAATGGCTACATGGAATGTATTGAATGCGTGCAGCAAGCTTAAACTCGTTATTCTTGTTCCATGGGTCAGTCGGCATCGGTGTGTTGCAGTAACGCAGACGACAATTTCAGGAAGGCATTTACTCACTACTGCAATAGAAAATATAAAATTATGCAGTGTTGAGTGTCTCAATAGAGATTGCGTATTGAAATCCAACCACAAGGTGGTGCCGCTTGCAATATACATAATTATTCACTTATTCGGATGCCGTTAGTAAACTTCTCGCAGTTTTAGTGATGTCGGAGATTATAGCAGTCAAACCATATGAAATGTTTGCCTATGCTGATGTTTTGTTGCCCAATTCGACGGCAGGATTCCCGCCTTATTGGAAGGCAAAACATGGAACGTGAGTGCAAAGCAGATGGCGGGTAGCACGAAGTCCATACGGAGCAATGATTCAAAAGACAGGATAAAAGCTAAAGTACCAGAGGAATTTTAGATATGCCCAGAAAACATAGTACTTACCAAGTAGTAAACATACATGTGTGCACCCGAATGTGTCCAGTAGCTAGGAATGGATGCTTGTCAGTGACATCAGGAGATCAGTGGTTTGAGTCGACTGCCCAAATATTACTGAAGTACAAATATGAAGAAAAGGCAAGACGTGTGTGATGCAGGTAATCTTGTATTGTGCCACCAAAGTTTGCAAAGCTGACGCATGTCAAATTAGAGAAATTGGGAGAAAAGTTGACAAGCTACAGGACAGCAACATTGTAACTTACGCACTTGGCAAATGAGCCCTAAAGCCGGAACCCGTGTTGCGAATCGGTCTACCATTTCTGGATAGCACTAGTGTAATAGACTCTGTTGGTAAATGCAATATTGTTTGTTTGAAACAAACTGAAACTAGTCAATTGTTAAATTAAGAATCAGTCAACTAAGGTGGTTGGCAACTTTCCATTCCATTACTTACCAACCGAACCTTCAGCAAACCCGACAATAATACTTATTTATCGGTTATCATTAATTCATTATACTAACTAACCATTACATTGCAATGAAAAACACGGTATGGAAGATGGAGGCAAATGTGGGGAAATGGGTAACACAAGACAAGCTCTAATGGTGCTTCAGTCTTTACTACGTGCCTGTGAGAATGCAGTATTTTAATTGTGGCAAACCACAGCATATATGCCACGATACCTTTGATATGATATCAAATATGGTAGGATCTGACGCCGAATGGTAATGGACTAGTCGCCCCAGCGCTCACAATAACTAACATCAGGGTGACAATGAACCTGAAGTTGCAGTTCCCCCATGCTGGAAATCTTCATTACAAACAGCATTCGTGGACATCTTGGTTGCGGTACCAAGGAGTGGCATTTCTACCCAACAGAAATTTATGGTGTTTCTTAATACTTGAACTCACTTCGTAGAGATAACAAATGCTTAACAAATTCCTATGATGAACGCCGTATGTTATGAAGCCAAAGATAAGCTGAAGTATAAGAAGGATAGAAAATTCCGCTTTTGGTGAATCATAAATTGAATATTGGAGTTTAATGATATAGCAAGTTTCGCTTGAGACACTTTGGTGTTGGGGATGAAAGGACATCGGATGGAAGAGCGTTACAAATATCTTTTTTACGTTGTCAGCCTTCAAGTCAATTGCATTGCGTGGCCAAACTTGCCTGGTGAACTCTCAGTTTAGTATTGTTGAGCAGTTCCAGCAGATCACTGCAGAAGTGATTAGGATTTGCTGGTATGAATAACCTCATAATAAGAACTCGAAGATACCATACTCACAACCTTACACTCCAGAGGCATGCAGCCTGAGCAGGTTGGGTATGTGAACAAAGCCCTCACATGTTTGGTCCCTCTTTATTTTGTGGCTTCAAGCGCCTTCACACAGTGTTTCTCTGGGGACGGTAGAACTGAATTGCATATTCCATCTCAGGACTCATATACTTGTTTGACATGTGCGCAGGGAAAAACGCTTGAAGTTCCCGCATGCTCTTCATAGGAAGTGAACGATTTGGCTGTCTTTCACACATGTTTTCCGGTAATCATGCGCAATTACTTCGAGAACCAATTTTTGTAATACACTATGCGACCTTTTTTTCTTAATTCGATGTTGGTGGGTAAGCTTTTAGCTTTTGCACGTAATGTTGCATTTTGTTTCTTTGAACTACAGCAGGTTCTCGGATGACCACGTTAATCTGCATTGCTACGTGATCGTTTCCTGTCTTGATATCTTACATGAGATTGCGATGGTCAGAAAATGATTGAGATGTCAGCTGAAGTGTAATGGGAGATTCTTCCGCTTAAGCTAGGTTTAGACATGGTCCCGGGTCAAAACCTTGGAGCACAACACACGGGAATATGACTGCGGCTGAAAATGCACTGCCGACTTTTATATTACAGCGGTCGTTGACTGTAAAATACGGTTATCCCACACAGGATAAGATAAATATCCAATTACTTCAAGATTGTGAAGGAATTTTCCCGGGTCATATGGTCGAATAATTTAGAGAAATCCAGGTACAGAAGGTCGACTACAAATCTGGCGTCGACATTTTCGGTCAACGTTGCTATGGTTATGACAGGTTAGTAGTGTATGACTGGTTTTTCTTGAATCCATGCTGTTATGATACTATGATTAGCTGCTTTTAAGGCATATCATGAGCGCCTGCGAAAAATATCTTCCATTAATTGATTAACAGAAGGGTGTTGGAAGTATCTCTAAGATTGCTGAAATTTTAGATAGGAGTAAGTGTTCCATGCTCTCACACCTTTGCAACCTGAATCGATGAACTTTGTCAATGGTTCGGCGGAATTCACACCCTATCGTCTATAATGGCTTCCAATTTCACACCGGGAGAGCAAGACAGGCGTAAATAGTCTTCTCATCACGTTTACTACAATGAAGGGTTTGTGGCTTAAAGCTGTTGTTGGTGTGAGCTTTATCAAAATCGGCTATGGTTGATACACTCCGGAACTTCCGGATGAACTGTCACCTAAACGCGTTCGCTGCTACCTGAGTTCTTTGCTCCAGACCATCCGCTGCACTGGGATTCCGCGCAGCACACTGCGTACCCTGCTTACTTGCATATGCATCATTTTATGCTTAGTGTTGCAAGTACTCAGCCAATGTGGTCAACATTTCGTCTCCACGGACAAATTTAATCTATTGATTTCGCTACATAAGCGCACCAGGCTTGCGAACTCCATGCTGCTGATTGAACTGAGCCTGTCCGAAGAAATAGCTCAATTATCCTATTACATACGTTTATTAGACGATATACTGGTGTTCGGTAATACACAGAGCTGGCGACGCGTTCTAACTACTCGCATGTCAATATAATATATTTCTGCTGTCGAACAACATAACTTTTTCTAATTGTATTTGTGCTCATCATCCGCAGGTAGAACGGATTAATAAAATGGTCTATCTACCAAAAATACTTGATTGGGACAGTATCTGCATTTTACCAGCTTTATGCCAATGCGGCACAAGCGAACAGTTTTGAAGACCCTATGTAGTCGCGCCAGAAGAATATGTTCGACAGGTTGTCTTGCCGATGAATTAGAACTAATTAACAGCAAGCCAGTTGCTATTAGCTAACCTCGAAAATTGATCCTTGAAGCACAGTCAAATCTGTGAAATGAAAGTTTTCTGTACCCACTTAGAGCTGCCTTTAGAGGTGATATTGTTTCTTCGATGACGGCAAGACGTATGATTTCGGCCACACAAAGCACTTTCTGTGTTGCCAAAGTTGTAATCACCGACTCAACTCATAGGCTGCCGTTATATCCACTAAAGGAAACAGCCTATTAGGGTAAACCCACTGAGTATATCAATTCGTATTTAACTGCGGATATAGTTTCTTACACAGAACCAATAGAACGCTGAGTTCCCGGATAAAAAAGCATGAACCAAAATGAGTTCAATGCGGAATTATTCAATCAGCAAGCCCAAATCAGACTACGTGTGCGTGTGCAGCTCGCCCGCATTTTCGATCGACAGACATCGGGGCACCGAATTGAGGTCAACAAGGCGTTTAGGATCCTGCTTCAGCATACCAATTGCCGGCTGCTTCGTTTTGACCACTTTGTTACCATTAATCGGATTTAACCAGCGCTTTGTGTGCAAAACACTTATCGGTCAGTCTCAGTCTTGTAGAAAAAAGACACCCGCTTTTTCTTCGGTTTGTTTGTATGTATATCTGTACCCACAAATTGGTATAGAAAAGTACCGGTTATCGATATCGGCACCGATGAGACGATACGCGTTGCATGAATCAGCCGAACTTTGTCTTCTAATTGTGCTTTTCAGTTTACTACGAAGCATAAACGGTTTCAAATTGAGCGACAATCAATCACTAATAGGTCAACTGCATTCAACTGGGCTAAGAATTACGGGTATTTTGATTGAACGGTGTCAGCGATGGTGTCGTAAGTTTTGACAACTTGGGCTTCGTGTGGTTTCCACGCATGCATTCTTTGCAGCATATGTAACAGAAGGGGGTTGTTGCAAGCTTTTTGCTGCCACGTGGCAAAACTTCTGATCATCAATACACGACGTGCCCCAAAACACATACTTATCGCTTTCTTCCGGGCACACGTTACTGCTTTATTTTCAAAAAATGAAATGACATATTCATGGATATCCTCGAAGTTAATTCAATGTACCTGCATATGGCGCTGTTGTGTCGAAGTTGATTGTATCCGGATGTTCATGTGAGAGCCAAGTAACGTTTGACTTAATCTTTTATAGCAGCCGATCATTTTTGACTAACTACTGATAAAAAGTAAACGTTAATTTTGTCGAAGATAATTAATCTAAAGAATAGACTGCTAAAATTAAGACACATTATATGCGCTGCCAATTTGAATCCATATTCTTGCGACCGGCAGGGAATTACCGTCTTGCTGTGCGTCGAAATTCACATTGAAGTGAACCTCGGTATATTTGGCCTCTGGGACTCTATTTGGAGTAGGAAATTGTGCGTCAAATAAGTATTCACAAGTCGTGATTCCAAATGACTACCCCGATGCGTCATTGACCGTAGTGAAAGTGTTCCTCATTGCGACTGGTAGTATAGGTTAAGCGTTTCTCTTGCCAGTATTGAAGTCCCGCTATCTCCACTTGGTTTACGCAAGCTAAATCTAATGTGGTGCAGTGCAGCTGATTGTATACAACCTCCAATGTTTAAACTATTTCATGTACTTGGTGTTTTCTGGTGCATCGCGCTTTAGTCTAACCAGTTGGCCAACAGTCTTGTAGCACCGGCTTGTGATATCATGTGGTCAGTCGGGCATGAATCGCACAGTACCACAGTATGGTCTTAACCACGGCCACCTGGAGGTACACGCATTCTGCAGCTACATGTCCTTCTTCACCATCGTGAACAGCTCGTCATTTGCACAATGTGAGCAACAGATGAACAATATCTATATAGAAGTACAATTCCTCTGACAATATTTTTAAATGTTCATTATGCCCTTTGATGTCCTAGTCAATTTAACGCTGGTCGGCCCACGTTCTTAAACCTTTTTTTCACAATTCACCTCGTACAGTTCAATATGACTCGGCTACATTAGCTTTTGCGTGCTACAAACATCGGATCCCAAGGTGTCTAAATACCTGAAGCACTATGGATGGCGAATACTTAGCCAAGCTTTTGTTATTTATATATTTAGCAACTCTACATTTCGGCTTGAAAAATAACAACGTCCTCTTTTTTCACTTGTCAGCTACTGTAAAACATTGCTAACCACTATCTCATTGACGCGGAATATATCCATCGCACTCTCTATGTTCGCAACGCTTTGAATTTAATATCTGTTGCATTCGTCCAAATCGTCCGTAACTGCATTTATATAAGGAGATTCATAGCGTCGTATCTTCATGGACTAAAAAGACCTCTAATCACCAGACCAGCTGTCAATTCCCTTTACTGTTTGCTCATTCGTGCATGTACGCACTCCCGTATTTACTCAACCCAGTTGATGGCCCCAACAAAATTATTTAAATTTGTTCGCTTTTTCCAATCGGTTATTGCGAAATTCCAATACTCTCTTTACATTCAACACTGACTCCGCTTAATTTCTAGTCGCTGTTCGCATAGTTAATATTGGTCACACCAAATAACTGACTCATAATATTTGTCATTTTGCTATATACATATATATATATATATGGGTCGCATCGATTGATCTACCTGGTCCTCAGAGTAGTCTCCCATTTTCTTCTTTTATGGAAAGTCATCTAGTTTTAACTCCTTCAAATTGTTTTCATTGTGTAGAGTGCTTGTGATTTGGTGGTGGAGTTGGAGCTTGAATCTTAGTTATTTTAAGTATCTGGGTGTTGCTGCTTCAAATTTGAAGCCTAACTATTTTCTACCTGTTAAACACTTTAGTCACTGACATTCACCGTTTGGCTTAAAGGACTACGTACGGCAAATTAATTTTGTTCATTCAATGGCAAAACGTACTCTTGTCATATCTGACACAGAAAACTCCAGCGCAACTAATGGAGCTTCTTGATATCAGAACCGCTGTGTAACGTTATCCCACTAAATTAACAAAGCACGCGGCATTATCATGGGCATTCTGTAGCGTTACGTTTAGACATATATTGCACAACCACCGTATATGTGTTGCTAGTCTAAACATCAAATTCTGTCGATGTGTTATTCAAGGTGAGTACTGCTTGACTTATTCAACCGTCTGCCTGTACCCCACTATGGTTAATACCGTTTGTCCGTTGTTTCGTATGATGGTGTGCATTACTCTAGCCGCTCTATAGCCTGCTTGCGTTACATGTATCACCCTCAAAATACTTCTTTAGCATCATTTCCTCTTGAATGTATAACTTCATTCTTTATTAAGAAGATTGATAAACGTATAATGACCATTTCGCTGGGACTATGAAGAAGAAAAAGCGTAACTACAACCAATTGCGAGCTAAAAAGCCCATTTGTCGATTATTTATGATGCGGTTCTTAACTGTAGGCTAGATGAGCAGGGTATTTTCCAAAATTTCACCTTTGCGGGGAATAATCCACAAACACATCTTAATTGTGTGGCATTTGCTATGTTGCACAGTATTACAATTGGCTGACTTCTTGACAGGTTTCTTTAAGATAACAGACATTTAGCAGCTTCATACCTTAATAGAATAATTGAGAAACGTCACATACGCAAGTTTATATGTATTATAAGTTCACTGTTGCTTACTCCGGAAACCCAAGATAATTCTCTTTGATGGCATCAATGTGATGGCCTTAAAATGAGTTACATCGACAACATAATCAGTGCTATACATTGACAAAATTTTTATGTACTCTGAACTTTTGTCCCACAGTGTGTAGCGAATAGGAATAGTATAAACAGGATTATTTTATTAGATTTCCCGGCTGATATATGGATCGGTTTCGATTAGATTAAAAGTTTTAGTTCAGCCGTGTTTCCTCACTAGTGTAGAAAATGATGCCTTCGGTGCGATGTAATCATTGGCGGTATGCAATTTTTTCAAAGTTCGTTGCATCTCAAACCCTCAAGCTTCATGCATACAGATCTGAGCCACTCGCAGTCACCTGTCTAATTTGTTGGAGCGTCTCAATCTAACCACTGACCATTTCTTAAACACATTTGGAGGATATCATTTTTTGACGCAGGATGATTTTGCTCACCATGATTCACAGCATATGGATGCCTACCAACTGGCTCAACGATTTGACATACCAGCCAGTTCAGTCACTCCTGGAGTCCTATCAATCCGTGATCTGTTTGTTGAGTATCGCCTACCTCAAAATGCTTGTCGTCTAGTAATGCATTTTAAACAGTTCGTTCTACATATGCTTCTTTCTGCTTGTCAACGGTTTGATCTGTCCTCCCTTCCTACGAGAACGATCACGAGTCTCAGTAATGGAAGCAACTTGCAATCAATGTGCAACAACAATTTTTCACTATTAACCCATGTATGGTATTCATTTGGAAATGTAACCTTACAACAAAATGGTTACATCCAAATTCGATCTTTTACTGGTAGATTTCAACACTTTGTGAACAATTTCGCTTCATTTATCTGGGATGGTATGTTGTCATTCCTCCGGTTGTATGAGGCCCAGATATACGTTGTGCAGGTGCCAAACACGGTTGTCCGTGGACATGCAGTGCCTCTACTAATACACCAGTGGCAGATTATTGCAACTCGGTGTGCGTGTGGGTGCGTGTATGAGTGAAAGTCAAGCTAACCCCGGGAGTTAAGTATTAAGCTAACTGATGGGGCGATGCCGTGAAGAAATCAATCATTTGATGTCACGTGGCATGATATGATCAAAAGCTCACGCTTGCCGGATGTTACTTAGCTGCACTCGCATTCTTTGCTGGAAAGATAAAGTACGTCTAAGGAATAACCAACTGTGGGGTGAAAGTCTTGGCCATATTTCGCTTGCAGTTGGCTAATGTTCCCTTCATTTTATTTTATTCACAAAGTTTGTTAAACTTTATTTTAACGGCTTTTCAATAGTTTCGAGAATAATAAAGTAGTTATACTGTTGAAAATTATTTAGCCAGGCAATTCTCAGCTGCTCCTAGTCAATCCATTCCTAAATTTTGTTTCAGCAGTAAATTTGATGGGCGACGGTTCAAGCTAGCATAGTTGTCATGTGTCCCGATCTTAATGGGGTCGTTGTATATATAGCACCAACGAGCAAAAGAGCCCTCTAGCGATTTTCCGAGCATAGATTAGACTATCGCATTTGGAGACTGCTGCGACGAAATTCCAGGAATTGCATCACAATCGCCAACACATGAGTACCACATGTTCAACACACGAAAAACACTCCTTACTGAGTAGTTCAGAGTTGCACGTGGTATACTTTCATCTCGTGGGTCATTTCGTAGGCGGTATTTTATGGATAAATGTAAACATGTTCTGCTTTTTTTCCTACCAACAGGAGCGATACATTTCCGTAACAAAAAAGTCCATGCCTATCAACTTCATTTAGACTGTCCATGGAAGCGTTTTTTATGTGGAGATGCAAAGAGTGACTGATAGATAAATACATGAACTAACCACAAACTTTTGAAATGCTCCGCCATCATATGTGTTACTTGAAGGTTTAAATCATGGGTGCAAATTTGCTCATAAGTTGCCTAACATGTGTGAAAGTAGGGACAAATGTGATGTCAGAATGCCACGTTCTTGAAAATAATGTAGAAAACCCCTTGCTCGGGGTATGGATAAGAAGGTTGCATTGTTCTCCGAGATGGGTGTTTCACTTGCAGACGCTTCGTAGCCAAGCTAGGCAACTGTATCAGCGGGCTTTCAAGGCCCAAATCTTAGAGTCTTGTGAGCTTGTTGCAGATCCGGATCTGCATTTATGTTATTCTCAACCATGTTCCTGCACCTTCCGGGCAATAATATAATTGATGCGAAGCAGAAGCAAAGCAAAACGGGTCATATTAGTTTTCTGGTGTTCTAGGAGGAAATATTAATCCCAGTTGATTTGCGTGATATATTTAGGAAAGGTTTCTCTGTATCGTTTTCTGGTGTAGACAAGTCGGTTCCAACCATGTCACTTAACACAAGTTGTACGCAGCTGCGTTCGACTAACAAACAACCACCTCGGTAGTTTTACAGATCAATATGATGCACTATCCTGGTCCTACTGGCCTCTCCTTTGCCGTCGTCAATGTTGGCTTGTTGTTGTTGTCTACTACGCCTCCTCTTACGTATCAACAGCATTTCTAATCTTAGTGGCACATTTCCCACCATGTGGATGCATGAAGTGTTTATGCAAATAAGCCAACGTTGTGACCGCCAACACATTAATACATATTTTCCATTTTACCACATGGTAATTGTTCTATTAGTGATGGAGCGAAAGACAAGGTGAATATGCATAGCTTAATCTTCACTTTGTAATACTCCGCAAGTGTCAACACTAGTTACTTGGAAGTCATTGAAGTAAAACATACTAGTCTTGTTCCTGGGTAACCTCCCTTCACTTTTATAATGGAAGTGTGATTTCGTTAGCTTTTACTCCAAACGCGCTATCGATTTCCCCTGGGTACATCGCTTCCATGTATTAAAGCAGCATACGTTTTCCTTCTTTTCATCTCAACTGTTGCTTTGGTACCAGTCGTATAGTAACAACTGAATTCAATCCATTCGGCAAAGTAACACGGTGTCCACAAATCAACAGTTAGACAGGGTGTTTTCAATGCTAACGCGCCTGATTATATGTACATACCCTGTGTTCATATTTTGATTCACGTATTCACTCAAGGAAACAACTTCGGTTGGCTGACGACTTAAAGGTTTTCTTCAATTTATATTTAGCCTAATACACAAAGTCAACTTAGATGTAATGAACTCATCGCATTGCTACCTCTAATACTGTAAGAGTATATAATATATCCGTTTCTTACTGCCAAATAGTTTCTGACAAATGTGTGCATTAATCAAGCTTTGTGTACATCTCCGAATTAGCGAGTTAAATATAGGAGAAAACCTATATATTATATGTGCAGACTTGTGAAGCTACAGGAAGCCTGACGAAATCTGTAGAAAGGATATATGCAGCCAATCTCAGTACTGTGACCTACTAAAAAATATACTTGATAGAATAACATTGAGGAATTTTGCACATTTTCACTAAGCGGCCAGTGAACTCGTCCGAGCTCAAACACCATGGACTTTGCAAACTTCTCAATTTAGTTAAATTTTGCAGCACAAATTAAAAATTAACTTTCTGTATTTCGTTCATACATATCTAATTTAAATAAGAACAATTTTTAAATTGTTAATCTATCAATGGCCTTTTTACTGATTATAAGGAATAGGCTTTATTCACTCATTAATCATATATATTGTTCCCGCGTTCAATGAGTCTGTTTCCTTCACCGAAATGCATTGTGTGGTATGCGTTACCAGTGAATCTTTGGAAAATAGTAAAATGCTCCCACTCAAAACGAGATCTCTAATTAGAAGCCAATGCAACCGTTACCGACCAACTACAAAGTAAGTGGCCCCCAGGTGATAAAAAATGTTATTGCATTCCAGGTTTCTGGTAGTGATGTCAATCGAATTGTGCAAAAAAATTGCACAAAATGAGGCCATCTGATCTACGTAAAAGCGCGATGGATAAAAAGCTACAGAGTGAAATGGTTGCACGGAACATGCAAGGCACTTGTGGAACCTAAGTCAACAAACTGGACACCCTCTATACAACCTGGAAACCCAGGGAGCGCCAAGTAAGCAGCCACTCACTGACATTGAGAATTACACAGCGACCCGAATTGGCCAAAGGACTTTCCTCGGCAGTTCAAAAATGGAACGGTTGGCACCCGACTCAATATCAATCGGCACGGGCCATCATATGGAAACAAGATCCACGAACAGCGTCTTAAATCTGATCCTCTCACCTGCTTGTATACCGATACAAAGTCACGCCATTAATAAAGCTGAACACGTACTCATCAAATGTCAATGCTTTGAAAGTTACTAATGATAACGGAAACATGGTCGAAATCAAAGAACATATATGTTGAGGTTGCTCTATCCGCATTGATTCTACTACGAAAAGATCGATCCAGCAGACGATATGGATTGATATTTTATTACCGATCTGACCTGCATGTTGATTTGATCGAAGACCCTGATACGCAATTTGTCGATTTTATTTGGTGCCATATGCATCTGAGACGTAATGACTTGTTTATGAGAAACATACTGCACCTCAATGTCCACCTTTGACTGCATCACTACCTAGCTACTCCTATAAATCCCGTCCCAGCACGTTCATACAAACCTATCATTTTGGTTGGAGAAAACAACTTGCACGCCATCGAAGTTCACGCCTCACTTAGAGAACAATTTAATGGTGACTTGCAAGGGTTAGTTGCTGATGTACTTCTATTAACTATGTCTCTTCTACTACGCAATCAAGTACTAGTGATAAACCATCTATCACCGAATTGTGCACATTAACAAAGAAACAATGATCGATATGTGGACATGGATTATTGGTTTGGCCATGGAAACTAAGCGATGATGATTTTCTTTTACACCCGCCATGAAGTATGTATGTATGAAGGAACTAGGACATCTCCGCAAAATGAGACTTAATTTTGAGATGTATCTATGTAGTTAACGTTTTGAATATCAGCTAACGAGCTAAGACTTCATTGGACGGATATATAATAGCAGCGCATCAAGTTAAAAATGCTATGCACCAGTAAACATTAACGCCTGCTACGTCTTTTGGGATTCATTGTATAAAAATGGTCAGATCACCGTAGACTACTCTTATTTTTGTTGTCTCCAGTACTTTAAAAACCATAACATGACGGCCGTATTTTAGTCAACTGTACTACCGCTTCTATCCAAAAGATTTCCGTACAATTACATTGAAACCATGTCTCGATTACACATGGAAGGTTAATAAGGCGGTTTCATAATAATAGCGCTGGAGCACTTCTAATACTACTTAAATATAAAAATGAGCTTTCGTTCTACCCATTTTCGCAGTTATTTGCAACCATTACGCTCTCAAACTCGGCTTCAAAGAAATAGGTTTCGTCCATACATATTTCAGAATCCTCCTTAAGGCAATCAAATATCATTCACCTGGCGCAAACGCACCAAAGCCTACCTCTCGTTAAGTGACCAATCCAAAATCAACCAATAGCATATTCGACTTGTTTGCGACAATAGTTATCTGAGAAGGTTTAGGTGTGGCGTAGATCGCGTGTTATTTTGTGGGTGTCTAGGTGCGCCCTAGACTCGTATTCTGGCATGATTGTCTACACTGATGCTACGCATATGCTAAGGGGTATGCTCGTAAAACCCACGTGGTACCATCTAGGCTTAGCAGTCACGAGTGCTCATGTTGCTTGGCACGTAACCTTACAGATATGTCCACTTATACGTCAAATATGACTACACGGTGTATCCGCCAAGTTCATCGCTAAGCTGTACGTATACTGCGAGGCACCAAAGGGAATGAGTGCAACAGGTTCAATTTAGGTCAACATCAACTAGGGGTTCGGTGATCACATGTAACACCATGTTAACTTTAGTGCTTGGAAGCAGTGATACCAACATGCGCACTGAGGTCAGCGCATATTGTAGAAACAGATCGCCACTGTCTGTTTTGCATGGATGTACCCCGAAACAGCCTTGCAGGTGTTGTTCATAGTCCGAAGGCAACCCACGAAGAGGTCCATGTAACTAGCAACAATCAGCCTCAGTAGTACTTGGTAACGATAAAAAATGATCATTCATATTATCCGAACTGCAGTCACTGGGAGCATAAACCGAAGAATTGAAAACGCACGATATACTTAGAATGTTGTTATTCTCCACAACAAAGTTTGATTGTCGAACAGCACACATAAGAATGTTGATTGGCATCCAGTTGTGTAGATTACATTCTGCATGATTGCGGATCGCGTTAGAACAGCATAATAACCTTGAGCTATTTAATTCGCATCGGCATAGGCGCTTTCAGTTTAATCCTTTTCAGCAGATTCGGAACCAACAATTTAACGATTCGTCAGGACGCGGTTATTTTTTGTATGTTTTTCGGAAACAGCACACACTAATACCAAGAGATTAATATAGATTTAGCGCTGTTGTTGGCCGATCTGAAAAAGTGCGTGGACATCAAATGAACCATTAAAAATTCGAATCTCGGTTTGATACCTTCAGTTACGAGGTCAGTGACAGTCGCTTACGCAATAAACGGGGAGAAACGTTTGGTACAAGTAGAGGAGAAAAAGGTTTTGCCACTGGGCCGAGAAGGCAGATTATACTCCCCTGCTGAAAATTCCGGAAATGGGGTTGTTGTTTGGGATGTCCTACCATTAATCGTTCACTCAACAGTCTGATCCACAACGCGGTAGCGTACATGGAGTTCCACTTGAGTGGCTGCACCAAAAGCCTTTGGTTCTAGAGCATGACCCACAAGTTAGTGTGACGTGTGGTGAGTTTTCACTGGTAGTGAAGGAAGACTGAGTCAAAACCTGAAAACGCTTCTGACTAGGTTGTTGGTCCAAACACCCGGAGCTGTTTGCCACGAAACGCTGAGGTCTACATGTCGGGTTTATTCTTCTGGCTGTACCCTATTTCGACAATTTTCACATTTAGTTTAGACGAAATCGTGTTGGATCTCGCGAAGACGATGAAAATGCTCAACTGATAATCCAACACATGAAATGTAATGTTTAATTTGGCAGAAAACACATATGAGGGCATTTGCACGGTATCCGACTAGTCTAGAACAAGTACAACAGGATGACTGCTTCGGCATTGAGAATAATCCAAAAACATAATGGCTGCCAATTAACGGAAAAAACAGCGATAGCAAGATCGCCAAAGCTAAGTGATGACAACACAAGTATTTCTGGTTTGATATTTCAGAATCAAAAATGAAACTGAGTTGTATCTCAATTTTCACGAACTACTTCAAATAAATACAGAAAGCCAACACAAAGTGAACTTGTGAACAAAGCGACAAATAACCGACCAGAGTACGATATCCCCAGTCGCCTAAAATGGTTACTAGACTAAAGAGCAATTGCTACAATTTCAGATATAGCTCAATGTAGAATAAGCTTTCCAAGAAGCTTAAATGCATTCAACCTTTGGATGTTCAAGAAAGTGATATAACATTATCTTTCAACTGACAGAATAATGTTTCCACTTTTTTCCGGGGTTAACATTTCAGTAACCCATGCTGGATTTCGGTGATTGACGAAATCGGATTCTCTATTATACGAATACCCGCTACTAATAATAACATTAAATGTTCGTTTTAGTGCCTTATTATATGCGCAACTCTGCAGTTATCTGTCTATAGCCGTCACGCCGCAGAACGTGATCATATGATTTGTTCGATCCATTTTGTCCTGTTGTAATATTATTAAACTTATCAGGTTCAACATATTGATTTTACATTCTTCCTAGTTTAATCGTTGGACAGGATGGCGCTGGTCATGTGAGGTGACTGATTGTAGCCCCCAAACTATAAACGACTATAGGCATGCAACGCAGATTGGCACCGACTGACCGGCGCATACTGATTGCCATAACTGAATGATCTGTATGACTGACAATGATAAAACACCATCAGGTATAATTAATATTTAAAAGCATCCCCAAAAGGCAAAGTATGTTAAAGAGGTAATGAATTTTATGCTGCTTTGCCACGCCGGCAGACCGCCAGGGAGACAATAAATTTGCGATAGAAAGATTTCAAGTGTGTACCATGCATTAATGCAGGTCCCCTGGAGACGGTTACAGGTTTAGCCATATTTATTTTACACATAAAATTTTTTAAATTGTGTTTGTTAGTGTTCCCAGCTTTTTTATTAACACATTATACCTGCAAATTAAGCTAAAATCAGTTATGAAACCATTACATGCAACGTGAAAAATTCCCCTAACTTGTGCAATCCCGCTGCATAAATTGACCAGGTAACCTAGTTGGACCCTGAGTTGCAAAACCGAGGACTATAACATTTATTGCTAATTATTTTTAGAAACAGGGTAGACATGGATATTATTCTAGGGTCATAGTAATTGGAATAGCATGCAAACGCCGTGTGTTATTATAAACCTAGGAGGATGTGCCTAAATCCGTCTGTTTAAAACGAACTGTTTACAGTTATAACTATTTACTTTACTGTGAGTAGCTGGATTTAAGACGTAATGTTTTATATATGTTCATCAGTAATCCACAAGCTACATAGCACAGCCTAGCGCGGAAAATAACCAGATGCGTTCTGTCCTATTGGTGCTCGTCAGTGGTGCGCGTTTCCTTGGTTCACTTCTGGGGGTCAGACCCATGGCGGCTAAAGGCAGATGCCAACTAGCGAGCAGCTTAAGCTACTAGGGCATGATTGACGTTGGCTGAGCTATATGATTTGCTAGCTAACTGGGATATAGCACCACATACGTTCCACTGTCACTGACAATGTACAGCCTGCAATTGGAAGAAGGCCTATTGCTAGACGACATATCGGTGGCGCTTTAAAATAGAAAAGGGTAATTTTGCCTCGTACTTGTGAGTTTCAAGATTTCGGATGTAATTTTTAAAGATATCCATCACATTAATTCACAAACTACATAACAAATTCCATTTTACACGCATGTTTGCACATTGTACTAAGATTTCAGTGTCGCAGATTATTGAAATCGCGTGCTAAACGTTTAATTTCGCGAAGCTAAGTACGCGGTTTAGTGTCGTTGTAATTATCATTCTTCATCGGACGTTAGCTAATGGGATACCGGTGGGAAGCCCCTAGCAAATGCGGTAGACGGTCCAATGAAAGTGGTTTTGTGCTGCCTTGATGCGCGTCTGAAAGAAACCCGATAATTTCTCCTCAAATTGAAAGCATCATATGAACAACTTGTGATGTCTTTCTAAATAGAACATCTTAGCTGCCACATGACCCGAAGCTTACACCGTAACCGGTGCGGAAAAACATACTAAGCACTACATGATGCAGTCTATAATTGTTGGCCGCTTGCCACTACCTGGTAGCTAATTATTTCCGCGACCTAACCATGATTGCGTTGGTGGCGTAGACAGACATTTTCTGACTGGTATTCCGCAGCCCCTTAGATCTGAGGGAGTCAGGTAGGCCGGCACTTGTTGTTGGTCAGGCATGCGCCGTGGCTTGGACATTGCCAACAAAACGTTCAATCAACGATTGCTGATAGGCTGTTGGACAATTGTGTGCGGTTATTATTGGGGCGACCATGTGGGATTTTGTTCATACTGAATAAGGTAGAGCAACGTGAATCTGAACAATTAATGTTCCCCGGGTGCTTACTTCTATCACATTTTGACCACTAAACTCAAACTAAGATGAGTACAAGTGTGACAGGGTCACGCCATTAGTGAATGTTTGTTTGTCTCCACACCCACGGGCTACTTCCTTGATCACTTGCCGCCTAAATGTCAACAGTTAGGGTGTTATTTGTAGGTCATAGACCGAAGCGGAAACTTTGTATTACTAGGATAATTAGGATTTACTTCCCTACGGTAACCTATAGGGTTGGAGACACTTCGAAAACAAATCACGAAATGGCACTATTAAAAGCAGAATCAATGCAGATGGAAATACCCTATTAACATTTTGAACTGAAATGCTATCCTCATGGAATCTGCTTTGATTAAAAAGGAGTTAACTAAATTGGCTGTGAAGACTAACGTATTATTATTTGCCACATCGCCCGTCAAAAAATAAGCCAAAGGATGATAATTATTTGCAGAGCTCGCCTTTTCTTCTGGTTATCCAGTTTAGTAGTTGGAACAAACAAACAGTATTGCCTTAAACACAGCTGCCTTACATCATATTTGCAATCAGATACAAATGGCAACCAAGGCCACTAATCCCGTTATGGACCATTTTTCAGTCAGTGTTAGAAGCATTCGTGTGCGCACACCTTCACACACTTTGTTATCGATATATATGAACTACTGGGAAACCTTTTGTCATTGAAAATTAATTAATTCCGGAGGCACTACTGAATGAGGAAAATTACTTTAAACCTTGTGCTTACATTGGATATGCAGTGATTGTTGGTAAGTCATATTAGGGCCAGTCGGTCACCCGGTATTTCAAGCTAATAAATCACATGGAAATAAAGTATAAAATTTCATGTTCGATAACAGGATTGACCTGTATCTTACAAACTTTAAATAACGGCAGATCCATGGGTACTGAAGCAGTAACTGTTTAACGATTACTTATTACGGAACCTGGTTAGCATAGAGCATAATCATAACCGATTGATGAACCTTGATTTGGCATATTTTTGGAAACAGGCAATTTACGTTTTTTTAAGTAAAAATTCACTTTGTAGACAAATGCCTCAGCAAGCATTTTATAGCATACAACGCGTGCATCGCCAGGTAGTGCATGGTCACAGATGAAATATCTCAAGCACAGCTCAGGATGTCAACTCGGATGTTCAAACCGCAAATAAAATAATCAGCAGCTTTCAATTGTTTTCGCGGTTCTGTCATCAACCCTTGATCTCTACCAGAGGAGTCGTAATTTGATTTAACTCGGTCGTGGCTTGCTCTTCTGAGTCCCGACACGCTTGATTCAAGAGAAATGCCTGCAGCGCACACAGTGACTTTAATTTGCTGTTTATCAAAACACTGGACGTTTTTCATACCTTTCCCACTGAGTCTCCGAATGTAGTACCAAGACGACTATATCTCACACAAAGTTTAATTCTTGTTCCATTTTCGTTTTCGTCTATCAAGCAACACATACTAAGACAGACCGAATAAGAAACCGTTGTTTTATGGTGGAATTCCAACTAACAGCAATTAATGTGTGGGTACTTGTAATGTGGTTGAACAAAAGACCCGCTTGACATAGAGGGTAAGTGCACATTCGACAGGAGACGAGGATAAACAAAACGGCTGTGGGCAGGGAGCCATCATGGAGGGAAGGGTCGCATTTACCTAATCAGCACCAGCAAGGGTGCCTTAAACTGTAAGGATTATTTAATTAACTCCGAACCAAGTAAGATATGGATTTAAACTGCCAGATGAAGCATGCACATACTTTAATGCTGGTGTCTCAACGCTCAAAAATATTAGAATGAGTCAGATGAACTACCATTGCAAATTAAGTGGATACAACTTTTACTATGAATCCTTGCAAATAATGTCCGTGTGTGCAGTGAAACACGACTACAACCGTTTACAGAGATGGCATAGATTTGGCACCTTTTTATTTTGTTCACGGATGAGCAGTTTTAAGAAACATGTACATGCAATTATGTTTCCTCCAACACCACTTGGACACAATGCCTGCGGCGTAAAAAATACCAGTTGGTTCAAACCAGCACATCGTAGGATAAGTGGGAAGTTGGTTTAAACCTGTGCTAATCGTGGCTCGAACGTTGGTTTGACATATATGTATCGAAGTGATTTTTAAGTTTTCGCATTGTGTAACGGGCTCTAGAACTATACAGATAATGTGCTGTTAAAATAACTGTCGTCAATCACTGTTTCGATCATATCGAGTATAGACGAGTTAAATGTACTCAACCAACCAATGTTACCTACCGCTACCATAGATAACGTGTATCGTTGCTACGTGGATGATTTGAAATACAATAGGGAAAGTTTGGGACACAGTATCATAAGGCTTAGTGCCAAATTAAATGGGCAGTTTCTGCAGGTGAGCAAAAAAAGGCTTCTTTTTTAGGTTTCGGGAAAATTTGCTTAATGTACTCGTATATTCAGATTTCCCAAATTGCAACTAGGTAATATCCACGGCTGCAACAGTATTTCTGTTGCATGTGGGTTGTTTGTAGAATACCATTGGTATAGCAAGTGGAATGTTAGCAGTTTGTTCAAGTCCACCACTTTACTTATCGTCCGAGTGGCGAAATGCTAACTTTGTACACGCGGTTCAGAATAAATGTCCTTATATCTAAATAGTAGACAAAAGCTGCGATATCAACTAGTGCTTTGCATGAACTCATTGCGAAATTGCAGTTCGAAATATTCTTTTCCCTTAACGCTTATCGCTTGATTACTTGCTTGGGATTTTCCTGCCGGAAATACCTCACGATGCATTAAGGTGCATTTGAGCACCCCGTAAACTCTTAGAGTTCTTTGTAGTTTCTGCTTTCTTTGCAGTTTTGCAATGTGTTGTAAGCGACATATTATCCTCTTTATCCCTGCTTTTATCCTCTCAGTTTTTTCAGCTTTGCGAAAGCTTATGTGCGACACCACACGACGTGTGTGGGTGGTGCCTAGTATAGGCATTTTATTTGCAAACGACAAATATTCCTTTTTGCTAGCGCTAGCATATTTTTAAGCATGCGGTCACTTATGATAAACATTTAGGGAATTCAAATAAGTATCGGTTACATTCGAGTGAATGTAGTGGATATTTCTCGCACCGCTTCTGCGTTAAATTGAATTGACACTATTCAAAAAATGTGTGTGCCAAGATTAGTTTTTGGCACTTTTCTATAATTTCTTCCGAAAGCACTTACCTCTTTTAAACGAATATTCCCAATGCATTGTCTTTTTATTTGGTCAGCAGTACACACAAGCAAAAATAATATTTTCTATCTGTGATTTTATTGTAAGTCTGATCGTCCGTAACATCGTTCGGTTGCTGTCCGATTGTTTAATGACTAAAATGAGCGTCTCATATATCTCCTACTCATCTATCTGTCAAAATATTAAATGGCTGTTATTAGTTAATTATCTGCTTATTGGCTTTGACAAGCTTCTAATTGTGACCAAATACTGTAATAAAAGGTATGTTCACATCTTCCTATATTTCATCTACCATAGTTTAGCTATACTGCATTGAAGATGTCACATCGTCTGATGACTTAATTTCGCAAAAAGCTGACCCATTCATGGCGGACAGCGCATGTGCTGCGCAGTGGGCACAAATTTAAAAAAATTTCTTACACATAAGCAAAGTGAACGGAGATAGGGCGACGCAAATTTGGAACGAACTTGAGATAAAATTGAATAAGGAGCTCTGGTCAGTAAAGATGAATGTAATCAAGGAAGAACTTCATCGTAATGTGCTATAGCAAGCTACTAGAATCTACAGATTACCGGCATTCAAACGGGTGCAAATTCAAGTAGATTTACAGAAAAAGAGTAATAATATGAAATAAAATCGCTCAACATGTACGAACCTGTCGTACAAACGCTGAATGGGAGGCATATAGTAGCAAAGTACCACAGATATACTGGACGGTAAATGCGCGGTTTTGCGTTGGAAGTAAAATATATACTTTCTTTATATAAGCATAAGTGCAATTCTTTGCAACAGTCTCCCAATGACTTAACAAAACCATTGCCCTAATGAAGCTTCATGCTATGACCGCAGTAGTCATCAAGTAGAATGCAGCGAATTATTACAAATAATCATGCTGCAAATAAGGTGTGAATTTCAGAATAAACACTAGAGAGAAATTCGCAAATATGTGTTGCCAGAATGCAAATGGCTTAAAAATATGAACCCAAATATATATTGTTTAGATGAAAGTGTGCAACGCTAGCGCATTTAGAGTTAACCAGTTTCTTACCTTTGAGGTTATTGCCACATAACTTATCACTGGATAAAATTTTGGTAGAACAGGAGGGCCATTATTTCAGCATCCTCATTGGCGGATGGTGCTTTTATTTGATTTAAATGATTTGTGACATTTACCGCGTCTGTTCGCTACAGTCTTGGTAAATTCAACAATAACTTGACAAAACGCTAATGAACAAACCTGTTTCATACCAGATGATCGAATGTAGGTTATTAATTACATAAGAAAAGATACTGCATATGGCAAAATAAAATTTGTCATAAATATCCTTTGTTCAACTTTACTGTAACTTGGTGCCCCACGTTTTCAATGTGATGCTTGCTCTAAGCCAGGGAATGGTCAGAGTGCACTACATTAGAACATTTTTGCACTTTGTATGATTCTTTCAAGTCATAATACACCTCGGACGTTGGAAAAGTCAACATGGCACGGCGCATTTTAGTGACGCTCATGGTACCAGGGTTGAGTACTTCGTGAAATCACTAACAAACATCACGACACAAACAAATACTAAATATTATTTTGTAAAATTGTGCAGATAGGCTTGGATGGAAAAATGCTTGGTTTTCTCAGTCCCTAGACCAGAGGAAAATTATATTTGGATGCAAGTTTTTGATCTTGTAGTTACTTTAGCAGTAGTACCTATAATGAAGTGCATTGTCAAAGACAGTGTCACCAATCTGCTACTGTTGTAATGACGTTCCGGAGAGCCGGAGCATAGTAGAGCTGATCTTGCGACGGATACCACAAACGGAAAACGCACAAATGTAATTATAATAAAACTTAAAATGACAAAAGTAATATTAATGCATATTTCTCGTCTTATGAAGAAATCGATAAAAAATAGAGGAATCGTATTTACATATACAATATGCTCAAGTGTGTAAACTTGACAATGGTTGGAGGTTAGTCAGGGAAATAATAGTTGCGTCTGGGAAGGTTTTTCTTAGTTTTCTTTAACGCTTATTTTTGGAACACTGTAAAATCAGCTTTGATTTCCGTCTGAATCCGGAATAACATAGCGCCTGTGCGCTCGTAGAAGATGGCAGTTAGAGGATAAAGCGACGAGAGCCATGAACCAAATCAGAAGTGAAGAACAAACAAGAATAATTTCAGTCTGTTTTCCTGTAATTAATGTCTTTTTACTCATGTGTGAATCTTCAAAACTTTAGCTATGTTAGCTGTGTAATTTAAGGTTATAAGCCTATAGGGGCGAGATCAGACAAAGTGAAGTGCCTGAATATGCCTAGATTTAAATATCGGATTGACCTGAACAAGCAAGATGAGTTGTGTGTTATGGAGTTTTGAGACTAAATGAGCTGAGTTGCTTTCTTTTTATCCTTTAATTGGAAGCTGCGTTTTATGCCTTGCTTTGCTGCGCAACAGAAATTTTGCTGTCGCGGTGGGAAGAATACAAGTCCAAATCCAGGTCGAACTTTGAATTCGTTTCCGCTGTACCAAGCGTTGCTCGCGCGTCTCAGTGGCATAATGCTTATGGCGTCAACCATGAGCCACTAGGCTCTGAGATCCAGCACAAATCAGGCTATCTACAACTGGTGAGTCCCAACCAGGGCAAAACCACGGTCTTGGGGTGGCAGTGTTGGGCTGAGCAACACTATAATTTTCCCATTTTACTTACGGTCTCTGTGATCGGAATGACCGAGGTCCAACTTAGGTGAACCGAGGTCTCACTAGAGGTTGCATATAGCAACCCAACCCCCAGCGGATTGTCTAAGCCCAACTTTGAATTCGTTTCCGCGGGACCAAGCGTTGATCGCACATCTCAGTGGCGTAGTGCTTATGGCGTCAACCATGAGCCACTAGTCTCTGAGTTCCAACACAACTCAGGCTATCTACAACTGACGAGTCACAACCAGGACGAAACCGCGGTTTTGGAGAGCCAACCTTGGAATGAGCAACACTGTAATGATTTTACTTACGGATTTTGTGATCAGAATGACCGAGGTCCACCTCAATTGAACCGAGGTCTCAAAAGAGGTTGCTTGTAGCAACCCAACCACCAGCGGATTTTACAATTCCAACTTTGAAAAGTACAAGTCATAATAAATAAATAAATAAATCTTTGTCAAAGTGTAAACATTTGCATATTATATGAAGGATAACTTGCGGTCATGTAAAAGAATATCGAACACATGGTAATTAGAATAGCATAAAGATGGTTTATCGACTTTTTCCTAGATATACAAAATAAAGGAATGAAACTGCAGTAAATTGTAGAGCGTTGTCTAATAAAAGCATTAATTGCTAATGTCGACGGGATAATAGTAGTGCATGATTGAAGTAAATAAAACATTTGTTCAACATATTTAACTCCTTAAACGCGCAACATATTTTCACTACTAGCTCTACTTTGATTAGAAGGAAGATAAAATATCTAGTTCATTTAAATATATACAGGTAATCACACAGTCAAGCTGCAAACGCCTCAAAGGGAAATTTTTATAAAACGCAATTATTTTGCCCAAAGCTTCGACAGAAATAGAGCATTCGAACAGTTAATACAATATAACATGACGAGTAACCGAACGAGTTGCACCCCTTTTTTCGACCCTGAGGTCACAGATCCGTATCCGCGCGGAGACTGGCCTCCTCGCCGTATACTCCGCCCACGTAGAATCAGTGATGGTCGCGTGGTAGCGAAGTGTCCGTACAGTGTGCCGATGTACTGTTGATGACTTTAGACAGTATGGTATCAAATGATTAAATGCCTAGCACATTCCCCAGCTGGCGATATTAATTTTACACGTAAGCTGGGCTTGACATTTGCATATTCTGCACACGTACCCCACACATAAATAACACGCTATACTAGGAACCACCTGCACATCGATGTAGCGATAGTGTTACGGTGTTGCCCCGGATAATCAGGGGATAGCGAACAAAATTGGTTGTATAACATCCTCAACAAATCAGGTCATCTGGACATAATTATGAGCAATAGCCCAAACAGTTTAAGAATCTGTGTGAAAGAAGCGAGGTTCAGCCATAAAATTTGCACTCTTAATTGCCTGCAAATATGCAGGATGCAGAAGAAAGGCGGACCTAATGGCTACAGCGGAAATATGCGCATAAACATGGTATTTAACTGGTATTTCCCTAGGTGAATTAGCCGAAGGTATCAACTGGAAGAGAGTGGATGTACACTGAAAAGATGCAGTGACCAGTAGCAGTATTGGAATGCCCGAAATTCCAAATAACGATGCGCACACTAGGAGATTTCGGAGACAAGCTGAATACAAACTAACTATCGGAACTGGACTGCTAGTCTGAAATTAACTGAAAGAGAAAAATAAAGAAAAGCTAATAGCCAAAGAAATGTGATTCAGGTTAATTTGTACTGTGCAACTGTGCATTCAAATCTTAGTTAGATCTATTTTGCAATACGACAAAAACTTAAAAGCTACTAGTCGCAAAGTAATTTCCAAGCTGGAAAATTAGCACGAAATTCTGAACATTTGAAGATAATCGGTATTCCTCTGTAGGATAAATCGAGTTTCTTAATTTCTCCTGGAGGCTCTACTGTAACAGATTACCAGTATAATAATTTGACTGTACGCAGTACCTGAATAATACCCAACCGCTAAATGAGTGCCCAATCAGTTACCCACGTGGGACAATGTTGAAAGGGTAATTTTAGATAAACTACTCCATGATGTATTTGACCAATTTGCCGAAAACTAAATGGCAATGCTTAATTCGCGGATAATAATGATTTCTCTCATAAACCTATATTTGGGGACAATGGAGGACGTTATAGAAGAATGATGAGAAAATTGGGGAGAACGGGTAACATAAATCGAACTCTAGTAGCGTTATGTCATTTTCCACCTATCAGTAAGTTTACTGGATTTAATTTGGGCAAACCACAATAGGTATGTCAGGATACAATTATTATTTTTTCGATTACGGAAGAATCGAACGCCGAATTGTGATGGACACAGTCGTTCCAGCATTTCTAATAGTTGTAGTGTACAAGTAGACAAATTTCTGGTGCAAAGAGCTTGCGTGCATTCAGAAACAAATTCTTTAAACATAATGCAACGATTTGATAATACCTTGGAAAGCATTTTATAACGGATAAAATTTGGAGTGGTTTAAAACTTCATAGAATTGTCTCAGTGTGTGTTATTAAGCCAAAGATTAGTAGCAAGAAACTAAGATGGAAAATTCCGGTTCAGGTAAATATTAATTTGAACCGAATTGGCATAAATGTGGCTTTCCAAGTGCTATGCAGAGGAAACATCTGGTTATCCACTTGAGAATATAGGTTGTTTCCTTCCGATGAAAAGAAACTCTATTACTTTATGTACTCATGATGGTGAATTGCCATTCCTTCTCTTGAAAATTGTTAATATTGATAAAGTAATTAGGTGAGCTTTAGAAACCTTCCACATTCTGGATAGTTGAAATGAGGGAAATCTTGTCCGAATTCAATTCGACCTTATTGCTGGGACAATTTGAGCGTGTGGCCTCTTACTTTAACGTTGCGGATAAATTGCCGTATATTGTAGGAAAGTTGATTGGACACCGCCAGTATTAGTTACCTCATAATGTGATCAGAAACACTCCGATACTCATAAATGTAGAACCGCGTGTGCTTGTGTTTAAGTATGTAAGGTTGGTCAACAACGTCCGTCACAGTTTTGTCAACCTTGACCCCGTGGGGGGGTTAAATGGCATAACCCACATCAGTTGCCACATATGTGCTTGGCATTTGCACTTAGATTAACTATCTGATCTTCCTGCATACCATTTAATGGAAGCCACATTTTTGACTCTCCTCAATGCCTTTCGGCTTGTACCGAGCATCCAAGGTCATCTTGTAAATATCCAGAGAGTGCATTCCTGGGTAACATTATGCAATGTCTAGACCCGAAGTAGAAATTGGCTGGTATGCTAAATTCATATACACAGGAACGTGCAATTTGTAACCTTAAACTAAAGGAAGATGCTGAAAGACCACATTAGATTCCCTTTCGATGTTGCTGTGACTTGATGCGTGATCATCACTTGTCTTGTTACCATACATCGACTTGACACCGTCATACATTCGTTGGGAGGTCCGCTGCAGTAAAATGGCAATTTCATTTATGTATGCCAAAGTTAGACATGTTCAGTTAGCGATTGTTGGAGTACACTCCAGCATAATAAGCCTGCTTTTTAAAAGGCGTGCTAACTGTCATAGGAAAGACAAACTTTTTCGGGGAATATTTATTCACACCCAGAATATTGCAATTACTTATAAGGCTTAATTGATTGTAGAGGATAAAGCGGTGTTTCAGGTGGTAAAATCTTTTGCAGAATTCCCAGTATTTTATAGGGACTCATAGTCTTGTGCCGACAGAATGCGTATGGTTTGTTGGGTTTACAAAT
Source organism: Dicrocoelium dendriticum (assembly GCA_944474145.2). Classification (NCBI taxonomy): domain Eukaryota; kingdom Metazoa; phylum Platyhelminthes; class Trematoda; order Plagiorchiida; family Dicrocoeliidae; genus Dicrocoelium; species Dicrocoelium dendriticum. Next base: position 65,434,526 of record OX104060.1, on the reverse strand, counting down.
GTTTGAGAGCTTATGACCGATTTCTGTTGAATCCATGCTGCTGTAACAAAATGATATAGTTCCGCTCAACTTACCTTATGATCGCCAAACTATAGTAACGTTCACTAGTTTGGAGTACAACGAGAGGACGATGTTCGAACGGCGGTTTAATAACTCCCAATATTAGTCTACATATAACTAGGAGTGCGTATTTCACGCTCTCACATCGTGGAAACCTGCATCGAGGAACAAACCGAGTCAATGGTTCGGCGAAAGTAACTTCGGTTTTCTACTATGGTTTCAACGTTCACACGTGGATATCCATGCAGACGAAAAAAATAGTTTTCTCATCACGTATGCTACAAGTAAGGAAACGTGGCTTAAAGCTAGTGCAGGTTTGAGCTGTGTCAATATCAACTGAGATAAACGATAAATTGTAGAAATTCCGGATGAATTGTCACCTAAGCGCGTTCACCGCTTTCTGTGTTTGTGTTCCCCACGTCTGGCTAACGTGTATGATGATGATGATGTGTAATTAGCGGCATAATACATGCTACATGTATAACTGGGATTCTGCACTTAACTCTTCGTAGCTTATTGACATATATGTGCATCAATTTATGATTAATGTTAAAATAAATCGATCAATCTTGTCACCGGCTCTGTTCACGAACAAATTCCACGCAACGACTTCATTGCATTTTCTTAGCGAACTAAGTACGTGTACTCGTAGTGGCTTCATATGCTTGCAAGTCTGGGTCCCTTGAAGCCATACATCTCCTGATCCTGTAATTCAGGATAACATTTCAACGTTTGTGTATATTATTTCTGTTTCGAATACATTAACCACTAGCTCAATGAACTGAGTAGAACTTCCGTCCACATACCATTAGGAGGCTACTCGGATAGAAAAGGACAGTATTTATTTTGACGAGGTAAGATACTATTTAGTAAAACATGATAACGTGGTGTTTCTAGGGAATTCCAATAATGCGTTCCAAGTAACAGCGTAGCATTATGGCATGATACCTGTGACCAAAGGGTGTACCAAATGTTAAGAAATTCATCGGTGTTTCCTCCATCAGCAGCATCCCCTCCTCTAGTTATGGCTATATTCAACAGCTAGAACACAGTACACCTCATAAATGGAACGTTTCGCTTTCTCCAATATGTACAGTAGAGAACTGTATTTTCGAAGAATGAAACGCAGCAATGACGGAAAGTACCGATGGGTGATTGTCATCATCTTGCACAAAATAATACTCTGCTGCAGGGTGTACAACATCTAATGTTCCAGGCACTTCGTTTACCAAATGTTTTCTGTAGCATCACGTTATAAGCTAACATTGTGCTAACATTCTTGTGGCATCCGCATTCGAAATCCTCTAGTCATTCATTTATGAAACACGTAGTACCACAGCATTGCTTGAATCAGGTCCACTTCGAGGTACACATATCCTGCAGCTACTTCTATTTATCTGCAGCCGTAAACAGCATGTGTTTGCACAATGGGAGAAACGGAAGCATGTAGGTTATGAGAAAGTGTCCTTTTTCTTGATGCACTCTCAGCTTTTTTAACCAAACATGCGATGTCCCAGCAAGTTGAACGACTAGTTAGCTCCTTTTTCCATATTTTTATTCTGTTGTGCACCAAGTAATGTTCAGTATGGTATTGATGTATCAGCTTAGATGTTCTTGAAACATCCCATCCTAAGTTGTTAAAATCCCCGGGTTACTGTTTACTGCGAAGTATACGATAAGCTGTTCGGATGTTTTTCGATGTATCGCTAATTTCCTCCTTGAAACATATTGTATTCCTACATTTTCATTTGTCCTATTTGTAGACAAGTACTAAACTCTATGCAGCTTACGCGTACTTAAACCCCTTTGATGTGGTAAATATCCCTCAAACACTCTATGATTTAGCGATTGCAAGTAAACTCTTGCATTTCTCCGAATTCTTCACGTGAACAGTTAATTAACCATGATTCACAGTGCCGCATTCTCATGGACAAAAGAGTGGTAACAGTGGTTGGCACCAGCTGTCAATCGTGATCATTGCTTGCACATCCGTGACAGGTACGAGGCACCGTATTTTCCATGCAATATTTATGGTCACTACAAAAGTCCCTTATTTGTGCTGGCTTGATCCGAACGTTTGATTCTAAATTCCACTAAGCTTGAAACTTCCAAAGTAGACTCCGCTTAATTTTCAGTCGGTGTTAGTGTGGTGCGGATTGAGTATATCATGGAAGGGACTCATTCTATCTGACCTATTGCTAGCGATCATATGCAGCGGCCGGAAAATGCAGCTGAGTTGATGCATCTATTACGTGGGCTATTAACTATCGTTAGTTGAATATATGAATCGCTTTGTTTACTTGATTTGTTCCTCAAACAGATTGTCTACTTTTCTCATTAATGCGCACTCATCGATTTGTCACTCTTTCCTTTGTGCTGGCTGATAATGTGTTGGAGATGGATTTGGATAGTGAAGCGGAGCTATATTTTACCTGATTAACAACTCATTCATTCAGCACAGGTAAACACCGCCTAGCTTGAATGAATATGCCACGCCATAAAATTGTTGTTCACTAAAACTTAAACCGTGTTCTAATCACAGTTGACGCAGGTGGCTAGAGCATAACTATTTATGATTTGCGAATGCCACCAGATAATAATTGGCCATATGTAGAGTTATAGTTTACCACAATTATTATAAGTACTGCTGCCGTTCTGGTTTAAACATTGAATCCAATAATCGAGTTACTCAAATAGACTAAGGCTAACAACTTTTCCCTTATATGGGTAATGCCGTTTGCCAGTTTATTCAGACGATTACGCCTAATTATCTAGCGGCCAAATAGCCTGCTTGGATAACACGTATCATTCTAAAACCATCCCATTTGCATCAGTTTGCCATGAATATCGTCCTACTTTCCGTACTGAACAGTGACTAAGAATTTTAGATCGACTGTGTTGCAGAGTCTAGGATGCGAAAAATGTTTAATTACAATCATTTAAGAGCCGAAGAACCCCGTAGTCAGATATTTTAGATTAGCTTTTTTCCATAGACTCTGTGGTTATTGTAGTTTCCATTAATGTGCACGTACTGCGTATGGTCAACAAACGTACACTTACTATCTGGCAATTATTAGGTTCGCCAAATTCCTAAATGGCTGTTTGTTTTACACGACACTCTTTTTATTGATAACGGTCATGCCGTAGATGCTCACTGTACTAGCCGGATAGAGGAATGTTAAATACTATGATTCGTACCTAACATAAGACTGCTTTGCTTACTCGTAAAACCCGAAAATTCCATTCGCTAATCGCTTTTCATACGAGATGAGACCCCTTGTTGGTAACAATACGCTAGCCTTGCGTATTAAGTTATATCGACAGCATAGTCATTGCTTCATCAGCGACAGTATTTGTATGTACTCTGAACTTATGCCCCAAGGTGCTTAGCGAATACGCTTAGTATAATCCCGATTAATTTAATAGCGTGCTTGACCAACATGTGCATCGATCATGTTAACGGACATGATCACTGCTATCGGTTTCGATGAGTTATGACGCTACATTGCAGCCGTATTTCCCAGCTGCTGTATACCAGTGCATAGGTTCGGTGCGATATAGTTAATGGCTTTATACCACTTTGGCGAAAGCAACGCAAGCGATACCTTAGACAATATGCATAAGGTCTGAACGACTTGCAGCCATCTGTCTAATTTGTTTGAGCGTTTCATACAAAGTACTGATGATTAATTAATCATATATGGAGTCCATGGTTCTCAGACACTCAATGACATTTCGCACCATGTTCTGAATTATATGGGTTGCTTTTCATCTAAGTCAACGAGATATGTTGACAGCCCTTCTCGTTAGTCAACGAATCCTATCGAATGGCAATCATCCGTTAGTCAATTATCGCCTGCTTCAAATTGCTTGTCGCCTAGTGACGTGTTGCAAAGTTTCTTTCTCACTATGCTTCCTTCTGTTTGCTACCAGTTTGATCTGCACTTCCTTCCTACGTGTACGATCTCGGGCTTCACTAATAGAAACCACTTGCGGGCAATATTGAAATATTTTTTTACTATCATCCCATGTATACTAGTCATTTTGAAATTTAACCTGCGATCGAAAGGGTTACATCTAACTTCGAATTTGACTCGTAGATTTCTACAGCTTGTGAACAACTTCGCCCCATTTGTTTGGGGTGGTAAGTTGTCATTATTTCGGATGTGTGAGGCAGCAATAAATCTAGTGCAGGTGGAAAAACAACATTGCCAGTGGATATGCCTTGCCCGAACTATTACACCAGTGACAGTTGATTGCAACCCGTTTTGTGTGTGGGTGTGTATGAGTGGTGGTATGTGAGGGTAGTGCCCCATGCTGAGGCTGATGTTGCATGCTTGATGCTTCTTCACCGCAGTTGGGCTAAACCAAATTACAATTAAACTAGGTCTTTTTAAGATGCATAAATTTCATTCCGTTTTATTTGGTTTCTTCTGCCTCCCTGAAAAATGTTCTATTAACTGGCCACGTTGCTTACAATAATTGCGATTATCTTCGGTAATTTTTTTGCGTTTGTAGCATTTTAAGTAACTTGTAGACATTTCTTACTTATCACGGATTTGTTTGCTAACCAAATTACTTCATTTGGTAATTTAGCGAATAGTTATGCCACCGTATCTGTATGCATTATTGGATTCATTTTCTTTCAGCCTGTCGTTAAAGTGAATGGCTGTTGTTTGATATTCCTGGTATGATTGCGCTTGATGTGTATGTTGACAAGGTGCCTACCTGTCTATTACCCACTACGTCGTTCTTACTGGCTCCAGGAGACAGTTGGTCGTAGCTGGAGGGGACGGCGTGCACGGTCCTTGTGGTCGTGCTAGGCTCAATGAGCGGTTCCATGCACTCGGTGTGGAGCGGACTACGGTTCAGCCACCGCCTTGTGTGCGCTTGATTTCCCAAATACATTGTGCTTGTATTTGCCTGTGAAGGATTGTGGGCCGACTCCGTTGATGAAACGTGGCTCCCATCCACATGCCTCCCGGTCTTATTCCTTCGGGTTTACACTGGATATGGGGTGTGTGGTTGGAGCTGTGGGTGGTGCAGCGCAAGCCACCCATGGTCCCTCTTTAAGCGCAGGCGTCCTGTGGCTGGCCAGAGTGACAGGCAAATCCGAAACCGGATGCCGCCAACCATGTGAGTGTATGAGTGAATGTCAAGCTGACCCACGGTGCGAAATATTACACTAAATAATGTAGTGATGCGATGAAGCTTTCGGACACTTTTAATCACGTTGCATGTCTCGATCAATGGTTCTCATTTGCCAGATTTATTTGACATTAATCCCATTTATTGCTGAAATTGAAAATAGTGGCTAATGTTTATCCCCTTTAAGGTCTATGTCTTGGCTATTTTTCTCCTGCACGTAGCTATTTTGCCCGCATGTTACTTGATTTATACTAACGTATTTAATTTAAAGGAGGCTCAGTAGTAGTGTGAATACCATCAATATGGTTTTACGGTTGGACCTTCATTAGTATGGTCTATCCCAGCTGCTATCAGTCACAATTTAAGCAATTGATAGGATGAGAGTTTCAGTAGCAAATGGTTGGGTGGCAGTCTATCTCCTTCAGTGGTCATGTGTTATGATCCAGATGTATACCTACTACTGACGGGACACAACAGATCAAGACGGCCGTTTAGCAGGTTACCGAGCACGTAGTAGGCTATCGGATTTGGAAGGTTCTGCTATGATTCCTCAAGTAATTACATGGCAATCTTCTACTGATGCGTATTACATGTGCAGCACACGAAAATGACTATTCCAGAGGCATCACACTGCTTATAAATTTTTACCATCTACCCCTGAGTCATTACTTATGAGGTATATATTGGAACGTTCAAGCTATATTTGGACCGTTAATTGCCGGGAATCATGCGAGGAATGCTTGTTTTTTTGTTCTCATCCCAGCATAAACATCTAGGCATTTCCTTGAGAAAACTGTGTGCATGTCCCTCTTCTTCACTTGGACAGTACACAAAGCGTTGCCAAGGGACTCAATACAGCTGAGAATGCACAAAGATGAGATGGAATGAATATGGTCTAATTCACCACAAAATTTTGAAAATCACATCAACCCACTTTGATGCATGGTGTTGGAAAACGTGAGTAAAGCTTTGCTCATAAATTATGTAACCTTTGTTAACAAAGGGTAAATATGCTGTCGGAATACATGCAAGATGGTAAGGCATTGGAAAATTAGCCTTTCTGGATATACTGATAAGTAAACGTAAGGACAACTCTCTCCGTATTAGTATGATCGACTTCAATTGGTTGCCCCCTGTGAGGTGTTTCGGACGAGTACTTTGGATACCTGAGAATCAATTATACCTATATGAGGTAACCACGCAGAAATCGATGTTTTTCAATGGAAGCATATAGAGGCCTTAGACAAAACTGGTATGTCAACTGGGGCAATCCCCTAATATTGTTACTCTTCCTGCGTTGCGGACTCTTAAGCATAACATCATGTTTTTGACGGGTGTCATACCCGAATGGCGTGTGCTACATGTGGCCACAAGTAAGGGTTTAGCATTAGCGAGACATGTAGAGGCACAGCGAACAAACGCTCTAGGCAGTAGGCCCAAATCTTGGCTTGTCTTCCTCTATGCCATCTCAAACTGTTTTGAGCATCCGCGGTCGACATGCGCAAGAAAAACAAAATCAATTTCACGGGATAAGGCGCTGCGAAACCGAAATTTTTGTCCATATTCATAGCCTTTGTTATGAAGTTCCTCATTATTGTTTATTTGGCAACAATTTACCGGGCATATTTTTTGTCAAATCAGTACCGAAGCCCTGTCTAGATCACAATGTTTTGAGGAAACCTCAGCTAATTGTTAACTAGAACTGTATCTTACATGGTGTATTACTAAATCTTTCTTGTCGGCAAGATTTTGCACTCAACATAGTGTTTGATAGAGTCTTTCTTGGTGGCTTAGTGCGAGAGGTTTCAAGTAACCTCCAATAGGTCTTGTTTGTAATCGTAAATCTTTTTTCTCTGCTAGATGATGGCAAAAGATTAGGAAATCGGTCTTGAGTGACAAAATTGCGAAAGATCTATACCCACAATTGGTGTCAGTTCTAGCTGGCTAGGGCACAATTTCCCTGCAAATTGTAACTTATGGATGACCAGAGTACGGTCTGAGGACCAAATACTGCCTGAGACAACGTTTAAACTGGCTCGCGACCTCGTCATAAAATAATAAATGCAGACTTGAACTTATATCTTATATTTGCAATTTTTGTTATTACCTTGTTGTCCGACTGCATATGGCTCGACATATTTTAACTTTATTACTTTGGCCCTCCATGCCAGATAGACATCACTAGTTTACTTTATAGCAAATGTAACAAGCAACTAATATAAACTGCTTTGTATCGCTGAACACGGTACTAAATCAACATGATGAGATAAAATAGCGAAAATACCTGGTCGGTCAACCGAATGCATTGCAATGAAATTTATTTATAAAATTAGTGCGCGGTACTATATAATTGAAATCATGGATGGAAATAAAACCTGCTTCGAGGTGATACCTTGTAAGGTAACATTCCTACAAAGGACGCATCGTGTACATATTATATAAGATTAATACAACAGTTTACGTTTCATCTGAGTTGTCGCAAAGCTCGTATACGTCATAATAGATTGTCGTAGTTTGATATGTAATGTCGGTGAAGTGCCTGTCCTAATCCATCGAGTTATTGGGGTTATTCCCTGACCCAGAATACAATGAGTACATCTATCCATAGCAATACGATTATGCAGGCAAAGTAAATCATGCAACGGTAACAAACACATTCGGAAACGCGGTAGCTAGTGCAAGATAATTGCTTAGGTATTTGAGTGGGGCGTGGCATTGAAACGATAAAATAGAAATCCGAAAATTTTTTCTTAAGTCACAAGGACACTAATGGAGTCAAAGAATGGGGGCAAAGTGGAACTACCGGAACTTTGGTCCTCCTTGCACCCTGCTAGGTAATATGATTTTTGAGTTTTCGTTGGAAATTGTAATTCTGGAAAATGCTTGTGGCTTACTCCATCCTAAGGTGACGCACTTTATGATCGCAACATAGCATCATCTGTCATGTGGATTATTCTTTCCAAGCACACAATACGGATGAAGTATTTGGCACATCTGAATTAAGGAAGTTTATACTGTCGTGGCTTGTTTCTGAACTGTACGATCTGAATTGCAGCAGAAACACAGCGTTTTGTAAACAAGATAAATACAGTTGCTTAGCATATTACTGCCAAGCTTTGCTAACATAATCTAATTTTATACATAACTTACCTCAACCACATAAACTAGGTGCAGCTAATGAGTGTGAATCTTATACGTGTTTTATTTAAGGTTTGAGCAAAACGTTAAACATTCCAATATGTTGCATATATGATGTAGAATTAATCCCATCCGATTAACCATTTGCAGACGGTATATTGAGTTATCTAAAAATATTGCCGTTCTGATTATATTCACATTACGTGATAAGATCATTAACCTTAACTTGGGAGGCATTTGGTACAGATATATTAATGTAACCAACTTCACAATAGTTATGTTGAAATTTAGCCGTCCAAGGTTTAATAAATATTTTTCATTGTAAAATAAGTCTTGGCATCTGGCATCAACCATTTTGAATTCCAGCAAATATTCCTCGCGTACTAAGTAACGCCTTGTTTGCTATTTAAATTTATGGAAATAAAAAAATTAAAGCGGGTTTTTCCCTTATAATTCAAAACTGGATAAACAGACAGCGGAGCTGCGAGGTTAGTTAAGTTGGGAGTAGTACTCCAAGTTTAAGTATCATAGGCAATGAATATATCCAGAAGTAGTTACGCAGCAGAATGGTGTCTGTACAGACGGAATAGGTTGTATCGGGAAAGCGAGCTGCCTCGGCAATCACAAAGCAGTTATTTATTGCCGGCCACTGATTCAATCCTACGGAGTCATTCGCAATCTTACTGCGCGATCCGCGGCCTCATATGCTTAGGATATAGAAGGCGAGAGTTATCAATCGCAAGTGACCGCCGTTGTGCATTTAAAACAGCCAACTTTGCATCCAAACTTATGATAACAGCTAGATATCATTTCTTTGACAGTGATGGTTTTTTTGTTGCATATGATCGCTGGATGTCTTTGTGATTGATAAAGTTGCGTGAAATAGCGGCCGCATCCCACAAACTATGTCTCCTGATTTTCCTATTCTGAATAAATAAAAAACCCATATTATGGAATATGCTCGTAGCTGCGGAAAATGGTTATCTATATCACATCTCGAAAGTTTATACGATAAAGAGGATGAACACACCGGTAGCCTTAATGGCTAAATGAAAAGCAACTTTTTACAACGTTACAATGGGGAAATCACTTCCGAAATGCTCAATCGCTCTCTATCATAGGAGCTCAGAAGGACCTGCAACGCAGCAAACTTGCACACCTAGATTAGCAGCACACCGATGATGAAGTTCAGTTTCAAATATAGTAGACCTGTTCACGACAACCCCATGTGCATCTGTTCATTTACCTGTTCCTGTGTAACAGGATATATTGGTCGGACGACCAGGTGTCTCTCCAAGACAGTGAAAGAACTCTGTCTGGCGTGGTTAGTGACTGCATGTAGAAGAGTACGTAACGCAGCCATAGCTGCCCACCTTGCCGACATAGGGCAAAACGCTAGGACAGCCGAGGCATTCCAAATTATCTACAAGGCCACGAAAAATATATTGAGGTAAAAGCGATGGCGGATACTAGGTTCCGCTTAAGCTGTAGTATTTATGCCGTAGGAACCAAACCTGTCTATTAATAATCGATTTGCGCAGATGTTGCAGCTGCCCTGACCAGAAAGGATAGTCACTTTTACTCAGCTGAGTCTTTTGAACTCTCCTACATTGAACAGATTAATTGCGACGACTGACTTCATCTAAACTGCTTTTACCGTTTTAAGGACTCCAGCAGTCTGTCAGATTAATGTAACTAATATGTAATTGTATTAGCCAGACGAAGAATTATGGAAACATGTTCACTAGAACTGACATTTTATTACTGCAGAGGTATCATATTACAACTTAAGCTGGATAACTTAAAATAACATCCAAAGCCACTGAGATTAATTTATTCAAGCAACTTTGCTTGCTAATCTCAGTGGTAAGGAGTTTTGTAAAAAAACATTTTAATGTAACGCCGTACATTTGAATGGACGCAAATTCCGAAAATATAGAGAAGCGTTATGCGGTCGTTACTTCATTTAGTTATGACTATACCCTTCTGGTTTTGTACCCATTTATAAACTTTAGCATTGTTAATGATGCCTATTCAATAGCTTTGCATTTAATAGCGTAAAATACTAAAAATGCCTCCTTTTGAGCAGTAAGCTAACTTTAAATTTACTTGACTTGAAGAACAGTTAGCCGTACACGTTACTTATGTTCACGTTCAGCGAACCATAATGGCAGCCTTGACTTACTAGTATTATACAAGCAATTTGAAGGATACACAATGCTGGAGATGCGTACATATTAGACATATGCACTTACGTCTGCCAAATCCTCTAGATGTGTATATGAGATGCAACCAGAAACCAGCTGTAGTTGCGGATTTTGGGCGGTTCTCAAAGTTGACTAATTATTGTGCAGACGTTTCGTTGTCTGACTAGGCAACATCATCAGTGCGGTTTCAGGGGCCTGGCTTCATTCTACGCTGCCTCACATCACAAAAGGTTACTCAACACACCTCGACAAATGTACCAGCTGAAAAGAGAACAACACTTCCCTACATCAATGGTATCTCTGAAATGGCAGAGAGGCATTTATTGCCTTTTGGAGTCAAAGTTGCACACCAGCCAACGGAAACCATTCGCAGCATTCTCTTCAAGGTGAAAGATAAACTTAGCATAGTAGAAAAAACTGGTGTGATTTATAAGATCTGCTGTCGGAACTGCGACAAGTACTACGTGGGACAGACTGGGAGAACGCTTGGCACAAGGCTACACGAACACAGCCTAGCCATACGTCGCCACGATCAGAACTCCCTGTTGTCAGTGCACACGGATGCTGAGAACCATCAATTCGATATAGAGTATACTAGTATCCTCGGGAGGGCTAAAAGCCGGCAAGCACGTGAGTTCATTGAAGCCTGGCATTCAAAGCAAAACTCGATCAATAAGCAATTGGACATTGAAGTCGCTTACAAGGCACTGCGAACCAGGCCCCTGAAACCGCACTGATGATGTTACCTATTCAGGCAACGAAACGTCTGCACAAAAATCAGTCAGCTCAGGGAACCGCCCAAAATCCGCATCCACACCCCGAGCTACGCATATTCTCATTTATTTCAAACCAGCTGTAGTTGATTATGGCAGTGACTGAGGATTCATAAACTTTGGCATAGAAAAAGGAAATACCTTGTTTTAAATCCTGCATACAAGAACGAATATACATACTCACCAGTGCCCATCAAACATCATGTTCTCTCCGAGGCTTTGGTATTCTATTGGCTAGCAACAGCTTTTAAAAAACTATTCTACGCCCAAAAGTGGAAAAGAAACTAATGAATTGGTAGATAATTTTCGCGGCCAAACTCACCGGAAGGATTATTTAAACACAAAATACGACTTAAACCAGAATTAAATCCTGCATTTGTAAGTCACCTACGCTGAAGAAATATCATACTTTTAGAAACAATTAGCATTTAGTTCTTAAATGAGTTTAGTTTTTACATCAATGTCTGACCCATCCATACTGGAACGAGTGAAGTACACTGTCTTCTTTAACTTCTATGTCTACAAATTTAATATTCTTTTAACCATCATAGTTCTTTTGCAATCAAATTATGTACCCTCACGCGTGGTGGTCGCTCTCTTTGTAAATGACCAGGCAATATATCTGTTTAGAGTTCATTGTAATGATTTATGTCTAGATGCATAATGGGATGCCACGGTAAATAATGACTAGTTAGAAGCTATAGGAACAAAAAATACCAGTACAAATTAAGTTGCATTACAATCTTCCTCAGCAAATTTGGAATTCGAGAATTTACGAGTTCCCAAGTGGAGACCAGAACAAGGATAAAAAAATGTAGCTTAATTTCCATCGTATTGCTATATTTTAACAACTTTATGAATGTTATATTAATAGTTCTGCATTTACATAAAAGCTATCCGCATTATTGACTGTCTTTAAGATCATCGCTTTAACCAACGTTATTTAATATTAAATTTTTCGACATATATAATGAAACTGTAAAACGTTCTGCTTTCCACATGGGAATAACACCTATGTGTTGCGGATTAATCACTTTTGTGTGTATGTTAAATAAGGCTTTATTTTTCCAGTTGTGTCCTTAGTGATAATGCTTTTACATATCAAATCTTGTGCCCTCACAAATTCTGAGCATGAGTTCAATAAACATAATAGCCGTTGATCATATAAATAAAAGTGTTGGTAACTTAGATGACAGTAAACGTGTGTGTGTAACTTGGCAATTTCGTTGCAAAGTTTCGCCATCTGAACAACCTGAGTTACCACTTTCCTTTTTAACTTAATTGTAAATGCCGCGCTATCACTTTTTTCAGTAATTGAACAGATAGTGAAAAAAATAACTGCCATTTTAAAAATAGCTTGAATGTGATGATTAAATACAAATCAATATTTTATTTACTTTAACCGGAGAGCTTATGTTTTTGATCGAAATGCTTACACATCACTTGAATCCAACTGTCTCATTTTCTGCTGCTGTCAAGCTTGATTTTGCACCTCCTTTGTCACTGCTCTAATTGGTCAGTTGATCAACAAGTATGGTATCCGTTGAAGCACATTAACCTATCGGCTCAATTACTTTGGTGTGTTTCTCACCCGTAAATAATGCATAATTATGATGGTGATTATCATGGTATCAATTTTATTATTCTCCATTTTCAGACTACAGTGAGCAACCGAATTTCGTCAGATTCTTTGGCTTGATTGTAAGTTGTACCGTGTGCAGAGTTTAGTTCAACTCACAGGATTCATAAAACAATAATGCAAAAACCAAAACCTATATACGATGGAATAGAGACCACATACGTGTACGCTTGAGGGGTTTATAGCGGATCGTTAGGGGATCGGTAAAAGAGAAATTGGAGCACAATTTGTAAATCCTCACAATACAGCTAATTTTTATTTAACATGGTTACAGCTTGCTGGCTGAATTGATTAATTACTTTAATGCAATTCCGAACGTGTGTGCATGTACACCATTCCGTTGGCTGTACATGAAGCTCCGATCCCACCGAAATGGTCACAATACTTCGATACGGAAACAGATAACTCCGTCGGTTGGATTTGAGAGGAAGTAATATATACTGCCAGCCACATCTCAGTTTGATTGAATTGTGTTGACATGTTATTTCTGCCACCCATCACACTCAACTCACTTTGTTACAAAAATAAAGGAACTGACAGGACACGTTTTCACTCAAACGTTTGCGATGCATGACAAAGATTGATTGTAAAACTCTAGCATTTAATCTTTATTGACCACCAATCCTCAGTGCTTTTGTTTGCAGCAGCGCAATAGTGAAGTGGCAGAAAAGCGTGGCACATTAAGATAACCTTCTCCAATTAATCGACTGCGATAAACACGTACAGCTTATCTTGGTTGATTATCGTTTTCGCCGCAAATAACTAAATGTCGACCTTGCATAAACTGGCTTTGTTTTGAACAAAACACAGCAAAACTAATTACTAAATTAGATAAATGAAATGTACGCCATTTGTGCGTAGGTTACTTCAAAGCCATATTAAATACGTTTCGTATAATTAAGAGTAATTCAGGATTACATGTATTGTCGTTCACTAAGAAGCAATGCCCATAAATTTTCATGTCATTTATCACTACCATTGAATGAAGATAATTCGAACCAACTTATCTTTATCGCAAAAAAGGGTGCAATAATTTGGTTGATAAGTGCCAGTCACCTCATAAAACACACAAAGCTAATAGTTTTAAACTTGCAACGAAAGGCTATTTAGCTGTTGTCTCTTGCGTTGCTTGCAGAGTACCATCTATTATTTACATTCTCTAAAATAGCTGAAAACAGATACAAAGCTGAACTGGCATCAACAAGAACGAAAATAATTTGTAGTAGGCAATAAAATGGCACATTGATAGACAGCTGTTTTGTACCTGTTGAGTGATCTTCATAAAAAAATGCTAAGCAACATAAACAAACATAACTATTCAACCTACATTTATAAAGTTGTATATTTAGCACGGATGCAAGCTGGTTAAAGGAAGGATGATTAAAGAGCCACTCTGCACTAAATCCTCTATATCACGTACTGAACGTAAAATTCCAAATTTGGTTTATAGCGCGATGATCGTGCGCTAGATATTCGGTACGATAATAAACAGCCAACCAAAGGCAATAAATAGAACAGACATGAGTAGGCTAGTGAAAAGGTTTATTGAACGGGGGGAGAGTTTGGTAGTGCTAAAATAGGGCACCAATAGAGTGCTAGCTAGGGAGAATGTAGTTGTAGTCGAGGGCCTAGAAAGGAGCGTCGTTCGCAGTCGAGTCGCGCACCAAAGGCGGAAATCGTGTTCGTGTTTCCAACAAACGGGAACAACGTTTCAACAGGCAAACCACCTAAGTACCTAATACATAAGAAAGCCATAATTGTGATATATTTTATAATAGTTTACACAGTCATACGTGGGAATCTTCAGGTCACTACACAGCCCCCATCCTAGGACCGTGGGTGACACTTCGATCAACGTGAGGTCTGTCCGTCGCTGGCCAGCCTTCTGCGAGACCAGGTAGCGAAACCTGAAGCAGCTGCTGGGGAGAGTCAGGCGATCGGACCCTAGCAGGCTACCACACGTGTCCTCCCTAACGGTGGAAAAAACACAACATGGGGGAAGTTCGTAAGCGTCAAGTGTGCGTGAGTTCGTGAAGGTCAAAAGTTCGCGTCAGGCACCTCATCTCCTCCGGTTCATACATGGAAGATAAACGGAAACAAGGGCAGTGTCGGTGGAGGTGAGGACAACGATAATTGTGACACGTAACGGATGAGGTAGGCGTGAAGCCAAATGCAACTCATTCAATTTGTTTTCCAAACGTTTTCTTTTTCTCTGGGGGTTTTCAAACTTTTTGCGTTCTTTTGGGTTTTTCAAAAAAATGTGTCGGTCTTTTTGGCGTTTTCAGTATATTTTGCCGATATTTTTGGGTTTTCGTACGTTGTTGGCCGAAAGGAAATATGAAGACAATAAGATAAATGAAAGGAACACTAATCGCGCTGGCCAATGAACTCGACTACCCGACCTCGACGACTTGTGCCAATCAGAAGAAGGCTTCGTCTTACACTTCCAATCGGATAGAAAAAACTGGAGGAACTTTTGAATACATGGCAGTTGGTTCGATAGAAAGCGACGAAGCTGAAGTGGAGGGTTTTGATGTAGGGTGACGGTTAAGGTCAGGAATGATGGAATCAGGCGAGTCTTCTATCATTGTCTGGGTTGATTCGTCAGAAGAATAGAAGGGGACTTCATCGAGCTCAGGTTCCACGTGAGCAAACTTGAGACGGTCAATCGTAACGGCTTCTCGTTTCCCTTGAAGGTCCATTATAAATACGCGGTCCTTACGCTGCAGCACTTCAAAAGGACCTTCATAAGGTAGCTCCAGTGGTCTGCGGAGACCATCAAGGCGGAGATAAATGAACGGACGACGCTGTAGTTCTTGCGGAACGAAAGGTTTACGTTGTTGTTCTCTGACGTCGGGAAGCTTGAAGTGACGCATGCTCGTGGATAGCTGACATGCACAGTTCGCGTCGTAACGGGGAATTATGGAACTATAAAATTTACCTGGAATGGGGTGGGTACTTTTGCTTGATATCGCTGCTGATCAGTTCTACCAGCATCTGACATATTGAATCCACCTGCTTGCACCAGTGCAATATAGAATGCAGTCGTTGTTTCTTTGGCAAATTATATTCCTAAAGCTGCTTGGATGCGTCTGAAACGATTACACTCGAGCTTTTGGAAAATGAATACTATAAATGCGATCATGCATGCTACTAATTCCTCCAAGACTTGAAAGCGCAAAATGCAAGAAATCGTATGTCACAATTTGCACAAGAGCTAGCAGCTCCTAGCTGCAAACACACGTATCGCAAAATGAATTCAAATGGGAGGAAAAAATAATCAACCGATAAGTAATTCTTCACCAGATCACACTCCCTATCGACCCTGAAGAGCTATGTGCGTTATTTGATATGCATTCCTCTTAGTCTGTTAATACGGACGCAGTTGTTACGCGAGAAATATGCTTATACAGACTAATGCAAAATATACTGAAGAATTTTAGCAGTATGACATTGGTAGGCATATAATTGCCTAAAGCATTCAATTCACAATGAGCCTGACCGCCTACCAGCAACATTGCTTAAACCTGTCTGGAAAGGTATCACACTGTTTCTGCTAAACTGATCCACCTTGTCATTTTTAGCTGGTTTATATCCTGCTAGGCGGAAGCGAGTCACGTCAAACTGAAGAGAGAAGTGAGATCAAGCCAAAAGTTAACTACTACCCCATTAGCAATTGTTCCATACTGACTGGTATTAAGGAAAGAATAATCAAAGAAAAATGAATGTAATGTCTAAATTTACAAAATCCGATAGCAACAAGGATTCCTTCGTGGTTGTTCATATCCAATTTACGGATTTGAAGTTCTGAACTATGTAACTAAATCCGCTGCTTTCAGTTAGCTGATGGTTATTCTTTTTAGACTTGGAAGAAACATTCGACCATTTACCGCATGCAGATGTTTGAACAATGGGTTTGCTAATCAATTAACAGCATGGTTGTCATCATTGTTGTTTACAGGACCCAAAATGTCAGAGTTGGAAAGTGCCTATCGGAACCAATTCCATTAACTAGCAGCGTCATATCTGTAAGCGCCTTAGGCTCACTGTTGTTTCTACGTATTATTAATCCGATTTTACTGATCCTCTGATATGTCAGACTGTTTCTTTTCGCCGCCGATGCCAAGGTTGTGTTCGCGTTTCACAGTAAATTTGTTGCAGGCTGATATCAAACCATACAGATGGTACTATACTCCATGCAGCGCTTGTGCGGATATTAGAAATGACGCTTTCTGTCGGCACATGTAAAGGCTATTTTCCGCTGCACATTTATGAATGAAATAGACATTAAATGAAAAGCCAGCTACTTTCTACAAAACGAATCGTGACCTCGGAATTTGGAACACACGCTTCCGCGATTTCGCTCTGCATGTACACTGTGTCACTGCTGAAGCGAGATTTACCATATCACACATCCTCAACAATTTATTCTTGAAGGACTCTAGGTATTATGCACATACTCGTCCAATTGTCCAATAATTTGTTCGCAAATTTTAAAGATGTACGTCAAAATCGAGCTTGAAACAAGCACAACTGTTCGTTTTCAAAAGTTACTTTTTGGTTTACCTGCAACGCGTGAACTGATGCAGCTTTAACCATTATGATTGAGAATAATTAAGGTCAACTGAATGTTCCAAGTTATTTTCGCTTATACTGCTCTTGAGCAACAAAAGACTGCAGAGTTTGCCACTTTACATATAAATCTAGTTAGAACTTTTGGATCCGGCACTTATTACTAGGTTGGCTTACGTCATGTCTGTTTGGTCGTCATCACGCAGTCACATCAGATTATTAACGCTCTTCTCCGTGCTCAATCACCAGTGGGGTCATTCAATGGAGCGTGTTTGATCCCTCACTCTTTTGGCTCTACATGAATATCACCACATTTGTAAAACATGGTACGTAAATTTTTTTCGCTAACGATTTCAAAATCGTCCAAAATCTGTAGCGGGACGACCTTCACGGGACGCTACTGCTCAGTGAAGATGACTTATATTCCCTTGAGTCGTGTTGCTACATATGCGTGATATAACTCTGGGCTGAGAAATCAGACCTCATCTCTTACGGCTGCTGCATTCCAGAAGGGTCTACCACTCTAAACAAGTAACGCGTCCCTACACAGCTGTCCACGTGAGATCCTGGAATTAGGTACTCGTTCAACTTTAATTTAGCCGAATAAGCATAATCCCACGTAGCACATGCCATACAGTCCATGTTCAATATACCAAACAAAGTACACACCACTCGTGCTAGAGTTGAGATTTTCAAGCTACTCTTTCGGCCTATCCTCGAATACTGCAGCATTCTATACATATATATAAATATATGTGAAAAGAGTGACAGCATTGCTGTGGAGCACCTGCAGAGGACACTAAGCAAACATCTGATCAATAAACACTCTGCTATGAGTTATCGAGAACGTTACAATGAACTTTATCTCCAACCACTTTGGGTCTGCGATTGAAACACAGTTGTTTTCTGATCAAGGTGCAACACAAAAATACTCTTTGTGACCTGCCTTTATTCAATTTACAACACTTAGCAACTCCATCGCTTCAAACAAAGCTTGAAGACTGCCGAAGGCTAGAACCAACATCCGTTCTAATTTCTTTCTGGTCAGATATATATATTTTGATATAAACTACCAATAACACTGAGGTCATGCGACAATGTGTTAACATTCAGAAGTAGACTGGCCAATTATCTTGGGTTGAATGCCATAATATTTGTATTCACGTTGGAAATATTCCTGGATGACCTGTTCCAAGTGGGGCACAAAATCCTCTAAACTACAATGTTTTCATAACAGAGCTTTGGTCTCAACCAACCGACAGAATATTAGTACATTAAATTCATATCTCAATAATGCCACTGTGTCACTATGTCACGCATGCAAGAGCACTGTTACCTCTGTAAACATTGATCTACGCCGCCATTGACACTGCTTTTTGCATCAAGATATATAACGTACTGATATTATAAAACATTTTATCTAATGTCTGACACTTTATATTACCTACAAGGCAGCTTTCCAAATTTTTTCCCATGAGATTTACAATGTTATGAAACAAGCTGCACGAACTCATGAAATGCAACAAAAAATGGATATAATGTGCTCGATGTTTCAAAAACCTCACTTTTGAGGATGCGCGTCGTACAATGGGCGAATGTACATAAGTAGATAATCTTTATTAGAAAGACCGCACATAACTGTAAATGACGAGCCCCACATCCACCGCATGTTAAGTAAATTTTACTCAGCTTAGTTCCTCCCTCAGACATTTTAGCACTGCTTATTTGTCCCTTGTCATTATTTTAAACTTCAATGTTTATTTGTTCCAATCGGGTACCCGAGTACGCTAAACTTAGCAAGTTTCAGTCCTATTATTTTCATTGGCAGTCCTAAGCATCCCGCACCATTTACAGCTCACTGGCTCTTATATATTCCCTACTTATTTATCCTGCCTTGTTCTGAATTTTAATAGCTCACCTTGGTTTGTCATCATAAAACTTATCTGCAAGCTGCTAGCACTTCCTCTGATAGAACCACAAAAGAGGCCAAGGCTTTTGCCCTCCACTTCTCAACAGATTGGCCCTCAACTTCTGTTGGTTTATGTCTGAATTAAGGTCTTTCCATTTGCTAATGACAACACTAGCAGATGGCTCTTCTCTGTTTTATAAACAATTTCGTTGGCCTGGAATTAACCTGCGTGCCGGCGTGGCCCCCTGTCATCTCAGTTTGCCGGACGTTCAGGACTTTGACCATTAGTTCAACTTAACTTGCCCGTCCCTTCAAAATTATCTTTTATCTAGTTTCATTACCAACCAGGCGCATGTTGAATAACAGGCTAATTGATACGTGGACGCAGCTCCTAAATTTTCTGCAGACTTGTAATTTCACCATGTATACCACTTCACATACCCTCTCCACAGCATAATAAAAACAGAATTGTCACCCTAATTGTTTAAGCGTTTATTATATCTGTTCGGGAGCAAAGTTACTTAATATACATATATATATAGATTTTGGGTAGAATCTCCTCCAGATGTCTGCAATTAAGATGTAACTAACTATAGACATCGAAACTGCTTCATCTAATTACACAATAATATTTCCTTTTGATACCGGCTAAATACCAATTTTCTTGCTCTTTGATAGCAGCAGAATTAACACACTGTCAAAATAAGTTAGAGACAAATATATGTATATGTATATATATATATATATATCCTTGGTAGATTACGTGTGTCAAATAAACGCTCAACCTTCTGCCTAGCCAAACTGAGTACTTACATGTGAGTGGATATTTTTATCTTTCACGTGATATCATTTGGCAGTCCATAATAAATTAATCACTCTCCAGACAGCAAGTGACAAAGCGGTTGCTTAGCCAATCATAAAATTTATTGATGGTCCTTGATCTCAAAACCGCTATTGGTTCACGCAAGGCTTTGAATGACAACTTAATGGCACTGGATTGTTATTTTCAGCGATCAAATATAAGAGGTTTCATGACTTAGCATTTTACTACGTAGGTTCGTTGTTTCATCATTGCTCCCTTACCAGTGAT
Organism: Dicrocoelium dendriticum; assembly: GCA_944474145.2. Classification (NCBI taxonomy): domain Eukaryota; kingdom Metazoa; phylum Platyhelminthes; class Trematoda; order Plagiorchiida; family Dicrocoeliidae; genus Dicrocoelium; species Dicrocoelium dendriticum. The sequence continues at coordinate 65,413,990 of OX104060.1, read as the reverse complement.
ACAGTTCTCACGTCATTTCTGTGAACGCCTTTGGAAAGACAGAATGACTCTTGATGGACGAGCTACTTATATAGGTGCATATCAACCTTTTTACGGAGTTCGCAGTTCTAGCCTATCAGGACGCTTGCATTTGCATTAATCTCGTTGTCTTGATCGACGATCATTTAAAGACCAGGATCTTCCTTTGATTCATCCGAAAATAAACAATTTATTATTCCACCTCATCATGTTGTGATCCTAAAGTTCCTCATGAAGTAATATTTTATACGCAACTCAACATCATTTACAAGGGATATGTGACCATTAGGCTGGTAACTACATACATGCTCCAGTTCGGATTCCAAGGCCCAGGATTATACCTTGTGTTAACAGCCGACCTTATGGAATTTTCGGCGTCAAAAGTTATACACTGTGCGAAAGGTCGCAAGATTTGGAGAGCAGTAAATTTGACGTACGTACAAGTAGCACTTCAAGGTAATCACGATAATACTTAAGAATGGTCGACACAGAATATGCTTTAGTTTAACTTTGCTAAATGCGAAATAATGTGCATACGCCACCAGTGAATCTAACACTCGCAAACAGGAGAAAACGTTATACAGCGCGCTGATTACGAAGTTGGTCAACGGGTGATCGGGAATTCTCGGATCCTCAAACCAAGCTAAGATAGTACTTAAAATGCTGGCATAATGCGGAGGTCGTCTATCAGGTTTGATCTTACATTCTTTCCCCACATTGTAAATGTGTACGTGCGACCGCAGGTGAAGTACTTTATTCAGGTTAGCACCTTTGGCAATGGCATGACATCACTGCTCTTGAGAAGCCACAAAGTAAGCCAGCAAAACCATCAAAGAATTGCTCCGCCTCCCTTTTCCAGTTGAAAATAACGATTCAAAGGGATTTGGTGCACAATATCTCTTTTGCCACTTGATCTTCTATTTGTGTTTTTGATCCTCGAGGACTATAACCACATATGCTGACGGTTATTAAAGCAAGCCAAAACTTCTCAGTGAGGTGCCATAATGTTTATTTGGCGATACTCCTTGATCGGTCAGCTCACCGCTGGACCTTTATTCACTTCATGTATCCTAGTCGAGAACATATTTCCGCATTTTAGCATACCTACACCTAAGCTGTACGAATTCAGAATCTGTGATGGATTACACCACCTGAACTATTTGATTTTAGCCAAATTACATGTACTCGAGACAACAAAAGCAAAGTGTGCACACATGCAATTTGCGGCATGTCTTCTGCTACGCCATTTCATACTTTTATACTTCAAATTTTGGTTGCACTCTTCACCCACGGTAAACTAATGAACGTTTGTTTTTATATCCGGACTAAATCTATTGATGTATTATGCTATTGTTTCATCTTTGAATCTATACAGAGCAAATGGTCTTCAAACATGTCATTGCTAATACGCTTCATCCGCGAACTAGCTGCGCTTTAGATTACCGCAACCTTACTTTTTTCCGACATCAGGCCATAAAATACTCAACATCACGATTACCTGCAGTAGCAAAAAGTTTTAATCCCGATGTGTTTCTACACTAAAACGCCCAATTTTTCACGGTTTAGCTACAGTAAAAACACTGACGTGAATCTACAATGAACAAATAATAATACTAAATGTCATGTTGCGAAACATGAGATACTTATTGCCCTTATCGCAACTATCCGATTAGTTATGAGCAAATAGGAGGAGATTAGGATCACATTTTGCTGCCGTTCCTATTTGTATCAAGACGCAATCATGCTTCCCAGACCTGGCTACATGAGAAGGTGAACTACACAGTGTTAGCGATTGAGGGATTTACATGACATTGTGTTGACCTGACATGTACCTAATAGTATCGTGCTCCACATCAACAAAAGTATGTTTTGCTTTTCTATGTTAATATTAACGCTGAATTGTGAAATATAAACCTGTATGCTAAGCGGCTACCAAGCAATTTTGCTAGAAATTTAGCAATTCTCCCAGTAGTCTATCCAAATGAAAAAGCAGATTTTTACGTTCAGTTCACTTCAGCTTTTATCCACCATCTCGATCATACAATCTGCGCTTTGCTGATTGTTTCAACAGATTTGCCACCAGTCCTAACATGTATTATTACAGACAAAGGCGTTTCAGGATATTTATTAATCCTAATTGGACGTCGTGTACCATTATCTGATATCATGTTTAGTAATGAATGTACCGTCCTGTGAATCTTCATATATAATAGGATTTGACTCATCTCATTGAGAAGTAAGCTCTATTGTATGGATTCTAAAACGGATATTATGATCTTTTAAGTAAGTGTTCAGCATTCTGGAGCATAATTGCGACCGATCGGTGATGACTGATTTTACAGTTTTGCAGACATCCGGTTAGTGTGTTTGTTACGAAGGCATCACTAGGTCATGTGAATCAGAATGAAATAGGAGCAGAAGTTTTTGCTAACATGGAGCATAATCGCCATAGCATATATATAAGCATACTAATTGCTGCAATTGCAATTCGTCTAGACGCTTCAAATTTTTAACCACGGTAGGTTACATAGCCGTCCTCGATTGCGTTTACAGTTCTATCAACAGTCACTGTTCCCTACCTGAATACTCGACACTAGATGGGACTCGGTCTTGGAATGCTACATGATTCTCGGTTAACACGGAAATCGATATAATAGGCTTCTGCATACCAACCCGCATGATCTATTTGGAAATTCGGGAAAATTATCTAATCAAAAGAAACTCACAATTAATCCTGTTTCAATGAATCACACCACGCGTGATTTAAGGCAAATAACTGCCTTGCACCCAGTGACTATATTTCTCTCTTTTTTGGAAGCGCTGAAAATGTTCCCTACTTTACCCACCGTACGTCCTAATTTGATACAAAAGCTACTACATCGGACATGAAGATTCCTTGGCGTCCCAGTTTCTTTTTCATTCATACACAGTGAACTATGTTAATATGAATGACAAAGCGTTCTTGTCCAAAGGAATTCCCACTAATTGTAATTAATGAAAGGATCACCCGTACTAACATTAATCCAAATACCCGCTTTATGTATAATGGGTTGCATGATCACTGTTGACAGAAACCGAAGTTGACCAAATTGTTTGTTTGCATGGATGTATCATGCATGAATGGTCACATTCATTTATGGAACTTCATTAAGATTAGTTCAAACTGAAATGCTCTCTTGCTCACCACGTAGCTAACCGAAATAATGGTTTAAACTGGCAGATGATATATGCACCTACTTTATGGCAGTTCGTGTCTCAGCAATTCAATATAGTAGAATGGGATAGCTACACTGCATTTGCAACTATAGTGATCTATATATTTGTACCATTCAAACCTAACACTTATGATTTGCAACTCATGTCCATGGGTGGTATTGCAACACGACTCCAAACGTCTACTAAGATGGCATCATTTCAATCTTATTCGTAGAAGAGTTCCACTAGGATAAAGGTACATAATGCAGGCTTGAAGGAAGGAAGGATTTTTAATAAAACAGGAAACTGTCCCTTATCCAACATTGCATATACACAATATCTGCAGCGTGAAAATACCAGCTGGATATTATGATCCCATTGAAAAATCAACTGAAATTTGTTAAAAACCTTTGTCAATCGAGGCTTGAGGGTTGGTTTAACATACAAGTAATAACCTGATTTGTCAATTTTAGAAACGTATAACTACCTCGCTCTCAACAAAAGAGTTATCTACTGTACTAATGACAGCTGCCAATTACGGTCGCAAACAAACTGAGCTTGCGCTTGCCAAATAATATAACAATGATTTTATACAGGTAAAAATGCAAAAGCTTAGAAGGTCCCATGGAATAGCCACGGTGAAACTTTAAGATATAGTAAAACTTTTAGCACAATTGTGTTAACACCAATAACTTCACTGAGGTATACGTAGTGTAAGTTGTAAATCCAAGATACGTCCATAAGGAATGACGGCAAATAGGAGGTTGGCAAAAATCAGTATCCTATTATTGTTCACATACAGGATGTATTTGTCAGCCAGTGAAATCGCTCAGAGCTACTTGTTTTCATACATGGTTATTGAGTAATGTAAGGAGGTGCAGCGAAATTAGTGTAGGATTAACTCTGGCTTGGAACACTGCCAGTATGTAAGCTCAAATGACAGATTCCGATAGGAATTCAACGTTATGCAGAAAAGTACTAAAAAGAAATACCGACGGAATTTCAAACGACTGTATTGATCTGCCATCTTGAGGCAGTGGCCTGTCAATGCACTGTTGTGACGGAGCTTTATAAAGGATTGATACAGGTGGTTTGGATGTCTCAAAATCTGCCAAGCCAAAACGTGGTCTCTACGCAGTTGCAGATATTCTCTGCTGAAAACCACGAGAAATTGAGGCCTTCATTCATGCGGCAAATTATGCAGACCCTGTTTATCCTTGTGTGTTTGGCTTTGGGTATCTTCAATGCCGTGAGATCTCTCCTCAGCCATGCCTTTCGGAAATGTGTTGCGTATTCCACTGGCGGACGTTTGTCTGAACTGTGAAGCAGTGGAATGTTCGAAGTGTCGAATCGTCCGAATGCAAACCTCAGGAGGCCCACGTTTTGGATGCCCTTAATAGAAGCTGTTTCAGCTTGGAGCATTAATGGACGACCTGTACCTAAACCCCCAGGTTCTTTTCGCCAGATGACCTTACAGGTTCTTGAATGCTGAGTTGGTGGGAGTACACTATAATGTGCCGTAGGTGCGGCGCTCTATATTTGTCCACGTTGAATCGAAGTATCTTATGGAATGACCACGCATATATCTATACAGGTAAGCTTAGAGTACTGTGATAGCATCTGATGTATTTACCGCCCATAACACATTATTGTCACAGGCAGAAAGCGGGCAGTTCGAGTTTAAGAGGCGTGTGATATATTTAACAAATCAGTGGTTCTAACCCATGCCATAGATAAAATGAAGCGCTGCATTTTGAATTATAGGAAAGCCACTAATTAAATTTTAGGACAACATCAACTTAGACTTGTTGCCAAGGTAAACAGGCAACTTCTGCAAGAAATAATTATTTCGGCTACAGGATTAGGCAGAGTTGCATTATGCTAGTTATCCAACAGTGTTTCAAAAATGCAGCTAGGTAATATCCATGGCTACAAAAGAGTGGAGGTCCTATGCTTCTCTTAGCACGTTATGTAGAATGTCAGATGTGGGACCAAGTCGATCGGCATATTCATTGTCTGTTTAACGAAAAGCTTAGTTCGAGAAAATGGTTCAGATTCAATTGTTACTCCCGTCAATGTAGTAGACAAACGGAGTGATATCAATAGGGTTTTGTGTGAAGTTTTTAGAGAATCACGGTTCAAGAAATGATCACCATATTGCGCTTACTTTAGTGTTAACTTTGTGGTTTTGTTCCATCCAAAAATGTATTAGGATTCCTTATGGTACAAGAAAAACTACGTGCCTTGGTATAATTGTTTGTATTATGTGTTCTAATTACCTTTACCACACTTTGTTTTGTACACGAAATTTTGTCCCTTCTATCATTTTTCGGTTCACTTTTATCTTGGCACGGTTTCTTGCAGAGTGCGAATAACTTGGTGGTTATCGCGATGCGCTCTTCTAAACAACCGGGTTCCTATTTTAGCCATCTTATTTATTTAAGACAGAAAATTCCTTTCCGTTAGCCTCTGCATAGTTTCCGTGATTTCCAGCAAGTAGGTTGCATATTTGAGGTTTACAAACGTGTATCCGTTACATTCGAGAGAATTCTGTGAATGTTCTTTAATTTGCTTCTGCATTGAAGCCAACTCAAGATATATTAAATGCGCGGAGGGCTATTTGCTACATAATAACTATAATTTGGTTCAAAGGACTTCCTTTCTTTGTTTTATGTGGCAACAATTAATGAACGCTGCGACACGTTTTCGTGAAACTAGACGAGTCGGTGGTAGCCCATGTGTGAAGGACACCCAATCAGTTCGCAATAAACGAAACGTTTACCGCATAACCCAGAGTATTTGAAGGCGCTCTTCCACAGTCACCGCACGGAATGCTTTGATGCGGGTGTGTTCGTAAGTACTGCCAGAAAATGAAGGCGGTATCAGCATTGAATCTGTTCAGCGAAAATATATGCATCACTTCAATAACAGACCGGTGAAGTAAGAGCATGTGACCCAAAAATGAACCGTGTTCTGTTCCTAACACTATTTGATCAATCAATAATCGGTGTTTTGTTTAGTCACCGGCCAGGTTGACAGCGCGGAGAGCAGAGGCGAGGGCAAATTTTTAACGGTTATTTCAATTTGATTGCTTTTTATTAAATGCTTAGTTATACACAAGAAAAGACTTTTCAATCTGTGATTCTAGTATTAGTCTGGGGTCGTCGGTTTGTTGCTGATGTCTGATTGAAATTTGAATAATGATGTGTATGGCATTTGTATGGTGTACACCTCTCAGCTGTATCCTTTGATTGCTAATAAGTGTAAACTTTCCACATATTCTCCATGACGATCTTCGTAATTGGTCCGGTTACGGTGATCACTTCAGTGCAGCTTTCCCTTTTCGTTTATTTCGGCCACGATAAGGCGAAAGCTTCTGCACTAAATAGTTAAAATCGGAAACAGCTGACGCGAGCATGTTGGACAGCACAGGTGCTGCACAACAAACGTGAATTCAAAGCAATTAGGATAACAATAAGCAGTGTACAATGGTGGGGGATTAGCATTTGGAACATAATTCGGGGAATATGGAGGAAGAGGAACTTACCAGATAAAAAAGGAAAGAATCTAGTAAGAGTTTCATCTTTGCGTGTAGTAGTAAGCTTGTGGAACCTCCAGGCGTCAATTCAAGAAGGTATCAGGATGAAGAGTATGTAGGTAGAATAAAATTTTCCGCTGTGTACCTAGTTGTCTTTTAGTTACCTAAATAACGCCATATAAAGGTTGAAAACACAGGAATCTTAGGCCCTGTTTATGTGCTTTTTGTAATGAGACTGAAAATGTGTAATTGATTTAGAGTAGCGGTAGAAGGTGAAAGTGCAATTGCGCGCAACGGTCTGCTATGTATGCAATGAGTTGCATTGCCTTACTGAAGATCTGTTGATTTAACCACTACAATTAGCGAGTAAAGTGCGGAGAGATTTTGAAAAACCTCCCGCTCTAGGGAACGTGTGAGGATCAGAATAAAAAAACCGAGAAAAATTAGGAATCATGGTTTCCAAGATTCAATGGTCTTATAGATCTGATATTATATGGAAATTGTTTAAATGAAAGCATGCGAAGCAAAATCATTTAGCTCTAACAAAACCTACCAGTAAGATTGGCATCCCAAAATTTGTAATGAGATGCCAACTTCAATATAAACGTGGCGATCAGTGCAATGTGTTTAGTTTATTGAAGTAATTCCACGCAGGCAAAGAGTATCCATAAATGGGAGATAAAAAGTTGTAAACAAAATCCTTTATTGAATAATTCAGATGTAACAGGAGCAGATAAAGTAGAAGGAGGTTAAGAACTGAAACCCTAGACATGGTAGTCGCGCAGCTTACTCACCGCAGCTAGTTGCAGGTAGTCAGATAATGTTGCGTGCATTAAGTAGCAGCCACGCACGCAGTCACTGGCTGATGAGGGAGAAAGCACTGTGTAATATAACAGGACAAGAATAGGCAAATTGGGTGTCAGATATACTGAGGAAATGATGAGCTAGACAGTCACATGCAATCCCCTCATTCAGGCGAGAAGCATGAGTCACTGCTGGCATGTACAATCGCCCGGATTCGACTGATAACAGACACAAAATATATCATTGTTCCGCCTTGTTATTAGTCTTGTTAAACAGTTTTTTAAACCATGGTAATAGTTTCGGACTACGGGACAGTTCTACTATAGCTTTGTCAGTGGCTCCTTCGTTTTGTTAGAATGATACTTTACTGTATCCTATCTAGAAACTGAACAATCATTAAGCTCTGTAATTTGCAAAATTGATTTCACTATTTTGATTGCGTTTGCTATCACTAAGTCATTACCACGAAAGTATTAGACTTTAGTTGAATCGAGGAACTGTTAGGAAGCTCGAATTGCTCGCGATTTGTAACGAAGTTTAGGAGATTAATTGCTCGTATAATGGCATGCACTGCAATCAAGAAACAGGAAGTTATCGGTGAAAATCTCTGGTACATCTGCAAATGCCGGATTCGCTAATTACAAAGCGATTCTAATGGTTCTCATTCTTCGTGCCGATGTTGCTTCCATGTGCTTTTAATGTATGATGTAATCTACCGCACCTCTTTGCTGACGTCATCGTAATTGTAATCATATCTTGGCAATATACTCATACTCGTCTACTCGTGCAGACGATGGAAAGCACATATTGTTTTCATTACAAAAACAACAAAATAAGGTACAATAGTAATTTTCGGGAATGTTGTTGATCCGCCTAAATTATTTATATATATATATATGTGGTTAAGCTATACTCCATTATTTTCACTAGACTAATTGCGTTACGCATGCGATTGGCCTTACTTGACGAAATATTTTCCAAATGTTGTGCTTGTCAAGTGTCATCACATGCTTCGTATAATGGAAAAAAACAGAATTCGTCGCAGTGTAGTGAAATGTATAGTACCGGAGCTGTGCAGTTCGTGAAAGTACCCACAAGCATCTCAACACCAAAATTACTAAGTGCAGTTTTGATATGTTCTTTACTTTTTCTCTGCAGGTGACATGCTTGATTGGTCAGTCCGCGGAGCAGAGGGTTAAGTCATTTTGATGTTTGCTCTTGATTTATTGGAGAGTTTAGCATTGGTACTTATTCTAAAGCGCATCGTTATATAATTGGCGGCATCCGGTTTTGGATTTGCCTGTCACTGTGGCAAGCCACAGGATGCCTGCGCTTACAGAGAGACCATGGGTGGCTTGCGCTGCACCACCCACAGCTCCAACCACACACCCCAGATCCAGTATAAACCCGAAGGAATGCGACCGGCAGGCATGCGGATGGGAGCCATGTTTCATCAACGGAGTCGGCCCACACTCCTTCACAACAAACACAACCACGCTGTATTTGGGGAATCAAGCGCACACAAGGCGGTGACTGGACCGTAGTTCGCTCCACACTGAGTGCATGGAACCACCTTTTGATCCTAACACGGCCACAAGGATCGTGCACCCAGTCCCCACCAGCAACGACAAAATGTCTCCTGGAGGCAGTATGGACGAGATAGCGGGTAATAGACAGGTAGGCACCTCGTCAACATTCACAGCAAGCGCAGCCACACCGGGGATATCAAAAAGCAGCCAATCACTTGAGAGAGAGATATAAAGAAAGCAACTAGATTAATGCATAAGGAAACGGTGAGATAAACCTTAAGTTAGCTGGCATATATAATAAGTTGTTTACAAACGAATCCTAGATAAGTTCTCGAGGTCAGGAAGTATGCTTTACGGAAATGTCACGAACACAAAAATGTTATGGAAATCGAATACCATTGGCGTAAGCGAGGTGTGCAAGTTAATGGAATAGAGTACAGGTAGACATTTGTATGAGAAAGAAAATATTAAGGCAAAATTGAAAACCCACCACCTGCAATAAAGAGACTTAGCATGCAAGCACGCGGTTAGTAAATCGAAGTCAGCGTACCTACGAACGCTGCGCCGGTTCTGCCTAGCTTTCCTGCAGGACCCGTCGTTGCTTCGGTAGGGGTCCCGAGTGGCCTCGCTCATGGCTCACTAAGCCTGCCTGAATAAGGCACTCGCGACCGCATGTTCTACAGCACCACGTGCTTTATGTCGATGGAGAACAACCCATCAGTGCTTGCTGCTTCCGCACCTGCCGCTTCTTCTCTGCATGCATGAGGGCTTTCTCCTGCACCTCGGCAACTGCCTTTGTGATCAGATCGCGCCATACACGCCGATCAATCGCCTTCGATTCCCATGATCTGCAATCAAGATTAGATTGTGTGAGGCTCATTTTAATCATGTGCTGGTAAAGTAACTTGGGTTTCCAAAAGTGCCGCTTCCCAATACTCAGCTGACCATATAATGGCTGCTTCGGTATCCGCGTCAAATCCATACGGCACACATGACCGATCCACCTCAGGTATCACAATGAAATCATGCAGTCCACTGCATACATCCCACTTTGCCGCAACACTTCCCTGTCTGCAACTGCCTCCCCAGCCGATGCGCAAAATCCGTCGCAGACAATGCTGATGGAACTGCTCGAGATATCGCACATCCCGCCGGTAAATCGTCCACGTTTCACTGCCGTATAGAAGAACGGACAGCACCATGGATTTGTACACCATCAGCTTCGTGCCAATGGTAAGCTGATGGCTGTTCCACACTCGGTACTCTAGCCTTCCGAATGCCGCTGCTGCCTTCGACACGCGGATACGCAGCTCACTGTGTAGCTGCTGATCAGTGGACATCATACTCCAAAGGTAGCAAAAGCGGGAGGTGGTTTCTAATACTTCAGCACAAATGCCGATTCGCGGCAATATTGAAGATTACACCTCCGGTGAAGGCTGAAAGAGACAGACAGTTTTGCTTGTGTTGATGGTTAACCCGAATTTGGCTTCTGTCGAAGCCAGAACAATAGTCATGTGCTGCAAATCATCCGCGCTGTGTGAAAACAACACACAGTCGTCAGCAAATAACAACATAATGATAGTTGTCTCACAGACTAGAGTTTTCGTAGCGAAACGACGGATGTTCAGCAATCCACCATCAATACGGTGCTCCACACGAACACCGTAAGCACAAGCGACAACAAAAGCACAAGACATCATTGCATGAAGATATATATTAAACAGGGCAGGAGCTAAGACACAGCCTTGCTTCACACCAGTGACAACTGCAAAGTCATCCGTTGTCTCTCCACTCAGCTGCACCCTCGCTCGCATACCATCATCAAACCAATCAGGCCGCTTACCGTTTGCGCGCCCGATGGTCTCCTCGGCAGCAGCTGTCACCTGATCGCGAATGTGGTGCCACAGGTCGCCCACTGTGGCTATGCAGTCCACATCACACAGGCGTGTAGCCATCACCTTCTCCAGCTCAGCAAGTTCCTCCACAGTACCGAGAGAGAGAATGTTAAATTTACGCCGATTCACTGCGGGAGTGTAATACACTGATTTACGAAAGCATATGTATATGGCAAATCCGACCCCAGCTTCACGTGGTGCTAAGGCGGCGTTGCCCACCTAGTAGAATGTGTAGCCAGCACCTGCTTCATGCAACTTACCTTGCTCAGCGAGCTGGGTTTCACTGAGCGCTGCAATATCGACGTTGTAGCGCGCCAGCTCCATCGCGACGAGTGCAGTGCGTCGCTCCGGGCGCTCGCTGGAGTTCCGGTACAGTAGTGTGCGCACTTTCCAGTACCCGATGCTGAGTGCTTTGCGCGCAGACATACAATTGCATTGGTGGGCAATCGCACGCGAGGTGGTCGTTGTGCTTCGGAGGTTTGCTTGAGTGACTCCACCCGGAGCCTTTGGCTTAATAGCCTGACCTACAAGGTAGTGGGTGATTTGGAGGTTTGTTTGAGGGAATCCGCCCGGAGCCTTTGGCTCAATAGCCTGACCCACGAGGCAGTGGGGAGCAGATACAGCTCGGAAATGTGATTGCAGAGACGGATTGGGATCTGCTTGACGGCCGTCACACGCAGCCCTTGACGTTCTGGAACGTTTTATATATGTTTTGCGACCGTAGTAGGATACGCACCTGCGACCACGGCCAGACGCAGGTGGGATTTGGCGGGTTTGCACCAATTTGATTAGGGGCTGCCTGGCTTGAGGCGGGCATTAGCAAACCATTGAACACCCGGAGGTGCCCTCCCACCGTCAGAGACAATGCGTGGCGCTCGTGCTCTACGCCAATCGAGCTGTTAGCTTATAACCCGTAGACCTGTTGTCTCCCATGGCTAGCTTTTACTGGAAGTGGGCCATCGACCACTTCCTAACCTCCGAAGAGGATGGACTAGGATACTGGCAGGGCGCCCACTCCTGACAGGAGAACGGCTCGGGTCCTCAGCCAAAGCCTTCGATTAAATGAACACCAGAAATGCAGCGGATCTAGCACATGGTCAGTTCGCTGACTCGCGGATTGGTGTCCTGGATCTTAGCAGGGAGATGGGCGAAACCCAAATCCCACCCAGCGGTCGCCACGAGGAGGCGCCCAGGATATGAGCAAATGGTACAACAGTAGCAGCAGTGGGTATACCATCTGTCTGGATCTAGCCAACACCAGCCTCAGCGCACCATAGACTCTCTCGCATCGCATACACGCACGCACATGCACAAACTCATGAATACACGCGCATGCACACGGGTACGCATTCAGAGTAACTATGACAAAGTACACATCGCATTACGCCGCTTGGACAACAAATGCCCACCTTACGGACGCGTACATAGAACTCTCATCACACATACATCTTCCAATAAATCACATACGATAACAACAACATACTTATATACTGTGTCACTAATATGGTAACGTTTGTATGACGTTCAGGGAAACCTGTGCTAAGAGTGCCTGACTGCTCAGATGGAGGTGCTTATCTTGCAACGGTTGGCTCCGAAGCGAAACGTGCAGTTAAATGCACGCATGGTGAGGCTGCTCCATTATTACATTGGCAAACAAAGGAACTTGGTGTGTTAAACAAGCTGTTGTGACTCTCCATGTAAAGATATAAGCGCAGCGTTGATCCTCACCATTGTTGCAGTGACAGTTGATCCATTGTCGTTTGTGTAAACGGCCATCCTTTGATTTAGTAGATTGTGCACTGGCCGCTTTGTTGTGTTGAGCTATGAGGAATTGCTTCTAACACACTGCACATATTCAACAAGACACCATCTTTTTGATTCCAAGGAAGAAACAATATGGTGCGTGTAAATAAGTGAAGGTAGTCTGCACCAAGACATAACTGCAATTATAATGAACCACAATTTTGGGACAGACTCTGTTTATTAGCTAGTATAATAGCTTCTGTATAACTATCGAATTATGCATAGCCAAATGCTTTTAATTGTGAACTGCCAGCCGTAGTGTCCTTTCAATTAAAGGTTTATCCTTGTCTTGTTAAGGATTGATCTGATTGGCAAAGTGAAATGCCTGGGAAGGATTCTTCAGACAATGTGGAGGAACTGCGTCGTAGTGCCCAGAGCACACAAAGTTTCGCACGGTACAATTTCTCTGTATTTTCTAATGATCTCACATAATGTCGCGAGAGAACTCCTAAGTGTCTGTCACATGTATTATGGTGGAGCAATTGGCATCTATTGTGTGTGCTCCAGTGGCTGCATGTCTGGTGATACTGATGAAGTCCGACTTACTTGTGTTAAGATGGAATGGTATTTCATTGCACAACGTTGACAGTCAAGCAAATGTATGCTGGAGGCCAGCGCAATCGTATTGGTTCTCAATCATTCTCCCATTTTTCGGATCATCTGCAAACAGTGCACATGGCGACTGGAGCTGCTGCCGAAGGTCTTTTATATGATTAAGAAACAATACTGGCAAAATAACGTTCCTTGTGGCAAGTCACTGTTCGATTGTAACCAACCTGTATGGTAAACATTGACCTGTATTCAAAAATGCTGTCCAGCAATAAACTGGTGTAACCACTGAAGTAGCGTGGCACTAATTCTGTAGGTCCTTAATATACTAAGGACTACTCCGTGCTTCCCTATGCCAAACGTCTTACTTATGTCTGTTTACACAAGGTCAAATGTTCGAAGCTGGTACCTAGTGTTTGGTTTATGTAAATACATTTGGTGATAAAGGATCGCCCATTTATGAAACCATATTACGCTTGAGTCAGTACCTCTATCGTTTCGAAGAACTAGAGCAGACTTTTTGTCAACTTTTCGAGAACTTTGAACAACATAGAATTTAAACAGTTCGGCTTACATTTCTCTAATTTGCTCGTACAATCACCATAGGAAGCGCTCTAACTATCGAGCAGTTCAAGTTGTTGGGGACAGATCTATCAAAAAGGAATTTATTGTAAATTTTTGTGATGGCTATTGAGATGACATTCGTTAGGGACTTAAGTATTACTACGTGAAGTCCGTACGGTCTGCGGGGTTTTGCACCATCCCTGTTGACGAGTAGCTGATACACATCTACTACATTACATTGTAAGCTGTCGAGCAAGGCTGTCGCAACCTATGCCGATACTGCAGCAGTCGGCGGTTTACAAGAAAATATGGTGAGTAAGTACGATGTCAAGGCGTCCGCGTGCTCCGCGTTTGAAATGAGCGTCCGACCGTTCAAGCTTTTAAGACTGGTAGGTCAGCCTTAGGTTTAGTTGTAGTTTAAAGTTAGCAAATATTCTTTTGGGTGTACATTCCGCCGAGGATGCAAGCTCGTCTTCGAACTGCTGGCGTTTCTTTATCTTTGCGGCGTTACATAATTTATGCTGTTTCTTTTACATCGTGTAATCTAAATCACAACCCGAAATAAGTTATCTATACCAAGGTTTGAGACGCCGTCCTGCTGACTATTTATATTCCTTATCAAACATATGCAGTTTGACAGGACCGAAGTTTTGATAGTTTAAGGGAATAAACAAAATATACCGAGTTAAGCTTCCCCTTCATTAATAAACAAAAGGCCTCAAGCGACGCATACATTGGTAGTGTTCAATCATACTGACTTATGATTTAAACGAAGCCTTTGATGTTTGTCTTCCATAAGGTCATGTCGGCTTCCATTGGTTGTAATAATGTAACGGCAGTTTTATGCTTGCCACAATGCAGCAGTGGTTCTTGTTCGCTAGAGATTCAGATTTTGCTCGCAGATCGTAAACATTGGATTCAAACAAGATGCCTAGCGCAGCGTAATGCGCGTTGGTTAGACAACATTTATGCCTTGCCCCGATTTCAGTAGCAATTTCAGCGAATTGAGCATTAACGTCGCTATGACCGGGAAGAAGCCGAACATCTGACCAGCATATCACAGGTAAATTTAGATCTTCTTCAGTAAGAATTGAGGGCAGCTCATGTGCTTCTATTTATATGGTATCCAATCGCAACAACGGATTAAAGGGCTACGGTAGATAACACCCACTATTAGTTCTGCGTGTCTGAAACGGATGGAGCAACGCAGGTGCTTGTGAAAATTACCATAATTCTGATAGGCGGTTATGCGTTTGCCAGATAGTGACGATTCGACAGAACTTGAACATTTGAACGGTTTACACTGCATGATATCAATTGATAAAACTCCTAACACCTTCCGAAGATTGTGGTGTAACATTTAAAACGTGAGCCAAGCTTGAATTTACTTATTCTCCACGCGTTTCCTACGCACAAATGTACATGCACACACGAGGAACCACGTGCCCGCCGATGCTGGGCCACAAGCGCGGTGTCACGCCGGACATTCAGGGTATAGGTACCAACACTGGTTGTATATCCTCACCCAAGAAGACAACTGTAAATACATCACGGGAAAATAATTAGGTGCAGTTGCAAAAAAGCGCGTAGAAGCGCGAAAAAGCATTGAGATTCATTCCTGAAGTTTACACACTTAATCCCATGGGGTTTGTAATCGAAAATAAGACGATTTCCCCGCTTCATAGAAAAAAGCTAGTAAAGCATTTATGTCGTTCGGCAGCGTCACTGTAAAGCAAATACTTCATATTGCCAGTTGAGTGAAGAAAGATATTTGAATTTTGAGAGTATGCAAGTTAAAGTGGTAGGTACATGTATAATGCAATAACTGATAGGTGTTTTACCAGAATAATATAGCGAGACTTGACGCCAGGCCGGAGAACTCCTGTGATCTGAAAGAGTCCTCTGATGAAAAAGTGGGTTGTTGAATTAGTCGAAATTATGGTAACATGTAGCATAGGTTACAAAAGCTTATATTGCATAGAGAGTTGTTGTTATAATTCGGATGGATTTAATTGAAAGGATTGGTTTAGTGGACTGAACCGATTGAATGTGTACAGGTTAACCTGGAACCTAAACAGCTTAAACTTGCTCCATGAGACAATCGGCATAAGGAAAATGCAATAGCATAGACAATATTGTTGGGAATGCAGTTACTCACAAATGTTATGAGAAAATTGTGATGGCACAGCCATGTTTAATACTTCTCAGGAAAGGTATCATTGATCCACCCCGTTTCATTGCAAAACCGGAGGCAGGCAACCTGAGAAAATTGTGACTTGTCAAACGTACACATAAGCCAAACTACCTCTCCACATTTCTTAACAATTCAAGCATTACTTTGTGTGTTCTACGCCAAGGTTCTTTCTGAGTATCCAAACATTTCAACTTACTGTGCCTCCTCATCCATTCCAAACTAAAGGCAATCAACAACGCACCCCTAGCATCCTAGTCCCCTGATTCTAGTTGTTCCAAAAGGTAACGCATTTTTTGTAGGAAAACAACAGGCCATTGTACTGGGGGTGTAACGGTGTTGCTTTCCCTGACATCGACTGAGAGGAGCAACACTTAAACGTCTTCATTTCAAAAGCTGTCAATTTGATCGGAATGAGCGAGTTCTAATAGAATGTGGAAGTTGGTTTCAGCAGAAGTTGCATATTTCAATCCAACCACACTTTGGGCACTGCAAACCAAACGTTGTAGGTCTTGTTACCGCTTGATATGTACATAAACCGTCACTCATCCGGATACCGTTAGTAAACTTCTCACCGTTTTAGTAACTTCAGAGGTTTTAGAATTCAACCCCTAAAATGCTTGCCTATTCTCTTATGCCGCTTCTAAGATGGATCGCCGGATTCCTGCTTTGTTGGAGCGCAAAATGCAGACTGGGAGTGCATCCCAGATGGCGCGTAATAAAAAGCTCATAGGGAACACTAAAACTGCAATCAGAAGAAAAAGGAAAGTACCGACTGAAGTGGAGATATGCTGTAAAGAATAGCACGTAACCAATGGATAACAGACGTGCGCGCATCGAATGATTCAAATGGCTAAGAATTTATGCGTGTCTAAGAGATAAGGTGACCGGTGGTTTGAATAAACTGCCAAAATTTTACTGAGGTGGAAATAGGAAGAAAAGGGGAGACGCGCAAGTGTATGACGCAGGTAGGATTGTATAGTGCAACCAATGATTTTCAAGCTGCGACATGTATGATTGGGTAAATCATTTAATGCTATTGGGTAACTAGAGGCGATCTTATGCGCTTGGTACATGAGACCTAAAACCGGCACCCTCGTTGCGAATCCGTGTCCAGCGTCTATATAACTCGAGTGCAACAATTAGACACATAGCTCTTACTGCAACATAATATAGTGTTATAATTAGCCCTGCTAGTATGAAACACTGAAGATTTCAACCAAATGCTAAATTAATTTTCAGTCAGGTAGGACCGTTGAATAATATTACAAATGTAACTGTGTACAAGCGACAGCACACTTTAGCAGTCGAAATTTCAATAAACATCATCATAATATTTATTTTACAGATATCATCACTTCATCATACATAGCCATTAGGGTACCAAGAAAAAGAGAGAATATAAGGTTGATAAGAAAAATGGGGTAATGAGTGACGTAACACATGCTGCAGTGGTGTTTCAGCCTCTGCTATGTGTCGGTAATTATGCTGCATTTAACTTAGAGCGAACCAAATCTCGTATGCCGTAATACCGATAATATGCTACTGGTTATTGACCTGATCCAGAAACTCAGTCGCATCAGTATTCATAACAATTAAACTCAACTTGGAAAGGAAGAGATAGCCTGCAGAGAGAAGCAAAGCCTTTAAATGGAATGCATCAATGTCACTGAATTTACAGCCCGACCACACCGGAAATGTTCATTACCCAACAGCAATCCTAGACATCTAGGTTTTAGTAACATGGCGTGGCATTTACACTCACAAAGAATTTCTTGTTTTTTAATAAAGCTGACAGCGATTTATAGTGGGAAAATTTGGGGTTTACAAATCTCCAGGATGAACAGTGTATGCATTAAAGACAATATTATTGGCATTAAAGGAAAGATGGAGAATTCCGATTGGGATGCAGTATACAATACATAATGAAATAGAATGACAGATCCTATATTTCGAAATTGAGAAGCTTTGGTGTTTTTCAACAAATGAAAATTAATAGGTGAGCCTTCAATATATGTGCTCCACGTCGTCTGCATTCAAAATTGTATTAATGGGTCACATATAGCTAGTGAACTCTCAGTTATGTTTTGTGAAAGAGATGCTACAAATCGGAGTAAACGAGGTTGGGATCCGCTGGTATTTGGTAACTCACAATGACAAATTAAAGACGCGGTTACTTATAACAGTGCAACCCAAGAACTTGCAGTCTGAGCAGGTAAGATGTTTAAACCAAGCCATCAATATTTGGTAGCCCTACAATGAGCAGCATCAACCGCTTTGAAACAATGTTTCATCTGGGGACGAATTAATTGTAGGACAGGTTCCTCATAAATCCTCATATACAGCTTGATATGTGTGCAAGAAAATATCCTGAAAATTCCGCATTCCATTTGCAAGAAGCCAAAATATTGACTGTCAATTTCCATGCTTTCCGGATTGAACTAGGCATTAAAACCATCATGCGCAATCACCAAAAGGTTATATTTAAAAAAGACGACGCAACCATTGTTTTCAGGTTAATGCTAGAGAGTAAGCTGATGTTCTATGTTTACAACTTTATATTTTGTTTTCATGGACTACAGTAAAATCCAGGAAGACAAAGCAAAGGACGTGTATAATTCGCCTTAATTTGCTACGTAAAAAATCCATTTTGGGGAATCATCAGCAGTGCGCATTCCATCGGACCCATGGTAGGGCTCGAATCCGAAACTTGACTGTTGCCAGTCCGTGTTTGAGACCATTGAGCTACGGGGGACGGCAACGACCATTGTGAATAAGTTACTAGATGTGATATAGCGCCGCTCACTATCCACTGACTTACTCGTTACTGCCGTGCAGAGGACAGGGTAGCCCACTCCCCAAGCGACGAGCTTACCAAACTTAAGCCGCCAATTATCTTATCGCATCATAAGAAGTTTGGTCTCCGTACTGATTACAGAAGAGTATTAGGGGGAGTTGAATTGTATACGTAGAAACTCGTCACAGCTAGACTCACTCAGACAGCCGCCACACGCCCGGAAAAGCACTGTATGCGCGTTTCATCCTTTCGGGAATCATCAGCAGTGCGCATTCCATCGGACACTTGGTAGGGCTCGAACCCGCAACTCGACTTTTCCTAGTCCGTTGTTGAGACCATTGAGCTACGGGAATGCGCACTGCTGATGATTCCCGAAAGCATGAAACGCGCGTACAGTGCTTTTCCGGGAGCGCGGCGACTGTCTGAGCGAGTCTAGATGTGACCATTTTCTACCTATACAATTCAACTCCCCCTACTACTATTCAATAAATACATTTTCGTAATCTATACAACATTTAGAGAGCGAAAAATGTATTGGACCACGACAGCCGTAAAATGGCAATTTCGTCCAACTGCTCTACATTTATACAACGTTGGTTGACAGATCGCCACATAAAAACCCATGAATTCCAATGAGCCTAGGAAATTAAATGGCGGAATCAAACAAAGCAGTGAAAGCTGACGGAAGAATTTGCTTATCGAACCCAATTTAAAGGTCACAAAATCCTTAACTACAACAATTTTAAAGGGAAATTAATTTAATCAGATAGTCAAATACTTCAAATAATTCCAGGTATAAGATGTCAACTACAACTCTGTCATCGACACAATAAGCCTAGCTAGCGCCGGCTTAAGACAAGTTCATAGTGCATGAAAGATCCTTACCACAATTTCATGCTGCTACGTCACCAGGATCTGACAATTTACTAGGTATTACATCGGCTTCTACGCAAAACTCTCACCGTTATTTTGGGTGACAGCGAGAGGAGAACAACTAGACGGTTGTGAAAGGACTCACTACGAATGCAAATATTGTGGATAGGGGTTGGTGTTCCATGCTTTCACATCGTGGAAATCTGAATCGATGAAACAAACGAGTCGCTGGTTCGGCAAAATACATGGCGTTCGTCTACTATGGTTTCATCGTTCACACCAGGGTAGCAATGTACGCGTAAAGACATTTGTCCTCTCATTAAGTCTGGTGCAGGAAAGAGTAGCTGGCCTAAACCTGGGGTGGCGTTAGCAGTGCCAAATGCGTCTGAGGTGAACGATACACTCTGGAAATTGCGGAAGAATTGTTACTTAAGCTAGTTCGATGTCTTCTGTGTAATCAGAGGCAAAATGGATTTGAAACCGATTCTGCGCAGCACATTGTAATTAATCGATCAATGTGGTCATATTTAAAGTTCCATGAACAAACTAAGCCCAATGCTTTCGTTATCTAAGGACAACAGTCGCACACACTATGAGTGGTATCAGAAGTATATATGGCTGGGTATATAAAAACATGCCTTTTCGTGTCCTGTGCCTTAGGATGGATTGCTATTGTTTCGAACATATTGTTTGCCTTCGGATTCATTCTCAACTAACTTAGTGAATTAAGTGACAAACTCCCTTAAACTGACATCGAGGGGATACTGGAATAGGAGGGATTAGTTCTTGGTTTGAACGAGGTCAGTAATATCGCCGTGCCGGATTGTTAACCTTGCGGGCGGGGTTCGAAAGATGGGCGTACCGTTTTCTATTACCGATGCTGCTTCCCTATGTCAAGATCAATGTTGCACTTTCAAGCACAAAGCAGCACACGTGGACACTGGTACAAAATAGTGGTAACGCGCTATGCTTACACTTAATGCTTCTAAACTCAAGAGGTGAAATATTTTATCAAGTTTCTGTCGAACCATGTCCAGGAGAAATCGGTTTTGGAATTTAAGATACTCATCGACGTCCACATTGCTGACTACAGCTCCATGGAACGTATTTATCCCGGTTAATATGTAGCAGAGCTGCGATGCACCCCACCTCGCAGAAGCAGCGACGTGATTCCGCGGATGTGTCCGATCTACCTACGATGGAGCAACACATATGTCTATGTCCTCGCTCTTCATTATCAGTATTCATTATACATTATTCTTAATAACTGACGACGTGGGATTCTTGGGCCTTCTACTGATGTATTGCTACTAGCAGATGTAACAGTAGAGCATTCTCACATGGTTCCCGACAACAAGGTGTCAAACCTGCCGGTTTGGCAGTGCCCTCGGCGTTTCCCTTATCATCAACATCCACCTTTTTGACTAAATTTAATAGGTTCCAACAAGACACGCCTCGGATCACATACTTCTTGTTTTCTCCTATTACGGCCATCCTACTGGACATGTCAAGCTTTTCTACTTAACCCGTTATATTCACTTGTACTGCCATCTGCGATTGCGGACTTTGTGTTCATTGGCGGTTAGACAAGAAAATGTGCGTTATTGACCTCGCAAAATTTTGCGCATTGCAGGCTTAAATACCGTAGAAAGCAACTAAAGAGTTGCTCTCCTATATGCTGTGCCGGCCACGTTACTTTGTTGGAGAAGAAGCGGCAATTTGGACAGACAGAAATGCCGAGCAACGATGGAGTGACTGCCTTGTGTAAACATACCGCTCAACTGGGTACAGGATGGCAATTCTTTTGATGTGCACCGACGTGCCTGTCCGGTATTCTTACGTTCGGTCCGCACCAGTCCGCCAATGCATCTGCGTACAAATCGGTCGATGTAAAATGTCGACAGTCCTGTCGTAGTATCTCCTTTGAATTAGGGGCAATCAAGTCGGTATATAGCATCTATCATGAGGGTAAGCGACGCCTGATCTACCGAAGCAGACACTACTCGCCTTGTAATAAATTGGCCAAAGTTGTATTTCCGCACTAGCGCTCTGAGCAGTCCGCCGGTCAATGCGGATCTCCATAACCCAAGCCCGCCACCTTCCGACCTGTATTTCGTTTGCACAGGCCCATTTTGTCGCATTAATTGCAATCCAGTCACACTGCCCCTGTCATGGGAAGCCATGCACTATGTAAGAAATACATGTACCATCTTATGCCCGAGCGTTGGTAGCGCCTCTAAAACCTCGGGATGCGCAAGTGCCAAACTAGCTATTAGATGGCTACTTAGCCGTGTCGTTACTCTGTTCGCAACACAAAATACCCCTTGGAACTTGCTTCAGTTTATGCACGGTTGATGGATATAGATTAAAGCGTCCACGCGTCCGCATCCCACACTAGTAACTCATACATCCATGTAGTGTTTACTACAACTATCGTCGTTGGCCGCTTTAGACTAGCTAAATTCCAAGGTCATTCTGCGCGCTTGGTGCGTCGAAATGATACTGGATGCAATTCAAACGCGTTAAACTTGACATTCAATTGGCATACGGATGCAACTCCGAGCTTTATTTAGCAATTCAATTGCACTATGGATGTAAATAATTGGGAAAATATGTGGAAATTAATGCTAGAAATCAATCGGTAAATAAATGTTTGGAACCGTAGATGTGATACACTGCACTTCTTTGCACCAGACTATCCTTGCAACTTTGCACTTGTCAAGTAGAAATAACGGGACTAAAATGCTGCCTTGAAAATCACTTGGCCTTAAACAGCGGTCGCAAACGAAAACACTTGTCAAACGGTCATTGAAGCATTGAGGCAACGCCTTTAAACCCTACCTTTTCAGATACAGTCGCAATCGCCGAATAGACAGAGGTTTAGTGTAAAATGAGCTCCGTCACATATCGAGGTTGCAATTCGATGTCCGCTCAAAAGAAAAGGTTTTCAAATTTGCATGGATTGGAATGTGTTACATGTTTGCTTGTCTACTGTCAAATAACATTATTGTCTTCGTTGATGTAAGGCTTCATATTTCATCGATAGATAGCCAAAAATAAGGGGAAGTTCAAAAAGTATGGGGCCAAATGCAAACTGACTATTAAATGATCCAAGTGATCCGAGCATCTGCTGCGAAACATCAACTTGTGCAAGCTAATTACATTAGCCAATGCAGGTTTTATGTTACAACTGATTTTTTTGAAGATGCAGTGCTCAGTAGTACGCATAGTAGAAGAAAAGAAGTAGGTGATCCGAGGCGTGCCTTGTTGGAACCTATTAAATTTAGTCACAAAAGGTGGATGTTGATGATAAGGGAAACGCCGAGGGCACTGCCGAACCGGCAGTTTTGACACCTTGTTATCAGGAACCATGTGACAATGCTCTACTGTTACATCTGCTTGTAGCAACACATCAGTAGAAGGGCCAAGTATCCCACGTCGTCAGTTATTAAGCATAATGTATAATGAATACTGATAAGGAAGATCGAGGACATTGACATATGTGATCCCCATCGTAGGTATATCGGACACATCCGCGGAACCATGTCGCTGCTTCTGCGAGGTGGGGTGTACCTCACCTCTGCTACACATTAACCGGGATAAATACGTTCCATGGAGCTGTAGTCAGCAATGTGGACGTCGATGAGTATCTTAAATTCCAAAACCGATTTCTCCTGGACATGGTTCGACAGAAACTTGATAAAATACTTCACCTCTTGAGTTTAGAAGCATTAAGTGTAAGCATAGCGCGTTACCACTATTTTGTACCAGTGTCCACGTGTGCTGCTTTGTACTTGAAAGTGCAACATTGGTCTTGACATAGGGAAGTAGCACCGGTAATAGAAAACGGTACGCCCATCTTTCGAACCCCGCCCGCAAGGTTAACAATCCGGCACGACGATATTACTGACCTCGTTCAAACCAAGAACTAATCCTTCCTATTCCAGTATCCCCTCGATGTCAGTTTCAGGGAGTTTGTCACTTAATTCACTAAGTTAGTTGAGAATGAATCCGAAGGCAAACAATATGTTCGAAACAATAGCAATCCATCCTACGGCACAGGACACGAGAAGGCATGTTTTTATATACCCAGCCACATATACTTCGGATACCATTTATAGTGTGTGCGACTGAGGTCCTTAGATAACGAAAGCATTGGGCTTAGTTTGTTCACGGAACTTTAAATATGACCACATTGATCAATTAATTACAATGTGCTGCGCAGAATCGGTTTCGGGTCTATTCTGGCTCCGCTTACACAGAAGACATCAAACTAGCTTAAGTAACAATTCCTCCGCAATTTCCAGAGTGTATCGTTCACCTCAGACTCATTTGGCACTGCTAACGCCACCCCAGGTTTAGGCCAGCTACTCTTTCCTGCACCAGACTTAATGAGAGGACAAATGTCTTTACGCGTACATTGCTCCCCTTGTGTGAACGGTGAAACCATAGTAGACGAACGCCATGTATTTTGCCGAACCAGCGACTCGGTTGTTTTAAATGTTTAGATTTTCACGATGCGAAAGCATAGAACACCAACCCCTATCCATAATATTTGCATTCGTAGTGAGTCCTTTCGCAACCGTCTGGTGTTCTCCTCTCGCTGTCACCCAAAATAACGGTGAGAGTTTTGCGTAGAAGCCGATGTAATACCTAGTAAATTGTCAGATCCTGGTGACGTTGCAGCATGACATTTTAGTAAGAATCTTTCATGCACTACGAACTTGTCTTAAGCCCGTGCTAGCTATGCCTATTGTGTCGATGACAGAGTTGTAGTTGACATCTTATACCTGGAATTATTTGAAGTATTTGGCTATCTGATTAAATTAATTTCCCTTTAAAATTGTTGTAGTTACGGATTTTGTGACCTTTAAATTGGGTTCGATAAGCAAATTCTTCCGCCAACTTTCGTTTTTCTATTGTGTTCTTCCTCCGTCTAGTATTTCTGGGTCTATCCTTTGTGCTGACTTTCTTGCAATACCTACTGTCTACGTTGCTATATCGTCCGTACCTTTTTGAGCGTTCTATTCATTAGCTTCATTAAGACCATACAGATACACGCAAGGTGGTATCTACGTTTCCTTTTCCCTATCCGTGAACAGCTTATTAATTGCACAGTTTGTGACACAGAGGTAATGTTATTTTTCTTGTCGTTTTTTCTATTTTCAATTTTCCATTTTTTGTCCCGGATATTTTAAAGCCTTTTTGATATTCTCTGATGAAATGTTGCTTCTGTATTGCAACTCTTATCTTCCAGTATAACACTGCTGCATCAGCTTATGTGTTCTGCATAATTCTCTATAAATCTGCTCAAATCTCTAAAGCAATTTTTATATCGAATGTTTAGCGAAAACGTTGTTAAGCCTATCTTAAGAATAACTAAATGTAGGAGTCCTACCTTAAAATGTATATATTTTTTCCTGTTATTTTTATAAGGTCGAGATAATACGAAGTTTTACTTCTGTAAGCCTAAGTTTTCTCACAGCATTTGTAATATCCTGCTTTCGCTTTTGTATACAAATATTATTCTCTGACCTGTTTGCATGTAATTTAATTCTTTTTATCTTGTTTGCGACTTCATGCCCTTTCTACGATTTCAACAGTTTGGCATTTACTGTTTGGCCGAATTGAATACAATTCGAATACAATTTGAATACAATTCGTTTTGATTTAGTAAACGTGTAACCTCATATCGCCATGGACTAGATAGCAATTAAAGCGCCGGCCCAGCTCTCGATCTTTAATTTTCACTGATCCTTTATATGTACGCAGCGCGGTTTTTACCCTGAGTGGTCACTCAAATATTTCTAATTTGGTGATTGTTTATTTCAATCAGTTGGTGTGACCATCAAGCCCAAATTCCGCTTCCTTATCAGTCGCTTTTCTTGTGTTGCACATTGAGCGCAACATTTTACAGTCCCATTCTCTCTATTCTATTGATATCATCCATGGGTAGAGGCTAAGCGAATCAGATGCGTTGATGCATCCATGCCACTGGAAATAGACCTAAATCCATAAGTAGGTTAGTCGAGTTGCTCGAACACTCTGTTTTTTCATTCATGCGCACTCATCGCCTTATCACTCTTTCACATGTTTTCCTTTGTATTAACTGCCAATGACTTGATTGATTAAGGGAATGATGCGTAGTTATGGTTTACACGATGAACGACTTAGTCATTTACCACAAGTAATAACTGTCTGGCGCGAATTATTATCCACTGCCATAGTTGACTGAAATGGAAACCATATTCTTGTCGTATGTAACATAGGTGCCTCGACCATGACTATTTGGTTAATATTCGTTACGTCAGAAACACTTTATTCGACGTGCTTTCAACTCCTTTGCAAGCAGATGTGAATGAATTATAGGCAAACAGTATGAATACGTATATCCATAGATTGCACAAGCACATCCTTTTCCTTTCAAATCGATAAACCACATCCAGCGTCGTTTCATTCACAGTGATATTATTGTACTTATATCGCTCACTGTCGTTGACCTAACAAGTGGAATATCTTCTGTCTGGTAATTCGCAAAGGTATATGCGGTTCTCTACCTGCCTTCTAGCTTCTTCGGGTTACACATAACCCTAAAACAACTCATTTAGCATTAATTTGTCGTGAATGCCGTAGTAGCTTATTTAATGAACAGTGACTTATATTTGTATACTGACTACTTGGGTGAGTCAGGATTACGGAACTTATTAATTGCAAACATGTACGAGTCGAGGAACTCAACACTTATACATACATAAATATATATATATACATTCACTTCATTAATCTAAACTATGTATATTTCGTAGTTTCTAAAATTTTACACTTGCTGCTATGGTCTTCTAATTTTAACCTAATAATCTGTAATATTCATTGTATAAATTTCAAGGTGCCCAATTGTTTGTCATGGACTCCTTTATTTTCCCATGATGACTATACTGTAGATTCTCCCTGCAATAGCAGGTTTGATGAATGTCGCTTACTCTGCTTTATACCTTAAAGGAGCTTGCTGTTGCTTAGTCCTAAATGCCAAATCTTTCGTTCATGTTTTCCTCATTTTAGTAATTGTAGCTTTGCTTTAATAACAAGGAGATAGTCCTTTAGTTTTTGTAACATGTACAACATAATCATTGATTTATCCGTGACAGCAGTTTTACGAATTCTGAATTATGTCCATTGGCGTCTTGCAAGTACGGTTAATATAGTCACTATTAATTTTATGGCGTACCCCTTTTAAATGCGCATTGGTCATAGTAGCGCTTCCTTGCATCCTTATTTCCCTAATGTTGTAGCAAACTGAATGTCTTCGGAGCGATATAATCAATGATGTTACAAGTTTTGGTGACGATCACGGTATCTAAAACAATTAAGCTGCATGCAAACAAGTCTACACTACTCGCGCTCATCTGTATTATTTTTGGAGTGTTCCAAAACAACCACTGCTGATTTATTAAACACATTTAAAGCACATCAGTTTCGGAGGTACGAAGAATTTCCAAAGAAGTACTACAGTATATGGATTACCTTCCAGTTGATTTATCGGATTGCTTTGACATTCTGTTTCGTCACCCCATGAATTCTATCGAAAGCAATGATATCTCAGTTTAGGTGTCATTCACCTCGATAATGCATGTCGTCTAGTACTGAAATTCTATCGTTTGTTCTTTCTAACCGTCCCTTTTTTCTCTTTCTGCCTGTAAATAATTTGCTCTGCGCTACAATCTTAGACGCAGGAGCACAGGATTCATAAATGGAGCCAAATTTAAAATAAATTTTTCCACTATTATCTCATGGTGCGGTAATATTTTCCATTTCAAAATTTAGCCTTGCATCGAAGTCGGAAAATTTAACTTTACATTTAACTCCTAGATGCTTACACATTGCTCACTGTTTCGCTTCATTCGTTCGGGGTGGTAAGTTGTCACTACGTCGAGTGTGTGAGGCGCAGATAAACGTAGCGCAGGTGACGGAACGCGATTGTCCATGGGCATGACGTGCCTCTACTGTTGCACCGGTCGACAGATGATTGCACAATAGTATGTGTGGGTATGTGTATAAGTAAACGTGAAGCTGACCTCACGTGCCAAATGTTACCTCAAGTAATGGAATGGGGAGGTAAGGCTTTCAATCACTTGATGTCACGCTGCATGATCTGATCAATAGTCCTCGTTCGCCGGATGTAGGTTGGCTTTACTTATTTTTTGTTGAAAATGTTTGCAATAAAAATCAGACAAATATTAGCCATTTTTGAGTGAAACTCTTGGCCACATTTCACTTGCGTCAGAGTAATTCACTCCCGTTTTATTTGATTCATAAAGCTAGCCTTGCTGGGTTTTAATGGTAAAGATAATAAAAAGGGGGTTATACTGTTGGAGCCACTTCAGCTAAGGGACAAAGCTACTAGAAACACCACGTTCCTACATATTCCGAACAATATTCCGATTGAGCTAATGCAGAAGCAGATAAGATAGGCCAGTATATTTGTGTAATATAGTTATAAAAAATTTCCCGGTATTATTTTCCGGTGTCGACTAGTCAGTCCAAAACAAGGAAAGTAAGATCAGTTGCACGCCATTGCGTTGGACATTTAAGCTACCACTACAGGGCTTTTAATGATGGTGAGGACCCACAATCCTGCTCTGCATGCCTTCAATTCGTCTCTCTGAACTGTGAGTGGTTGTGATATACCACCCATGGAATTTCTGCCTGCAGTCTTGCTACGAATAGTGCTAAATTTCCAATCAAGTAGGCATTTGCAATACTGATGCAAAAGTGAAAATGTGGTACGCGCCTACATACGGATAATTATAGCCTATTCCACCATACTCTCATTGTCTCAGTGCCGATGTAGTGCTTTTCAATAAAAATGAATGCATTTACTCTAACCTTGATCTATTCAGCAAGACTAAACAAGAGTTAATTTGGACTTTATGAAGTCAAACATACTAGTATTTTTCCATGTTTCACATGCCTGGTCGTATAAGTTCGTTGCATGATATTCTTAATTTTTATTCTATAAATGCTAAAGCTTTTCAGCGAGTCCATCGCTCCAATGTGTTTATAAAGCATACACGTTTGGTATTTCAACTCAACTGTTGCTCTTATATTAGTCAGATGTTAGCAACCGCAATCACTCCATCCAGCCACGTAACACGGACTCCAACTCTCCTGATTCACCAAATTTCACCCTATATAAATGGTTTGTTTTAGGTCTCCACTCAAGGTAAACAACTTCTTTTGATTGACCATATATAAGCCACCTACCATTTATACTTGATCGCGATAAATAACTTAATCTTTGATGCAATAAATGACGTCAAGGATCTCGAGATCCGCCGTGGCATATGCAAATTGACATACACAACGGTAAATTTCGACATCGGTTTATTTCTATGATATAAAGTGACGCTCCGCGTTTGCATGTGAGTTGAAAATAGATGATAAACGCCAAGCAAACATATTTTGGGAAGGCCAACATTAGAGGTTTAGAAAACTTAAGGGATAGAAGTGAAGCTGAAACGGGGCCATAAGATGAAAAACGCGCAATAGGGGAAATAAATAGACGGAGAGGCTTGAGCAGTAGCATCCGAACCTCAATTTACCCTGCACGATGCAGCAGATAGGGTACCATCAATTATCATCCGAATTGACCTGAGCGCCAGGAAAGTGTTTGAGAAAGAATTCATATTGTTGCCTGAGCAGGGTACGATAAGTTTGCCTAAGCCTAAATAGCAGAACGATTAGGTTTCTCAACCAAAGCCTTTGGTTAATAATCCTTACCACCAGTTAGCGAGTTTGGCGGTGGACTACCATTAATCCGTTTTAAGGAATCAGGAGCCACATTCATTCAAAACTCAACCTGTAAGACCAGGAGGCTGAGATTGTTTAGCTTACAATCATTGACGAATATAAAATGAGTGGCTCTGAAGGTGCTAGCTAACATCACTCATAATAGGTTAATGGATATTTGAGGCAAAATAACCAGCGCCCTACGGTAAGGTCCAGCTTCATTGCAATGGTTTGGCACGGTATGTTTAGAGGATATGATTTAAATATTGCGTTGTTATGTAACCGTGTGGCATTTGCTGCTTCGTCGGATCTTTATATTCCACCAACTGTTTCGAAAATTATAGGGATGTCAGGCTTTACTTTAAGAAAACTGTTGTATTGCTTACGCAATAATTTGTTGTTCTCCAGCGACATTTTTCTAGGCGCTGTTGAAAATTTAGTTTGTCCTCAATGACAATTGTGGTGAAATTGTTGCGATGGGTCCTGAATTTTCCCTATGTCCTTACTCTGGGTTAGCATTGCAGACACTACATGTTGCAATTATTTTGCCGTGCATGTTTAGTTTGGCTGCTAAGAATTGACAGCACTTATATCAAACTAAAGTGATTGGTCTCTGATGCCCTGTTGACCATATCACTTAGTTTGTCAACGAACCAGGTACAAACATTGGCCAGGAAACTGTCGATCTAGAACTCCTAAGCAGATGTTCCGACGGATATCTTCAATACGTGATGGCGTGTAATTGTGCAAGTAAGTTCCGAGTGTTCAGATGAATAGCCTGCATAACAAACATAGGTAAGCATTAGTACTGCCTGGTTGCAGAGTCCTACTGGATTCTCCATCAAAGCTTGTCTAACATTAGCTCCTTATTCTTGAGCACAAGCACCAGTATGAAAGGTTTGCTTGATATCCTGAACCTAGTGTGCGATGTGACGTGATTGCACAAGAGAATATCAGAAATAAGTGCATGCGAGTCTACTTCGAACTAATACGTTGAAGATGCCCATACCTCCAATTCGTGTACATTAAAGTCATCGGCGATAAGAATGTGGCTGTAGCTAGTGTGTATTACCCTGTTCTAGGTACGTATCAAGGCAGAATGCATTTTGGAGCGGACATTCTTAAAGGCGATAAGCGATAGCTACGAGACATGCTTGATCTCGTGTTAATTGGAAGTAAGCCCAGAGTGAGTCGGTAAAATGTATTTCCGGAACATCTATTATTGCAGATTTATAGTTGGTTGTGGTAGTAAAGACAGTCGTTTCGAGCCGAAGGTTACAAAATATGGGGGCGGTGTGTTTCTGCTTCATCACCCATGGGGTGAAGGCGGTCGTGGCTTGCATAGCGCCATAGTTACAGATTAACGGAAAGCTTTTTGAAGATCCGTGATTACCGGAAGCATGGGTTTCTACCCAGTCATGCGGACGGTGATCATGAGAGTACAGTCCTTGATCACATTTTCTACATGACATTTTTCGATTAGGTTTTCGAACATGGTGACCATTTTGTTCAACTAGCAATGCTACAACACTTAAGATTAGAAAAGTGTGGCTGTAAAATGGCAGAGTAATTAAGAGAGAACGATTCCAAATTACCACGGCAAAGACGCTTAGATCAGCTGAGGTACATTTTTGCTCCACATGAGCAATTTTCTTCTTTGGGCTTTCTCAATTTTATAGAACAATGGAATAATAGACAAAGAAACGATCAAGGATCCAAAAGCTTAAGAATTTCCGTCGTTAATATTATGAATGAAAAGGGAAGGTGTCAAGAAATAGTTACAAGCAAAAATAAGCATTGTTATTTTTACTTCTACATAATGTGTGTTACATTTTACAGTGTCCAAATAACGTGTTTTACCATGGAATACAAGTAATTTAATTCAATATCATTTGAATTATGAAATATTCGAGTGCATGAGAGCAGGTGACCGAATGACGAAAAGTTACACGACTGGTATTCATGAAAAGGGTAAACGTTCCAGCAGGAGTGCAACCGGTAAATGGTGGGAGTAAATTCAAATGATGTCCCTTACGTTGAGTGTTGCCTTTAAGTGATCAGGATACTTAGGGATTTGTTACTCCAACATTTGGTCACATCCCATTATGCGATATTTTTCACTGACGTATCCTAAAGGCATTAGAATAAATAGTAAAACGTTGGCATCCCTTGTCGCATTTAGTCCCCGTACGCTGTGGAATCTTTAGAGATTTTGGGCCATATTTAGACAACGTTTGCCAGATATGGATGCTGTAGGCTATATGTG
Organism: Dicrocoelium dendriticum; assembly: GCA_944474145.2. Classification (NCBI taxonomy): domain Eukaryota; kingdom Metazoa; phylum Platyhelminthes; class Trematoda; order Plagiorchiida; family Dicrocoeliidae; genus Dicrocoelium; species Dicrocoelium dendriticum. The sequence continues at coordinate 65,382,182 of OX104060.1, read as the reverse complement.
GCCTCAAGTGGGCGTTTGATATTTGGGAATAATGTAGAGTCACGCAGGCCAAACTTCCTCCCCATTATTTCCATGTTTTTTCTGTCATTTTTACTGTCATTTCAGTCCGTATGGAGCATGCTAGATAGACCTGCGTGAGCAACCCAAAATCAATTTTAAAGTAAGTGCTCTGGCTAATATTCTGCTTAGTCCATATTCACATTTGCACTGATGGTGCCTGCTAATTTTTTTGCATTTGGCGGCGTGAAACTTGACCATTTTCCCTGCTGACCACTAGTAAGCCGCGTTAAGATAATTTACATTGGGGTGAGATCAATTAATTCGGTACACAAGACTGTGACGTACACATTGATAATATATGTTTCTTGTCGGTAAGCTTTATGCACTCAGTAGGGGTGCATATATTGTGAGTCTTGAAGGATTAGTGCAGTTAATAACGTGGTATCCATAACATTATGGGTTTTAAACGCAACTTCCTTCTCTCTACCAAACAGTGGTAAAATATCAAAAGTCTTGTTGCCAGGGGCTGCTTCGCTACCGCAAAACTTTCCCCATTACTACAACTATTAGTTCCGTAGTCGTAGTTTCTTGACATAACTTGGACAGTTTATAAGTATAATACCACAAAAAAGCGCTATTTTGGGTAACAAGATCAGCTAATTTAATTTAATTTATATTGCCAATAAGACTTGAGCCAGTAGGGAATAAGAAGCTTCCGCAGTTGCTGTAATCCAGACTATCTCAAATTAAGTGGGGTAATATGAACCCCCGCTGATGCACAGGCGACATCATAGTAATGAGACGTATTGGTCAAAGCAATGAACCGGGGGAATTACGTCAACCTGGCTTACTTTGATTTCAGCAACGCATTCGACTTGACGATATTATCTTTAAGCATAGGATGTGTAGTTTGGGTGGTTTATTGCATCTATCGAACAACGAATTCCGTAAAGAGATCCAACAAAAGCAGTACATATATACTCGTCTAAATTTGGTTACACATTAATATGAATGATGTATAATAACTTTTTAAGTATCTGAATAGTTGGATAGCGACAAAAACTCCTAAGGACTCTAACTCACTCAGTTATCTGCCGGTTTCCTATGTGGTCTAAATTCGTCGAAAGTGTCGTTTAACACTATCAAGCTTTTATATATTATTCAAGGTTGGAGAATTATGTAAGGAAACCGGTGCATCCAAACCGTTGCATAAATATTATGGGACTGACTTGAAGCTGTGACTGAAAAAAGGTGGATAACAGAAAAGGAAGTTATATAGAAATGCTGCTTTCACAGTGCAATTTTCTGTCAAGCTTACGAACGAAATACACTTTATGGCAAATGTTTTCTAGCGATACTTCTGAATCAGTGCTATAATAGTTGAGGACATTAATGACATGTCCTAACAGACGACATAATGACTAGCTGCTCAGCGATATATTTCTTTGCTGCGCAAATGTCATAATCTTAGTTATAAAAGCAGGCTAAAAAACCTGATTGTTTGTGTTTATCATTACTATTGACATTGTATAAGGATAAGGTCGTCATGCAGCCTATTTCCTTGTATCTCATATCATAATGCCATGTAGATTGCCCCGTGCAAAACAAGCATTAAGATGAGTTACCAAATATAATGCTGATCATAACTACATGAATATTCAAAACAAACTAAACCTCGTCGTGCAGTGTAACGCTACAAGCCGTTGACAAATTACATTTATTGCTTTTTGATTAAGTTGCGAAAACATACCTTTATAACTTAGGTCAACCGTTAGCTTGTGGTCTATATTAATATTGCTCCATTAAATCCGAATATAACTTCAATATTTTCGCTGACTCTACATCCCAACCATAGAGTGTTTCATGTAACGAACTTGCAAATTAGATGTCTTAAAACACAACATATCAGTTACCTAAGTGGCTATGTCAATGCTTGCCAACATGTTATGCCTGCCAATATTGTATGGGAAACTACAATAAGCACACAGCTTAGCAAAATTAACTTATTGTAGTTTTCTACGAATTTTGATATTTCGCCTACTAGTGCTCTCTTCTGTCAACTTCGGAACATTATACATTTGAGAACCTAAAAGTCTACTGAAGTTGTAAGTTTACCAAACAGTCTTTTAGGCGGCGTGCTCAGTTCCTTTCTTTCCTGCGCGAAGTAAGTTGACGGAATCGTGAGGGCATATATATATTCTGTACACAAACACAGTCGTTGTTGACAGAGAACTGCTGGAGTCAAATGATCATGAATTGGCTTGGTTCACTTATGCATATCAACAAATGAAATATGTACCCATATCATAATCGGAATCTGACAGCAAAATAACTACTTGGGTTATTGACAAAACTAAGTAGAGCGCACCTTGGAGTCGCAAACCACTCGGTAGGTTTTTAGAATACGTTTTATTTCCTGGCCCTAAATTTATAATACAGAGTTATTGCATCCGGAAAATAAGAGTAAGGACCTTCGTCACACA
>OX104060.1:65333457-65379516 GCA_944474145.2 Dicrocoelium dendriticum | reverse complement strand
GAAAATGGGTGAATCGTATTTACATATACAATATGCTCAAGCGTCAATGGTTGGAGGTTAGACAGGAAAACAATAGTTACGTTTGGGAAAATGTTTCCTAGTTTTCATCATCGTTTCTTATCGGAACACTGTAAAATCATATTTGTTTCCTGTCTGAATCCGGAATGACATAGGGCCGGTGCGTTCGCGGAATATGGCATTTGAAGCTAAAGCGTAGGGAGCCATAAACCAAATCAGAAGTGAAAAACAAACTGGAAGAATGTAGGTCTATTTACCTGTAATTAGTGTTGTTTTACTCAAATGTGAAAAAATTGAGAAAGTTAGGAATTATATATTATTGCGGTTGCTTATAAATCTTCAAAACTTTAGCTGTGTTAGCTGTGTACTTTAAGCTTGTAAGCCCATAGGGGCGAGTTCAGACAAAGTGAAGTGCCTGAATATGCCTAGATTTAAATATCGGATTGACCTGAACCAGCAAGATGGGTTGTGTATTATGGAGTTGTGAGACTAAATGAGCTGAGTTGCTTTCTTTTTAGCCTTTAATTGGAAGATGCGTTTTATGCCTTGCTCTGCTGCGCAACAGAAATTTTGCTGTTGCGGTGGGAAGAGTACAAGTCCAACTCCAGGTCGAACTTTGAATTCGTTTCCGCTGGACCAAGCGTTGCTCGCGCATCTCAGTGACATAGTGCTTAAAACGGCAGCCGTGAGCCAATAGGCTCTGAGTTCCAGCACACGTCAGGCTATCTACAACTGATGAGTACCAACCAGGACGAAATCGCGGTCTTGGGGTGACGGTGTTGGGATGAGCAACACTACAATGTTTCCATTTTACTTACGGTCTCTGTGATTGGAACGACCGAGGTCCACCTCAGGTGAACCGAGGTCTCAATAGAGGTTGCTTGTAGCAAGCCAAATCCCAGCGGATTCTCTAAGCCCAACTTTGCATTCGTTTCCGCTGGACCAAGCGTTTCTCGCGCATCTCAAATGCATAGTGCTTATGGCGTCAACCATGAGCCACTAGGCTCTGAGTTCCAGCAAAAATCAGGCTATCTCCAACTGACGAGTCCCAACCAGGACGAAACCGCGTTTTCGGGGTGCCAGCGTTACAATGAGCAACACTGTAATGTTTTGTACTTACGGTTTTTGCGACCGGAATGACCTAGGTCTATCTCAATTGAACCGAGGTCTTAAAAGAGTTTGCTTGTAGCAACCCAACCACCAGCGAATATTTCCAATTCCAACTTTGAAAAGTAAAAGTCATAATAAATAAATGAATACATTTTTGTCAAAGCGTAAACATTTGCATGTTATATGAAGGACAACTTGCGGTCATATAAAAGAATATCGAACACACAGTAAGTAGGATAGCATACAGATGGTTTATCGAATTTTTCTTAGATATACAAAATAAAGGAATGTAACTGCAGTAAATTTCAGGACGTTGTCTAATGAATGCATTATTTGCTAATGTCGACGGGATAATGGTAGCGCATTATTGAAGTAAATGAAACAATTGTTTAACATATATACCTCTTTAACGCGCATCATCTTTTCACTACTAGCTCTACTTTGATTAGAAGAAAAATGAAATATCTAGTTCATTTGAATATATACAGGTAATGTCACAGTCAATTTGCAACCGTCTCAAAAGGAAATTTTTTAATTATTATTATTTTTGCCCAAAGCTTCGACAGAAATAGAGCATTCGAACAGTTAATACGACATAACATGACCGGTAACCGAAAGAATTGCACCTCTTTTTTTGACCCTGAGGTCACAAGTTCGTAGCCGCGCAGAGACTGGTCTCCTCGCCGTATACTCCACCCACGTGCAATCTGTGATGGTCGCGTGGTAGCGAAGCGTCCGTACAGAGTGCCGAGGTACTGTTGATGACTTTAGACAGTATGACATCAATTGATTAAATGCCTAGCACCTTCCCCAGCTGGCGATATTAATTTTACACGTGAGCTGGGCTTGACATTTGCGTATTCTACACACGTACCCCACGCATAAAGAACACGCTATACTAGGAACCACCTGCACATGGATGCAGTGATAGCGGTACGGTGTTACCCCGGATAATCAGGGGATAGCGAACAAAATTGGTTGTATAACATCCTCACCAACCCGGGTCACCTGGACATACTTATGCGCAATAGTCCAAAAAGTGTACGAATCTGTGTGAAAAGAATCCAGGTTCAGCCATAAAATTTGCACGCTTAATTGCCTGCAAATATCCAGAATTCAGAAGAAAGGCGGACCTAATAGTTAAGTGCAAATATGCGTTCAAACATGGTATTTAACTAGTATTTTCCTAGGTGTATTTTCCGAAGGTATCAACTGGAAGAGAGTGGATGTACACTGAAAAGATTCAGTGACCAGTAGCATTATTGGAATGCCCACATTTCTAAATAACGATGGGCACACTCGGAGAATTCGGAGACACGCTACATACAGACTAACTATCGGAACTAGACTGCTGGTCCGAAATTAACTGAAAGAGAAATATGAAGAAAAGCTAACAACCAAAGAAATGCGATTCAGGATAATTTGTACCGTGCAACTGTGCGTACAAAGCTTAGTTAGATTTATTTTTCAATACGACAAAAACTTGAAAAGCTACTATTCGCAGAGTAATTTCCAACCTGGAAAATTAGCACTAAATTCTGAACATTTGAAGAGAATCGTTGTTCCTCTTTTGGATAAATCGAGTTTCTTAATTTCTCTTAGAGGCTCTACTGTAACAGCTTACCAGTATAATAATTGTACTGTACGCAATATATGAATAATAACCAACAGCTAAATGAATGTTCAATCAGTTACCAACGTGGAACAATGTTGAAAGGGTAAATTTAGATAAACTACTCCATGATGTATTCGATCAGTTTGCCGAAAATTAAATCGCAATGCTAATTTCGCGGGTATTAATGATTTCTCTCATAAACCTATATTTGGGCACAAAGTAGGACGTTATAGAAGAATGATGAGAAAATTGGGGAGGACGGGTAACGTAACTCGAACTCTAGTGGCGTTATGTCGTTTTCCACCTATTAGTAAGTTTGCTGTACTTAATTTGGGCAAATCACAGTAGGTATGTCAGGATATAATTAATATTTTTCTGATTACGGAAGAATCAGTCGCCGAATTGTGATGGACACGGTCGTCCCAGCATTCCTAATAGTTGTAGTGTACAGGTAGACAAATTTCTGGTGAAAAGTGGTTGAGTGCATTCAGAAACAAATTCTTTAAACATTATGCAACAATGTGATAATACCTTGGAGAGAATTTTGTAACAGATAAAATTTGGCTTGGTTTAAAACTTCATTGAATTGTCAGTGTGTGTTATTAAGCCAAAGATTAGTGGCAAGAAACTAAGATGGAAAATTCCGGTTCAGGTGAATATTAATTTGAACCGAATTGGCATAAACGTGGCTTTCCTGATGCTATCCAGCGGAGACATCTGGTTATCCACTTGAGAATATAGGTTGTTTCCTTCCGATGAAAAGAAACTCTATTATTTAATGTGCCCACGATGGTGAATTGTCATTTCTTCTCTTGAAAATTATTAATATTGATAAAGTAATTAGGTGAGCTTTAGAAGCATTCCACATCCTGGATACTTGAAATGAGGGAAATCTTGTCCGAATTCAATTCGACTTTAATGCTGGGACAATTTGAGCTTGTGGCCTCTTACTTTAACGTTGCGGATAAATTGCAGTATATTGTAGCAAAGTTGATTGGACACCACCGGTATTAGGTACCTCATAATGTGATCGGAAACACTCGGATACTCATAAATGTAGAACCGCTTGTGTTTGTGTTTTGAGTATGTAAGGTTGGTCAACAACGTCCGCCACAGTTTTTGTCAACCTTGCCACCGTGTTTCCTCTATGGAAAATAGGGTTTAATGGCATAATCCACATCAGTTCCCACATATGTGTTTGGCATTTGTGCTTAGATTAACTATCTGATCTTCCTGCATACCATTTAAAGTAAGCTACATTTTTGATTCTCCTCAGTGCCTTTCGGCTTTTACCGAGCATCCAAGGTCATCTTGTAAATATCCAGTGAGCGCATTCCTGGTTAACAATATGCTATGTCTAGACCCGAAGTAGAAATGGGCTGGTAGGCTAAATTTATATACACAGAAACGTGCAATATGTAACCTTAAACTACAGCAAGCTCCGGGAAGACCACATTCGATTCCCGTTCGAGGTTGCTGTGACTTGATGCGTGATCATCACTTGTCTTGTTACCATACGTCGGCTTGACACCGTCATACATTCGTTGGGAGGTCAGCTGCAGTAAAATGACAATTTCATTTATGTATGCCAAAGTTAGACATGTTCAGTCAGCGATTGTCTTAGTACACCCAGCATAATAAGACTGCTTCGGAAAAGGCATGGTAACTATCATAGGATAGCCAAACTTGTTTGGGAAATATGTGTTCAAACCCAGAATATGGTAATTAATTATAAGGCTTAATTGATTATAGTTGATAAAGCGGTGTTTCAGTTGACAAAACCTTTTGCAGAATTCCTAGTATTTGATAGGGACTCATAGTCCTGTGCAGACAGAATGCGTATGGTTTGTTGGGTTTACAAATGTTTGAAAGCGCATGAACCATTTCTGTTGAATCCATGCTGCGCTAACACAATGATATAGTTCCGCTCAACTTAGCTCATGATCGCCAGACTTTACTAACGTTCACTAGTTTGGAGGACAACGAGAGGACGATGTTCGAACGGTGGTTCGAGGACTCCCAACAATTACTCTACATATAACTAGGGGTGCGTATTTCATGCTCTCACATCGTGGAGACCTGCATCGAGGAACAAATCGAGTCATTGGTTGGGCGAAATTAACAGCGGTTGTCTACTATGGTTTCATCGTTCACACGTGGATATCTATGAAGACGAAAAAAATGGTTTTCTCATCACATATGCTACAAGTAAGGAAACGTGGCTTAAAGCTAGTGCTGGTTTGAGCTGTGTCAATATCAACTCAGGTAAACGATAAATTGTAAAAATTCTAGATGAATTTTCAGCTAAGCCGTTCACCGCTTTCTGTGTGTGTTCCCCACCTCTAGCTAACGTGTATGATGATGATGATGATGTGTAATTAGCGGCAGAATACATGCTACACGTACAATTGGGATTCTGCACTAAACTCTTCTTAGCTTATTGACATATATGTGTATCAATTTATGATTAATGTTAAAATAAATCGATGAATCTTGTCACCGGCTCTGTTCACGAACAAATTCCACGCAACGACTTCATTGCATTTTCTTAGCGAACTAATTATGTTTACTCGTGGTGGCTTCATATGCTTGCAAGTCTAGGTCCCTTGAAGCCACACATCTCCTGATCCTGTAATTCAGGATAACATTTCAACGTTTGTGTATGTTATTTCTGTTTCGTTAACATTAACCACTAGCTCGATGAACTAAGTAGAAGTTCCGTCCGCATACCATTAGGAGGCTATTCGGATAGAAAAAGCCAGTATCTTGTTTCGACGAGGTAAGATAATATTTAGTAATATGTGATAACGTGGTGTTTCTAGGGAAATCCAATGATGCGTTCCAAGTAACAGCGGAGTATAATCACATGATATCTGTGACCAAAGTGTGTATTAAATGTTAAGAAAGGCATCAGTGTTTCCTCCATCAACAAAATCCCCTCCCCTAGTTATGGCCATATTCAACAGCTAGAACACAGTACACCTCATAAATGGAACGTTTCGCTTTCTGCAATGTGTACAGTAGAGAACTGTATTTTCAAAGAATGCAACGCAGCAATGACGGAAAGTACCGATGGGTGATTGTCATCCTCTTGCACAAAATAATACTCTGCTTCAGGATGTACAACATCTAATGTTCCGGGCACTTTGTCTACCAAATTTGTTCTGTAGCATCACGTTATAAGCTAAAATTGTGCTAACATTCTTGTGGCATCCGCCCGCGAAATCCTCTAGTCATCCAGTTATAAAACACATAGTACCACAGCATTTCCTGAATCAGGCCCACTTCGAAGTACACTAATCCTGCAGCTACTTCTCTTTATCTGCAGCCGTAAACAGCATGTGCTTGCACAATGGGTGTAACGGAGGCAAGTATGTTATGAGAATCTGCCCCTTTCCATGTCACGCTCTCCGAATTTTCAACCAACCATGCGATGTCCCAGCAAGTTGAACGACTAGTTGGCTCCTGTTCCCATATTTTATTCTGTTATGCACCAAGTAATGTTCAGTATGTTATTGATATATCAGCTTAGATGTTCTCAAAACATCCCATCCTAAGTTGTTCAAATCCCCGGGGTACTGTGTATTGCGAAGTATACGATAAGCTGTTCTAATGTTTTTCGATGTATCGCTACTTTCCGCCTTGAAACTAATGTATTCCTACATTTTCATTTGTCCTATTTGTAAACAAGTAATAACCTCTATGCAGATTACGCGTACTTAAGTCCCTTTGATGTGGTAAATATCCCTCAAACCATCTATGGTTTAGCGATTGTAAGTAAACCTCTATTGCATTTGTCCAAATACTTCACGTGAACATTTACTTAACCATGATTCACAGCGCTGCATTCTCATGGACAAAATAATGGTAACGGTGGATGGCACCAGCTGTCAACCGTGCTCATTGCTTGCACATCCGTGACAGGTACGAGGCACCTTATTTTCCATGCGATATTGATGGTCACAACAAAAGTCCCTTATTTGTGCTGGCGTGATCCGATCGTTTGATTCTGAATTCCATTAAGCTTGAAACTTCCAAATTAGACTCCGCTTAATTTTCAGTCGGTGTTAGTGTGGTGCGCATTGAGTATAACATGGAAGGGGATCATTCTATCTGATCTATTACTAGCGATCATATGCAGCGGCCGAAAGATGCAGCTGAGTTGATGCATCTATTATGTGGGCTATTAACTATCGTTTTACGCATAAATGAATCGCTATGTTTACATGATTTGTTCCTCAGAGTGATTGTCTAATTTTCTTATTAATGTGCACTCATCGGTTTGTCAGTCTTTCCTTTGTACTGGCTGATAATGAGTTGGGTATGGATTTACACAGTGAAGCGAAGCTATATTTCACCTGATTAACAACTCATGCATTCAGCACAGGTAAACACCGCCTAGCTTGAATGAATATGCCACGCCATAAAATTGTTTTTCACTAAAACTAGAACAGTGTTCTAATAACAGTTGACGAAGGTGGTTAGAGCATAACTATTTATGATTTGCGAATGCCACCAGATAATATTTAGCCATATGTAGGGTTATAGATAACCACACTTATTATAAGTACTGCTGCCGTTCTGGTTTAAACATTGAATCCAATAATCGTGTTACTCAAATAGACTATGGCTAAAACCTTTGCCCTTATATGGGTAATGCCGTTTGTCAGTGTATTCGGACGATTACGTCTAATTATCTAGCTGCCAATAGCCTGCTGGGATAACACCTCACATGCTAAAATCATCCCATTTGCATCAGTTTGCCATGAATATCTTCCTACTTTCCTTACTGAACAGTGACTAAGAATTTTAGCTCGACTGTGTTGTAGAGTCTGAGATGCGAGAACTGTTTAATTACAAACATTTAAGAGCTGAAGAACCCCGTAGTCAGATATTTTAGATTCGTTTTTCTTTCTATAGACTCTGTGGTTATTGTTGTTTCCATTAATTTGCACGTGCTGCGTATGGTCAACAAACGTACACTTACTGTCCGGCAATTCTTATGTTCGCCAAATTCCTAAATGGCTGTTTTTTTACACGACACTCTTTTTATTGATAACGGTCATGCCGTAGATGCTCACCGTACTATCCGGATAGAGGAATGTTAAATACTATGATTCGTATCTAACATAAGACTGCTTTGCTTACTCGTAAAACCCGAAAATTCCATTCGTTAATCGCTTTTCATACGAGAAGAGAGCCCTTTTTGGTAACAATACACTAGCCTTGCCTATTAAGTTACATAGACAGCATAGTCGTTGCTTCATCAGCGACAGTATATGTATGTACTCTGAAGTTATGCCACAATGAGCCTAGCGAATACGCTTAGTATGATCCCGATCATTTTAATAGCGTCCTTTGCTAACATGTGCATCGATCATGTTAACGGACATGATCACTGCTACCGGTTTCGATGAATTATGACGCTGCATTGCAGCCGTATTTCTCAGCTGTTGTATACCAGTGCATAGGTTTGGAGCGATATAGTTACTGGCTTTATACCACTTTCGCAAAAGCAACGAAAGCGATACCTTAGACAATATGCATAAAGTCTGAAAGACTTGTAGCCATCTGTTTAATTTGTTTGAGCGTTTCATACCAACTACTGATGATTTATTAATCATATATGGAGTCCATAGTTCTCAGACACACAATGGCATTTCGCACCATGTTCTGAATGATATGGGTTGCTCTTTATCTAAGTCAACAAGATATGTTGACAGCCGTTCTCGTTAGTCAACGAATCCTATCGATGGTAATCATCTGTTAGTCAATTATCGCCTGCTTCAAAATGCTTGCCGCCTAGTGACGGGTTTGCAACTTTTCGTTCTCAATATGCTTCTCCCTGTTTGCTACCAGTTTGATCTGCACTTCCTTCCTACGTGTACGATCTCGGGCTTCATTAATAGAAACCACTTGCTGGCAATGTTGAAAATATTTTTTATTATCATCCCATGTATAATAGTCATTTTGAAATTTAACCCGTATCGAAAGGGCTACATCTAACTTCGAATTTTGACCCATAGATTTCTATACCTTGTGAACAACTTCGCCCCATTTGGTTGGGGTGGTAAATTGTCATTAATCCGGATGTGTGAGGCAGCGATAAATCTAGTGCAGGTGGAAAAACACCATTGCCATTGGATATGCCTTGCCTGTACTATTACACCAGTGACAGATGATTGCAACCCGTTTTATGTGTGGGTGTGTATGAGTGATTGTATATGAATGTATGAGTGAATGCCAAGCTGACCCCAGGTGCGAAATATTACACGAAGTAATGTAGTGATGCGATGAAGCATTCAGACACTTTCAATCACGCTGCATGTCTCGATCAATGGTTCTCATTTGCCAGATTTATTTGGCATTAATCCCATTTATTGCTGAAATTGAAAATAGTGGCTAATGTTTATCCACTTTAAGGTCGCTGTCTTGGATATTTTTCTCCTACACGTAGCTATTTTGCCCGCATGTTACTTGATTTATAATAACGTATTTAATTTAAAGAAGGCTCAATAGTATTGTGAATACCATCAATATGGTTTTACGGTTGGACCATCATTAGTATGGCCTATCCCAGCTGCTATCAGTCACAATTTAAGCAAATGATAGAATGAGAGTTTCAGTAGCAAATGATTGGGTGGCCGTCTATCTCCTTCAGTGGTCATGTGTTATGATCCAGATGTATACCTACTACTGACGGGACACAAAAGATCAAGACGGCCGTTTAGCAAGTTACTGAGCATGTAGTAGGCTATCGGATTTGGAAGGTTCTGCTATGATTCCTCAAGTAATTACATGGCAATCTCCTACTGATGCGTATTACATGTCCAGCACACGAAAATGACTACTCCCGAGGCATCACACTGCTTCTCAATTTTTACCTTCTACCCCTGAGTCATTACTTATGAGGTATATATTGGGACATTCAATCTCTATTTGGACCGTTAATTGCCTGGAATCACGCGAGGAATGCTTGTTTTTTTGTTCTCATCCCAGCATAAGCATGGACGCATTTCCTTGAGATAACTGTGTGCATGGCTATCTTCTTCACTTGAACAGTACGCAAAGCGTTGTCAAGTGACTCAATACAGCTGGGGATACACAAATATGAGATGGAATGAATATGGTCTAATTCACCACAAAATTTTAAAACATCACCTCAACTTACTTTGATGCATGGTGGTGGAAAACGGGAGTGAAGCTTTGCTCATAAATTATGTAACCTTTGTTAACAAAGGGCCAATATGCTGTCGGAATACATGCAAAATAGTAAGGCATTGAAAAATTAGCCTTTATGGATATACTGATAAGTAAACTTAAGGACGGTTCTCTCCGTATTAGTATGATCGACTTCAATTGGTTGCCCCCTGTGAAGTGTTTCAGACGAGTACTTTGGATACCTGAGAATCAATTATACCTATATGACGTAACCACGCAGAAAGCGATGTTGTTCAATGGAAGCATATAGAGGCCTTAGACAAAACTGGTATGTCAACTGGGGCAATCCCCTAATATTGTTACTCGTCCTGCGTTGCGGACTCTTAAGCATAACATCATGTTTTTGGCATGTGTCATACCCGAATGGCGTGTGCTACATGTGGCCTCAAGTAAGGGTTTAGCATTAGCGACAAATGTAGAGGCACAGCGAACAAACGCTCTAGGCAGTAGGCCCAAATCTTGGCTTGTCTTCCTCTATGCCATCTCAAACTGTTTTGAGCATCCGCGGTCGACATGCGCAAGAAAAACAAAATCAATTTCACGGGAAAATGCGCTGCGAAACCTACCTTATTGTCCATATTCATAGCTTTTGTAATGAAGTATCCTCATTATTGTTTATTTGGCAACAATTAACCCGGGCATATTTTTTGGCAAATCAGTACCGAAGCCCTGTCTAGATGACAATGTTTTGAGGAAACATCAGCTAATTGTTAACTAGGACTGTATCTTACATGGTGTATTGGTAAATCTTTCTTGCCCGCAAGATTTTGCACTCAACATAGTGTTAGATAGAGTCTGTCTTGGTGGCTTAGTGGGAGAGGTTTCAAGTAACCTCCAATAGGTCTTCTTTGTAATCGTAAATCTTTTCTCTATGCTAGATGATGGCAAACGATTAGGAATTGGGTCGCGAGTGACAAAGTTGCGAATGAGCAATACCCACAATTCGTGTCAGTTCTAGCTGGCTACGGCACAATTTCCCTGCAAATTGTAACTTATGGATGACCAAAGTACGGTCTGAGGACCAAATACTGCCTGAGACAACGCTTAAACTGGATCGCGACCTCGTCATAAAATAATAAATGCAGACTTGGACTTATTTCTTATATTTGCAATTTTTGTTATTACCTTGATGTCCGACTGGATATGGCCTGACATATTTTTACTTTATTACTTTGGCCCTTCATGCAAAAGATAGACATCACTAGTTTACTTTATAGTGAATGTAACAAGCGACTAATATAAACTGCCTTGTATCGCTGAACACAGTAGTAAACCAACATATTGAGATAAAATAGCCAAAATACCTTGTCGTTCAATCGAATGCATTGCAATGAAATTTATTTCTAACGTTAGTGCACGGTACTATATGATTGAAATCATGGATGGAAATAAAACCTGCTTCGAGGTGATAACTGGTAAGGTAATATTCCTACAAATGACGCATGGTCTACATATTATATAAGAATAATACAACAGTTTACGTTTCACCTGAGTTGTCGCAAAGCTTGAATACGTCATAATAGATTGTCGTAGTTTGATATGTAATGCCGGTGAAGTGCTTGTCCTAATCCATCGAGTTATTGGAGTTATTCCCTGACCCAGAATACAACGAGTACATATATCTATAGCAAGACGATTATGCAGGCAAAGTAAGTCATGCAACGGTAACAAAAACATTCGGAAAAGCGGTAGCTAGTGCAAGATAATTGCTTTGGTATTTGAGTGGGGCGTGGCATCAAAACGATACAATAGAAATCCGAAATTTCTTTCCTAAGTCACAAGGACACTAATGGAGTCAAGGAATGAGGGCAAAGTGGAACTACCGGAAATTTGGTCCTCCTTGCACCCTGCTAGGTAATACGATTTTTGACTTTCCGTTGGAAATTGTAATTCCGGCAAATGCTTGCGGCTTACTCCAACCTAAGGTGAGGCACGTTATGTTCGCAACAGAGCATCATCCGTCATGTGGATTATTCTTTCCAAGCACACAATACGGATGGAGTATTTGGCACATCTGAATTAATGAAGTATATATTGTCATGGCTTGTTTCTGAACTGTACGATCTGTATTGCAGCAGAAACACAGCGTTTTGTAAACTAGATAAACACAACTGCGTAACATATTACTGCCAAGCGTTGCCAACATAATCTAATTTTATACATAACTTACCCCAAACACATAAACTAGGCGCAGCTAATGAGTGTGAAACTTATACGTGTTTTATTGAAGGTTTGAGCAAATCGTTAAACATTCCAATATGTTGCATAAATGATGTAGCATTAATCCCATCCGATTAACCATTGGCAGACGGTATATTGAGTTATCTAAAAATATTGCCGTTCTTATAATATTTACATTGCGTGATAAGGTTATTAACCTAAACGCGGGAGGCATCTAGTACATATATATTAAGGTAACGAACTTCACAATAGGTATGTTGGAATTTTGCGGTCCAAAGTTTACTAAATATTTTTCATTGTAAAATAAGTCATGGCATCTGGCATCAACCTTTTGGAATTCCAGAAAACTTTCATCGCGTACTAAGTAACGTCTTGTTTACTATTTACAATGTATATAACTAAAAATTTAAAGCGGGTTTTCATTTATTATAATTCGAAAAAGGATAAACAGACAGCGGAGCTGCGGAGGTAGTTAAGTTGGGCGTAGTATTCCAAGTTTAAGTATCAGAGACAATGAATATAGCCAGAAGTTGTTACTCAGCCGGGTGTTGTCTGTACAGACGGAATCGGTTGTATCGGTAAACCGAGCTGCCTCGGCCATCACAAAGCAGTTATTTACTACCGGCCACCGAGTCAATCTTAATGAGTCATTCACAATCCTACTGCGCGATCCGCGGCCTCACATGCTTATGATATAGAAGGCCACGGTTATCAATCGCAAGTGACCGCCGTTGTGCATTTAAAACAGCCAACTTTGCTTCCAAGCTTATGATAACAGCTAGATATCATATCTTTGACAGTGTTGGTTGTTTAGTTACATATGATCGCTGGATGTATTTGTGATTGATAAAGGTGCGCGAAATAGCGGCCGCATCTCACAAACTATGTCTTCTGATTTTCCTGTTCGGAATAAATAAAAACCCATATGATGGAATATGCTCGTTGCTGCGGCAAAATGGTTATCAATTTCACATCACGAAAGTTTATACGGTGAAGAGTATGAACACACCGGTAGCCTTAATGGCTAAATGAAAAGCAACTTTTTACAACGTTACAATGGGGAAATCACTTCCGAAATTCTCAATCGCTCTCTATCACATGAGCTCAGACGGACGTGCAACGCAGCAAAATTGCATACCTAGATTAGCAGCACACCGATGATGCAGCTCAGTTTCAAACATAGTAAACCTGTTCACGACAACCCCATGTGCATCTGTGCATTTACCTGTCCCTGTGTAACAGGATATATTTGTCGGACTGCCAGGTGTCTCTCCAAGAGAGTGAAAGAATTCTGTCCGGTGTGGTTAGCGACTGCATATAGAAGAGTAGGTAACGCAGCCATAGCTGCCCACCTTGCCGACATAGGGCAAAAAGATAGGCCAGCCAAGGCATTCCCAATTATCTACAAGGCCACGGAAAATCTGTTGAGGTAAAAGCGCTGGCGGATACTAGGTTCCGCCGTAGGAACCAAACCTGTCCACTAATAATCGATTTGCGCAGGTCTTACAGCTGCCCTGACCAGAAAGAATAGTCACTTCTAATCAGCTGAGTCGCTTGAAGTCTCCCACATCGAACAGATTAATTGCGACTACTGATTTCATCTAAACTGGTTTTACCGTTTTAAGGACGCCAGCAGTCTGTCAAATTAATGTAACTAGTATGTAATTGTAGTAGCCAGACGAAGAATTATTGAAACATGTCCACTAGAACTGACTTTTTATTACTGTAGAGGTATCATTTTACAAATTAAGCTGGATAACTTAAAATAACATCCAGGGCCACTGAGATTAATATATTTTAAGCAACTTTGCTTGCTAATCTCAGTGGTAAGGAGTTTTGTAAAGTAACATTTTAATGTAACGCCGTGGATTTGGATGGACGGAAATTCCGAAAATATAGAGAAGCGTTTTGCGGTCGTTACTTGATTGAGTTATGATTATACCCTTTTGGTTTTGTACCCATTTGTAAACTTTAACAATGTTAATGATGCCTTTTCAATAGTTTTACATTTAAAAGGGTAAAATATTAGAAATGCCTCCTTTTGAGCAGTAACTTTACGTTAAGTTTACTTGACTTCAAGAACAGATAGCCAAACACGTTACTTATTTTCACGTTCAGCGAACCATAATAACAGCCTTGACTTACTAGTATTATACAAGCGATATTAAGGATACACAATGCTGGAGATGCGTACTTATTAGACATATGCACTTACGTCTGCCAGATACTCTAGATGTGTATATGAGATGCAACCAGAAACCAGCTGTAGTTGATTATTGCAGTGAATGAGGATTCATAATTTTTGGCAGAAAAAGCTGAAATACCTTGTTATAAATCCTGCATACAAGAACGAATATACATACTTACCAGTGCCCATCAAACATCATGTTCTCTCCGAGGCTTTGGTATTCTATCGGCTAGCAACAGCTTTTAAAAACCATTCCACGCCCATTAGTGAAAAAGAAACTAATGAACTGGTAGATAATTTGCGCGGCCAAACACATCAGAAAGATTATTTAAGCACACAATGTGACTTGAACCAGAATTAATCCTACATTTATAAGTCAGCTACGCTGAACAAATATAATACTTTTAAAAACAATTAGCATTTAGTTATTAAATGAGTTTAGTTTTTACATCAATACCTGACCCATCCATACTGGAACGAGTGAAGTACACTATCTTCTTTATCTTCCATGTCAACAAATTGAATATTCTCATAACCACCATAGTTGTTTTGCAACAAAATGATGTAACCTCACGCGTGGTGGTCGCTCTCTTTGTAAATGACCAGGCAATATAGCTGCTTAGAGTTCTATGTAATGATTTATGTCTAGCTCCATAATGGGATGCCACGGTAAATAAGGACTAGGTAGAAGCTGTATGAACATAAAATACCAGTACAAATTATGTTGCATTACTAATCTTTCTCAGAAAATTTGGACTTCGGGAGTTTACGAGTTCCCTAGTGGAGACCAGAACAAGGATAACAAAATGTAGCTTAATTTCCATCGTATTACTATATTTTAACATGTTTATGGATGTTATATTAATAGTTCTGTATTTACATAAACGCAATCCGCATTATTGACTAAGTCTTTAAGATCATCGCTTTAACCTGTTATTTAATATTAAATTTTTCAACATATATAATGAAACTCTAAACTTTCTGCTTTCCACATGAAAATAACACATGTGTGTTGCGGATTAATCCCTTTTGTGTGTCTGTTAAATAAAGCTTTATTTTTCCAGTTGTGTTCTTAGTGATAATGCTTTTACGTATCAAATCTTGTGTCCTTACAAATTCTGAGCATGAGTTCAATAAACATAATAGCCGTTGATCATATAAATAAAAGTGTTGGTAACTTAGATGGCAGTTAAAATGTTCGCGTAACTTGGCAATTTCGTAGCAAAGTTTCGCCATCTGAACAACCTGAGTTACCACTTTCCTTGTTAACTTAGTTGTAAATGTCGCGCTATCACCTTTTTCAGTAATTGAACGGATGGTGAAAAAATAAATGCCATTTTAAAACTAGCATGATTGTGCTGATTAAATACAAATCAATATTTTATTTACTTTAACCGGAGAGCTTATGTTTTTGATCGAAATGATTACACATCCCTTTAATCCAACTGTCTCATTTTCTGCTGCTATCAAGCTTGATCTTGCACCTCCTTTGTAACTGATCGAATTGGTCATTTGATCAACAAGTATGGTATCCGTTGAAGCAAGTTAACCTATTGGCTCAATTACTTAGGTGTGTTTCTCACCCGTAAATAATGCATAATTATGATGGTGATTATCATGGTATCCATTTCATTATTTTCCATTTTAAGACTACATTGAGCAACCGAATTTCGTCAGATTCTTTGGCTTGATTGTAAGTTGTACCGAGTGCAGCATTTAGTTCAACTCACAGGATTCATAAAACAATAATGCAAAAACCAAAACATATATACGATGGGATAGAGACCACATACGTGTACGCTTGAGGGGTTTATAGAGGATCGTTAGGGGATCGGAAAAAGAGAAATTGGACCAAAATTTGTAAATCCTCACAATACAGCTAATTTCTATTTAACATGATTACAGCTTGCTAGCTGAAGTGAATAATTACTTTAATGCAATTCTGAAAGTGTGTGGATGTATATCATTCCGTTGGCTGTACATGAAGATTCGATCCCACCGAAATGGTCACAATACTTCGATACGGAAACAGATAGCTCCATCGGTTGGATTTGAGATGAAGTGATATATACTGCCAGCCACATCTCAGTTTGATTGAATTGTGTTGACATGTTATATCTGCCACCCATTACACTCAACTCAGATTGTTACAAAAATAAAGGAACTGACAGGACACGTTTTCACTCAAACTTTTGCGATGCATGACAGTGATTGATTGTAAAACTCTAGCATTTAATCTTTTTTGACCACCAATCCTCAGTGCTTTTGTTTGCAGCAGCGCAATAGTGAAGTGGCAGAAAAGCGTGGCACGTTAAGATAACCTTCTCCAATTAGTCGATTGCGATAAACACGTGCAGCTTAGTTTGGTTGATTATCGTTTTCGTCGCAAATAACTAAATGTTGACTCTGCATTAACTGACCTCGTCTTGAAAAAATAGAGCAAAACTAATTACCAAATTAGATAAATGAAATGTACGCCATTTGTGCGTAGGTTACTTCAAAGCCATATTAAATACGTTTCGTATAATTAAGAGTAATTCAGGATTACATGTATTGTCGTTCACTGAGAAGTAATGCCCATGAATATTTATGTCATTTATCACTACCAATGAATGAAGAGAATTCGAACCAACTTGCCTTTATCGCAAAGAAGGGTGCAATAATTTGGTTGATAAGTGCGAGTCACCTCATAAAACACACAAACCTAATAGTTCTAAACTTGCAACGAAATGCTATTTAGCAGTTGTCTATTGCGTTGCTTGCAGAGTACCATCTATTATTTACATTCTCTAAAATAGATGAAAACGGATACAAATATGAACTGGCCCCAACAAGAATGAAAATAATTTGTAGTAGACAATAAAATGGCAAAATGATAGACAACTGTTTTGTACCTGTTGAGTGATCTTCATAAAATATATATCAGCAACATAAACAAACAGAACTATTCAACCTACATTTCTAAAGTAGTAAATTTAGCACGGATGCAAGCTGGTTAAAGGGCGTATGATCAGAGAGCCACTCTGCACTAAATCCTCCATCTCACGTACTTAACGTAAAATTTCAAATTTGGTTTACAGCGCGATGATCGCGCGCTATATATTCGGTACGATAATAAACAGCCAACCAAAGGCAATGGATAGAACAAACAAGAGTAGTGAAAGATTATTAGACAGGAGGAGAGTTAGCTAGTGCTAAAATGTGGCACCAATAGAGTGCTAGCTAGGGAGAATGTAGTTGTAGTCGAGGGCGTAGACGGAGCGTCGTTCGCAGTCGAGTCGCGCACCAAAGGCGGAAATCGTGTTCGTGTTTCCAACAAACGGGAACAACGTTTCAACAAGCAAACCACCTAATTACCTAATACATAAGAAAGCCATAATTTTGATATATTTTATAATAGTTTACACAGTCATACGGGGGAATCTTCAGGTCACTACACAGCCCCCATCCTAGAAGGGAAACCGTGGGTGACCCTTCGATCAACATGAGGTCTGTCCGTCGCTGGCCAGCCTTCTGCGAGACCAGGTAGCGAAACCTGAAGCAGCTGCTGGGGAGAGGCAGGCGATCGGACCCTAGCAGGCTAAAACACGTGTCCTCCCTAACGGTGCAAAAAACACAACATGGGGGAAGTTCGTAAGCGTCAAGTGTGCGTGAGTTCGTGAAGGTCAAACGTTCGCATCAGGCTCCTCATCTCCTCCGGTTCATACATGGAAGATAAACGGAAACAAGGGCAGTGACGGTGGAGGCGAGGACAACAATAAGTGTGACACGTAACGGATGAGGTAGGCGTGAAGCCAAACGCAACTCATTTTATATGTTTTCAAAACGTTTTCTTTTTCTCTGGGGGTTTTCAAACGTTTTGCGTTCTTTTGGGTTTTTCAAAAAAACGTTTGTCGGTCTTTTGGGGGTTTCAATCTCTTTTGCCGATATTTTTGGGTTTTCGTACGTTGTTGGCCAAAAGGAAATATGAAGACAATAAGATAATTAAAAGAAAATCTAATTGCTTTATCGCGCTGGCCAATGAACGCGTCTACCCGACCTCGACGACTCGTGCCAATCAGAGGAAGGCGTCGTTCTACACATCCAATCGGATAGCAAAACTGGAGGAACTGTTGAAGACATGGCAGTTGGTTGATAGAAAGCGACGAAGCTGAAGTGGAAGGCTTGGATGTAGGGTGATGCTTAAGGTCAGGGATGTTGGAATCAGGCGAGTCTTCTATCATTGTCTGGGTTGATTCGTCAGAAGAATAGAAAGGGTCTTCATCGAGCTCAGGTTCCACGTGAGCAACCTTGAGACGGTCAATCGTAACGGCTTCTCGTTTCCCTTGACGGTCGATTATAAAGACGCGGTCCTTACGCTGCAGCACTTCGAAAGGACCTTCATAAAGTAGCTCCAGTTGTCTGCGGAGACAATCAAGACGGAGAAAAGGAACGTACAACGCTGTAGTTCTTGTGGAACGACAGGTTTACGTGGTTGTTCTCCAACGTCGGGGAGCTTGTAGTGATACATGCTCGTGGCTAGCTGACATGCACAATTCGCGTCTTAACGGGGAATTATGGAACTATAAAATTTGCCTGGAATGGGGTGGGTACTTTTGCTTGATATCGCTGCTGATCAGTTGTACCAGCATCTGACATATTGAATCCACCTGCTTGCACCAGTGCAATATAGAATGCAGGCATTGTTTCTTTGGCAAATTATATTCCGAAAGCTGCCTGGATGCGTCTGAAACGATTACACTCGAGCTTTTGGAAAATGAATACTATAAATGCGATCATGCATGCTACTAATTCCTCCAAGACTTGAAAGCGCAAAATGCAAGAAATCGTATGTCACAATTTGCACAAGAGCTAGTAGCTCCTAGCTGTAAACACGCGTATCGCAAAATGAATTCAAATGGGAGGAAAAATATAATCAACCGATAAGTAATTCTTCACCAGATCACACTCCCTATCAACTCTGAAGAGCTATGTGCGTTATTTGATATGCATTCCTCTTAGTCTATTAATACAGACGAGGTTGTTTCGCCGCAGAATTATGCTTCTACAAACTAATGCAAAATGTACTGAAGAATTTTATCAGTATAACATTGACAGGCCTATAATTGCCTAAGGCATTCAATTCACAATGAGCCTGACCGTCTACCAGCAACATTGCTTAAACCTGTCTGGAAAGATATCACACTGTTTCTGCTAAACTGATCCACCTTGTCATTTATAGCTGGTTTATATCCTGCTAGGCGGAAGCGAGTCACCGTCATACTGAGGAGAGAAGTGAGATCAAGCCAAAACTTAACTACTACTCCATTAGCTATTGTTCCATACTGACTGGTATTAAGGAAAGAATAATCAAAGAAAAATGAATGTAATGTCTAAATTTACAAAATCCGATAGCAACAAGGATTCCTTCGTGGTTGTTCATATCCAATTTACGGATTTGATGTTCTGAACTATGTAACCAAATCCGCTGCTTTCAGTTAGCTGATGGTTATTCTTTTTATACATGGAAGAAACATTCGACCATTTACCCCATGCAGATGTTTGAACAATGGGTTTGCTAATCAATTAACAGCATGGTTGTCATCATTGTTGTTTACAGGACCCAAAATGTCAGAGTTGAAAAGTGCCTATCGGAACCAATTCCAGTAACTAGCGGCATCATATATGTAAATCACTTAAGTCCACTGTGGTTTCCGCGTTATATCATTCCGACTTTACTGAACCGCTGATATGCGAGACTGTTTCTATTCGCCGCTGATGCCAAGGTTGTGTTCGCGTTTCACAGTAAATTTGTTACAGACTGATATCAAACCATACAGATGGTGCTGTACTCCGTGTAGCGCTTGTGCGGAGATTAGAAATGATTCTATATGTAGGCACATGTATAGGCCTTTTTCCGCTTCACCTTTATGAATGAAATAGACATTAAATGAAAGGCCAGTTACTTACTGCACAACGATTCGTGACCTCGGAATTTGGAACACACGCTTCCGCAATTTCGCTCTGCATGTACACTGTGTCACTGCTAAAGCGAGATTTACCATATCACACATCCTCAACAATTTATTCTTGAAGGACTCTAAGTATAATGCATATACTCGTCCAATTGTCCAATAATGTATGGCAATAGATGTACGGCAAAATCTAGCTTGAAACAAGCACAACTGTTCGTTTTCAAAAGGTTACTAGGATTACACTTTTTGGTTTACCTGCAATGCGTGAACTGATACAGCTTTAACCATTATGATTGAGAATAATTAAGGTCAACTTAATGTTCCAAGTTATTTTCGCTTATACTGCTCTTGAGCAACAAAAGACTGCAGAGTTTGCCACATTACATATAAATCTAGTTAGAACTTTTGGATCCGGCACTTATTACTAGGTTGGCTTTCGTCATATCTGTTTGGTCGTCATCACGCAGTCACATCAGATTACTAACGCTCTTCTCCGTGCTCAATCACCAGTGGGGTCATTCAATGGAGCGTGTTTGATCCCTCACTCTATTGGCTCTACATTAATATCACCACATTTGTAAAACATGGTACGTAAATATTTTTCGCTGACGATATCAAAATCGTCTAAAGTCTGTAGCGGGACGACCTTCACGTGACGCTACTGCTCATTCAAGTCGACTTATATTCCCTTAAGTCGTGTTGCTACATATGCGTGATATAACTCTGGGCTGAGAATTCAGACCTCATCTCTTACGGCTGCTGCATTCCAGAAGGGTCTGCCACTCTAAACAATGAACGCGTCCCTACACAGCTGTCCACGTGAGATCCTGGAATTAGGTACTCTTTCACCTTTAATTTAGCCGAATAAGCATAATCCCATGTAGCACATGCCAGACAGTCCATGTTCAATATACCAAACCAAATACACACCACTCGTGCTAGAGTTGAGGTTTTCAAGCTACTCATTCGCCCTATCCTCGAATACTGCAGCATTATATATATATATATATATATATTAAAGAGTGACAGAATTGCTGTGGAGCACCTGCAGAGGACACTTAGCAAACATCTGATTAATAAACACTCTGCTTTGAGTTATCGAGAACGTTACAATGAACTTCATCTCCAACCACTTTGGGTCTGCGATTGAGACACAGTTGCTTTTCTTTTCAAGGTGCTACACAAAAATACTCTTTGTGACCTGCCTTTATTCAATTTACAACATTTAGCAACTCCATCGCTTCAAACAAAGCTTGAAGACTTAATCTGCCGAAGGCTAGAACCAACGTCCGTTCTAATTTCTTTCTGGTCAGATATATATATTTTGATATAAACTACCAATAACACTGAGGTCATGCGACAATGTGTTAACATTCAGAAGTAGACTGGCCAATTATCTTGGGTTGAATGCCATAATCTCTATATTCATATGGGAAATATTATTGGATGAGCTGTTCCAAGTGGGGCAAAAAATCATCTAAACTACAATGTTTTCATAACGAGGCTTTGGTCTCCACCAACCGACAGAATGTTAGTACATGAAATGCATATCTCAATAATGCGACTATGTCACTATGTCACCAATGCAAGAGCACTGTTACTTCTGTAAACATTGATCTATGCCGCCATAGACACGGCTTCTGACATTAAGATATATACACGTATTAATATTATAAAACATTTTATCTAACGTCTGCCACTTTATATTACCTACAAGGCTGCTTTCCAAATTTTTTCTCATGAGATTTACAATGTTATGAAACAAGCTGCACGAACTCATGGAATGCAACAACACCATGGATATAATGTGCTCAATGTTTCAAAAACCTCACCTTTGAGGATGCGCGTCGTACAATGGGCGTATGTACATAAGTAGATAATATTTATTAGAAAGTCCCCACAGAACTGTAAATGACGAGCCTCACATCCACCGCATGCTAAATAAATTGTACTAAGCTTAGTTCCTCCCTCAGACATTGTGGCATTGCTTATTTGTCTTTTATCATTATTTTAAACTTCAATGTTTATTTGTTCCAATCGGGTCCCCCAGTACGCTAAACTTAGCAAGTTTCAGTCCTATTATTTTCATTGGCAGCCCTAAGCTTCCTGCACCATTTACAGCTCACTGGCTCTTATATATTCCCTACTTATTTATCCTACCTTGTTCTGAATTTCAATAGCTCGCATTTGTTTTTCATAATAAAACTTATCTGCTAGCTGCTAGCACTTCCTCTGATGGAACCACAAAAGAGGCCAAGGTTTTGCCCTCCACTTCTCAACAGATTGGGCCTCAACTTCTGTTGATTTATGTTCGAATTAAGCTCTTTCCATTCGCTAATGACAACACTAGCAGATGGCTCTTCTCTGTTTTATGAACAATTTCTTTGACCTGGAATTAACCCGTGTGCCGAGGTGGCCCCTGTCATCTCAGATTGCCGGACTTCCAGGACTTTTGACCATTAGTTCAACTTAACTTGACCGTCCCTTCGAAATTATCTTTTATCTGGTTTCATTCCCAACCATGCGCCTGTTGAACAACAGGCTAATTGATACGCGGACGCAGCTCCTAAATTTTCTTCAGACCTGTATTTCTTTGCGTATACCACTTCTCATACCCTCTCCCTAGCATAATAAAAATAGAATTGTCCCCCTAATTGTTTAATCGTTTATGATATCTGTTCGGGAGCAATGTCACTTAGTATATATATTTTTGGTTAGAATCTCCTCCAGATGTCTGCAATTATGATGTAACTAACTTTAGAGAACAAAACTGCTTCACATAATTAATCAATAACTTTTCCTTTTGATACCGGCTAAATACCAATTTACTTGCTCTTTTATAGCAGCAGCAACATAACCTGTCAACATAAGTTAGACGCGAATGTATATATATATATATATATATATATATAATAGGTAGATTACGTGTGTCAAATAAACGCTTAACCTTCCGCCTAGCCAAACTCAGTACTTACAAGTGAGCGGATATTTTTATCTTTCACGTGGTATCAATTTTCAGTCCATAATAAATTAATCACTCCCCAGACAGCGAGTGACAAAGCGGTTGCTTAGCCAATCATGAAATCTATTGATGGCCCTTGATCTCAAATCTGCTATTGATTCACGCAAGGCTTGGAATGGCAACTTAATGGCACTGGATTGTTATTTCCAGCGATCAAACATAAGATGTTTCATGACTTAGTAATGTACTCCCTTATCAGTGATACAGTTCTCACGTCATTGCTGTGAACGCCTTTGTAAAGACAGAATGACTCTTGATGGACCAGCTACTTATATATATGTGAACATCAACCTTTTTACGGAGTTTGCAGTTCTAGCCTATCAGGATGCTTGCATTTGCATTTATCTCGTTGTCTTGGTCGACGATAATCTAAAGACCAGGGTCTTCCTATGATGAATCCTAAAATAAACACTTATATTATTCCACGTCATCATGTTGTGATCCTAAAGTTCCTAATGAAGTAATTTTTATACGCAACTCAACATCATTTACAAGGGATATGTGACCATTAGGCTGGTAACAACATACATGCTCCAGTTCGGATTCCAAGGCCCAGGATTATACCTTGTGTTAACAGCCGATCTTATGGAATTTTCGGCGTCAAAAGTTATACACTGTGCGAAAGATCGCAAGATTTGGAGAGCAGTAAATTTGACGTGAGTACAAGTAGCACTTCAAAGTAATCACGATAATACCTAAGAATGGTCGACACAGAATATGCTTTAGTTTAACTTTGCTAAATGCGAAATAATGTGCATACGCTACCAGTGAATCTAACACTCGCAAACAGGTTAAAATGTTATACAGCGCGCTGATTACGAAGTTGGTCAACGGGTGATCGGGAATTCTCGGATCCTTAAACCAAGCTAAGATAATTGTTAAAATGCTGGCATAATGCGGAGGTCGTCTATCAGGTTTGATCTTACATTCTTTCCCCACGTTGTAAATGTGTACGTGCGACCACAGGTGAAGTACGTTATTCAGGTT
Source organism: Dicrocoelium dendriticum (assembly GCA_944474145.2). NCBI lineage: Eukaryota > Metazoa > Platyhelminthes > Trematoda > Plagiorchiida > Dicrocoeliidae > Dicrocoelium > Dicrocoelium dendriticum. Next base: position 65,355,220 of record OX104060.1, on the reverse strand, counting down.
AGCACCTTTGGCAATGGCATGACATCATTGCTCTTGAGAAGCCACAAAGAAAGCCAGCAAAACTATCAAAGAATTGCTCCTCCTCCCTTTTCCAGTTGAAAATAACGATTCAAAGGGATTTGGTGCACAATATCTCTTTTGCCACTTGATCTACTATTTGTGTTTTAGATCCTCGAGGACTATAACCACATGCTGACAGTTATTGAAAGCAAGCCAAAACATCTCAGTGTGATGCCATCATTTTAATTTGGCGATACTCCTTGACCGGTCAGCTCACCGCTGGACCTTTATTCACTTCATGTATCCTAGTCGAAAACATATTTCCGCATTTTAGCATACCTACTCCTAAGCTGTCTGAATTCATAATCTGTGATGGATTAAACCACCTGCACTATTTGATTGTAGCCAAATTACATATACTCAAGACAACAAAAGCAAAGTGTGCACACATCCAATTTGCGGTATATTTTCTGCTACTCGATTTTGTACCTTTATACTTCAAATATGGTTGCAATCTTCACTCACGGTAAACTAGTGAAAATTTGTTTTTATATCCGGAATAAATATATTGATGAATTATGCTATTGTTTCATCTTTGAATCTATACAGAGCAAATGGTCTTCAAACAGGTCATTGCTAATACGCTTCATCCGCGTACCAGCTGCGCATTAGATTACCGCAACCTTACTTTTTCCGACATCAGGCCATAAAATACTCAACGTCACGATTACCTGCAGTAGCAAAAAGTTTTAATCCCGATGTGTTTCTAAACTAAAACGCCGAATTTTCACGGTTTAGCCACAGTAAAAACACTGACGTGAATCTACAATGAACAAATAATAATACTAAATGTCATTTTGCGAAACATGAGATACTTTTCGCCCTTATCGCAAATATCCGATTAGTTTTGAGCAAATAGGAGGAGATTAGGATCACATTTTGCTGCCGTTCCTATTTGTATCAAGACGCAATCATGCTTCCCAGACCTGGCTACATGAGAAGGTGAACTACACAGTGTTAGCGATTCAGGGATTTACATGGCAATTTGTTGACCTGACATGTACCTAATAGTATTGTGCTCCAAATCAACAAAAGTATGTTTTACTTTTCTATGTTAATATTAACGCTGAATTGTGAAATATAAACCTGGATGATAAGCTGCTACCAAGCAATTTTGCTAGAAATTTAGTAATGCTCCCAGTAGTCTATCCAAATGAAAAAGCAGATTTTTACGTTCAATTCACTTCAGCTTTTATCCACCATCTCGATCATACAATCTGCGCTTTGCTGATTGTTTCAACAGATTTGCCACCAGCCCTAACATGTATTATTACAGACAAAGACATTTCAGGATATTTATTAGTCCTTATTGGACGCCGTGTACCATTATCTGATATCATGTTTAGTAATGAATGTACCGTCCTGTGAATCTTCATATATATAGTGGGATTTGACTCATCTCATTGAGAAATAAGCTCTATTGTATCGATTCTAAAACGGATATTATGAACTTGTAAGAAAGTGTTCAGCATTCTGGCGCAAAATTGCGACCAATCGGTGATGACTGATTTTACAGTTTTGAAGACATCTTGTGTGTCTGTTACGAAGGCATCACTAGGTCATGTGAATCAGAATGAAATAGGAGCAGAAATTTTGCTAGCATAGGGCATAATCACCATAGCATATATATAAGCATATTAATTGCCGCAATTGCAATTCGTCTAGACGCTTCAAATTTTTAACCACGGTAGGTTACATAGCCGTCCTCGATTGCGTTTACAGTTCTATCAATAGTCACTGTTCCCTACCTGAATACTCGACACTAGATGGGACTCGGTTTTGGAAAGCTACATGATTCTCGGTTAACACGGAAATCGATATAATAGGCTTCTGCATACCAACCGGCATGATCTATTTGGAAATTCGGGAAAACTATATAATCAACAGAAACTAACAATTAATCCTATTTCAATGAATCACACCACGCGTGATTTAAGGCAAATAACTGCCTTGCACCCAGTGACTATATTCTCTCTTTTTTGGAAGCGCTGAAAATGTTCCCTACTCTACCCACTGAACGTCCTAATTTGATACAAAAGCTACTACATCGGACAATAAGTTTCCTTGGCGTCCCAGTATCTCATTCATACAAGGTGAACAATGTTAATATGAATGACAAAGCCTTATTGTCCAAAGGAATTCCCACTAATTGTAATTAATGAAAGACCACCCGTACTAACATTAATCCAAATACCTGCTTTATTTACTATGGGTTGCATGATCACTGTTGACAGAAACCGAAGTTGACCAAATTGTTTGTTTTCATGGATGTATCATGCATGAATGGTCACGTTCATTTATGGAACTTCATTAAGATTTGTTTAAACGGTAATGCTCTCTTGCTCACCACGTAGCTAACCGAAATAATGGTTTAAACTGGCAGATGATATATGCACCTGTTTTATAGCATTTCGTGTCTCAGCAATTCAATTTAGTAGAATGGGATAGCTCCACCGCTATTGCAACTGTAGTGGTCTATATATTTGTACCATTCAAACCTAACACTTATCATTTGCAACTCATGTCCATGGGTGGTATTGCAACACGACTCCAAACGTCTACTAAGATGGCATCATTTCAATCTTATTCGTAGAAGAGTTCCACTAGGATAAAGGTACATAATGCAGGCTTGAAGGAAGGAAGGATTTTTAATAAAACAGGAAACTGTCCCTTATCCAACATTGCATATACACAATATCTGCAGCGTGAAAATACCAGCTGGGTATTATGATCCCATTGAAAAAGCAACTGAAACTTGTTAAAACCTTTGTCAAGCGAGGCTTGGAGGTCGGTTTAACATACAAGTAATAAGCTGATTTGTCAATTTTAGAAACGTGTAACTACCTCGCTCTCAACAAAAGAGTTATTTACTGTACTAATGACAGCTGCCAATTACGGTCGCAAACAAACTGAGGTTGCGCTTGCCAAATAATATAACAATGATTTTATACGGGTAAAAATGCAAAGGCTTGAAAGGTCCCATGAGATAGCCACGGTAAAACGTTAAGATATAGTAAAGCGTTTAGCATAATTGTGTCAACACCAGTAACTTCACTGAGGTATACGTAGTGTAATATGTAAATCCATAAGGAATGACGGCAAGTGGGAGGTTGGCAAAAATAAATATCCTATTATTGTTCACATACAGGATGTATTTGTCAGCCAGTGAAATCGCTCAGAGCTACTTGTTTTCATACATGGTTATTGAGTAATGTAAGGAGGTGCAGCAAAATTAGTGTAGGATCAACTCTGGCCTTGAACACTGTTAGTATGTAAGCTCAAATGACAGATTCCGATAGGGAATTCAACGTTATGCAGAAAAGTACTAAAAAGAAATACCGACGGAATTATAAACGACTGTATTGATCTGCCAGCTTGAGGCAGTGGCCTGTCAATTCACTGTAGTTACGAAGCTTTATCAATGAGTGATACAGGTGGTTTGGATGTCCCAAAATCTGCCAAGACAAAACGTGGTCTCCACGCAGTTGCAGATATTCTCTGCTGAACACCAAGAGAAATTGAGGCCTTCATTCATGCGGCAAATTATGCAGACCCTGTTTATCCTTGCGTGTTTGGCTTTGGGTATCTTCAATGCCGTGAGATCTCTCCTCAGCCATGTCTTTCGGAAATGTGTTGCGTATTCCACTGGCGGACGTTTGTCTGAGCTGTGAAGCAGTGGAATGTTCGAAGTGTCGAATCGTCCGAATGCAAACCTCAGGAGGCCCATGTATTGGATGCCCCTTATAGAGGCTGTTTCAGCTTGATTCGAGCATTTATGGACGACCTGTACCTTAACCCCCAGGTTCTTTTCGCCAGATGACCTTACAGGTTCTTGAATGCTGAGTTGGTGGGAGTACACTATAATGTGCTGTAGGTAAGGCGCTCTATATTTGTCCACGTGGAATCGAAGTATCTTATGGAATGACCACGCATATATCTTTACAGGTAAGCTTAGAGTACTGTGATAGCATCTGATGTATTTACCGCCCATAACACATTATTGTCACAGGCAGAAAGCGGGCAGTTCGAGTTTAAGAGGCGTGTGATATATTTAACAAATCAGTGGTTCTAACCCATGCCAAAGATAAAATAAAGTGCTGCATTTGGGACGATAGGAAAGCCACTAATTAAATTTTTCGACAACATGAACTAAGACTTGTTGCCAAGGTAAACAAGCAACTTCTGCAAGAAATAATTATTTCTGCTGCACGATTAGGCAGAGTTGCATTATGCTAGTTATGCAACTGTGTTTCAAAAATACAGCTAGGTAATATCCATGGCTACAAAAGAGTGGCGGTCATATGCTTGTCTTAGCACGTTATGTAGAATGTCAGATGTGGGACCAAGTCGATCGGCATATTCATTGTCTGTTTTACGAAAAGCTTAGTTCGAGAAAATGGTTCGGATTCAATTGTTACTCCCGTCAATGTAGTAGACAAACGGAGTGATATCAATAGGGTTTTGTGTGAAGTTTTTAGATAATCACGGTTCAAGAAATGATCAACATATTGCGCTTACTTTAGTGTTAACTTTGTGGTTTTGTTCCATCCAAAAATGTGTTATGATTCCTTAGGGTACAAGAAAAACTACGTGCCTTGGTATAATTGTTTGCATTATGTGTTTTAATTACATTTGTTTGTTTGTTTCGTACACGAAATTTTGTCCCTTCTATCATTTTTCGGTTCACTTTTATCTTGGCACGGTTTCTTGCAGAGTGCGAATAACTTGGTGGTTATCGCGATGCGCTCTTCTAAACAACCGGGTTCCTATTTTAGCCATCTTATTTATTTAAGGCAGAAAATTCCTTTCCGTTAGCCTCTGCATAATTTCGGTGATTTCCAGCAACTGTTACATATTTGAGGTTTGCAAACGTATTTTCGTTACGTTCGAGAGAATTAAGTGGATGTTTAATTTTCTTCTGCAGTGACTCTATCCCAAGATATATCATATGCGCAGAGGTTTATTTGTTTCATTAAATTTATACTTTCGATTAAAGGACTTACTTTCTTTGTTTTATGTGGCCACAATTGATGAACGCTGACACGTTTTCTTGACACTAGCAGAGTCGGAAGTAGCCGATATGTGAAGGAGTCCCAATCAGTTTGCAATACACGAAAAGGTTACCGCATACTCCAGAGGATTTGACGGCGCTCTTCCACAATCACCGTACGGAATGCTTTGATGCAGGTGTGTTCGTAAGTACCGCCAGACGATGAAGGCACTATCAGCATGGAAATCTGTCCAGAGAAGATATGTGCATCACTTCAATAACAGACCGGTGAAGTAAGAGCATGTGACCCATAAATGAACCGTGTTCTGTTCCTAACAGTATTTGACCAATCAATAATCGGTGTTTTGTTTAGTCACCGGCCAGGTTGACAGCTCGGAGAGCAGATGCGGGGGCAAATTTTAACGGCTATTTCAATTGGATTGCTTTTTATTAAATGCTTAGTTTTACACAAGAAAAGACTTTTCAATCTGTGATTCTAGTGTTAGTCTGGGGTCGTCGGTTTGTTGCTGATGTCTGATTGAAATTTGAATAATAATGTGTATGGCATTTGTATGGTGTACACCTCTCAGCTCTATCCTTTGAGTGCTAATAAGTGTAAACTTTCCACATATTCTCCATGACGATCTTCGTAATTGGACCGGTTACGGTGATCACTTCAGTGCAGCTTTCCCTTTTCGTTTATTTCGGCCACGATAAGGCGAAAAGTACTGCACTAAATAGTTAAAATCGGAAACAGCTGACGCGATCATGTCGGACAGCACAGGTGCTGCACAACAAACGTGAATTCAAAGTAATTAGGATAACAATAAGCAGTGTACAATGGTGGGGGATTAGCATTTGGAACATAATTCGGGGAATATGGAGGAAGAGGAACTTACCAGATAAAAAGGAAAGAATCTAGTAAGAGTTTCATTTTTACGTAAAGTAGTAAGCTTGTGGAACCTCCAGGCGTCAATTCAAGCAGGTATCAGGATGAAGAGTATGTAGGTAGAATAAAATTTTCCGCTGTGTACCTAGTTGTCTTTTAGTTACCTAAATAACGCCATATAAATGTTGAAAACACCGCAATCGTAGGCCCTGTTTATGTGCTTTTTGCTATGAGACTGAAAATGGGCATTTGATTTAGAGTAGTGGTAGAAGGTGAAAGTGCAATTGCACGCAACGGTCTGCTATGTACGCAATGAGTTGCATTGCCTTACTGAAGATCTGTTGATTTAACCACTACAATTAGCGAGTAAAGTGCGGAGAGATTTTGAAAAACCTCCCGCTCTAGGGAACGTGTGAGGATCAGAATAAAAAACCGAGAAAAATTAGGGAATCATGGTTTCCAAGATTCAATGGTCTTATAGATCTGATATTATATGGAAATTGTTTAAATGAAAGCATGCGAAGCAAAATCAGTTAGCTCTAACAAAACCTACCAGTAAGATTGGCATCCCAAAATTTGTAATGAGATGCCAACTTCAATATAAACGTGGCGATCAGTGCAATGTGTTTAGTTTATTGAAGTAATTCCACGCAGGTAACGAGTATCCAGAAATGGGAGATAAAAAGTTGTAAACAAAATCATTTACTGAATAATTCAGATGTAACCGGAGCAGATAAAGTAGAAGGCGGTTAAGAACTGAAATCCTAGACATGGTAGTCGCGCAGCTTACTCACCGCAGCTAGTTGCAGGTAGTCAGAGAATGTTGCGTGAATTAAGTAGCAGCCACGCCCGCAGTCACTGGCTGATGAGGGAGAAAGCACTGTGTAATGTAACATGACAAGAATAGGTAAATTGTGTGTCAGATATACTGAGGAAATGATGAGCTAGACAGTCACAAGCAATCCCCTCATTCAGGCGAGAAGCATGAGTCATTGCTGGCATGCATAATCGCCGGGATTCGACTGCTAACAGGCGCAAAATATATCATTGTTCCGCCCTGTTATTATTCTTGTTAAACAGTTTTTCAAATCATCCTAATGGTTTCGGAATACGGGACGGTTCTACTATAGCTTTGACAGTGGCTCCTTCGTTTTGCCAGAAAGGTAATTTACTGGATCCTAGCTAGAACCTGAACAATCATTAAGCTCTGTAATTTGCGAAATTGATTACCCTATTTTGAGTACGTATGCTATCACTAATTCATTACCACGAAAGTATTAGACTTTAGTTGAATCGAGGAGCTGTTAGGAAGCTCGAATTGCTCACGATTTGTAACGAAGTTTAGGAGATTAATTGCTCGTATAATGGCATGCACTACAATTAAGAAGCAGGATGTTATCAGTGAACATCTCTGGTACATCCGCAAATGCCGGATTCTCTAATTACATAGCGATGCTAATGGTTCTCATTCTCCGTGTGAATGTTGCTTCCATGTGCTTTTAACGTATAATGTAATCTACCGAACCTCTTTGCTGACGTCATCGTAATTGCAATCATATCTTGGCAAAATACTCGTATAAAAATCTGTTTTTATACCAGACGATGGAAAGCACGCTATTGTTTTCATTACAAAAGCAACAAAATAAGGTGTAATAATAATTTTCAGGAATGTAGTTGATCTGCATGGCATATATATATGGTTAAGCTATACTCCAATATTTTCATTAGGCTACTTGCGTTACGCATTCGATTGTTTGGCGTTCACTTGACGAAATATTTTCCAAATGATGTGCTTGTCACAAGTCATAACATGCTTCGTATAATGGAAAAAATACAGAATTCATCGCTGTGTAGTGAAATGTATAGCACCGGAGCTGTGCAGTTCGTGAAAGTACCCACAAGCATCTCAACACCAAAATTACTAAGTGCAGTTTTGATATGTTCCTTACTTTTTCTCTGCAGGTAACATGGTTGATTGGTCAGTCCGCGGAACACAGGGTTAATTCATTTTGATGTTTGCTATCGATTTAGTTGAGAGTTTAGCATTGGTACTTATTCTAAAGCGCATCGTTATATGGTTGGCGGCATGCGGTTTCGGATTTGCCTGTCAATGTGGCAAGCCACAGGACGCCTGCGCTTACAGAGGGACCATGGGTGGCTTGCGCTGCACCACCCACAGCTCCAACCACACCCCTGATCCAGTGTAAACCCGAAGGAATACGACCGGCAGGCATGCGGATGGGAACCACGTTTCATCAACGGAGCCGGCCCACACTCCTGCACAACAAACGCAAGCACGCTGTATTTGGGGAATCAAGCGCACACAAGACGGTGGCTGGACCGTAGTCCGCTCCACACTGAGTGCATGGAACCGCTCTTTGAGCCTAGCACGGCCACAAGGACCGTGCACCCCGTCCCCTCCAGCAATGACCAACTGTCTCCTGGAGCCAGTATGAACGAGATAGCGGATAATAGACAGGTAGAAACCTTGTCAACATGCACATCAAGCGCAGCCACTTCGGGGATATCAAACAACAGCCAATCACTTGAGAGAGAGAGAGAGACAAAGAAACTAACTTAATTAATGCATAAGGAAACGGTGGGATAAACCTTAAGTTAATGAGCATATGAAATAAGTTGTTTACGAACGAATCCTAGATAAGTTCGCGAGGTCAGGAAGTATGCTTTACGGAAATGCCACGAACACAAAAATGTTATAGAAATCGAATACAATTGGCGTAAGCGAGATGTGCAAGTTAATGGAATAGAGTACAGGTAGACATTTATATGAGAAAGAAAATATTAAGGCACAATTGAAAACCCACCACCTGCAATAAAGAGACTTAGCATGCAAGCACGCGGTTAGTAAATCGAATGCAGCGTACCTCAAACGCTGCGTGGGTCCTGCCTAGGTTCCCTGCAGGACCCGTCGTTGCTTCGGTAGGGGGCCCGAGTGGCCTCGCTCATGGCTCACTAAGCCTGCCTGACTAAGGCACTCGCGACCGCATGTCCTACAGCACCGCGTGCTTGATGTCGATGGAGAACAACCCATCGGTGCTTGCCGCTTCCGCACCTGCCGCTTCTTCTCTGCATGCATGAGGTCTTTCTCCTGCACCTCGGCAACTGCCTTCGTGATCAGATCGCGCCATGCACCACGATAAACCGCCTTCGATTCCCATGATCTGCAATCAAGATTAGAATGTGTGAGGCTCATATTAATCATGTCCTGGTAACGTAACTTTGGTTTCCAAAAGTGCCGCTTCCCAATACTCAGCTGACCACATAAGAGTTGCTGCGGTATCCGCGTAAAATCCATACGGCACACATGACCGATCCACCTAAGGTATCACAATGAAATCATGCAGTCCACTGCATATATCCCACTTTGTCGCAACACTTCCCTGTCTGCAACTCTGCCTACCCAGCCGATGCGCAAAATCGGTCGCAGACACTGCTGATGGAACCGCTCGAGATATCGCACATCCCGCCGGTACATCGTCCACGTTTCACTGCCGTATAGAAGAACGGACAGCACCATGGATTTGTACACCATCAGCTTCGTGCCAATGGTAAGCTGATAGTTGTTCCACACTCGGTACTCTAGCCTCCCGAATGCCGCCGCTGCCTTCGACACGCGGATACGCAGCTCAACGTGTAGCTGCTGATCAGGAGACATCATACTCCCAAGGTAGCAAAAGCGGGAGGTGGTTTCTAATACGTCAGCACAAATGCTGATTCGCGGCAATATTGAAGATTACACCTCCGGTGAAGGCTGAAAGAGACAGACAGTTTTGCTCGTGTTGATGGTTAACCCGAATTTGGTTCTGTCGAAGTCAGAGCAATAGTCATGGGCTGCAACTCATCCGCGCTGTGTGAAAACAACGCACAGTCGTCAGCAAATAACAACATAATGATAGTTGTCTCACAGACTAGGGTTCTCGTAGCGAAACGACGGATGTTCAGCAAACCACCATCAATACGGTGCTCCACACGAACACCGTAAGCACAAGCCGCATCAAAAGCACAAGACAACATTGCATGAAGATATATATTAAACAGGGCAGGAGCTAAGACACAGCCTTGCTTCACACCAGTGACAACTGCAAAGTCATCCGTTGTCTCTCCACTCAGCTGCACCCTCGCTCGCATACCATCATCAAACCAATCAGGCCGCTTACCGTTTGCGCGCCCGATGGTCTCCTTGGCAGCAGCTGTCACCTGATCGCGAATGTGGTGCCACAGGTTGATCACTGTGGCTATGCAGTCTATGTCTATGCAGTCTATGCAGTCCACATCACACAGGCGTGCGGCCATCACCTTCTCCAGCTCAGCAAGTTCCTCCACAGTACCGAGGGAGAGAATGTTAAATTTACGCCGATTCACTGCGGGAGTGTAATACACTGATTTACGAAAGCATATGTATTTGGCAAATCCGACCCCAGCTTCACTTGGTGCTAAGGCGGCGTTGCCCACCTGGTAGAATGTGTATCCAGCAACTGCTTCATGCAACTTCCCTTGCTCAGCGAGCTAAGTTTCACTGAGCTCCGCAATATCGATTTTGTAACGCGCCAGCTCCATCGCGACAAGTGCAGTGCGTCGCTCCGGGCGCTCTCTGGAGTTTCGGTACAGTAGTGTGCGCACTTTCCAGTACCAGATGCTGAGTGCTTTGTGCGCAGACATACAAATGCATTGGTGGGCGATCGCATGCTAGGTGGTCGTTGTGCTTTGGAGGTTTGCTTGAGTGACTCCACCCGGTACCTTTGGCTTAATAGCCTGACCTACATGGTAGTGGGTGATTTGGAGGTTTGTTTAAGGGAATCAGCCCGGAGCCTTTGGCTCAATAGCCTGACCCACGAGGTAGTGGGGAGCAGATACAGCTCGGAAATGTGATTGCAGATACAGATGGAGATCTACTTGACGGCCGTCACACGCAGCCCTTGACGTTCTGGAACGTTTTATATATGTTCTGCGACCGTATTAGGATACGCACCTGCGACCACGGCCAGACGCATGTGGGATTTGGCGAGTTTGCACCAATTTGATCAGGGGCTGCCTGGCTTGAAGCGGGCATTAGTAAACCATTGAACACCCGGAGGTGCCCTCCCATTGTCAGAGACAATGTGTCGCACTCGTGCTCTACGTCAATCGACCTGTTAGCTTAAAACCCGTAGACCTGTTTTCTCCCATGGCTAGCTTTTACTGGAAGTGGGCCATCGACCACTTCCTAACATCCGAAGAGGATGGACTTGGATACTGGCAGGGCGCCCACTCCTGACAGGACAACGGCTCGGGTCCTCAGTCAAAGCCTTCGATTAAATGAACACCCAAAATGCAGCCAGTCTAGCACATGGTTAGTTCGCTGACTCGCGGATTGGTGTCCCGGATCTTAGCACGGAGATGGGCGAAACCCAAATCCCACCCAGCGGTCGCCACGAGGAGGCACCCAGGATATGAGCAAATGGTACAACAGTAGCAGCAGTGGGTATACCATCTGTCAGGATCTAGCCAACACCAGCCTCAGCGCAATATAGGCTCTCCCGCATGGCATACACGCACGCATATGCACAAACGCATGAATACACGCGCATGCACACGGGTACGCATTCAGAGAATCTATGGCAAAGTACACATCGCATTAAGCCGCTTGGACAACAAATGCCCACCTTACGGAAGCGTACATAGAACTCTCATCACACATACATCTTCCAATAAATCGCATACCATAATAATAACATACGTATATACTGTGTCACTAAAATGGTAACGTTTGTATGACGTTCAGGGAAACCTGTGCTAAGATTGCCTGACTGCTCAGATGGAGGTGCTTATCTTGCAACGGTTTGCTCCGAAGCGAAACGTGCAGTTAAATGCACGCATGATGAGGCTGCTCCATTATTACCTTGGCAAACAAAGTAACTTTGTGTGTTAAACAAGCTGTTGTGAATCTCCATGTAAAAGATATAAGCGAAGCGTTGATCCTCACCATTGTTGCAGTGACAGTTGATCCATTGTCGTTTGTGTAAACGGCCATCCTTTGCTTGAGTAGATTGTGCACTGGCCGTTTTGTTGTGTTGAGCTATGAGGAATTGATTCTAACACACTGCACATATTCAACAAGACACCATCGTTTTGATTCCAAGGAAGAAACATTAAGGTGCGTGTAAATAAGTGTAGTCTGCATCAAGACATAACTGCAATAATTATGAACCACAATTTTGGGACAGACTGTTTATTAGCTAGTATAATAGCTTCTGTATAACTATCGAATTATGCATAGCCAAATGCTTATAATTGTGAACTGACAGCCGTAGTGTCCTTTCAATTAAAGGTTTATCCTTATCTTGTTAAGGATTGATCTGATTGGCAAAGTGAAGTGCCTGGGAATAATTCTTCAGACTATGTGGAGGAACTGCGTCGTAGTGCCCAGAGCACAAAATGTTTCGCACGGTACAATTTCTCTGTATTTTCTAATGATCTCACATAGTGTCGCGAGAAAACTCCTAAGTGTCTGTCACATGTATTATGGTGGAGCAATTGGCATCTATTTTGTGTGCTCCAGTGGCTGCATGTCTGGTGATACTGATGAAGTCTGACTTACTTGTGTTAAGATAGAATAGTATTTCATTGCACAACATTGACAGTCAAGCAATTGTTTGCTGGAGGCGAGCGCAATCGTATTGTTTCTCAATCATTCTCCCATTTTTCGGATCAACTGCAAACAGTGCACATGGCGACTGGAGCTGCTGCCGAAGGTCTTTTATATGATGAAGAAACAATACTGGCAAAACAACGTTCCTTGAGGCAAGTCACTGTTCGATTGTAACCAACCTGTATGGTGAATATTGACCTGTATTTAAAAATGCTGTCCAGCAATAAACTCGTGTAACCACTGAAGTAGCGTGGCACTAATTATGTAGGTCCTTAATATACTAAGGACTACTCCGTGCTTCCCAATGCCAAACGTCTTACTTATGTCTGTTGACATAAGGTCAAATGTTCGAAGCTCGTACCTAGTGTTTGTTTTATGTAAATATACTTCGTGATAAAGGATCGCCCATTTATGAAACCATATTACGCTTGCGTCAGTATGTTTATCATTTCGAAGGACTAGAGCAGACTTTTCGTCAACTTTTTGAGAACTTTGAACAACATAGAACTTAAACAGTTCGGCCTACATTTCTCTAATTTGCTCGTACAACCACCATAGGGAAGCGCTCTAACTATCCAGCAGTTCAAGTTGTTGGGGACAGATCTATCAAAAAGGAATTTATTGTAAATTTTTGTGATGGCTATTGAGATGACATTCGTTACGGACTTAAGTATTACTACGTGAAGTCCGTACGGTCGGCGGGGTTTTGCACTATCCCTTTTGACGAGTAGTTGATACACATCTACTACATTACATTGTAAGCTGTCGAGCAAGACTGTCGCAACCTATGCCGATACTGCAGCAGTCGGCGGTTTACAAGAAAATATTGTGAGTAAGTACGATGTCTAGGCGTCCGCGTGCTCCCCGTTTGAAATGAGCGTCTGATTGTTCAAGCTTTTAAGACTGGTAGGTCACCCTTAGGTTTAGTTGTAGTTTAAAGTTAGCAAATATTCTTTTGGGTGTACATTCCGCCGAGGATGCAAGCTCGTCTTCGAACTGCTGGCGTTTCTTTGTCTTTGCGGCGTTACATAATTTATGCTGTTTCTTTAACATCGTGTAATCTAAATCACAACCCGAAATAAGTTATCTATACCAAGCTTTGAGATGCCGTCTTGCTGAATATATATATTCCTTATCCAACCTATGCAGTTTGACAGGTCCGAACTTTCGATAGTTTAAGGAAATAAACAAAATATGCCGAGTTAAGTTTCCCCTTCATTAATGAAAAAAGGCCTCAAGCGACGCGTACATTGGTAGTGTTCAATCAGACTGACTTATGTTTTAAACGAAGCCGTTGATGTTCGTCTTCCATGGGGTCATGTCGGCTTTCATTGGTTGTATTACTTTAACGGCAGTTCTATGCTTGTCACAATGTATCAGTGTTCACTGTTCGCTAGAGATTCAAGGACTATGATCCTTTTCAGATTCTGCTCGCAGATCGTAAACATTGGACTCAAACAAGATGCCCAGCGCAGCGTAATACGCATTGGTTAGACAACATTTTTGCCTTGCCCCGATTTCAGTAGCAATTTCAGCGAATTGAGCATTAACGTCGCTATGACCGGAAAGAAGCCGAACATCTGACCAGCATATCACACGTACATTTAGATCTTCATCAGTAAGAATTGAGGGCGACTCATGTGCTTCTATTTATATGGTATCCAATCGCAACAACAGATTAAAGGGCTAAGGTAGATAACACCCACTATTAGTTCTGCGCGTCTGAAACGGATTGAGCATCGCAAGTGCTTGTGTAAATTAGCATACTTCTGATAGGCGGTTATACGTTTGCCAGATAGTGACGCTTTGACAGAACTTGAACATTTGAACGGTTAACGCTGCATGATATCAATTGATAAAACGCCTAACACCTTCCGAAAATTGTGGTACAACATATAAAACGTGAGCCAAGTTTGAAGTCACTTATTCAACACACGTGTCCTACGCCAAATGTGCATGCACACACGAGGAACAACCTGCCCGCCGATGCTGGGACACAAGCGCGGTGTCACGCCGGGCATTCAGGGTATAGGTACCAACACTGATTATATATCCTTAAGCAAGGGGAAAACTGTAAATACATCATTCGGAAATAATTAGGTGCAATTGCAAAAAAGCGCCTAGAAATCTGTGCGAAAAGCATCGAGATTCATTCCTGAAGTTTACACAATTATTTGGGGTTTCTAATCGAAAATAAGGCGTTTTACCCGCTTCATAGAAAAAGGCTAGAAACGCATTTATGTCGCTCGGCAGCGTCACTGTAAATGGAATACTTCATATTGCAATTTGAGGGAAGAAAGATATCTAACTGTTGATAGTATGCGAGTTCAAGTAGTAGGTGCATGTATAATGCAATATCTGTAGAAGTTTTGCCAGAATAATATCCCGAGACGTGACGCCAGGCCGGGAAACTCCTGTGATCTGGAAGAATCCTCTGATGAAAAAGCGGGTTGTTGAATTAGTCGAAAATATGGTAACATGCAGCATAGGTTACAAAAGATTATATTGCATAGAGAGTTGTTGTTACAAGTCGGATGGATTTAATTGAAAGGATTGGGTTAGTGGACTGAAAAGATGGAACATGTACAGGTTAACCTGGAACCTAAACAGCTTAAACTTGCTCCATGAGACAATCAGCATATGAAAATTGCAACAACATAGACAATATTGTTGGGAATGCAGTTAATCACAAATGTTAAGAGAAAATTGAGATGGCACAGCCATGTTAAGTAATTCTCAGGAAAGATATGATTGATCCACCCCGTTTCATTGCAAAACCAGAGGCAGGCGACCTGAGAAAATTGTGACTTGTCAAACGTATACATAAGCCAAACTATCTCTCCATCTTTCTTGGCAATCCAATCATTACTTTGTGTCCTACGCCAAGGTTCTTTCTGAATTTCAAAATATTTCAACTTACTGTGCCTCCTCATCCATTCCAAACTAAAGGCAATCAACAACACACCCCTAGCATCTTAGTCCCCTGATTCTAGTTGTTCCAAAAGGTTACGCATTTTTTGTAGGAAAAAAACAGGCCATTGTCCTGGGGGTGTAACGGAGTTGCTCTCCCTGACATTGACTGAGAGGAGCAACACTTAAACGTCTTCATTTCATATACTGTCACTTTGATCGGAATGAGCGAGTTCCAAGAGAATGTGGTAGTTGGTTTCAGCAGAAGTTGCATATTTCAATCCAACCACACTTTGGGCACTGCAAATCAAATGTTGCATGTCTTGTTACCGCTTGATATGTACATAAACTTTCACTCATTCGGATACCGGTAGTAAACTTCCAACCGTTTTAGTAACTCCGGAGGTATTAGAATTCATACCTTTAAAATGCTTGCCTATTTTGTCATGCCGCTTCTAAGATGGATCGCCGGATTCCTGCCTTGTTGGAGCGCAAAATGCAGACTGGGAGTGCATCCCACATGGCGCGTGATACAAAGCTCATACGCAACACTAGAACAGCAATCAGAAGAAAAAGGAAAGTACCGACTGAAGTGGAGATATGCTGTAAAGAATAGTACTTAACCGATGGATAACAGACGTGCGCGCATCGAATGATTCAAATGGCTAAGAATGTATGCTTGTCTAAGAGATCAGGTGACCGGTGGTTTGAATAAACTGTCAAAAATTTACTGAGGTGGAAATAAGAAGAAAAGGGAAGACGCGCAAGTGTATGACGCAGGTAGGATTGTATTGTGCAACCAATGCTTTTCAAGCTGCGACATGTATGACTGGGCAAATCATTTAATGCTATTGGGCAACTAGAGGCGATCTTATGCGCTTGGTACATGTGACCTAATACCGGCACCCTCGTTGCGAAACCGTGTCCAGCGTCTATATAACTCGAGTGCACCAATTAGACACCAAGCTCTTACAGCAACATACTTCACATACTTCTTGTTTTCTACTATTCTTACTACTGAGCACCGCATCTTCAAAATAAATTCAGTTGTAACAGAAAACCTGCATTGGCTAATGTAATTAACTTGCACAAGTTGATTTTTCGCAGAAGATGCTAGTATCAGTTGGATCAATTAATAGTCAGTTTGCATTTGGCCAATACTTTTGGAACTTCCCCTCATGTTTGGCTATCTATCGATGAAATACGGAGCCTTACTTCGCCGAATACAATAAAGCTATTTGATAGTAGACCAGCAAACTTGTAACACATTCCAATCCATACGAATTTTAAAACCTTTTATTTTGAACGGACATCGAATTGCAACCTCAATATGTGACGGAGATCATTTTAAACTAAACATCTGTCTATTCGGCGATTGCGACTGTATCTGAAAAATGGGTTTTGTAGGACAAAACGATTCACAAAGTAGGGTTTAAAGGCGTTGTTTCAATGCTTCAATGACCGTTTGACGAGTGTTTTCGTTTGCGACCGCTGTTTAAGGCCAAGTGATTTTCAAGACAGCATTTTAGTCCCGTTATATCTACTTGACAAGTGCAAAGTAACAAGGATAGTCTGGTGCAAAGAAGTGCAGTGTATCACATATACGGTTTCAAAAATTTATTTTACCGTTTGATTTCTATCATTAATTTCAAAATATTTTCCCAATTATTTACATCCATAGTGCAATTGAATTGCTTAATAAAGCTCGGAGTTGCATCCGTATGCCAATTGAATGTCAAGTTTAAGGCGTTTCAATTGCATCCAGTATCATTTCGACGCACCAAGCGCGCAGAAGGACCGTTGAATTCAGCTAGTCTAAAGCAGCCAACGATGATAGTTGCAGTAACCATAACATGATTGTATGAGTTACTATACCATATTATACGCATATTAGCGTATTGTACCAAGCTTTTAGCGTGGTTCATTTTCGAAATAGCGTGCGGTACTTTCACGTTAGCGAGGCTGAGAACGCTGATTTGGCGTCCTTGACACTCTCATTGGTTATGGGACGTAAACCAATGGGACACCGGTTAGAAGCTGCCAGCATAAGAGACAGACAGTCCAATGAAAGTGGTCGACCACCACCTTCTGTTCTGCCTTGATGCTCCTCTGGAGTAAACCTCGATGCCCCTCGAGTAAACCTCGATGATTGGTCTCCAACCTGAAACCGACCAATAGGCAAATTGTGATGCGTGTCAAAGGAGGAGATGCTAGCTACCACATTATCCAAAGCTTAAGACTTAACCAGTGTGGACAGACATACTAACCAGCACATGAAGCGGTATATGGCGATCACTGGCGGCTACCTAATGGTGGCTTATTCAGCGGCCTAACCATAGTGGCGTAGACAGGCAACCATCTAACTGGTATTCCACAGTGCAGCAATGGCTGCTAGGCGGTTAGACAATTGTGTGCGAATGTTATTGCAACGATCCTGGGGGACATAGTTCCCACAGAAGTTAGTAGACCAACCTAAAGCTGAACAACAAAAATTCTAAGGTTGCTTAATTCGATCACAGTTGATGACTCAACAAAAAATAATAGGATTCCAAGTGGGGTGTTGACACGACGTCAGTGAGTGTTCGTTTGTCTCCATACCCATGGGCGAAATGTTAATCAGTTATCGCTTCAGTGTCTCCATGTATGGCGTTATGTAAAGGTCATAGGAACCTATGAATTCTTAGGATAATTAGGTTTCACTTCCATATGGTCGCCCATGTTGACGTAGACAGAGAATAATCTAACTGGCATTCCGCAGTTCAGCAATGGCTGCTAGGTGGTTACACAATTTTGTGCGATTGTTACTGTGACGGTCATAGAGGACATTGTTCCCATTGAAGTTGAGACGCTTTCACAAGTGGCTCTCCAAATGGAACAATTAGAAGCACAGTCAATGCAGATGGAACCTCCCTATTACGTCAATGGACTGGCATGCTCTCCTCAAAGAATCGGCATTACTCAACAAAGTAACACTTAAAGGGGCCACAATGACTACGGTGTTTATACATGCCACATCGTCCTGCTAGAAAGAACGCAAGACTTATGATTAATGGCGACGCAAGCATGTTACTCTGGTACTTCAGGTGAGTACTTGGAACAGATAAACACTGTTGTCTAACCCACGGGCGTTCCTACAATGTGTTTGCAATCATTTACAAAGGTAACCGCGCCCACTAAGTCTGCTATGGATCACTGTTTCAGCTAGTTTTAGAAGCATTCATGTATGCACGCCGTGACACAGGTTGTCAGCGACTTAGCAACTACTGGGAAACATTTTGTCATTGGAAAGTAGGTAATTCCGGAGACATTGTTGAAGGAGGAAAATTTCTCCAAACTCTATGCTTACTATGCGTATGCAATGCTCGTAGGCACCTCATATCAGGGCCGTAGGGTCACTTGAGTTTTAAAGCTTATCAATCACATGGAAGTGAAGGGTAAATATCATGTTGAAACGCAGGATTGACATGCATCTTACGACCTTAACATAACGGCAGGACCATGGGTCCTGTAGCGGTAACTGATTACCGAAGTGGCCCACAGGTGTTGCGACGAACGAACACTCACTAACGTCGTGTCACCGCCACACTAGGAAACCTCCTCTCTGGAACAATGGCTACAGATGCAATGATGATCTTACCTACGCAGCGAACTTGATCTTAGTATACAATGCGCCGACTACATATGCAATACCTATCTACGCTATTCACATGAGTGTACGGCCAAGTGAATAAAACAGCACGAGAAATTTGTAGCTGTAAAACGTTTTAAAAATTCTATTTGCCAAGTTCTAGCTTTACCTCCTTCATATGAATTGGTGCATTGTTTCCGATTACCTCACACTGCGTTAACAATCACACGCACATCCTAAGCGTCGTCGCACAACTATCGATTCTCCAGATTGCTCGCAGTGGCACGATTACACTATGCATACCGCATCACGTGCGGCTAGATAGGCTAGCGTGCAAGAAGTCAACTTGCATCCAAGCCGTAAGCCTACAAATGTTCCCTTCCCACAGGGTTGCAGCCAATCCGCTTCCTATCACTACTCAATTAGTTGTCATCACGCTCGTGTTAGCCTTCAAAGCCCCTCTTACAACAGGCTGCAAACGTTACAATCTTAAAAAAGCCACCGATCCGCTTCTTATTACCACTTACAGATTTCCTCTCGCCCCCGTGCTAGTGAAACCTCCTTACGCCAGATTGGCAGCATGACCAATCACGTACTATGTCTCCCATTGGCTGATCATCCTTGACACCATTGAAGTGTGCTGATACACCGATTGCGATCAACAGACAGGCGACCGACAAACGGAGTGAATGGTACGGCGAAGTTGCAAGCCCACTACCAGCCTGTAGGTAGTGTTAAACAAAACAATCGTTCCAAAATATGCTCTTGTTTAAAAGTACCAGCAACTTCTGTACCGCACCAATGCGCGTCTGAAGGAAACCGAGGCGTTCTCTCTGGATTCTGACCGTCCAATCGACATGACTGAAAGCGTCCGTACGACTGCACGCGCGCACAGTGTCACACTTGTTCGTCTTCACTTTGGTGTGACCACAGACTCGACCCCAAAGTGCATCGCGTGATACGCAGCGGACCAATGTGTTCTAGATCACACGAGGAGTTTACTAGGCCAAAGAACAGGTAACATTTCGGCAAGTGATCGATAGCACTGGATAACCAGCCGTTTCGTCTTCGTGTCGAGGATGATCAGCCAATGGGAGGCATAGTACGTGATTTGTCATGCTGCCAATCTAGCGTAAGGAGGTTTCACTAGCACGGGGGCGAGAGGAAATCTGTAAGTGGTAATAAGAAGCGGATCGGTGGCTTTTTTAAGATTGTAACGTTTGCAGCCTGTTGTAAGAGGGGCTTTGAAGGCTAACACGAGCGTGATGACAACTAATTGAGTAGTGATAGGAAGCGGATTGGCTGCAACCCTGTTGGAAGGGAACATTTGTAGGCTTACGGGTTGGGTGCAAGTTGACTTCTTGCTCGCTAGCCTATCTAGCCACACGTGATGCGGTATGCATAGTGTAATCGTGCCACTGCGAGCAATCTGGAGAATCGATAGTTGTGCAACTACGCTTAGGATGTGCGTGTGATTGTTAACGCAGTGTGGGGTAATCGGAAACCATGCAACAATTCGTATGAAGGAGGTAAAGCTAGAACTTGGCAAATAGAATTTTTAAGAAGTTTTACAGCTACAAATTTCTCGTGCTGTTTTTTTCACTTGGCCGTACACACATGTGAATAACGTAGATAGGTATTGCATATGTAGTCGGCGCATTGTATACTAAGATCAAGTTCGCTGCGTAGGTAAGATCATCATTGCATCTGTAGCCATTGTTCCAGAGAGGAGGGTTCCTAGTGTGGCGGTGACACGACATTAGTGAGTGTTCGTTCGTCGCAACACCTGTGGGCCACTTCGGTAATCAGTTACCGCTACAGGACCCATGGTCCTGCCGTTATGTTAAGGTCGTAAGATGCATGGCAATCCTGCGTTTCAACATGATATTTACCCTTCACTTCCAAGTGATTGATAAGCCCTAAAACTCAAGTGACCCTACGGCCCTGATATGAGGTGCCTACGAGCATTGCATACGCATAGTAAGCATAGAGTTTGGAGAAATTTTCCTCCTTCAACAATGTCTCCGGAATTACCTACTTTCCAATGACAAAATGTTTCCCAGTAGTTGCTAAGTCGCTGACAACCTGTGTCACGGCGTGCATACATGAATGCTTCTAAAACTAGCTGAAACAGTGATCCATAGCAGACTTAGTGGGCGCGGTTACCTTTGTAAATGATTGCAAACACATTGTAGGAACGCCCGTGGGTGAGACAACAGTGTTTATCTGTTCCAAGTACTCACCTGAAGTACCAGAGTAACATGCTTGCGTCGCCATTAATCATAAGTCTTGCGTTCTTTCTAGCAGGACGATGTGGCATGTATAAACACCGTAGTCATTGTGGCCCCTTTAAGTGTTACTTTGTTGAGTAATGCCGATTCTTTGAGGAGAGCATGCCAGTCCATTGACGTAATAGGGAGGTTCCATCTGCATTGACTGTGCTTCTAATGGTTCCATTTGGAGAGCCACTTGTGATAGCGTCTCAACTTCAATGGGAACAATGTCCTCCATGACCGTCACAGTAACAATCGCATAAAATTGTATAACCACCTAGCAGCCATTGCTGAACTGCGGAATGCCAGTTAGATTATTCTCTGTCTACGTCCCCATGGGCGACCATATGGAAGTGAAACCTAA
>OX104060.1:65259065-65332960 GCA_944474145.2 Dicrocoelium dendriticum | reverse complement strand
TAAACACACATGTCATTTTGGATAAGCTCGGACCCCGGCCATATTTCAGCTTATTATTTACATACTGGTGAAGACATATCAAACACTTTTGTGTACTTAGTTCACATCCTGGTTACTGGTTGTATTAGCATCGAACATTTTCATACCTTGGATGTAGTCCTGAGATGATTATCAAAAGCCGGGTTGGTTGGTAAAAAAGTGTACATTTTTGTCCTGAGTGTACAGTGCCTTATGGAACGGTTACCACGGGAACTCTTTTGCCCATTAAAAGAAAAGACATTAGCCCTACTTGAAGCGCTAGAACCCAAAAATGTTCATGAACTGCGGTATATTTTGGATGTCGTTACCCAGTTTGCAATGGTCCTGCCATCGGCAACAACACATTTACTTTCACTTCATCAATCCTTAACTAAAAATCAGAATTATAATTAGTACAGGAATCATGAAAACGCTTTCATGATGGTTATAAAACGTTTAGCACCAACTAATGTTCCTGAGCATGGTGACTCTTAAAATCTGTTATTTTCTCCCGTGATGCTTCACCATGTAGCTTTAGAGCCATTTTACTGCCCGAATTAACGGCAGGCTTCCAGCGACACAATGCTTGTGTCTCAAGCACACTGACAGCAACAGAAAGAAATACTAGCAGCCTTATTGTAATGCAGCATTTGTGCTCTACGATACTACGCGTGTTCACCAATATTTTCATGGCCGACCCCATGGAATCTATACGAATCATGAACCTCTGGTTTCTCTCCTTGATCAAGAGAAGATAATTTAACAAATGATCTCACTCAGAATAATTCTATGGTCCCTCATTCTATCTACATATATATATATATATATCAAATCAAGTGCGTTTTTGGCCGGCAAGATGTCACAGTTGATAATCTTAGTCGACTTATTTTACAAGAGATACCTTCGGAGCAGTTTACTCCGCAAGATCTTGTAAACGTAGTTCATCATATAATTGATTCCCCGGTCACGTCAACGGATATACGTCACAAGACTTGTAGTTATCCAGTTGTATCGCAGGCAAAAAGCTACGCTCAACTCGATGAGATTGTATCTAACGTTGGAAATAAGAGACTCTGCCAGGAAAATCGAAATTCTGCCCCCGTATGCAAATGCAGCCTTGGTAGTGACCAGAAACTCCCTGGAGACGTGCCCACGTGGACCTATCGGTCCTCACAGTGGTCAGACAGATTTATTGACCGTTAATGCCCATGCTAAGTGAGTTGAAACCCACCTTCTCGTCTCAATAACATTAGCTAGCACCAGAACTTAATTGCGCACAACGTTCGCGATGTTTGGTCTCCCTGAAAAACTAGTGTCTGACAATATCCAGTGTTTTCCAGTTCCAAGTTCTTTACATTTCTTCCCTTGAACGGCGTAAGACACCTAACTACTGCACCTCCAACGGGTTGACAGAGAAGGCGGTACAGACAGTGAAAACTGATAACAAAACAACCAAATGCTCCACCGCTTTGTCGGTTATATCTATCCCTGTTCGTGTAGCGAAACATGACAGAACAGTCAACCTGCAGAAGGCTTGGAGAGTTAATGTTTGGTCGACGCTTGCGCGAAAGATTATACTTATTGCAGAACCATCGAGTCACAAGTTACGGAAAGGCAACTACGGGGCGAAGAAACATTTTAATAATTACATCAGGGACAGCATTTTGACACAGCCATACCCAGTTTACGTCCGTTTACTTACAAAGTTTGTGTGGGAGCCGGCCGTTGCAAAAACAACCAACGGGTAGATTGCAGAAACAGAAAATTAGCATGGCCGGATCTTGCGGCGTCGATTGGACCACTTGAGGCCAATAGTGTCGAACAGAGAAACTGGCGCTGAACCAGATATGCCATCCCGATCGCCGACAGACCTGCAGATGACTGACGTAAAAACAGTAACTGAAAAATGGTTACGTCGTTCTATTCGTCACCGGCCACCAGCCGAACGCCTTCAAGCCGGTTAGCCTGAACCAAAGTGGGGAGGAATGTTACCGTATTTGGTCGTTCGAAATCCATTCACTGCCATTCATCAGAAATGTATTCTGCGTAGTCGAGCGTGTACTTGCTTGCTTGCTTGTTTTATGCCAATCTGAAGTGTTTGTCCTTCGCCTGAATGGACGCTTGATTCTTGATCAAAACCTATGGTCGCTGGCCCCCCACAGGACAGAGAGAAGACCGGATCGAACGAGCATAGCAACAAGGATGTATTAGTGAAGCACACCGTTATTATAAAGGTGAAATGAAAAGTTCGTGAATTGTGATTAATGCGCACGTGATAAGCACTGGATTGGTCAAACAGCAGCAAATCAAGGAACGCGGCCCTCGAGTTAATTGGCCACTTCTTCCCGTTTGCTCTCGGTTCGCCCCAATCTGTGCGGGTGCATTTAGATCGCCTGAAGCGGCAATGGCTCCTGGCTTGTTTGCATTGAGTGTTCCATCCTAACACTTCCCTCTTTGAGTTGTGTTGTACGACATCAGCTTGGGGTTGACTTGTATGCGCAGCAGGAATTTTGCGACGCCGCTTCGAGCTCTGTGCTGCTAGGTCTCGGGGCGAATATTATAATTAATGTTTTAGGGCATACTAAGGAAGGACTTCGCTTCACGCGCGTCGGCCAGTATTCCAGAGGTAACCGCGCTGCTGGCACTTGTTGTTGCAGTCTTTCTCTAGTCCCAGTCTCTAGCAGCTGATTTGCATACCTTACCCAAATTGCCGTTCTAACGTAGATACCGTAAGTCCAGTTGCCACATTTGTATATCACATCGCCTATAGCCCATTTAAAATAGTGGATGCGATAATCTCTCGCTAGAGTTTGTTGGTCAACATTAAAGACTCGCATCCGCGCACCATGTTGGACGTTGAATTGAAGCTCCATATGATAGTTGCAGGACAGTACCTGATCCTTCCTGGATTTGTGGGCATCATTCGACACACGGATTTTCCATGGAAACAAAGTTTCAAACAGAGATAATGCGTTCGGTGTCTGCGGATTCGGCGTTATGCGATACGTCAGACGAAATGTGTCAAGTATCTCCTCCAAGATGCCTTCCGCTTTCATTTTAGCAAAATATTTTGAGTGTATTTAAAAAGTGTTTCGCTTGCCTATTCCATTGTGGGTGGAAAGGTGGAGATTTTACATGGATGATCGCGTTGCTGCGACAGAAGACAACACATTCAGAGGAGGTAACTTGTGTACTATTGTCCGAAACAAACGTGTGAGGAACACCGGAACGAGAAAATATCTGTCGGAGAGCAAAAACTGTGGCTTCTGCGGTGGTTCTCACCATTGGAATCACCTCCGGCCATTTACTGTTGGCATCGACATCGATGAGAAAATGGTGACCGTCAAATGGACTTACAAAGTTGACGTGTACCCTTGACCGTGGTTCCGTTAGTATTAGCCAGGATTGCAATTACTTCATTAATTGGTTGTTTAGATACACTTGCACATCGAGGACAATTTTTGGTTAAACTATCTATCTGGGCATCCATATAAGGCCAATACACATAGCTTTGTACTAGCGATTTCATGTTATTCATTCTCGGGTGGCTAGTATGAAATTGCCGGAGGACTCTCTCTTGTAGGATGAGAGAAATGACGACGCGATCTAATAATATCAGACAATTGCTGACAACTAATGGCGTTTCCTTCTTTTAGTGGAATTGTTGAAGCTCCGGCGTTGTAACTCTCTTTTGCCAGCCATTAAGGTGGAAATTGATCACTTATTGGGTGGTAGAATCATGATGGGTCGCTTTCTACATCATATTCAACGTTCATGGTAAGGCACCAAAAAGGTCAGACACAACTTGCTGTACTTGGGGTTCTACGGAGATTTAAGCTACTAAAAGGTCCTCTGGTTATTGATGATTTTAACCAATTAAACGAGATAACGCATCCGCTTGATCAACTTTGTGTGTATGTTGTCAGTTGACGACGAAATCCTATGCAAGTATAACCTTTTCCCAGCGTTGGATAAGACGTGCCGTGCAGACTGAAATGCCTTTCTTTAATCCAAAGATTGCGACCAAGTGTTTGTTGTCAGAGAACAGCATGAATTTTCGTTTATATAGCATTTTGTGAAATCGTTTGGCTGCAATCACTATAGTCAAAGCTTCCTTCATCGATCTGCCCATATTTGCGTTCCGCTGGGTTGAGTGATCTGTCTGCATGTGCCACAGCAATCTTTGAACCATTGGGGAAAATGTGGAATATAATTGCTCCAATTACGTAGTCTGATGCCTCAGCAGCAACTATGATCTCCAGCTCCGGATTGAAATGCGTTAGCAATAGGTCAGTACAAAATATATACTTGACATTATCAAATGCGGCTTGACATTCAGGAGACCACACAAATTTGCGATCATTTACCAGACGTTCACTGAGCGGTCCTCGTAGCCGATGCATTTCGGGCACAAAAGAGCTGTAATGACTGATCAACCCCAAGGATGATCTGAGCTTCGCGACATTAGAGGCATCTGTTTTATGGCACTAATATTTGTAGGATCCGGACGTCGGCCATCTTTGTCGATGATGAATCCCAGATACTTTACACACTTTATGCCCACATTGCACTTTTCTGCTTTCAAGTGGAAATGGTAGTTGTTAACGCGGTGCAGAACTGCTTCCAGTAATTCCGTCAGCTCTCGAAAGGTAGACCCTTCGAATTTGATATCAACCAAGTAAGCTGCGACTCCTGATAACCCAGCTAACATCGGATACAAAATTGTTGAGAAATCGCGGTAGCTGGTTTTATACCAAACGGTAAAAGGTTGAACAGCTAAAGACCTCGCTGAGTATTGATTGCCAGCAACTCCATTAAAGCATCTTCGACTTCGATTTGAAGCTAAGCGTCTGATAAATCTAGTTTTGCAAAGTAAGCGCCACTGCAGAGCTTAGAAAATACATCTTTTGGAACTAACAAAGCATTTTGTTGTATTTTCAAAGCAGCATTCAATTCCGTGTAGTCCTGAGCACAAATACAAACCGTTCTATTTGTCGTCTTGACTACAACTATGGGTGCTGCACACACTGAGTGGTTAACAGTTTGGATGACGCCGGCCCGCTCCAAACGATCAATTTCCGCATCTCTTTAGTTCTATGATTGCTATTCCTGTTATGGAAAGAAGAAGGCAGATAAAAATTAAATGTTGATGTCGATTGGCGCTGATTCCAGGGAATTCATCATTGTGTGAATGAAAAATTAGTTTACTTTGTTTGTTTGGAGAGTGTTGCTGTTTTCAAGGCTTGCTTTATCAACAGGCGTTATCAATTGGCATACCAACTATGACTAGTTAAACAAAAATGAACGAGTTGAGAAAATGAAGAAACCCTAAGCTGGAATCACCTTACAGCAAAACCTATACGCAAGCTTCGGTCAGTCGAATGCAAATTGGCAATGGCTATTTATGAGGTGGCAAAACTAATAACGAAAAAGTGCCAACCATTTACTGAAGTTTTATTTGTTAAATAATGTTTGCTACATGTGGTGAAATAGCTATATCCTGATCAAAAGCAAATTTGCCAATGTTTTCCCGGTACAGATCGTTAGGGCTGGCAAAATAAAAATATTTCCTTCGATATTAATTAACAAGTAAAACAATTAGGGCAATATTTAACATTTTGATAGCCTGTGATGAAAGTTATCATGCATCTGACACTGCTTTTTGTTTTATTGAATGCAATTATCGACCACGTGTTTAACTGAGGAAGTACGTTAGCTGCAATCTTATGAAACAAACAAAGACATTTACTAATTTACTTGGTTTTCTCTTTATTTTCGATGACATCAAACTATCATGAAAAATTACTCTGTACTTATAATGGATGTTGAGCCAGCGTTAACTAGCGAAAATAGAGGAATACAAACGCTTGTTTGGCAGAAAATCAAAGCAGGTGCCAAGGGTATTGCACACAACAGCGTTCTTCACAAACAAGCTATTTGTGATAAACGTCTTAGTCGTGATGATGTTATGTTGCCAGTGCTAAAATCAATGAATATTCATTTTTTAATGCTTTGTATTTTCATCGATTTCAACTGTTTTGACTTGACATTTAGGATAAATACGGATAAGTGCATCACAAATATGTAAGAATAAGTAGTTGAGAGAATGCACTTCATCGCTTCTAATCCCTTACTAAATTTGAACAAATCGGGAAATATAAGAGACGATCGTTACTAGAACTACCTGATCCTACTCGGCCGGCTGATCTTGCATAACTTTTTGTTATTGAATGACATCTGAAAACGTTGAACACGTGCCACCAGGGTCAAACTGCAGTAGTAAGCTACTTGTATTATCTCCTCAAAGTAATATGCTACAACTTTTCTAAAGACAACTGCCTCCAACTCAGCATAATAATACAAAAGTTGGCTTCATTGCAGAAGAGTATGAATAGTCTTTTGGAAAGTAAATCAATGCGCAATTACAGAAGTGTGTCAAAATACTGTATTTATAGCTGATGGACTTTAACAGCGCTTTCAAGCATTTTCAACAATTGAAAATGGGGAACAGCTGCTTCCTTTGTATTTCTCCGCAACCTCTGACAGTGATCCAGGCCACCTACAACTTGAAGTCATTGAGTTGCACTGCGATGTTTAATGTGGCATTCGGCACCAACAAATCTCTCACATCAAATTTTACCAATTAACTAGATAAAAACGGACTCTAAGAAATACGTACCTTTGCTTTGAAAATGCTATTTGGTCTGACTCTACCTTGTTGTGTGAGTTGGAATTCTAAGTTCCAAATTTTTATAAGTAGGGTTTGAGGGCGAGAAAAAGTGATATCCCCTATATTATATCTTGCTATCAATACAAGTGGATTTGAATCCGACTTCAGTAGTTTACTTCTGTCGACATTTCAAATTCATCCTTCACAAGAAACTATTGCAAATAATAATTTAACATTAGCGTTTCTGATTGTTTTCGTAGTCATGCTGATTTTGTCCTCTACATAATTTTACCTTGCGAAAAATATCCATCTCTGCCCAAAGTGTGGAAACCCGTAGTCTAGAATGAAACAACGGGTTTAAAAGGCTAATAAAGCTAAAGCTTGCCATTCTGTGGCATGGTGCCGGTGAAATTTCAATATATGGGAATGTATAAGCAATAGAAGTTTAAGATTTATGAACTAACCACGGCATCCCTAGAACATGGTCTAAGTTCAAGGTAAAGATATAAATAAAGACCGAAATTATAATACTAGCAATGATTGTGTATTTTTGGTGTACAGATGAAGAAAGTAAAAAGTGAAACGCGATTTTGGATTTGAATTCCAGTGAAATCATTAACAAACAGTCGTGTTTAGCCAGCTTCAATTAATCACTTGCGATGGTGTAGTACAATGAGTGCAAGTTCAACACGGGCTTTGAATCTTCCAGCTCTTGTGCGCAGATAATAGTTTCCGGTGGGGTATTCAATGTTCTACAAAAAGTTACAGAAAAGCAATTCCGACGGCTTTCTGAACGACTTTACTGCTTCGTTATGTTGAGATTTTCGCCTCGCAAATTGCCATTGCGATTAAGCTTTAGTAACTAGCGGCACGTGTGCTTTGGTACTCTCCAAATCTGGTAGGTCAACCTTAGGTTTCAGTGCAATCGCCGATACCATCCGCTGAATACCCAGAGAACTTAATTTCCTTCTTCATATTTCAAGATTAGAAAACTGCTTGACATTATTGGTTTTTTGACGTCAAGTTACCTCCAAGGCGGTGAGATTTATTCTTAGCCATGACTGCCAGGAATATACTGCTTATTCGATCTGATGCGAAAATCCAATGTCGTTTTGTATTTAACCACCCAGATGCATCTTGAAAGAAGATTTTGAAGGCCCCTGGTTGCTGAATTCCTAGGAATACAACAAATGCTCTCATAAATTTACTTCCCCCATTTCTCCACATTAAATTAAAGTAAATTCTGGATTAATATTGCCTATTTCTTATTCAGATCAGCTGAAAGTACTCTAAAAACATTAAGTGTTTCGATCACTTCTACAACTTGATGTCTTGGATAAAAAGCAGGTAAATCGATTACATGGAGCGCGTGATCGCATTAAAATAAGTGAAAAAGAACCGCGGTGTTGGTACCGATTCCTGTCGCACTTCAAGTTCAAATCAAATGTGAGCTGAATGGGATTAAAGCATTTTATCTTCCAAGCGCCTGTGTAAAAGTAAGCAACTGATCCACCTAATGAAAGGCTCCACAAACCCAAGTGCTAGCGTTTGACGAGCGGAACCTCATGGAATAGCCGATTGTACGCCCTGGAGAAGAAGGAAAATATGACCATCTCCAGGACCAGAATCGAATTCATCATACCAGAATAATCGGGCTAATGTTAGATTTGTACTGCAAGAAAGATTTCATCGGAAGCCATGTAGTTCCAGCGCCTGTTAGTAAAATCCATTTAAATAAACCGTTAATGAATAATAAATAATACATTACATGACTACGATAACACAATTGATAAGAATATGGAACATAAGTTGGTAGCTTTGGAACGAATAAATCCGTATTATACAATATTAAGTAACATAGAAGACGAATATTGACGGATGCTGGCATTTCGTATTATCTCGTCAGTACCAATGGAATAACAAAAAAATCCTTTAATACGTCTAATAGAGCACAGTCAAACCAATCAAATTTATGGTTGTCGTCATTGTCGCTGGAACTCAGACCACGGCAATCACACGTTGAACAACAATTGCTTTACATCACACAAGGCTGGTCTGATTCGACTTATTGCGACGACCTCGGCAAATCGCATAAGACGTGAATAAGTATGACGCAATAAGATCCGGAACGCCGATAAGGGATTAACCCGGTGACGAGTCGCCAAAATGAGCCTGTCAATGGAGGACGCTGGATTATTACGCGAGCACGCATCGTCGGAGTTGGATTGTGTAACTTCGTGCTGAACCTAGTTTGGTAAGTGCTCCTTCACTCTGAAATCTAAAGCCCGTTCGGTTCTGCCAACGTAAACAATCCTGCAGTCACACACGAATTAGTCAACACAATGTGATTTGGCGCCAAAAGATTTAACGTTCCGTTAAGGTAGGTAAGGGCAACTTTGAGGTTCTGTTGATAAATACCGGCTCCGCAGCACAGTACGTAGGCTGATTGACCGAGACAATGCGATTGGTTGTCCTTCTAGCTGCGGTGTCACCCTGTAATTTTAGCTCGATGTACAACTTGTTATTTGGGGCTGTCAACACCAATTCTTTTGGCGGTCTAACATGCCCACGTTTTCTTTGAATCGTTTGGGTAGCCATTTTCCATAAGCGTTTTTGTGATGAGCTCAATATTCCCATGCAGGCAGTCGTTAAATCAGATACATATGGCCCGAGGGAATAATTTTTACTAGCGCGCTTGTGTGCCACCGGTGAAATGTAGGTATTGGCAGGACCATTTTGGCGTCCGGTATACAGATCGCTTAATCAGACCATTATCCTTGCAACTCATCAGAATGTCGAGATAAGGAAGATGCTCTTTGGAGTTATATGCAATAGTCAACTTCAGGTTTGCGTGAACTTTCTTAAGTTTGTCTACTTATTCTTCGAGTTGTATCTTCGTAGAACCAAAACCAAGGATATGATCTACACATCGTTAGTAATAAGGCAACTGAGAAATCTCTCGACTTAGTTTCCTCTCAAGTATCAGCATGAAAATATCAGCCAGTAAAGGGCCCAACGGCTATCCATAGCCACTCCATAAATTTGGCGATATAATATGTGCTGGAATCGGAAAGCAACATTCTCTGTGAAAAGTAATAAGGACTAGCTCAGAAGGTCTGCCGGTATTGGTAGACGGAAAATCTCCTCTTCTATCTGGCGGCAAATGTAACCAGCGATGTTCAGTTCAATATAAATGCAGATCGCACAGCTAGTGGTACGTTGTTACTCTTCGCATGTCAATTTGGGTGTTTCTTCTGTAGTAGAACAGCGGAACTTTTTTCCATATTTGGATGTGCTTATCAGCCGCAGGGAGGATTGACTGGAAAAAGGTCTGTCTATCTAAAACCAACGTGTTCGTGACAGTATCTGCATTTTAGCAGTTTTACGACATCGCGGCACAACCGAACGCTTGTGAAGACCCCGTTTTGTCGCGTCAGACAAATAAGCTAGACCGATAACATAGCCGATGAATTCAAGCTAATAACCAAAACATTTAATTCATAGTGGCTAATCTCGCGAATTTAATCGGAAACAACGAAATCCGTGAAATGAATGATGATGTACATACATGTACCAAAATGGGTCTTAGTGACATGCGTTGAATGTGAGATTTTCGTAACCCGTACAGCAGTGTTGTCGGTGAACTGCTCATCATCAGGTGTTTGTAGGTGGTTTCGCGAATTTCACGATGTAGGAGATTCGTTTTAGGTATCCCGTTATACGGGTGTATAACTCTGTCAGACATTCTATCCGGTCGGTGCGTTTAAACTTGATTTCGTCACTTAGAATGTTCAGCATATTTTGTACGTAATCGTTCTTCTTCATAAAATTGCTCACGAACCTTTATTCCGTTTTAGTATAACCACTACCTAATTTCTGAGCTCTCGTAGCGCTTTTAAATGACGGCTTGTAAGCGCGCGCTATTCGTTTACCGGTAACATGAGGACTACATGAGCAATGTCGGCCAGCTTATTCCTAAATCAACTGACAGTATCATGGCTGGTTGACTGAAGTACAGCTGGTTGACCAAGAAAATTATCAAACTGTGTTTCAACGAACAATCAATTCCTATTATTGGGAGTAATACTGTAATCGATCCCCAAGGCTGTTGCTACGAATTAAATTTTGTCAAGTTGTACATCCCACAAATCCAAGACGTAATTACAGAGATCACGTGGAACAGGTTGGTCATTTGCTTCCGTCATGGATTTTTATAGGCGCTTTCTGCAAAGTTCTTTCGTGAGATCGATAAGTCTCTGGCAAACTATTGAGAAGACAATACGGCAGCATAGGTGCAGGCTCTCCACAACCGGCATCAAAAGTCTGTGTCTTCATCAGTATTGTTAGCATTGTCTTGGTCGTGTATAATTACGCTGACGCAATGTGTCTAATGTCGCGATTACAAGGCGCGCGGTTGTTTCCGCGTTACAGTCTCAGCATTGAAGTTGGGTACTTTGCGTATGGTATCACACCAATAAATAAAAGATATATCCACACGTTTGGAAGCAAGCTTGCATTTTTGTTGACAATACAATTCTGCGGATGAAAATGATTGGCGGGAATTCGCCGCTTAAGAAATTTAAAACAGTTGGTTTCCTCCGGTATTTTGAACAACGAACTGAGATGAAGAATATTGGCAGATTAAACAATTCGTGTTAACTCGTTAGGACCAACACCATAATATGGAAAAACTGGTATATGCCTTAGAAGACACAGTTAATCCAATCAATTTTATGGTTAAAGTAATAATTGTTGGAAATAGTACCACGGCAAACGCACGTTCAAAACGAATGGCTTTTAACATATAAGTCTGATCTAATTATGCCTCCCATGACTGCCTCAGCAAAGAGAGTCGGTGGCATCTGCCGAAATTCATCTTCTCATTTCGTTGTTCAAACTATTGAAGGGAACTAAATGTTTTAAATTACTCAAGCGGTGACCACCCCCCAAAACAATCCGTCCGCTGCATCGTGTTATCAAACAATCTAAATCTTGGTTGCGAACATGTGGATAAATCCTTTATTTCCGAGTGTGTTACCCAACGCTTATTACCCGCCTTCAATTACGAAACAAATCGCGACAGTAGGCACATTGCGTCAGCGTAATTATACACGACCAAGACAGTGCTAACAACTCTGGTGAAGACACATAGTCGTCTGATGCCGGTTGTGGAGAGCCTGCACCTATGCTGCCGTATTGTCTTCTCAATAGTTTGCCAGAGACTTATCGATCTCACGAAAGAACTTTGCAGAAAGCGCCTATAAAAATCCATGACGGAAGCAAATGACCAACCTGTTACACGTGATCTCTGTAAGTACGTCTTGCATTTGTGGATGTACAATTTGCTAAAATGTAATTCGTAGCAATAGCCTTGGGGATCGATTACCGTATTACTCCCAATAATATGAATTGATTGTTCGTTGAAGCACAGTTTGATAATTTTCTTGATCAACTAGCTGTACTTCAGTCAACCAGCCATGATACTATCAGTTGATTTAGGAATAAGCTGGCCGACATTGCTTATGTAGTCCTCATGGTACCGTTAAACGTAAAGTGTGCGCTTACAAGCCGTCATTTAAAAGCGCTATGAGAGCTCAGAAGTAAGTTAGTTGTTGTACTAAAACCGAATAAATGTTGGCGAGCAATTTTATGAACAAGAACGATTACGAACAAAACACGCTGAGCATTCTAAGTGACGAAATCAAGTTTAAACGCACAGACCGGATAGAATGTCGGACAGAGATTTTAGACCCGTATAACGGGACACCTAGTAACGATTCTCCTACATCGTGAATTTTACGAAACCACCTACAAACACCTGATGATGAGCGGTTCACCGACAATACTGTTGTACGGGTTATGAAAATCTCACATGCAGGGCATGCCACTAAGACCTAATTTGTAGATGAGGAATTTCTCGCAGCACAAATGTATAGGACCTACCCAAGCAATGAATTGATAGCCTTCCCTCAAAATATTTTACTTTAATCTACAACTTAAGGATGACACCGCATCTAGAAGGAACACCAATCACATTGTCTTGGTCATTCAGCCCAAGTACTGTGCTGCGAAGGCGGTGTTAATCAAAAGAACCCCAATATTTTCCTTACCTACTTTAATGGAACGTTAACTCTTTTGGCGCGAAATCACATTTGTTGACTAATTCGTGTATGACTGCAGGATTGTTTACGTTGGCCGAACCGAACGGGCTTTAGATTCCAGAGTGAAGGAGAACTTACCAAACTAGTTTTAGCGCGAGGCTACACAATCCAACTCCGACGATGCGTTCTCTCGTAAGCCTTCAGCGTCCTCCATTGGCAGGCTCATTTTGGACACTCGTCACTGGGTCAATCCCTTATCGGCGTTCCGGATCTTATTGCGTCATACTTATTCACGCCATATGCGATTTGCTGAGGACGACGCAATAAGTGGAATCAGACCAGCCTTGTGTGTTCTCAAGCAGTTTGTTATCAACTTGTGATTTCCGTGGTCCTCTTCCAAGCAAAACGGACGAAAACTATAAATTTGATTGGCTTGACTGTGCCCTATTAGACAAAAAAAATATTTCCCAATTATTCAATCGGTATTGACGAGATTACGCGAAATGCTAGCATATGCCAGTATTCGTCTTCTCCTTTCGTTGTTCACATGGTTGATTTTATCTTACTTTTTATTAAGTTTGAACACAAGATTTTTCCCGTTTTCTCTTTATCGAGCAGGCTTTTTCATAACCATGTTGGAAGAATCAAGACAAATGCTCAGACAAACGTTCTCAATTTGCAGCCCGCAATTTCGATTTTGATTTCCATTTCAGTTGGTCCTTTTTGTGCAGAGTTTACACTCCTCTTTTCCTATATTTTTCCTAAAATTTAGGTTAGTTATTTTTGGGTCGATTCGGCAAATATCTTTGGATCACTCTACCACGGTTTACACCGAAAGCATGCAGTATATTATACTGGCAGTGTATTATTCACTTGCTTGGTGTCTGTGCACTCCTTCGGTTGTTAAATTTGAGGAAATTCATGTAATACTTTAAGTTTTGATGCTGATGCTTTTGAGTTGAGGCAATACGCATTTCCATTTTCTGTTATTACGATATTTTATTTTCTCGAAGTAGCTGAGTACATCTGAACCGCAGGCGCAATTAAGCGCTTACGGCATATTTTGGAATTACGTTTCAGATATGTACAGATTAGTCGAGTTAAATAATTCACTATGTTTACACCTAGATGAAACCAATACATTTCATGCAACTGCGTAGGAAGAAACAAATGCACATATTTTCTTCAACCGTAACAGAAATTGTATCAAGGGATATATCGAAATGGAGACTGATAATAGAACTAAAAGACATGATTTATCTTTATCTCGAACCAGATATGAACCGTCTAATGTTAAGTGCTATATATATACAAATGCTGAACTCTCTGTTTCGTAAAACGCGTGGTTTTTATTAAAACTAAGCAATGTGTGTAATGTGTTTAACCCTACCTTGTTGGAAATATATTTATTAATTTGTTCTATTGGAGCTTGACAAGGTGGGTATCCAGATTCAACGTACATAAACGTACCATCCCAAAACCAACGGAATAAAATATTGGATTACTTCAAAGCATGGAAAAACTGTACGCAGTTTACTTAGGCGGAAGCGTTTACGGATGTTCTGCTCGGGTATCGAAACAACATGCAGTTGACCACCAAATAATTTCTAGTAGAACCATTATTCTGCAGAGAACCATGAATTGTATTCGACATTATTATAACTAATTACAGGGACTGGAAACATCATAGAGCGCAGTGATATATGTTAGAATCAACTACCAGAATAGAAACAAAATATAGTCAGGTACGGAATAAGCAAAACTACTATCGTACGTAAGGGTAGCAAAAGAGGATACCTTTCAGTAAAGGGAAACAAGTCAAATTACACTACATGGATGACCCGTTGCAAAAAGTTCAAAGATCATTGGGATGGCCTGAACACGGCAAGTGGTCAAAATGGATTGATAATCCAATTCGACTGTGCGACGGCGAAAAGTGGAGTAATCGATGTTCTACTGCGACCATCGACTACGGGGGAAACCAAATTCTAGCTGGGACGAGTAGTGTGCCGCGGAAGGTAACCATCACGCGGAAAACTGGAAAGCCACTTGAACGAGCAAAGACCGAAACGAGATCAACCCTAACCAAAAATACCAGGGGGGGAAAGGAACGTTATGTGTCGAAATGACAATAAAAATGACGGAGACGCCTATTTCAGTGCAACCAGAAGCAAACTCCAATCTAAATACCGCAACGGTGATCAAGCAAACTAAACATCTGAAAAATCGCCAGGCTGATTAGAATGTCAGTTATGGAAGCAAATATACGGGGCCAAACAAGAAAGTATTCCCCAAAACTTGAGGATATATAAGGCCAAAATGCTATACCTTGTGATTCTTTATCTGGTGTTGCTTCATGAAAGAAAACTTGGCCCATCTTTTCGATTTCTTGCGTGCAGCTTGTTTAACTGTGATCACATGCAATAAGGACTGTGCTTTCGTTCCGATTCGTTCTAGTATGTATAGGATCGGTATGAAGGTGGTGCTTCGTCCTCTACATCATAAGCAATTAAGAGCATTCAACTAAACGTCTTCTATTGATACACGCACATATCGATTGTATGTGGAGTTTGTTTACAAACACTGTTCTCTGCATTGCCAGTAGACTACGTTGAGTGGATGATGGGTCGCGCTATATATCATTTATCTTGCAACTAATTACAATCTGCCACAGTTTTCTATGACTTCGTGTCCCAAGTTACTGGCGATCATGTGTTTGCTCCAGATGGTACAGGAGGCGTCGCACCAGCTGAGCGAACGGACTATCTTGTCCTTATGGGAATAGTAGCCAGATTTATTAGCTTGCGAATTGCTTGGATGAATCGGTAAAATAGTAGCAAGTAGATGCATAAATTTTGCTTTTAAACAAATGGCTATTTGACAGGCTGTGTTGGTATTAAATTATATTTAAGCCACAAAGTACATTAGTTCTAAGATCAATTATAAAATGCAGCAATATCCCAAATAGAAGCTGAGAATAATACAACTTAGCATGTGTTACGCTTAACCAGTTTTATCCAGATAGTATATTACATGTCTAAGCTATTTTTGGTATAAAAAGAAAATTCTTTGGTGAATTTACCTGGATGAGCAACAAAAACCTGAAATATAAGTAGAAGAGGAAGTATACCGAAAGAAGAAACACAAAAATAAACAGTCACATTTGAAGCTAACCTACACAGCCGCATATTTGCTCAGGCTAAGTAATGCTATGCAGCTGACCGAAAAATAGCTCATGCACTAGTTTATACACACATAATAGAAAATTGAAGTAATCAGAGCGAGTGGCCTTGAGACATTTGCAGCAAAAGTGGAGAGCTCAGATTACCTCCAACACCAACCGAACTAACTGTGCAACCAAAACTTGACTATATATATATATATATATATAGAAATTTATCAGTAAGGCGAAATTTGAAACCAACCATTTTTGGAATTGTGAAAATACGGTGAACTCTCAATGCGGCAGTTTGTGACGAAGGTGATTAATCTTTTTGTTCCGGATGCAATAAATCTGTGTTATAAATTTGGACCAGGAAATAAAATATATTCCCAAGATCTACCGAATGGTTTACAACTCCAAGGTGCGCTCTCCTTAGTTTTGCCCGTAGCCCAAGTAGCTATTTTGCTGTCAGATGCCGATTATGATATGGATATATATTTCACTTGTTGATATGCATGAGTGAACCGAACCAAATCAAGATCATTTGAGTCTAGCAGTTCTCTGTCAACCACGACGTTTTGCGTATAGAATATATATATGCCCACACGATTCCGTCAACTTACTTCGCGCATAAAAAAATGCACTGAACACTGCGCCTATAAGACTGATTGGTAAACATACAACTTCAGTACATTTTTAGGTTCCCAAATGTATAATGTTCCGAAGTGGACAGAAGAGAGCATTAATAGGCGAAATATCAAAAATTCGTAAAAGACTGCGATGAGCAAAGTATGATAAGCTGCGTGTTTATAAGTTTTCGATATAATGTTAGCAAGCATA
This sequence comes from Dicrocoelium dendriticum, assembly GCA_944474145.2. NCBI lineage: Eukaryota > Metazoa > Platyhelminthes > Trematoda > Plagiorchiida > Dicrocoeliidae > Dicrocoelium > Dicrocoelium dendriticum. The sequence continues at coordinate 65,316,168 of OX104060.1, read as the reverse complement.
AAATGTTGGCAAGTATCGACATAGCCAAGAAGACAACTGACACATGTTGTGTTTTTATGACAACTAAAATTGCAATTTCGTTACGTCAATGCATTATTAGTTTGGGATGTCGAATCAGCGAAAATATTGAACTTATATTCCGATTTAATGGAGCAATATTAATATAGACCACAACCTAATAGTTGATTGAAGTTAAAAATGCACGTTTCCGCAACTTAATCAAAAATAAATAAATGTAATTTGTCAACGGCTTGTAGCACTACAATACGCGACGAGGTTTAATTTGTTTTGAATATTCATATATATATGATCAGCATTATATGTGATACCTCCTATTAATGCTTGTTTTGCACTGGGCAATCTACATATAGTTATGATATAGAGATACAAGGAAATAGGCTGAATGACCTGAACTTTTCTTTAAACAATGTCAATAGTTGTGATAAACACAGGTAACCAAGTATTTTAGGTTGCTTTAATAGCTAGGATTATAGCATTTGCTCTACGCAGAAACATATCGCTGAGCACTTAGTTATTCTGTCGTCTGTTAGGAGATGTCAATTGTGTATTCAAATGTTTAACACTGATTCAGAAGTATCGATAGAAAACATTTACCATAAAGTGTATTTCGTTCGTAAGGTTGGCAGAAACTTGCAATGTGAACTCAGCTTTTCAAGATAAGTTATTTTCTGTTATCCTACATTTTCAGTCACAGCTTCAAGTCAATCTCATATTCTTTAATGCAACGGGTTGGATGCTCCGGTTAACTTACATTACTCACCAACCTTAACTAGAATAATACACAAAAGCTTAATAGTGTTAAATGACATTATGACGAATTCAGACCACATAGGAAATCGGCAGATAGTTAATTACAGTGAGTTTCAATCATTAGGAGTTTTAGCCGCCATCCAACTCTTCAGAAGATTATAAATTAATATACATCATTTGTATTAATGTATAACAAAATGCGTTTCATTAACTTACATTGCAATACGCTAATTTGTGTGATACAATTTAGATGAGTATACATGTACCGCTTTTGCTGGGGCTCTTTAAGGAATTCGTTGTTAGAGATGTGCAATAAACCACCAAGCTACACATCCTCTGCCTAAAGATAACATCGTCAAGTTGAATGCATTACCGAAATCAAAGTAAACCATGTCGACGTAATTCCCCCGTTTCATTGCTTGGACCAATGTGCCTCATCACTATGATGTTGCTTGTGCATCAGCGGGTTTCATACAACCGCACTTAATGTGAGGTGGTCTTTGGACTACAGCAACTGCGGAAACATAGTATTCCCTTCCGGCTCAAGTCCTCTTAGCAACCAGAAATTCAAAAATATTAGTCGGTAATCGTGCAATTTGCATTGGAAACTGACTTGCAGAATCGTTAGTAAGACTTCAGACATAAGTAAGTCGAATAACACTGTCGTGAATGTCAAAGCGATGTTATTGACGATTTACGAATTAGCAACCTACTGAATGCTCGCAAAACCAATGTTCTACTTAGACCGCAATCAGGCAGGCTTTGTTAAATTATCAGACAACCCAATTGAGGGACAGAATGTAGGCCTCGATCACAGAACAAATAACATGTTAATGGTAATTTACTGCTTTTGCATGAAGATGAAATTTTCAGCTTAGTAGACTCTGTAAAATCCATGACTACTGAAAGTATTTACTAAATAACTTGTTTCGTAATTGGAGCTTGCCAAACCTACTCAAAAAGTGTACATATAGCGACGTGAGACAAAATATACTGGAGCAAAAGCCGAAATGACATACTGTGTAAGTTGACGCCACCATCAAGCGATAAGCAGTTTATGATACCACTAACAACGCAAGCATTTCGGTCCAAGGTTAACGCAAGTTAAACATAATACGTTCGGAAAAGCATGATGTATAATATGATAGCATAAACTGGTTAAGTGTTTTAGTAAATTGATAAACTTATGTTGACTATTTATATTCAAGGATCGCAAATATGATTTGAACAAATGTTGATTACTATGATTTAAAATTTTACTATTTGGAAGCGTGTTTCGTTTGCCATTGTTATAGTTCAACATGAAAATGTGTTTAACTTTATGAAGCATTTACTGATACACAACCGTAACCATAACTCATCAAGGGATACAATGAATTGCTTGGTTGAAGTGAGTCCAATGACGTTGAAATTATGCTAGTCATCTACCAAGGCTCGGCGGATATAAATTCATTTGCGAATGGCGTTAGTGAAAAGAAAAACTAGTCCAAGCATACTTAAATTCACGGGTTGCAGTGCTCGTGGAGGCAAAACTTGTTAAACGCAAAATAGTGTCACGCACTTAAGCGACGCATTATTGTGTGTATGTGACGTATAAATAATGTAAAATGGCATGCTTAGTGTAATTCTAAATGCTGGTAGCTAATAGTAAAATGCAATCGTTTTTTAAATATTTTCAAACTAGGAAAAGATACAAATGAGTATGAGAATGCATTACATTGTTGAAAAACCTGAAGAAAAGAGTAATGCCATCCAATATCTAGATGGCAATATTGTTCCCTCAAATTAAAATTATTAGCCCTGAGCTGCGAATGGTGGCTTAGATGTAGCTCAGAGCGACCCACGTGGTTGGAGTCACACAATATTTGGTATGCGAATATGAGATCATCGCGCAGTCTTCAATAGCGTTCGATGGAAACTCCAAGCAAAATCAGCCATCGGTGTTAAGAGTGTTAGCGCAGACACTTGACATTCTCTGTTACTCCCGTTGTGTTGTCTCCAATGCCTCTATGCCACGCTCCAATCAAGGTTTTCTAATTTAGAATGCGTATTCAACGTTTCAGCGTAAGTATGAATTGTGCGTCAATGGGAACAATTATGAGTCAAATCTTCCGAATAACCTTCACAGCCGGCCGACTTGATGCTTGCCTCTTTTTTGCAGCTACATCAGCCAGTTTTAAACAGGTATGGTCACTCTGTACTACCCACTAAGTTCACGTTCCTGGGAGCATGTCCGCAATTCGTTTGCCTCAAGCAAATACTTGTAGTCACGTCTAGGGCCTAAGGTTACAACGCGTCACTTTTCCACAAAAAGTGACATGGCATTCTGAACTGGTTGGCTAAGGTCGCTCTGGAGTCCTTCCTGGTCGTTCGGAGTTTGGATCATGCGACATATCATGATTTTAGCCTTAATATGGAAGTCGGAAGCAATCACTTTTGCTAAACCGATTGTAAACACAATGATTGGGGTGTTTCAAGCCCCGAGCCTTGCGGTACAACACACTTCACATCAATTTCAACTTGTATAAATTCTCGGATTCTCTCCTCCAACCTAAAGTTATGTGGAAGTTCTATTAATTAACTCAGGATCAGGTCGCCAAGGCCGTAATACTAAAGCTTCTAAAGGAGAATTTCTTAGACTCATAGATCAGAAGCTTTTGATAAGTCACGGTAAATGACAGCGACACCTGCTCCTTACGAAGGCGATTAACGGGCCTTCACAAAATGTTGCCGTTAGTGGAGATTTCATTAATTAACTCCTGCCGATGCGTAAAGTTGTCAGCGCCGATCAATGTCGAAGATAATGTACGATGCGCCACGTATGTTGTCCAGGTTTTGGCGTTCAGATGGTACTTATGAACTCGTCATACCAAATCCTTTATTGACACCCATTTACTTGTTCAGCTCCACATAAATGAGTTTTATTTGATTTATATTGGAAGGACGACTGTTTCGATGCGTGCTCTATCAGTGTGCTGAATATTTTGTGAAGGTTTTCCAGGTGGTGTCTGAGTTGCTTTCGGTTGAAAATCATCAAGGCGTATGCTTTTCCAGTGTAGATAATAATTTGTAGTGCTTGACATTATGATTTTGTATTCGGCCTTGTAAGAGTAGAATATATGGTCAATGAGTAATGCTACAGCTACACTGCAACCCAGTGACGTGCTTGTAAATTCCGTCTAACATGAATTATTATTTAGTGAGCTCATGATCGATTATCATCGGCTTGTTAACAATTCGAAATTTAGTGAGAAATTTACGTGATTTTACAGAGAGTTGCTAGCAATTAGCTCTTGCAAGCAGGTTTTAAACTGTGCACTATCGGTTGCTGACGGTTCCCTGATATGCACATTACAGACATTAGCGTCAAATACATAGCTGTAGGAATTGTTCAAGGGAAACCAAAACGTGGTTTAGTGTTGACTCAATTTTTAGAGTAGAGTTTGCTGAACGTTAACTTACCGCTAGTAAAAACGTATACATTTTCCGCAACCCTAATGCTACTTTCATTAAATTAAACTGCATTTCCTTTAGCGAAGTGATGACGAATCTGCTATCAACGTTTTAGTAGTAACACTGTTCAGTGAGATCTTCGCAGATGTAGCACCACTGCTCTCGGGCATGTGTTTCCTAGTTGTGATCAGGAGAATCCCGAAAGTGAAAAGAACCCAGAAAACATATTTTTTTTGCATTTCCGCTAGGTATGCCGCATTGGTAACGTGCTTCTTTTAATTAATCTATTGATGGAAGATGGGGTAACAAGAGCACCAATTTTGGTGGGTTGTGAAGACGAAATGCTGAGAACAGGCCAGTCTCTGTCTAATCCGCTGAATTTAGTATTACGTGAATAATTCAAGACTTACAATATTGTACTAAGGCACGGTTGACGCGCTACACGTATCAACGTAGTAGGCTCAACCCGGATACCGATCGCAACGCAGCTGGAACTCCACTGGTTGCAATCGACTAGCACGTGTCCTTTATTATGCCTGATCTGCACTCGGGAAAGTTAGTGCACACGAGAATTAATGCAACGTGGTTTTGTCTTATGAGTAGCGGTTAAAACGTTGTTGCTGGTATTTTGGGTTGTTTAATGTGCACAACTAGGTTTGACGCTAAATGCTGCGTCTCCCCAATTGCGCTCGGTTAAGAGGTTCTACCTACATGTCTCTTCCGGTTCGCCTAGCAAAGCGACTGATGCCTCATTTACCCGCTGGTTTCCTGTACCGGATGGCTTCAGGATCTGGGATGTCGGTGTCATGGCTAAATCTCTAAGTGCTTTTTCCAAAGTTGGAGGATGGTTAGCAGGCAAGTTTGCATATTGTCCATTAATGGAAAGGTGGTGACCCAGGGGATTTAGAGACACACGCTGCACTGCGAATGGATACTCTAGCTCTTTTTCTCGAATTAGTGACGGAACTTGAGTTTGTTACTTTAGGAATTATTGTGGCTAACGTACCTCAAGAAGAGAACTTAGTATCTGATAATACTCGACTATCTAAGTCAAACTATGGCACTTCGTCCGAAGCAAAGATTAACCTTTGACAACTGGAATGACTTGAAATAAGCTATATGGCTAGTCTTTAAACTGACCGTTAATTTCTCATTCCATCTACTTTTAGCTACTGCGGATCTCAGTTCATTTTTTGACGTAATACGTATTGACAATATAAAAGAGACCCAGATGCATTATCCGGTACGTCAATAGAGATCCAAGCAAATACCAGGTGACACGAATCGGTGGATAACTCCCGTCTACTACATCAATTGTCCTTTGAACAGCGTAGTAAAATGAAGATGAACTAAGCATCATCATCCTGACAAATTTCTAGTCTGTGCTATGGAATTTAATGAAAGGATAATTGACAGGCCATCTGTGTTAGGAATGTTATTTGTGGTGCAAGATAAGTGAAGAGTGGCGCTCGTCTTAACATTTGTAGACGCTGTATTTGAGAGCCCAAATTATGCGTTATCCGTTTCCATAAATGTTGGATGTGTTACCCAAATAACTAGGTGAGATTTTGCCCAGACACTCCAATGAAGGTATAGGATGTAACGGTTATCCAGCCAGAGTGTATGTATGACAATTAAGATCATTAAGCTTGTTCATACTTATGTGCTGAATCATCAACATTGCCAACAACAGTACATCAGCAATTGGAACTGATGCTTCGCTGCCATACAAACATGAGGACTTATGAAACAAATTATAAGAAGATGGAGAGAAGGGGGCGGACCTGAAAGCCTTAATGTCCTAAGCAAATATGAATGGTCATGACGCCTACAATTTATGATCACAACATACCGTCAAAAACAGCTGGTTATCGTACAAAGATAAGGCGGCATCGGCGTGACAGCTATTTTGCGGCTTTCACAGCCCCGCGTAATAAGCAGCCATTACCCCGCAGTTGACTTAGTAACAAACACTTTAAACAGGCAATCGGATTAGGAGACGGCAGCAGACGCGCCACTGGGGTCGGTTGCGATCCAATTTCTGTAAAGACTTGTGCCAAGCAAAATGCGTGTCTTGTGGACGCCAGCCTGGAAGGCCAAACGGATCAACGGCCCACAGTTTAGTCGTTAGTGACTTCATTTCTCGCTGTCAAGTCAACTTCTGTCAACTTTGAGCCTTGCGCCACCATACACCTGCTATACTGAACAAGGCCTTACTAAGCAGGTGGTGGCAAGGCATAAGTCGCAGGTGCCTGAACAAACGCAATCTATTCAATGCTACATTTGGTTCTAGGGAGCTAGCAAGATTATCAATACCTAGTACTCTCCTACGCACATAATCGTTGAGGACACGATGGTGCCATCCGACATCAGCAATGTTTCGCAGACACCGATGATCAAAGAGCGAATATGCGAAGTTTAACTACTATAGAACAGAACAGCCCTCACGGAGGGAAATGCCATTATGTCGCCAAAGGTTTCACTGGTTGAAGAACGCAGCTCTGGCCTTTGCAATTCGTGAGCTCACGTCAGTTTCCATATGCCCATCGTTGCTGATGCAGCTGCCAAAATAAGTGAATTCATCAACCACTTCGATTTCCTCGTTAACAAGCTCCAAGGGGTCATTAAGTGGCTGGTGGTCCTGCAGCAACAATTTGCACTTTGAAGATGCGAACTACATACCAAATAATGCGACCATTCTAGGCAGGGTATTCAGGGTTGATTGTGCAGTCACAAAATGGTCGAAAAGCACAACGATATGGTCCGCATAATACAGATCAAATAAGCTTTCATCAGGCAGCAATTCAACGCCTGCGTCGTAATATTCCGTAAGAGAACAATGAACGATAGAATCCACGAAGCTATTGAGCAAAAACAGGAAATCGGACAACCCTGAATAAGCCCTTTTTTGGTCGGAAAGGACACCGTAGGCACCGACACAGCCTGTAGTGTTCGAGTATAGAGCATGAAGGATATTCACATGTTTATTGGGAGCACTATTCCGTGCAAGTTTTTTAAACATAATGCATCGAATGCACTCTTGAAATCGAGAAGCATAACTATTGTCCGTCTGCCGTATGCGTGTCGCTGCTCTGACACCTGCTGCAAAGTAAACGACAAAATTCGAGGCCAATATGTTTGTCAAAACTGGCGTTAGGCTAATACCCCTGTGAATGGCACAGCCTTTGCGACTGCCCTTCTTGTATATTATCAATATAATCTATTCGCTCCAAATAGCCGAGTCCCTCCCTTCCACATACGTTAGATGGGGTGGCCATTAATTTGCAGATAATTTCACCCCTATCCTTAAATAGTGCATGTGGAAAGGAATCCGGCCAGCAGCACGAAAACGATTGCGGGCTTTGGTCGCGTTTCAGACCACGCCCTCTGACGGAGACACTAAATTAACCGTCCATGGCTCGTCCTGCATCACCTGAGTAGGAAGACGTTCGGGAGGAAAGGGCAAACTGTACTGGTCTTGAAAGTGTTATACCTAACGAGCCGTACGGCGCTCCTTATTGTACATCAGTGCAAACGCGCTGTCTCTGAATGTTTCACTGACGACTGGTTTTCTAGGACCAGTGTTGCGGATTCGCTGGAAGAGCTTGCGGTTATTGCCTACTGCTCTTGCCTCCTCCATTTATTGAGCCCAACTGGTCCACCAGGCTTCCTTGTCAGCACGTGGGATCCGCTTAACTTAACGCCTAATTGCCCGTCTGGTCACATTGTGTTTAGATCCAGCCTGCAGTTTTATTTCATATTCCAAATGGTTCATCGACCTCTCCGATAACCAGTGACTGGTGCGTTGACGATGGTTAGTGCCACAAGCAGATGCTCTTGCGTGCTCTATCATTGTGCTGAATATTTTGTGAAGGTGGTCCAGGTGATGTCTGACTTGCATTCGGTTGAAAATGTTCAAGACGTATGCTTTTCCAGTGTAAATAATAATTTGGAGTGCTTGACATTATGCTTTTTGTATTCTGCCTTGTAAGAGTAGAATAAATGGTCAACGAGTAATGCTACAGCTACACTGCAACCCAGTGACATGCTTGTAAATTCCGTCTACCAAGAATTATTTTTTAGTGCGCTCATGATCGATTATCAACGGCTTGTTAGCAATTCGAAATTTAGTGAGAAATTTACGTGATTTTACAGAGAGTTGCTAGCAATTAGCTCTTGCAAGCAGGTTTAACTGTGCACTATCCGTTGCTGACGGTTCCCTGATATGCACATTACAGACATTAGCGTCAAATACATAGCTGTAGGAATTGTTCAAGGGAAACATAAGAACGTGGTTTAGTTTTGACTCAATTTTCAGAGTAGAGTTTGGTTGGCGTTAAATTACCGCTAGTAAACACGTATACATTTTCCGCAACCATAATGCTACTTTCGTTAAATAGAACTGCATTTCCTTTAGCGAAGTGATGACGGAACTGCTATCAACGGTTTGGTAATAAAACTGTTCAGTGAGATCTTTGCAGATGTAGCACCACTGCACTCGGGCATGTGTTTCAGGAGATCAGGAGAATCCCGAAAGTCAAAAGAACCCAGAAAATGTATGGGTTTTTTGCATTTCCGCTAGGTATGCCGCGTAGGTAACTTGCTTCTTTTAATTAATCTATTAATGGAAGATGGAGTAACATGCGCATCAATTTTGGTGTGTTATGAAGACGAAATGCTGAGAGCAGGCCAGTCTCTGTCTAATGCGCTGAATTTAGTGTTACGTGAATAATTCAAGACTTACAATATTGTACTAAGGCACGGTTGACGCGCTACACGTCTCAACGTAGTAGGCTCAACCCGGATACCGATCGCAACGCAGCTGGAACTCCACTGGTTGCAATCGACTAGCACGTGCCGTTTATTATGCCTGATCTGGACTCGGGAAAGTTAGTGCACACGAGAATTAATGCAACGTGGTTTTGTCTTATGAGCATCGGTCGAAAGTTGTTGCTGGTATTTTGGGTTGTTTAATAGGCACCACTAGGTTTGACGCTAAATGCTGCTTCTCCCCACTTGCGCTCGGTATAGAGGTTCGACCTACATGTCTCTTCCGGTTCGCCTATCAAAGTGACTGATGCCTACTTTAGCCGCTGGTTTTCTGTACCGGATTGCTTCCGCATCTGAGATGTCGGTGTCATGGCTAAATCTCCAAGTGATTTTTCCACAGTTGGAGGATGGTTGGCAGGCAACATTGCATCTTGTCCATTAATGGAAGTGTGGTGACCCAGGGGATTTAGAGACACATACGCTGCACTGCCATTGGATTATCCAGCTCTTTTCTTCGACTTAGTGTCAGAACTTGCTTTTGCTGCATGAGGAATTATTGTGGCTAACAAACCTCAAGGAGAGAACTTAGTATCTGATAATGCTCGACTATCTATGTCCTACTATCGCACTTCCTCCTATGCAAAGATAACCATTTGAAAACTAGAATGACTTGACATAAGCTACATGACAGGTCTTTAACCTGATCGTTAATTTCTCATTCGATATCCTTTCAGCTACTGCGGATCTAAGTTCAGTTTTGTGACGTCCTACTTATTGACGATGCGTAGATAAAATTTATAATACGTAAAGTTGGTGTCTAAGAATCTTTGGTTGCCCACCCTAACTTACACTCCATTATTGCCTGGACCAAGGTTTTAGTAATTTAAGTCTGGACGCTAGAAGCATTGCAGTTGTGCATTTGGATTTAGGTCCAGTACCAGAAGCTTCCATCAATGCTTGCGACTGTTAATAGATACACACGGATAGAAGCGTTCTCAATATAGGAGAGACACCCAGATGCATTATCCGGTACGTCAATAGAGATCCACGCAAAAACCAGGTGATACGAATAGGTGGATAACTCCCGTCTACTACATGGGTTGTCCTTTGAAAAGCTAGTAAACTTGGGATGAACGAAGCATCAACATGCTGACAAATTTCTTGTCTATGCAATGGAATTTAATGAAAGGATAATTGACAGGCCATCTGTATTAGAAAATGTTATTTGTGGTGCAAGATAAGTGAAGAGTGGCACTCGTCTTAACATTTGTATACGCTGCATTTGAGGGCCCAAATTATGCGTTATCCGTTTCCATAAATGTTGGATGTGTTACCCAAATAACTAGGTGAGAGTTTGCCCAGACACTCCAATGAAGGTATAGGATGTAACGGTTATCCAGCCAGAGTGTATGTATGAAATTAAGATCGTTAAGCTTGTTCATACTTATGTGCTGAATCATCAACATTGTCAACAACAGTACATCAGTCATTTGAACTGATGCTTCGCTGCCATACAAACATGAGGACCTATGAAACAAATTATAAGAAGATGGAGAGAAGCGGGGCGGATCTGAAAGCCTTAATGTCCTAAGCAAATATGAATGGTCATGACGCCTACAATTTGTGATTACAACATACCGTCAAAAACAGCTGGCTATCGTGCAAAGATAAGGCGGCATCGGCTACCTTGCGGTTTTCACTGCCTCGTCTCATAATCAGCCATTACCCCGCAGATGACTCAGCAACAAACACACTTTAAACAGGCAATCCGATGAGGAGACGGCAGCAGACGCGCTACTGGTGTCGGCTGCGATCCCTGTTCTGCTAAGTCTCGTGCCAAGCACAATGCGTGTTACGTGGACGCCAGCCTGGAAGGCAAAACGGATCAACGACAAGCAGTTTGATCATCAGTGACTTCATTTCTCACTGCCGAGCCAACGACTGTCAACCTCGAGCCTTTCGCCACCCTAACCATGCTAGACTGAACAAGGCCCTTCTAAGCAATTTTTGACAATGCATACCTAGCAGGTGCCCGAACCAACGCAATATATTCAGCGCTACCTGTTGTTCTATGGAGCTAGCATGATTATCACTACCCAGTACTCGCCTATGCACATAATCGTAGCGGACACGCTGGTACTATCCGACACTAACAATGCTTCGCAGACAACGATGATCAAATAGCGAAGGTGCAAAGTCTCACTACCATAGAGCAGAACGGCCCTCACGGAAGGAAGTTCCATTGTGTCACCGAATATTTCGCAGGTGGAAGAAGGCAGCCTTGGCCTTTGAAATGCGTGAGCTGACCTCAGTTTCTATGTGCACATTGTTACTTATGAAACTGCCAAAATAAGTGAATTTATCAACCACATTGAGTTCCTCGTTGGCAAGGTTAAAGGGGTCATCAAGCGGCTGGTGGTCTTGAGGCAACACTTTGCACTTTGAAGGTGAGTAATACATACCCAATAATGCGAGCATTCTGGACGGTGTATTCATTGTTGATTGTGCAGTCGCAAATTGGTCGAAAAACAAGGCGATTTGGTCCGCATAATATAGGTCAAGTAACCAGGCTGCAATTCAACGCCTACAACGTAATGTTTTGCAAGAGAACAATGCATGATAGAATGCACGATGAAATTGAACAAAAATATGGAAGTCGGACAACCATGAAGAAGCATTTTCTTGGTCGTAAGGCTATCGGATAGGACACTGTAGGCACTGAAGCAGCCTGTATTTTTCGAGTATAGAGCCTGGAAAATATTCGCATATTTCGAGGGAGCACCATTTCGCGCAAGTTTTCAAACATAATACATAGCATGCACTGTTGAAAGAAAGGCACAAAGCTATTGTCGGCCTACATTATGCATGTGGCCGTTCTAGCACCTGCTGCAAGTAAACGAACAAGAGTTTAGGCAATAATTTTATCATAACCGGCGTTAGGCTAATACCACTGTGGATAGCACAGTCCTTGCGACTGCACTTCTTGTATTTTGTCAATATAATATATTCGCTTTAATTAGTCAAGACAATCCATTCCAGATACTTTTGATGGGGAGGTCATTACTTTGCAGAGGACCTCACATTCATCCTTAAATAGTGCAGGTGAAAAGAATCCGGCCAGCAACACGAAAACGATTGAGGGCTGCAGTCGAGTTTCAGACCGCGCCCTCCGACGGAGTCACTAAATTAACCGTACATGGCTCGTCCTACATCACCTGAGTAGGAGGACGTTCGGGAGAAAGAGGCCAATTGAAATTGTCTTGAAAGCGTCATGCCCAACGAGCCATACGGCGCTCCATATGGTGTATCGGTGCAAACGCGCTGTCTCTGATTGTCTCACTGACAACTGGTTTTCTAGAATCATTGGTGCGGATTAGCTGGAAGAGTTTGTGGTTATTGCCTACTGTTCTTGCCTCCTTCATTTCTTGAGACAAACTGGTTTACCAGGCTTCCTTGTCTGCAAGTAGGTTCCGCTTTAGTTAGCGTCTAATAGCCCGCCTGGTCACATTGTGTTCAGAGCTTGCCTGCAGTTGTCTTATATATTCCAACTGGTTCACCGACCTCTCGGTTAACCAGTGACTGGTGCGATGACGATGGATATTAACACAAGCAGATGCGCCTGTGTCGTGCATGGCGGCTGAGATCATGTTCCAATTAAGCTCAGTGTCATTAGGATAAGACACTGAAAGTTCGGTATGCAGCGTGTCTTGATAGGCTTGTGTGACCGAGAGCTGAGAGACTTTCTTAGTTGCCCATTGGATGAGACGTTTGGGGTGCCTCCCGGCAAACTTCATGGAGAAACGATAGCATACCAAGGCATGATCTGAGTCAATTCAGGTAGTCTAGTACCAGCAGCAGTCCGGGATGGAACCATGCCATCTTACTTTTGGTTATGTGAAACATTTGGGTTCTTCGCTGGCCACCTACAGGAGTACGCCAAGTGGCACTTTGGCACCCATCATATCTAAATGCAGTGCTAATAAGAAACAACTGGTGCTCCGCACACAGTTGCAGCAGGCGCTCATCGTTGTCAGTTTGTTCGGAGTTAAGCCCATAATTACCACCCTGCTGAGCTTCTGAAGAGCTGCGACGCCCTAGTTTTGCGTTCATATCCATTGAAAGTACTATATTATCTGAACTACTAGCACTGCGTATTAGGGCGTTCCGTTCGCGATATAATGTCTACTTGACAGCATTAGAACTGCAATCTGTGGGAGCACGAACCAAAATCATATACAAACTGTGTTTTTTATTACTTCGTGAATCCACCTTAGCTGATGTCATCAAACGGGCTGCCCATAAACGGCTGTTCACCGGTATCTAATCAACCAACGATGGCTCAGCCATGGAGCTGAAAATGATACCTACACAAGCCTGGCTCGTGATTTCTGCATCCGCGTCTCCGGATGCGTGCAGCCAAAAAGGAGAAAATAAGCCGTATGGTTAATTTAATAACCATCTTAGGGTTATTGATCCTAGTTTCGTACACACAGCACATATAAATACCCAGTGTGTCTAAGATGCAGCCTGTTGAGCTGTTTGTCTGAGATTGCGAAAGTTGGATGTCGCCATGGAAACAGGATTGCGCGGTCTTATAAGGGGCTATTGCGGATAGGCGTCCGATAAGTGCTGTGGGATGGTGGCTGCAGATGCTTCTACACCAGTGGCACTTAGCTAGCTGTCAATTAAGCTGGAAATTATAGAAGGGGGTTAGTAACGCGGATCAGGATGGGAGAAAGAGAAAAAGGGAGGAACCAGCAGTAGCATGCTTTCGCTTATCCGCCTTGCTGTATGAAGCATATAAGGCTGCTCTTGATAAGATAAACGACGGCCGAGACAAGGATGAAGTTTATATTTGAAGAATAGGTCATGGTTGTATGTGGGCTGAGATGCTGCCAGGATGCCGAGGCCTAAACATTAAGATGACTAAGGTCCTCGTAAAAAGCCTTCGGATCAAAAACCTTATGGCAAAGTAGCGGGTGACAATGGTTTAGTATTACAGAAGTGGACGCCATCTCATTTCAAAATCTCAACCTGGTAGACTAGGAGACTGAATTCGTCTGATATCTTACCCTTGACCAACTTGGTAGGAGTAGTTCTCAAGGTGCCCGGAGGCATCATCCGGCATAGCTCAATGGGTCACTGCGGTTCGCAAATCGTTGCACAAGGTTAAGGTCCAGTCTGATTGCAACTAGTTTGTCCGCAGATGGTTATCTGGCAAACCACATGTGTCTACGTTTATTAGGTCACTGTCATTTAGAATCCGCTTTACCAATGAGCTTTTTCAGTTTCTTAGCAATTTGCTTTTGGATATCTACCTGTTGGATGGGTCAGTTAGCTAAGTATTGATGACGCAGAATGAGGACTTGAAAAGAAGTGTGTGGAGCCCCTTAGGCAGGCAAGCTTCAAGCTGTCAAAACTGGCGAGCAGATTGCGTGCATATTTAAAGTGCTGTCATTCGAGTTTCAGTGTTCCCTTATAACTTAATAATAAAGATTGGTCGTGATAAATTACCCTTTGAATATACGGCAGTTGAAGTGCGACAGCATTATAGAGGGAAGCTACGTGCTTAAAGCTAGTGTTTGCCTGACAGAGCCTTATAATACTGCTATAATACTACCTGGCTTCAGACCGATTTTTACCTATGTAAGTATATTTCAGAGGACGTCTTCAATAGGTGGCAAGCTTCTCCTTGAAATGCCGACAGCATGAGGTTTTCTACTTATTGCATAAACCCTGCAGACTCTTATGTACTCGTAATCATCCATGGGGCCAAACTGGAGGTATGAGTTCCCAGTGAGTCAGCTGACGATAATGTTTGTCTAGTCACTGTTTCTTAATTGACCTGACTTTCCGGTAGTTGTGGGGTACGAAGCAAGCGCATAACGATTCTGCACTTTATGTTCTTAAGTCCACCAGACGTAACATATGGCCACTGAGATAGGGAGCAGTAGGCTTCACTTGCGGTTCAAGTGAAACGATGGATGTTAACTTTCTGGAAATAATAGTAAGGCCGCTGTAGACGCGAGTGAAGCATAAGCAGCAGTTTCATCAACTGACGTCTACATGCATACACAATATCGATGAATATTGGACCTTAACATAAAAATGCTGATTGAAGATAGTCAAAATCAAAACAGATAATAAGGAGCTGAACGCGGTGATACAGGCGTCGGATGACCAATGTTTGTGCTGCCTAGGTCCGAAAGATCATCGCGTGGAACTCCGCCTCAAATTCGAAGTACCAGTGGAGAAGTTAAATCTCGGGCCATTGTATTCTAATATAGTAAACATCACACGCGATTATGAAGTGAAACGAATTATATGGTTTCCGATGTATGGAGATTAGTTTAAACCGCGAGCTCTCCGTTTGCGACCAGCCACACGAACTGTCAATACACTAATTTATAGGTAGGCCTTTCAATGTTGTTGCTTTCATGCAGTTGCCTACGTGTCCATAAACGCCTAATGTCGAATATCCTGCAGCACACCACCACAATCGTTTATTATTACTTCGTACAGAAATAATTATTAGCTACTGAGATGGCCTTTATTTGCACCTACCTTAATATTAAATAAGTTATCGGACATTCCTAACATTGCAGCTTCCGTGAGGCAACTGTTGGTAGACCTCGGTACGTGTATTGCTAAAATTGGAAATATTGTTGGACGTTACGCGTAGGAGGCGGCAGGAGCCCCCGGGCGCGTAGTTGGCGCCATCGATTTGATGAGCCGATTTTGATGAACTTGAGAGTCTGCAATGCAAATTTTGGTTTCCCCACCATCAGTATGCTGCCTTAACTAAACTATTGCAAACTTGAATTTCTGCCGGGGTGTCGGAACCAGGCCTGGCACTTGTAGCGTTTTATCTATTTATCTACAGAGGTAGGATAATATAAATCATATTTTACCTTTAACCAAAAGCTCACATACTTCGTTTGAGTGTTTGGTTCATCTACTTATCCAAACGGACGAACTGTTTCTCCAACAGAACCTATTCACGCACTTCAACGCATTTATCAGTCAGACTGCGAAAGCTGACGTGGGGTTGATCATACGGAGCTTAAATATTTCCATTGGTTGTCAGTGGCGCATGAATTATTATGAGGATACATCGACTCTGGTCCCTAGCGGTGGCTCTCACTCATTTACTTTGTCCATTACACCAAGACACAGAGAAGAAATGCACGTTGGAAATAACACACATTAAATAAGCTTACATGAAAGAATGGGTATCTTTTCGTAGAATTACTACCGGATGGCATGTGGGTTACTTCGAAGATCGCAGTAGCTCTCCGTTCGCCAAATGAGATGAACACACCAAGGTCCTCATTGAAAATTCTTTTGTCTTGTTTGTGGGCTAACGTGGTATATGGAACTTTTCAATCTACTTTAACCGGGGTACTGCTTATAAAAGATTTGGGATCAAATGAGAACAATGTACCGAAATAGGCTACATACATACTGAAGTCTTGATTTCATTAGATGCATCTTGGAGCAATGACAACTCATAATGTGGAATGTATCAACACTAAGGTGTTGAGTGTCATCGGAATATGTAGGCAGCACAGGGCTCCAGCGTTGCTTCGTTGCGATAGACACATTAGTTAGATTTCTGTTAGCGGTTCAATGAAACATCTTTTTGTTTTTTGCATTATTTTTCGTCCTGCCGTTTTGCCGCTTATCAAGCCTAATCGATGTATTGGTTCGCTGTATCAGAACAACCTTCTTTGTTTGCAAAGGTGTTGCGTTTTCAGCAAATGTTATGCTCAGAAGTGCATCCAGTTTTATGAAGAATACCACTGATGTGGACAAAATTAACATGGCTATGTTAGCTTGTCTTACTTTATAAAGTTACCAAACATTATGCAGAGGAAGCATTCTAAATTCATTTCAACGCGAAAAATAATTTATGTGCAAATACACATTTGTATGATGGTGCTGCATCAGGCTCAAATAAACATTCCAAACAACGAAAGATTAGCAACCACTGCTTTAGAGACTAACGGCTGGCAGTCTATAATGGTTAACATTAAGTACTGTAAGGTGACTATAAATTGATTGATTGATTTTATTATTTCTAGTTTTTGGCGAGACTCCGCAATAACACTTGTCTTTACACACCAAATATCGACCGAAGCACTGGGTGTATGCATCATCATTTTGTGTTCTTTAGGCATATTCGCTAATCCAGATAGGATAAGGGCTAGACTAATAACATTTTCACCGTGCCTTCCAATCAAACGATAGAGACATGTAGAAGAGGTGATCAGTATTAAAGTAATGCGCATCAACCACAATCTTCACGCATATAGTAACGTGGGAGGCGGAATATTGTTCATAGTATCTGTAAGCAATTCTACCTGACCAAACTGTTGCAAAGTTGTATCCCCATAAATATGCACCTCCTTTTTGAGGTAAGCATGGAGAAGTGAATATGTGGAATGTTGTCCTCTTCCACGAAAATAAAGAGGCTGTGTGATGGTATCAGAGATGTTAAGTTCTCAATATCACAACTGGAGCAAATGTCTTACGTAGTTAATCAAATAGCCTCGCTTTTAACGTAGCGCTATTCTTCTTTAGTCTAATATTCCAAAAAAATAATTAGAAGAACAGTTGTGATATCCACCTGGGAGGCCGCACTACTTAATGGCCAATAGAGATGTAAGAAATCTCGATTCTAAATAAATCAACTGATGACCATGTTTTGCAGAAGTATATAATACGCACAGATTTTATAAAGTTTAAAGCACATGCATTTAAATTATGGGCAAAACTGACTTCCTTCCTAAATGATAATCAACCTACGAAATTGTTCCTAATTGTATTAAGTAAAACTGTTGATGTAATGCAGTAAACTACTGCGGTCAGTTTCTTCTTTAGCCAGCGTTCATTATCCGCTTTTTACCCAAAGATATATTTGTGTTAAACCTTTCTTTGACTGTTTGTACTACGGGCCGTTTTACAAGCCCGCCGCAAATTATGTAAAGTCATGTGTTGCTTCATTTGCTATTTTAATATCCGTTACAAATTATTTACTTTCTCGTTGCCGTCGGGATACCCTGACATCCGTTTACACTTATTTTGGTATGTGACTAATTATGTTGCACTTTGTATGCTCCTTATTACTTAACTCGCAAATACAATTTCCTTGAAATCTTGTGACAATCAGATTTATGTGTATTGTGAAGTGATTCATTTTATGCAGTTATAACTTACGACACCTGCATAAAAGCGTGATGGTACCGATGCACCACTTTTTGAATGTATTAATAATTGACATTGAACTAGACGTAATTTGCTTCGCAGTGAACGAAGATAAATTTAACCATACGAATTACTGTCAATTCTACATACAACGCTAAACGTATTTTTGCAGCATTGCAGTTGTTGTATTCTCTCTAATTTCACAGGTTAAATTTGCCCAATGATGTGATCATTTCTGTCCTAATTTGCGCAGAACGAAACCGTGTCAGCAAATGTAACCAGTTAGACATAGGTTGCGAAAAGTAAGCTACACTCGTCCTGGTGCAGAAAGCATATATTGTCGTGAAAAGATTTTCAGTGATTTCACTCTACAATGGTGCAAGCAAATGAATCGAGGAATGCCGTGCAAAATTGTCTACATGCTAGCCTTTTATCACCCAGCACTGTCAGATATCGTGATAATCTAGGCGAGAACAAATCATACTGCCTCCTACAATTTTGTCACGAAATAAGTCATGTTTAATGGGACAGTCGAAATAACCCTTAAACACACATTGATCACAAGGAAATGCGGCGGGCGGTCCATAACAACTTCCTTTTTCATCCAACCGATAGAGCTCTCTTCCGTATCGAAGTTGTTTATTTTGTGGATCAAAGCTTCATACCACTAACTGTCACCTATAAAACACTTGAAACGTACACGGTAAGGGTCTCTTTTCTAGCCCGTGCCTATTTGTTCCATCACAATTGTTACTTGAATCATGTTGGCTGACGTATACTGGGCGCTTTTTAGACCTTACGAGCAAACCAATCACTGTGACAAAACTCAGGAGTTCATCGTAGTCACAAAATGGTAATTAATGAAATGTATATCATACTAGTGTAAATCAATTAACCAAATAGAGCAGTGACGAATGCGATACTAGGTCAACATTGACAGGAATTGTGAAATAGTGACAGTTCGTTTGTATGGATGTGTCAAACACGCATGATAAAAACAAGCTGTCTGCTGAAATAAATGCAATTGCGATTCATTTCTGTGCATCACAGCTACACTAATTTCAAAACAGCATTCATATGCTCGACATCAGTTTGACTGCTGCAAAAGCAAAAGGTGGTGAGCTGAAATAACTGCGGCAGAAAAGTGAGTTTTCAGTTCATTATGTTTCTTGAAATGCTGTTCATACTTTTAGGACGTAAGATTACATTTGTAAACGTTTAATTACTCTTGCCTACAGAATAACTTAATTATTAATTAACTAAAATGTTAGCAATAGGACATGTGATATAACAAACAGTAGACGTTCTAATATGGGTAACGGAACTTTTTACAGTGAATGTGAATATGTTAGTATGAATATACATTACCTTCAAAAATGTTTATGAATTCAATGCTACTTTTTGCACGTATGTGCCAGGTACTCTTGTTAAATATGCAGTTTAAATGCAGATATATCACGGCGCTTAACAATCATTCAGAAAATTGTGGGTTAAAATTTTATCTAGAAGTTATTCCAATGGGATATAGATGCGTCATAATTAACTTGAAAGTGATTCATAGCTTAGTCTTGTATTTCGCAGTTCTGCATTATCTGAGCGTGTTTGTTATGGAATTAAATGTACAGTACTTGTAATCTTCACGCATGCTAGTACTCAGTGGCTCTCATTTGCCGTGGCATCGCATTCCACAGATGCACATATAACATTAAAAATTTATTTTTCTCATAGATTTTGCCTGGCCAGCCGCTTGGAGAGCGACAGCCACAGGTTAGAATATATACTTTGTAGTAACATGAACCTACGGGTTGTTAAATCTCGCAATTAGATGAAATGAAACAGAAGGAATATATTGTTCATCCATAATTAGGGATAGGATGACAATTCATGCGTTCACCGTTTGGTAACCATAGTAAACCAAGCTCATTTTTTCTAAGCGCCACATTTTTGGAGATACTTTAATTTGTTCAGCACAGTTCGGTTATGAATACGGGACATCAGTCCTGTTTAAGTCACAATATGATTGTGATGGCTGTGTCGTACCGGAGTGAATGTTGGACTAACCGTGCAAGCCAGACAGCCGATGGAAGACGGACGGCAAGGATTCTATTACTGCGCACCGATTGGCAGACATGCTTGTGACTTTCTCTCCCTCCGACTAATGGCAACAAATAAGGTACTTAAATGACTCAGAGGAGTACTTAGTTATGGATATAAATGTGAAATAGGTATCGAAGAGATTAACTTAACAAACATACTGTTTGCTGTAGTGTTACGAGAGGCAGGACGAAATAAATGTGGTTGCTTTACAGAATGGAAGTACTTCGGGTTTCCCCAATCCGGCACTCAATATGACCGGGCAGAGCTGCACGGATTTTGAGAAGGTGGTGTTAGCATTGGTCTATAATATGGAGCGCTTTAACGCTTTCATTTTTATCAACAGGACAATTGAGTTTATTAACTACAAGTTGTTTGTTTGATATCCTCTAAACCGCTGCTCCTGGTTCCTCGTCGTATTCAGCGTATGCTAATCCGGCTTCAAAAGTACTACCTGAATATTGTATACATCCATGTTGTAAGGATGTTCATGGCGGATAGGCTTTCACGAGCTCATTTGTCGATAGCAGATTTTAGTCTGGAAAAGGTCAAAACAGCCACTTAGTATAGCATTCGGCAGTGGACTGCGATCGTGCAAAATACATAAGGCGACACCCAGAGGGTGATGTAAAGTGTCCACCTTTGAGATACGCTATAATAAACGGGAAACCAGAGACAAAGAAAAGCTGCCGAAGGAACAAACACCCTACTTAAAATATCGGTATTAACTCTGTATATGACGGTTCGCTTTTCAAGGGAAGCCGTATTCTGATCCGGTCATCGCTCTAAGGAGAAATGTTGAAATACTTTCATCTCGCTCCCCAGAGTGAAAGAGTAAGAGCTTTACTCATTTTTCTAGGACTGATAGGTTGACATATAGATCATTTGTCGAATTGTAAGGCGTGCTTTTCATAATAACTTAGGAAGACGAGAAAACCCATAAAAATGCACGATATACCTGATCGACCGCAGCAGAAGTGTGGTACAGTTATTCTGCAAAAACGGAAATACTTTCTTACTCACGGTTGATTATTATAGTGTTTACTTTAAAACTGATTTACTCAAAACTACGACAACATAATATGTAATAAACAGTCTCGTATGTCATGCCCCGCGGTGCAGAATACCGGAATCTCTGGTTTACGATAATGCTCCCAAGTTTGCTAAGGCTGCATTCTAAGAATTTCCAACCAAATGATATTTCGCACAACAATGAACCAGCCCATACCACAGTCAATCGAACTAAGAGCCGAATTCGGCATTGAAGCAGATCAAACGAGCGTTATCAAAGGCTAGACTTACTATTGATGACTCATACTTGAATCTGCTAGGGAATCGCAACATTTAGTTAACAGATATGGGCTTGAATACATTGCAGTGCCTATAGAGCCGATGGACTAGTACTTTGCTGTCGGTATCTACCACAGATTTTCGACCAGTTTTGCCACAAAATGTGAGATTACGGAACCGGCTCAGAAAACGAATGACCACCCAGATAAATATGGCGAACGCGGAGCACGAGTACTACCTGACCTACCATTGGGGAAATGTAGGTTTACCCTTTACCCGATGGTCAAGTGCGGTGGAAGTAATGTGTGATGACTGCGTAGGTCGACGCAAGTTTAAAAATAAAAGGTTGGAGGGAAGATCCTCAGAAGAACTCCCGCGCACTTGAGATGAGGCCGAAGACAACATTGAACATTGGGACTGGAGCGTCTTATGATTTCGGACAAAGGGACCCCGGCCGCAGATACAGTGAAGACAACGCTAAAAGATAGGTTAGAGCATCTTAACCAATTTCTAGAGCAATTAAATTCATTTGTGTATCCGCTTAACCCTCCGGATGAGCAGACAACTGAACATTTTCAAGCCTTTGGGAATAATATACAACATTTCGCTTTTGGACCTCATGAGCCCATAGTGCGCTCCAAAAATAGTATGCCTTTTATTTTACCGGAACAGAGATCGCCTGACGCTATCTCGTTCATTAATAAAATTATTTCTGGGGATTTTAATTTACCCGAAGATAAATGGTCACCTAAAATTGAATCACAGAAGTGGGACAATATTATTTCTACCTCTGGTCGATTGAGGTTGGTAGAGCACGTGAAAAAGCCTACCCGGTTTGATAAAACACTTGCTATATTATTTACTATATGATGTTTGATTAAGTTCACATGATTCAGTGACAGACTACCGAGGAGTGACCATATCATTGGTAGGGCTTTCCAAATTCTTTATAAACCGAAAGAATCAGCCATCAAATACCGCGCATTCACTTCTGCTATTTGATCAATCTTCTCAAATCTCATAAGGTCATGCAGCTATAATCACTTTTTCTTAGCGTAAATGTACGAATTACACTTAATGGGCTCTAACACCATATTAAGTTTTGTATTGAAGTTGTGTTCCGAGAATGCACTAACAATGTGAAATGATTGCCGCTCAAGTAGATATCTCAAAAATAGTAGTCGCCAAACTACATTAGATAAAGTTTAAAAAAGGAATTTAGCTTACTGATGCCTCCACTCAGAACGTATACATAGCTATATATTGAGCATAACAAAAGCTTTGCTCCGAGTAGGCAACGAAACTGTACCACGCAAAGTTGACCGGCTCCATCTCAAAACTGTTGATCCTAGGCAGAACAAGAAAGCAACTATTATTAAATATATTTTAATACTATGCTGGAACTGCGATAACTGACAGCAAGATCACGTGTTCGATGTACAATGACTAGTTCGTGTTTACATATAGTACCAGTGCGATAGAGGAACCTCAAACCAAGCAGCTAAGCAAAGGCAGCAAAAGCATTAAACATTTAACTCGAAATGCTTGATATAAATCGCCGAATCAGAATAATAAGTTCATCATACTCTCCAGGCCATGACAACATCGCGAAATTTCTAAGCAAACTAGGTGACCTAGACATCCTTTTGTTTCTGTTTAATGTATTTACGCTTTCATGATCAAAGCGGAGTATCCTCTGCACTGAAAATAATCAATTATAATACAACAACAAAAAGTGCTTCTAGACAAGAGGTAAATATGTACTGTTCAATTCATCACGCATCCTTTATTTCCAGGAATATGGAGAGGTTAGTTAAAGAACGCAATGTAGAATACATATTTTCTTTGAGATTTATCAGTAAACATCTGCAGCGTTTGTTAAGGGGTAATTCATGCACCAGCTGTCAGTTAGCATATATTGATTATGTTGCTAGAGGAAAAGAAGCCGGAAGTGCTATCGATGTACTAATTTTTGATATAAAAGGGATTTGACTGTGTCCCACACAACTTATTGCCACAGGTATCCTGCCATCACGAATTTGCTGCTAATGTGGTTGGGTTCCTACCTCGTGGGTAGCAAGCGAGTAGTCAGAATTAGTAACTGTACATCCGAAGCCACTGCATTATCTAGTGGAGTGACTCAGAGAATCGTGATGGGTCCGATTTCAGTATTATTCTACTTTATTGCTCTCATTGATGAACTTATGTTCTGGAAGCCATTCCTTGTTCCTGATGATGTATAAATTGTGTAGTGTTTCGCCCCTGGGCAAGGTAGTCTGACTAGTGATCACTATACAACTGGAGTAACTCCTGGAAGTTGCACTTACCCACCGACAATTGTAATTCATGGTGCTATGGCTGTGATAATCCACCGAACATCCTAACTCCTATTCCTGTGTATGGCGCAGTCGGAGACCTTTATCCGCCTTACTTCACCTTTTACAACAAGTTATAATATTGCAGGCTTTTGCTCAATAAAATACATCACATATATAAACCGAACTCCGGTTTTGAGTGATTCCAGGCTTCAAACCTTCAAACCGTGTGTTAGCTTGTGGCTTGAATACTGTAAAATGGTGCACTAAAAACGGAAAAAAGGTACATCACAGCACTGGAATACATTCAAACTTCATGCACAAGGAGATGCTTGAAAACTTATCTGAATTATCGTAAACCTTATAGGCTCTAAAACCGGAGCCGCCATGGCTGCGTGGACTAAGACTTTATATTTGCCTAAGCTATTGTTTATTATCAATGTTAGGCTTTAACGCTTAGCCATTTTTCAAAGTACAGCCATTTAAATGTTATGATATAACAAACCGCGAAAACATACCACATATTCAAAGTCTCTTGCCATGCTCCGCTCAATATATTCTCGATGAAATATGCGTTGATATGTAATAAGCTCCCATGGGATATCAGGTACCTATTTGTAATTATATGGCATGATCAATCTTCACTGGAACTTTTCCAACATCTTGTCAAGATTTTACAAAAATTATCTATAGGTGATTTGCATAAGAAAGGTCCTGGATTTACAAATATTTTGATATCCCTTATTGTCCCAATTTTATTATTTTATTTTTATATGGATAAACTCCTTAGTAAATATTTACAGTCCAATTTAATCCTATTGCTCTAATACTCCCGTCTAAATAATACAGTTTTCTTCTCCTTTGGTTCACAGTTTCGGAGATGAACTACACCTTTCAAGCTTAACACTTTGCACGGTCGTCGTATTTCGCAATGACCTACTTGCAGAAATGTTTGCTTGGCCTATTAGCAAGAAACTGTACACCGTATTGTTTTTTATTCATTATAGCTTATATTCTTCGTTATTTCACCATGTACGATGAGTGGGGCTTATATTTTTTGGTGACAGCTTGCAGTATATAGGATAAAAAGTTATGCCCATGTTAAGCATACCGCTGGCAAATAACTAAAAGTGCCATATTTGAATGATCCCCAGGACGGATGGGGCTGAGGCTTCATCGCCCATACTTCATGCATATAACATCCATTAAAATCATTTGTAAAACAGATGATGGCTTACGTGATATTTTGCCACACAGACACTAAACCGATTGCAGCATGGAAGTGCAGGAGAAACCTAGCGATGGAATAGCCGCATGAAAGCAGGTCTCTTGAAGACAGTGCCATGGATAGCCGCATTAATTTGCTTGAATTTTTGCCTAGACAATCTAAAACAGCACATCAAAAACCCATCGTACAAAACGTGGAAACTGTTATTTTGCAATCTCGATGTATAAATTGATCACTTCACTCCGTTGGATTGAGCCTTTCATAGTCAAGGAACAAAACGTTTATTTACTTAATTTTACGAGTCGCACATCATTATGTAGGCTCAAGGACAAGACAAAAGGTAGCATGTGATTGGAGTGCCATACCAGAGTGAACCATGGACCAGCCGAGCGAGCTAGTCAGCCAATGGGAGATGGCCGTGACGGATTCAATTACGGCGCATGGATTGGCCGGCATGCGTGTGAGTTAATTACCGTTCGTTAAAATGAGTCAAATGAGAGACGTCAACGACGCAGTGGGGTCGTTAGTTATGGGTTTGAACTTACAACTTCTATCGGGCAGTTTGACTTAGTGAAAATGGCGTGAATTTCTCATAAATGACTTTCTTCAAAAAGCCTTGTTCCTAGTGAACTGGGTGCTGCGACATTGAGTTACAATAAAGGTTGTCGTGACTAATGCTCCGAATTAGCCTGTTTGTTGTTTCTCTTTCATTAATAGACTTTGAATGTGTTCGGTAAAAGTGAATATTCTAACATGCAGAATAACCAAACCAGGGAGAATGCATAATGTTTTGATTTTCAATAGCAAGCGTGTATAGTGCTTCATGTATGCAGGATTGATGACAGAATATCTTCGAGTATTCTGCTCCAAATTTTATGGATACGCATTCACTGAAATAATTAAGTGCTGCTGCGTTATAGTGTATCCCGCATGTACAGCTCCAGGTAATCTAGCGGCCTTGGAGTACCAATGTTGGGATGAGTAACACTATAATGTTTCTATAGGTTCAAATTTCTAATAAAAACGTTTATCCAACCAATTTAACCACAAAGCGAGTGTGTAACTTTAGGAACACAGCGTTGTCAGTATAGTTCACTGAACATTAATATAAATAACGTATCCGAGAATCTGACATTGCTCGGCTAACTGTTGTTATGTAGGGAAAATGTTGATCGGACAACTTTAGTGGTGAGTTAATTTCTTAAGCAAATTTAATTAGTACACGGCGCTTTGCCTTCCTGGAATTCCAGCTTGTTAATGCTGAATTACATGGATTTATTTGAATGTAATTCCGTGTAAACATTCTGTTTCCATATAGCTACTCTGCAGGCCGCTAGATCAATTGATCTATATAAAACAACTCGCCCCTCAATGCTGGGATAAAGATAACACGGTGTGTAATTGGTTAATGTAATGTTTGTAATTTAATGGTGGAATGATTTGCTCAGTCCACATAGCGTCCTCCAGTTGTTCATATGATTGGATTACTTCGTATTACATTCCTGTAAATAGTGTAGTTTTCAAGAGGCAATTGTTACCATCAATATGATATGTCCTCCATCAAAAGATCAATCCTACAACGGAACATGTTCATTAATGCATGTCCATTAGTTGTATCTAGATAATTTGTTTGTTAATTGATGGATGAATCTATGCTTTTGGCAACAGCTATCAGTAATATGCTAGCAAGTAGTGAGGTGCTCGTCTATAAAGGATTGTGTTTCTGCTGCCCTGCAGATTGTGCTGTTATTGGCAAAGCCATCATAATATGACATGCATGCTAATTTCCAAACGGTGGGCCCTCAGTTTGTGCTGAGAAAGTACGACATATATCACGAATGACGCTGCACTGCACACCATATACGTCACTTTCATTTGGAGTAGGCCACGAGCACTTTCCGAAAAAGCACTTACGGACTCAACATCAAACATCGAATTACTAACGAGTCCACACGGTTAGCCAAATTTAAGTTCCTTCCACTGTGCCCTAATTGTCTGACACCATTAATGTCTACATTCCTTAGCAAACGGAATCGGATTTCAATTGTATTACTTTTGTCCCACGCCCCACCCAATTTCGAACTAATTAGCGTGCACCAGCTACTGTCTTTGTGAGTTGCTGTGTTTCATTCGTGTGGTTTAAAAAGCGTACGTATTATTTATGCCATAGATAAATAGCTGTCTTGTATTTATGGTCATCTAATATTCTTACTAACCCCGTGGACTGCGAAAAATCCTCACCGACGATACATTTAAAATGGTGGCAACCACTTTTGCTGTGTTTATACGCTACAACAACAGAAGCAACGTATACATTTCTCTTGCTCTTGTATCTTCTTCACGCGATGAGTCCTTTGGCCTGATACAATCTTAAGGAGTGTGATGTGGAAACATGCCTGAATTCAATCAGTGACACTGAAAGCAGTTTATTTATATTAGCCGTGCTTTAATTTAGAATGCATTCCGTTGAACGACACGATACTTCTCGTTATCTTTTCAAAGGCTGCAAATAAAAATGTGTAGGGTATAACATGCATGTTATGTTTGCTACAAAAATGAGCGCTTTTGGTGTGTTATTATTCTTATAAACTGTCCAAGTTTTGCCAGGAAATTACGACTTACGAAAATAATAGTTGAAGTAATGGGGTAAGTTTTGCGGTTGCCACGCAGCCACTGGCGACCAGATTTTTAGTACTGTACAACTATTTGTTTAAGAGCATGAAGTTGCGTTTGAAACCGATAATATTATGGATGCGAAGTTAATAACTGTCCACTAATCCGCAAGTTTCGCAATATTGGCAACTCTACTGAGTGCAAATTTTTACCGGAAAGAAACATATATTATCAATATGTGAATCACAGTCTTGTTTACCTAATTAGCTGAGCTCACCTCAATGTAAATTATCTAAACGCGGATTACTAGTGGTCACCTGGGAAAATGCTCAAGTTTCACGCCGCCAAATGCAAAATAATTAGCAGGCACCATCAGAGCAACTATTAATATGACTAAGGAGCACATTTTCCAGCGCACTTACTTGTAAAATTGATTTTTGGTTGCTCTCTCAGGTCGATCTAGCACACTCATTACGAACTGAAAATAAAGTGAAAATGGCAAACAAAACATGAACACAATGGTGAGGGAGTTTGGCCTGCGTGACTCCACCTTTTTCCTAAATGTCAAACGCTCATTTGAGGCCACATGTAGCGTTCAGTATCCAGATGTGGCAAACGTTGCATAAACATGGCCCAAAATCTTTAGAGATTCCACAGCGTATGAGGACTAAAGGTGATAAGGGATGCCAACTGTTTACTATTTATTCTAATGCCTTTGGCATATGTCAGTGAAGAATATCGCATATTGCGATGTGACCAAATATTGGAGTAACATATCCCTAAGTATCCTGATCACTTAAAAGCAACACTCAACTTAAGGGACATCATTTGAATTAAAACCCAACGTATACCGGTTGCATTGCTGCTGGAACGTTTACTCTTTTCATTAATACCAGTCGTGTAACGTTTCATCATCCGGTCATCTGCCCTCCTACACTCGTTTATTTCATAATTCAAATAATGATGAATTAAACTACCTGAATCCCATGACATAACACGTTATTTGGACACTGAACAATGTAACACGAATTGCGTAGACGTAAAAAGTACGATGTTTATTTTTGCTTGCAACTATTTCTTGACACCTTCACTTTTGGTCCTAATATTTACGACGGAAATTTGTAATCGTTTGGATCCGTGATCGTTTCAGTGTCTTTTCGTTACATTGTTCTATAAAATCGAGGGAGCCCAACGAAGAAAATTGCTCGTGGAGCGTAAAAATGGTACCCCTGCTGATCTGAGCGCCTTTGCAATAGTAATTTGGAGTCCTTCTCGCTAAATTATCCTGCCATTTTACAGCCACACTGTTCCAATCGTAAGTGTTGTAGCATTGCTAGTTAAATAAAATGGTCACCATGTTTGAAAACCTAATCGAAGAATTTCATGTGGAAAATGTGACCAAGACCAGTACTCTCATGATCTCCGTCCGCATGACTGGGTAGAAACACGGGCTTCCGGTAAAGACTGATCTTTAAAAAGATATTCGTTAATATGTAACTATGGTGCTTTGCAGGCAACGACCGCGTTAACTCCATGGATGATGAAGCAGAAACACACCGACACCATATGGTGCAACCTAAGGCTGGAAACGATCGTCTCTACTACCACAACCAACTGTAAATTTGCAATAGTTGCTGATCCGGAAATACATTTTACCGACTCCCTCTGGGCTTATTTCCGATTAAGACTAGATCAAGCATGTCTCGTAGCTGTCGTTTATCTCCCCAAGAACGTCCGTTTCAAAATGCATTCTACCTTGATACGTACCTAGAATAGGGTAAGACACACTAGGTACAGCCACATACTTATATCCGATGACTTGAATGTGCACCAATTGGATGTATGGGCAACTTCAACGTATTAGTTCGAAGTATACTCGCATGCACTTATTTCTTATATGCTCTTGTGCAATCACTTCACATCGCTCAATAGGTTCAGTATATCAAACAAACCGTTCGTATTGTTCCTTGTGCTCAAGAATAAAGAGCTAATGGTTGCCAAGCTTTGATGGAGAATCCAGTAGGACTCAGCAACCAGGCAGTAATAATGCTTACCTAGGTTTGTTATGTAGGGTATTCATCTGAACACTCGGAAGTTACTTGTACCATTACACGCCATAACGTATTGAAGGTATCCGTCGAAACATCCGCTTAGGAGTTCTAGATCAACGGTTCCCTGGACAATGTTTGGACCTGGTTCGTTGACCAACTGAAATATATGGCAACGTGGTATCAGAGACCAATCACATTCGTTCTATGTTAGTGCCGTCAATTCTTAGAAGCAAAACTAAAAATGCACGGCAAAATAGTTGCAACATGTAGTGTCTACAATGCTAACACAGAGTAAAGACATGGGGAAAATTTAGGACAAATCGCAACAATTACACCACAATTGTCATTGAGGAAGAACTAAATTTTCATCAGCACCTAGCAAAAATGTCGATGGAGAACAACAAACTATTGTGCAAGCAAGCCAACAGTATCCTTTATATAAAGCCTGATACCTCTCTAATTTTTGAAACTATTGGTGAAATATAAAGATCCGACGAAGCAGCAAATGCCACACGGCCATATAACAACACAATTTTGAAATCGTTTCCACTAGCCATACCATACCAAAACATTGCAATGAGGCTGGACCTTACCGTGGTGCGATGGTTCTTGTTGCCTCAAATATCCACTAACCTATTATGGGTGGTGTTATTTAGCACATGCAGAGCCACTCATTTTTGATTCGTCAATGGTTAGAGGCTGGAACAACTCACCCTCCTGGTTTTGCAGGTTCGGGGTTGGAATGAATGTGGCTCCCGATTCCTTGAAAGGGATTACTTTTAGTCTACCACCAAACCCGCTAACTGGAGGTAAGGAATTTAAACCAAAGGCATTGGTTGAGTAAACTTATCGTTCCGCTGATTTGGCTTAGGCAACCTTATCGTACCCTGCTCAGGCAATACTATGAATCTTTCATCAAACACGTTCGTAGCGCTCTGGCCATTGCAGGGTATAATCGACAGTACCCTATCTGGTGCATCGTGCATGGTGAACTGAGGTTCGCACGCTACTGCTCAAGCCTCTCCGTCTATTTATTTCCCTATTGTGCATTTTTATTCTTATGGTCCCGTTTCAGCTTCACTTTTATCCATCAATTTTTCAAACCCCCTAATCTTGGCCCTCCCAAAATATGCTTTGCTAGGCTTTTATCATATAGTTTCAACTCACATGCAAACGCGGAGCGTCACTTTTGTTTCTTCGACTAGCTCAAGTTCAAGCAAGCATTCCACCACCATTGAAAGCTTACGATCCTTCTTCAGGGTAGCATGACTTAATGCGCGCACATTTATAGAGATATGTAAACAGGCAGCAATTGTCCGAACATTAGAGAGCCTATCCATCGATACCTGCTGCTTATCGGAGACCCGCCTGTAAGACAAGACCTTTTTTCTCACTTCGCATTCCCCTACAGGCAACACCAGCAGTAAATTATCATCGCGCATATCCGGTGACGATGTTGCATGGAGCAAGCGCCAAGCCGGTGTTTGTATTGCACTGAGTCCCCGAGATGAAGCTGCTATGGTAGACTGGATCCAAAGCAGTAGCTGGATGTGTACAGTCCGATTGGCTGGTTCGCTCAAACCTTTGAAGTAGCGCCAGACTAACATGTGTCTATTCGTCATCACTGCCTATGTGCTCACAAACTCTAGTGATGATTCAGTAAAAGACAACATCTGTCGCCAACTGACCGAGGTCTTTCGCCACAGACGAAGCTCGGACACCGTTGTTCTTGCTAGAGATCTGAAAACTCAAGTTTGAAAATTATTTACTGGTGAATTGAATCTAGGCGGCAAGCACTGGGTTGGATCCCGTAATAATAACAAGGAGCGATTAATTCATCTGTTTGAAGATACTCCCTTATTCCTTGCGAGCAGTCTCTTCCGAAACAGCATTCGCCTGAGCGTGCATTGGCGCCTACCACCCTCGAACCAGCCTTGGAATCAAATCGATCACGTTGCAATCAGTTAACGTTGGATAGTGCATCCAGAACTGTCGCTCGATTTGCAGCAAATGGGTAGAAACCGATCATTCGCAAGTATGTGCTGCCCTGCGGATGCGTTTTGGCGGACGCTCGCGACTACTGTGTCAGCGTATTGACACCAGCCAACTAACGAAGCCAGCTGTTCTGATTGCTTTTTAAAGTACGCTAACATCAGAGTTGAGAAATCGGTCATTGGACACAACTGGAACTCACTAGTCTCATATTAACCAGACTTACTAACGGCAGGAAAATTATCATGCGGTAAGTCTATTCGCCAACCTAGCCATTGGGTCTGTTCGCAATCTCTGGAACTTAACGATGCTTGCTGGCCTATTCCAACTGTAAGCAAACACAATGAGACTTTCAGAAACCTGCAGTCATTAATTTATGCAAGCCCAAAGAGACCGCGAAGCATGCTGGTCACACCGTGCATCAGCGATGGAGATGTCCGTTGCCCTCGTTAACCATCGGAAGTTATTCTCTCGGATACGGGAAACGGGTAGCAGGAGACATGATGCTAATGAAACCATACGCAACGAGAGTGGGTAGCCTATGGTTAGCTTATCAAAAAGCTTGGAGCGTTGGACTGAGCAAATTGAAAGGTAATTTAATCGGTCGGCATATTTAGGTTTCGCTTTACTCACTGATCGCCCTTATACTTGGGCTGTGCATTTGAATCCACCCTCTCGTTCAGAAGTAATACTTCGGATTGGACTGCTTAATTAAAAGAACGCCACGGTACCATATGATTTTCCTCATGTCTTACTCAAGTTCTGGGGCCTTGCTATTGGGGGTGAATTACATGAGTTATTAGTGAAACTGTGGAGCATGCTATCGCCCC
The DNA here is from genome assembly GCA_944474145.2 of Dicrocoelium dendriticum. Taxonomy (NCBI): domain Eukaryota; kingdom Metazoa; phylum Platyhelminthes; class Trematoda; order Plagiorchiida; family Dicrocoeliidae; genus Dicrocoelium; species Dicrocoelium dendriticum. Next base: position 65,283,554 of record OX104060.1, on the reverse strand, counting down.
AACCGACTAGAGCCGCACCGTCGTATTCCAAATTTGCATAATATGCTCGGATTTGTAATGCGATATCCATGGATGAATCAGTCTGATCCCTATAGCCTCCAAATTGCTTGCCTCTGTCATCCTTCACAGGATGACTGGCATACATAAATACAGCTCAGTCAGGATCACGCCAGGTTTCCTCTAGCTCGTGGCTTCATTGACCACATCCTCACTTTGCCGCAGCTGTTGGAGAGTCGTCACATATATTGGCGGCCCACCGTGTTAGTGTTCCTCGACATCAAATGTACCTTCGATACAGTAAATAGATGTGCCCTTAGTACTGTCTACTCAGGAATGTTATGCCCGAGAAATATGTACAAATTATCCGAGCACTATAAGCGCTTGGCTGAGGAAGAGTGAGTGCTTACGGCAAGCTGTCGCCGCCCTTCAACACATAAAACAGTATGAGACAATGATTCTCGATGTTCCTCTTCTAATTCCCTTTTGACGAAGTAATCATAGGTGTCAAGCTGCTTCCAGGTGAAATATTTATTGACTTGGATTTGACAGAAGTTATTGTCCTCATATATGACAGCTCCCAAACTTGCCAATCTGCACTAAATAGATTAGCACTGGCTGTCAGCTGTTTCGGGATTTGCTTTGCATCCTCGATATGTAAAGCTCTCTTCCAAGGTTAGCCTGGACCGCTTCCTGCGCTGATCTCTGTAGGGGATAAGTAAGTTGTCCTTCAAACATTTAACTACCTAGGAAGTTGTAACATCGCAGGTGGAATTAAAGATAAGATCACGGACCCATCTGTTAATATTCACCACCTATAGCGCCGGCGCGTTATTACTTTCACCCCGAATGGTAGTGTGTAGAGTGCAAATGTATGTTCGACCCTATTGTACTGTTGGGAAACCTGGCCTTTTAGATAAGCCGAAATAAAGTGGCTAGTTACGTTCAACCATAAGTGCCTTCGCAGTTTGGCTCACATCTGGTGGGAACACAGATTAAACAGCAAACGTGCTCAACACCTTATTTACGGCCCAGGAAAATGAACTCAACCGTTTAGCACCGTTATTTCACGCAACAGGCTACCATGATTCAGCCATGTAATACGCAGGCCAGCCCAACGGCTCCCGCGAAGTTCCTGTTGGCTGGCCGGATGTGTAGATGAAAGAAGAGGAAAGGTGGCTAAGATATTACCTGATTGAGAGGAATCGTGGACCTCATTTGAAAGCTGGCCTCGGTTGGAGCTTCTCAGCTTCCTAGTTGGGGTCCGAAAGACGATGAACACGTTTGGTTGGATGCACTTGTTGACATGGTTAGGGGAGTTCCTGCTGTTATTTGATTGGTCTTACCCCAGCCCTCTAACCCTCCGCCTTAAAATATGCTTTCACTTCGTAACCTAATATAAGTTTGCATAACAAAGTTTTTTGCTGGGTAGTAGGCGGCTGTTGGCTATCCGGAACCATGCCCATCCGTTAGCGCTAGCTCCAGTGCCATGCAACGGTTGCCCTTATTTTCGATTTTCGCTTTTATGTATTATGATACAGTAGCTGTGGTGTTTCTCACCTCTAGCCAAAGTGTAAAATGAATGAATGACTGACCTCTTCCATAATGTCAAGCATTCTACCAACTCCCGGGTTTAAACATGCACCGATACGTGACGATCTCCGATGTTCAAAACAAGCAGAGTAGACGTCGGAAACCATCCATTAGCACGTTGGCCTTCTTCACAGAGCTTTCAGTCAGTATAATCTCACAATCTTAAAAACTTTCTAAAGCCTAGGTGCAACTGCATGTGGCATACGCCATGAAAAGCATGACAGCTATTGCAGAAATATGATCTCGCTTTTCTCAAGTCTCCTCAACGGAGGACAACTAAGAATATAAAGGGCCACTTGACTCTAACCTATCAGCTTAGATTGACATCCATAGTAATGTACAGCAGTCGATATCTGGGTTTTAAACGGACATCATTTTGGTTTACCATATGCTGACGAATCCGAACCCGATTTGTCGCGCGCTACTGGAATTGAACCACAACACCCAACCAAAAGTCATCCTATGAAACTGGCCAAACAATATAGCCGGCTGGAAAGCCGTATAAAGTTTTTCATCCACCCATTGTGTCGGCCATGTAATAGACGCCTAGATTTATTCCGTTTTGCTCCCATACATACGTACCATACATAAAAATCAATTGATGTTTCGTTTTCTTATTTACATTCATCTTATAACTTACCTTAGCCAGGGGCAATGACACCAATAAAACCTTGTGTTTCCGAAATTCCAAACATGAGTTGTATGTATTATTACGTTTTTCACGAGAAAAGCTCAGCTATATTGCATTGACTTTGCTGAGTCCATCTTGACACTTTATATTTTATTAACAGTAAATCTTCTTAACAATTTGCATACCACAGCTTTATTAATTAGTTATATTACACCCATAATACAATAATTATACATGGTTCCATTCTACATTGTATTCGGTCAACTGCTTGTATCTGGGTTGACGCATATATTTTAAGGTTTGATGAGGAAAACGCATGCGGATAGGCATTTAGCCATGCCAGTCCTACAAAATCCCATAGATTTTAACTCGGAAATGTTTTCACCCTTTTCTCCCATTTCCATGCTGCTTAAAATTGTTTTCAGACCGATGTTAGCTAATCCATCGGTATCTGGTACTTCCAAGTCAGTCAAAGTACAATTTCTTGCGTAACTCCTGAGATGCTTCACAAGCGTAAGGCACTGGATCTCATGCAAGTCCTGCTAAATATAGTTAAAATGCATTGGCGTTTCCGCATGCATTTGAGGAATTCAACTTGGAAAGTGTTTCAGCGTTAACGAATCGAATTACGATTGCCGAGCCATCAAATGAACTAGAGTAGCCTTCCAATTACATTGCAGATTATATCGCCCGCAAAATATGTACAGTAGTATAGTATACTGCTTGCAGTTAAGCGGTGATTTAGCCCCGCGAATGATTAATTTAAATCTAGGTATTGGACCTTATAAATGGCTACATTATGAGCACTGCTGTCGTACAGAGAGTACATATGCTTACTTTACGATAATCATGCCAAGATCCTGAAAGGTTTTGCGGTTTATTCCCTACATATGTTGGAGAACCACTCCTCAGTATCGTTCACAATCAATCTACAACAGCAATACCTCATTATTTTCAACTGATGCTTTGCAGCCATAAAACTTTGATGACTTATGAACTAAAGAATAATAAGAGAGAGAGAGAAGGGGGATATACCTGAAAAATTTAGTGCCCTAAACAAACATCTAGAGTCAAGGCGCCTAAACCTTGTGAAGACAACAAACTGTCACAAAACGTTGGCTATCGTGCAAAGATAACGCGGCATCGGCTAGACAGCTACCTTGTGGCTTTCACTGCCCCGCCTCAAAATCAATCATTACCCCGCAGATAACTCAGCACCAAACACACTTTAAAAAGGGAATCCGATTAGAAGACGGTAGCCGACACGCCACTGGTGTCGGTTGCGATCCATATCCTGTAAAGTCTCAAGCCAAGCACAAGGCGAGTTATGTGGACTCCAGCCGCCAACAGTAGACGGACCAACGGCACCCAGTTTGGTCTTTAATAACTTCCTTTCCCTTGCCAAATAAATTTCTGTCCACCTCGAGCCTTGGGCCACCCTACACTTGGTAGACTAAACAACGCCCTCCCAGGTTAGCGGTGACCAGGCATACGTAGGACGTGCCCGAGCCAACGCAACTTATTCAGTGCTATCTGTTGTTCTAGGGAGAAAGCATGGTTATCACTACCTAGTACTCGCATGCGCACATCATCGTTGCGGACAAGCATGTGCCATCGAACAACAGCAAAGCTTCGTAGACAATGCTGATCAAATACTCGAATGCGCTTCAGCTCTTCAGACCGAAGGGGCCAAATTTCACTACCATAGAGCAGAACGGCTCTCACGGCCTCTCAGTCGGAGGGGAAATCGTTTCTGTCCCCAGAGGTGCCACAGGTTAAAGAAGGCAGCTCTGACCTTTGTAATGCGTGGGTTGACTTCAGTTTCTATGCGCTAATCGTTACTGATGCAGCTGCTAAAATAAATGAGTTGATCAACCAACTCGAGTTCTTCGTTAATAAGGGTCAAGTGGTGATAAAGTGGCAATTTGAAGGTGCAAATCGCATACCAAATGATGAGACCGCTCCAGGCAGGCTATTCATTATTGATTGTGTCACCGTATCATCTTCGAAAATCAAGATAATATAATAATAACATAATAATAAAGATCAACTAATAATGCACTAGGTAGCAGTTCAACACGTACATCGTGAGATTACAAAATGGAACATCCCATGATGGAATCAACGACGAAATTGAACAAAAATGAGGGAATTGGACAACGTTGACGAACACCATTGTGGTCAGAAAGCTATCAGACAGGTCACCGTAAACCTTGACGCGGCCAGTAGTGTTAAAGTATAGAGCACGTAGGATGTTCACCTATTTCGTGGCAAAACAATCCCGCGCCAGAATTTTGAACATAATTAATCGATCGACTGAATCAAACGCAGTCTTGAAATCAAGAAACACAGCTAGTGTCGGTCTGTTATATGCGTGGCGCTGCTCTGACACCTGCTAGAAACTTAATCTATGGTCTATACAGCCATGCAGCAGGTAGAAACCGGCCTGCGCTTCCCTAATCCGCGATTCCCGTTTCGCTGTTAGGCGACAATCGAGAATCGAGGCCAGCAACTTTTCCTAACTGGCGTTAGGCTAATACCTTTTTCGTTAAAACAGTATGTTGGACCGCCCTGCTTAAATATTGCTACTATAATCGATTCGTTCCAATCAGCAGGGACACTCTCTTCATTCTAGGCACAATTGAATAGGGAGGTTAGTGCTTTACAGTGGACCACGCTTCCATCCTTAAATAATGCAGGTGAAAGGAAATCCCGGCCAGCGGCAAGAAAACATTTGATGGTTGTGATCGCATTTCGGATAAGGGCTTTGACAGAGGTTCTAAACTAACCCTTCATGACTCGCCATGCTTCACCTGGGAAGGATTATGTCGAGCAGGAGGGGGCCAGCTAAACAGATATTGAACCTCTTCCGTCCAACGAGCCATTCAACGCTCCATATTGTGTACCAGTGCACCCGCGATGTCTCTGATTGTCTCACTGGCTCCTGGCTTCATGGGACCTGTAGTGTGAATAAACTAGAATAGCTTGCGTTAATCGCCTACTGACTCCTGCCTCCTCCATTTCTTGAGCCCGATTTGTCCATCAGGCGTTCTTGTCAGCACGCAGGCTCTGCGTTAGTTTTCGCCTAATAGCCCGTCTCGTTATATTTCGCTCAGAGTTAGCCGGGAGGTTTCTTCTAGTATCGAATGGATTCACTGATCTCTCAGATTTCCATTGACTGGTGAGATGACGAAGGATAATTGCCACAAGCAGATGCTCCTGTATCTTGAATGGCGGCCGAGATTATATTCCACTGAAATTCAGTGTCATTAGAACAAGTCAGTTCGGCATGTAATGCGTCTAGATAGACTTGCCTGACCGAGGGCTGATACAGTTTCTCATTTGCCAATCGTCGGGAAAGCTTGGTGTGCCTCCCGGTAAAGTTCGTGGAGAAACGACAGCATACCAAGACCTGATCAAACTCGACCAAGGTATTCCAGTTCAAGCGGCAATCTAGCATTGAATCCCGAAACCTGTAACTTATAGCTATGTGGTCAATTTGGGTCCATGGCTGGCCAGCTACAGGAGGACGCCAAGTGGCAATTCAGAGCCAACTATGTCTAAAAGCAACAACTGGTGCTCCGCACACAGTTTCAGCAGACGCTCACCGTCGTCAGTCCGTTCGGAGTTAATCCCACAATTACCATCCAGCTGAGCTTCTGAAGTGCTCAGACGCTCAGCTTTTGCGTTCATATCCACTACAAGCACTATAATATCTGAATTAGTAGCACTGCGTAGTAGTGCATTTAGTTCGAGAGAGAATGTCTTCTTGACAGCATTTGAGCTGCAGTCAGTGGTAGCATTAGCTGAAATCACAAACAGGCAGCAATTTGTATTACTTCGTGAATCAACCTTTGCTGATGTCATCAAACGGACTGCCCATAAACGGCTGTTCAACGGAATCCAATCAACCAACGATGACTCACCCTTCAAACTTTCAAAGACAACTACACCAGCTTGACCCGTGAGTGCTGCATCAGCGTTTCCGGATGCGTGCAACCAATAACGATAGCATAAGCCGGGTGCAGTTAATTCAACAAACCCATTAATGGTCATTGATCTTTCTTTCTGTCACACAGTAGGGTTAGGTAAAGCCATACTAAACCGTGGGTAAGCCGGTTGATCTCCGTCCAGACCAATCAATTTATCGCATTATTGTTGCTTACCTGGGCGAGTGTGTGATCTACATCCCAGTGTTCAAATATAGCTGTCGAACTGTCACTTCCAAAATATATTAATAAAGAAGATAGTTAACTAAATCTACTAATCTGCTTCACTTCATCTATTTAATTGGAACTGTCAGAATGGGTTACATTATTTGTTAGACGATTTATCTAACAGACTGTGGTCGACCATACTGTGAAAAAGGCAACGGTCACCTTGGAAAGAACAAGTAGGTAGCTGGATGTCTTTTCTTCTGAATAACAACGGAATTGAAGATAAAATTTGTCATTTTTACAGAAATGATTATTTTCATATTTTTAGTGCTTTCACGGCGCATGTAATATTTTGGTCACAATATATTTTGTGGTCTGTGTAGATCACTTTGAATACGTATTGCAACCGGCTACATAAATGTTGATACCGTTTTGTTGCGAAACCTCAGAACGGTGAATATATGCATAATTTTGAAGGCAGTTCTGTAGCAAAACTAAAGTAATTGCTTGCCAGATTAAGTAGATCAATGATGAGACAATATGAGTGTGAGGAAAGAGACGCGAGATTTAAAGTGCTCTATAATTAAGTTACACAGGCGGATAAACTGAAGGAAACTGGCTGTCTACGGAAATACACAGACATTCTAGATCTGTTATCCTTACCTTTTGAGAGCAAAAAGGGTTGAAACACATAGTGGAATGCCGGGTTTTCGAACAGGCAACATCCGAATTCTATACGTTTCAGCTACGGTCCTATAGGTATAATAGTTCAAGGTTGGCTTAAAAAGGGAATCACGTCCAACACTAAGGTGGCGCGTAGCAATCCAACCACAACACGCGCAATTCCGCAAGACACTGCGAACACAGCCAATAGACTTTTTATCAAAAAGCTGATGCTTAAAACACAAAAGACACGCACCGACGTGTTCGACAAAGGATGAGTACTGGATATATAATTGCGCAATCGGTTGTTTTGTAGTTTTGGCTTAAAAGCATCGTCTAAACGCAAACTTTGAATGCTGTCAAACCTCGATATAAAACCTTGTCATCTAGGGGTCCCATTTCCGGAAATATATGTTACTAGGACACAAGTGACTGGTTGTTACTTTCATTAATTTCTTTTCCTTTTGTGAAATTCATGAACACCTATTTGTTAGTTAACTTCAAAGTGTTAAATATATGTTCTCCAACTACTACTGTATGTTAATTAAGCAATGGCTTTTCTTCTAATAAACTAACTGACCGATTTCATCCACTTATTAATGATCTTTACGAAACGCTCCTTTTCTCTTCTACCTGTTGGAAATTCAGGATTTAATTCTCCCGCATGTCATCATATCGTAAGACTGTTTTGCCTTAAAACTCACGATTAATGGTTAACCCAATGAAAGTCACAAACATCCTTCACGAGCGCTTGTTGGGTAACAATTATCCTTTTATCCAATTTTCTACCCAAACATGTATATTGATATTATCATTTAGGTTTACGCAGTGATTTAAATGCTGAAAATAAAGCCATTCGGATATTTATAGCTATTTTGGCTTGACTTGACTTACACCAGAGGGATATGTCATTTTAACCGTGCCAGGACTAGCTCCGTAGCAGAAGCGAAGTCATAATCCATTGAATATATTGACATCGGAGGGCGGCAAACTGTTGAATTGTCACATACGTCACCTCGTCTCAGCAGCAGACGACATCAAAGAGAAGGCATAACTTGTGTATCCTGATCCTCGATAATATCAACATATAGGTAAGATTGCGGATGCAAGTGCATTCCATATCCTCGGCTTGGTAGAACGTTTCGTAGGAGAATCATGACGGGTATCAAGTTCGGCATCCATGATATCTGTATCCAGCCACGTTTCAGTTACCGTGACTGCCGCAAGGAGCTGAATGATGCAGAGTAAGAAGCTCGGTTGACATGTTGGGTCGACTGCCAGCCTTTTATATTGCTGAAACGCGGACGCATGCCCCACGACCATTAGAATTGGTGTGTTTTGCTTAATACCAGTGCGTGGCTAATAACCTGCTCCTTCTTCGTCTGTTGGATAATTTTGATGGTGTCCAGATTCCTAGCTGATTGGTGGCAAGGTTGTCCATGTGGCCTGCTTGTTCATTGATACTATGTTCATCCGCGGCAGGTGTCCATCGCTGTTATGCGTGTTTCGCATGATAACGTTTTGTGTATATTATGTTGCAAATCGATCGTCTTTTAAGCCACAGGTTTGGGTTCTAATGATACTTTCATTACTCGGGGACCATTCTCTGTATATTTGGGCCACAACAGTAGTCTTAATATCATAGAAACAAACCGACATCACAAATTACGGTTGTTGATGCCAATTTGCACATGCCACAGAGGATCTCGAGATGCGTAACGTCATTTATTGCAACAATGATGAATGTATTTATCCCGATCAAATATAAATGGTAGGAGACTTATACATGGTCAACTAACATAAGTTGTTTCCCTTGAGTAAAGACTTAAAACAAACCATGCATATGGGGTAAAATTCGGTGAATCCGGAGATTTGGAATCCGTGTTACGTGGCCGGATGGAGTGAGTGCGGTTGTTAACATCTGACAGATATCAGAGCAACATTCGATTTGAAATTCCTAACTTGTATGCTTGATAAACACATCGGAGTGATGGACTCGCTGGAAAGCTTTAGCACTTATAGAGTAAAACGTAAGAAGATCATGCAACGAATTTATACGAGTAGGATCGTGAAACATGGAAAAATACTGGTATGTTTGCCTTCATAAATCCCAAAGTAACTCTTCTCGAATATTGCGGAATAGATCAAGGTCAGGGGAAATGCATTCAATTTTTATTTGACAACCACTACATCGCCACTGAGACAAAGGGTGTATGATGGAATAGCCCATATTTTGCGTATGTATTCACGTGCCACATTTGCACCTTTGCATCAGTATTGCAAACGCACACTTGGTTGAAAATGTATCACTAATCGTAGAAAGACTGCATACAAGAAAGATGCTGTGTGGTATATCAAAACCACCTAAGGTTCAGAGAGACGAACTGAAGGCATGCAGAGCAGGATAGTGGGTCCTCATCATCATTACAAATGCTGTAATGATTGCTTGTATGTCAAACGCAGTGGCGTGCAACTTATCTTACTTGACTTGCTTTGGAGTGACAAGTCGACACCGGAAAAGAATAAAGAGAAACGCTTTATAACTATATTACACAAATATACTGGCCTATCTTGTCTGCTTCCGCATTACCTCAACTGGAGTATTGTCCGGAATATGTAGGAACGTGGTGTTCTTCTATTAGATTTTTCCGTAGCGGAAGTAGTTCCAACAGTGTAACCTCTTTGTTATTATCTTTACCATTAAAACCCCGCATAACTAGCTTTACAAATCAAATAAAACTGAGGTGAATTACTCTGATGCAAGTGAAATATGGCCAAGAGTTTCACTCAAAAAGTTCTAATATTTGGCTGTTTTATTGCAACTATTTTCAAAAAAATGTAATTAAAGCCAACCAACATCCAGCGAACGAGGACTATTGCTTAGATCATGCAGCGTGACATCAAGTAATTGAAAGCCTTACCTCCCCACCCCATTACTTGAAGTAACATTTGGCAAGTGAGGTCAGCTTCACGTTTACTTATACACATTCAGACGCATAATATTGTGCAATCACCTGTCGACTGGTGCAACAGTAGAGGCACGTCATGCCCATGGACGATCGCGTTTCGCCACTTGCGCCGCGTTTATCTGCGCCTCACACACTCGACGTAGTGACAACTTACCAGCCCGAACGAATGGAGCGAAACAGTGAGCAATGTGTAAGCATATAGGAGTTAAATGCAAAGTTAAATTTTTCGACTTTGATGCAAGGCTAAATTTTGAAATGAAAAATATTAACGCACCATGAGGTAATGGTGGACAAATTGATATTAAATTTGGCTCCAATTATGAATCTCGTGCTCCTGCGCCTAAGATTGAAGCGCAGAGCAAACTAGTCACAAGCAGAAAGGGAATAATGGGACTCTTATGAAGAACAAATGATAGAATTTCAGTACTAGACGATATGCAATCTGGAGGTGCATGACACCTTAATTGAGAGATCATTGCGTTCGATAGAACTCATGTAGTGACCGAACAGAATGTCAAAGCAACCCGATAAATCAACTGGAAGGTAATCCATATACTGTAGGACTTCTTGGGAAATTATTCATACCTCCGAAACTGATGTGCTTCGAATGTGTTTAATAAAATCTTAGTGGTTGTTTTGGAACACACCAACAACATTACATGTGACGGCGAGAAGTTTATACTTGTAAGCTTGCAGCTTAATGGTTTTAGATACCGTGGTCGTTACCAAAACTGTGTAACGTCAATGATTTCATTGCTCCGAAGACCTTCAATTTTCTACAACATTAGGGAAATAAGGATGCAAAGTAGCGCTACTATGACTAATGCGCATTTAAAATGGGCACGCCATAAAATTAAGAATGATTATATTAACCGTACTTGCAAGACGCCATAGGACGTAATTCATAATTCGTAAAGGTGCTGTCACGGGTAAATCAATGATTATGATGTACATGTTACGTAATGTATATGAAAATCTCTTTGTTAACGAAGGAAAGCTTCAACTACTAAAATGAGAAAAACATGAACGAAAGTTATGACAGTTAGGACTAAGTAACAGCACGCTCCTTTTAGGTATAAAGCAGAGTAAGCGACATCCATCAAACCTGCCATTGCAAGGAGATTCTACAGTATATTCGTCATCTGAAAATAAAGGAGTCCATGACAAACAGTTATGCACCATGAAATTTAGACAAGAAATATTATACAAGATTATTAGCTTAAAATTAGAATACCATATGCAGCAAGTGTAATGTTTTAGAAATTACAAATACACATACTTTAGATTAATGAAATGAATGTAAATATAGAGATATACATAAGTATTGGGTTCCTCGACCCGTAAATTTTCGCAATTAATAAGTTCTGTAATTCATATCTACCCCAAGTAGTCAGTGTAGAAATATCAGTCACTCTTTATTAAATGAGCTACTACGGCATTCACGACAATTTAATGCTAAAGGAGTTGTTTTAAGTTTATATGTGTAACCCGTGGAGGCTAGAAGGCAGTTAAAGAACGGCATATACTTTTGCTAAATACAAAATAGAAAGCATTCCCCTTGTTCGAGAAAAGGCAGTGAGCGAAATAAGTACAATACTATCACTGTAAATGAAATGACGCTGAATGTGGTTTATCGATTTGTAAGGAAAAGGATGTGCTTGTGCAATCTATGGATCTACGTATTCATGCTGTTTGCATGTAATTTGTTCGCATCTGCTTGCAAAGGCATTGAAAGAACGTCGAATAGAATGTTTCTACCAAGACAAAGATCAATCAAATAGTCATTATCGAGGCACTTATGTTAAATGCGACCAGAATATGGTTTCCCATTCATTGAACAACAAGTTAATGGTCGTGGATAATCATTCGCGCCGGACGGTTATTAATTTTGGTGAATGACTGAGTCGCTCATCTTGTAAATGATAACTACAAGTCATTCCCCTAATCAATCAAGTCATTGGCAGTTAATACAAAGGAAACCATGTGAAAGAGTAATAAGGCGCTCAGTGCGCATGAATGAGAAACAGAGTGGTCGAGCAACTCGACTAACATTTATGGATTGAGGTAAATTTCCCGTTGCATGGATGCATCAACACACCTGATTCGCTTAGCCTCTACACATGGATCAAATCAATAGGATGGAGAGAATGGGACTGTAAAATATTGCGCTCAATGTGCACCACACGAACAGCGACTTAGAGGGAAGCGGAATTTGGGCTTTATGATCACATCAACGGGTTGAAACAAACGACCACAAATTTGGAAATAGTTGAGTGACCAATAGAATGCCAGGGTAAAAACCGCGCTGCGTACATGTCAAGGATGAGCGACAATTGAAGACGATCGATGGCTGGTCTGGAGCTTTTATTTCCTTTAAGTCCACGATAAATAAGGTTACATATATGTTTAAGGAAAATAAGGTGTGTATAATTCTGAGAACCAGTATCCGAATGCGGTCATAGAGAAGATAAAAAATTTAAGTAATTGCAAACAGACCAGAGAAAGCAGAATATTAAAAAACATATGAGAAAACAAAGGCTGGCAGAGGTAAAACTTCCTATTATATCGGCAGTGTAAAATAACAGGTAGAAGCATAAACTTTAGGGGAGGATTCCTTTATTTTAGTTATTATTAAGCTAGGCGTAACAGCGTTTTCGCTCAACACTCGATATACAAACTGCTTTATACATTTGGCAGATTTATATATATTTATGCAGAACACATAAGCTGAAGTACCAACGTTATGGTGCAAGAAACGAGGTGCAAAACAGGAGACATATTTCGTCAGAGTATATCAAAAAGGCTTTAAAATATCCGGGACAAAAAATAAAAAGTGAAAATAGAAAATACGTAAGAAAAAGTAGCATAACCTCTGTGACACACACTGTGCAATTAATAAGAAGTTCAGGGTTGTGGAAAATGAGACGTAGTAATCAAATTTGTGTGTATCTGATGGCCTATCAATGCCAAAAAATAGAAGGCACTAAAATGAACAGAAGACTCAGCAACAGAAAAAACATAAAATTTAAGGTAACAAGAAATTATATTTAGTCTATATTAAAAAAGGCTTAACAACGTTTTCGCTAAACATTCGATTTACAAAGTGCTTTGGAGATTTGAGCAGATTTATATAGAGCGAAGCAAATAACGTATGCCGTACTATCGCTAATATGCTACTGGTTATTGACCTGACGCATAATGTTACTGGACCCAGTCAAATCAGCATCCATAATATATAAAACCATTTTAAAAAAAGGGAAAGCCTACAGAGATAAGCAAAGCCGTTAAAAGGAATGCAACAATGCCACTGAATTTACAGTCCGACCACGCCGTAAATTTTCATAACCCAACAGCATTCCTAGATATCTAGGTTTTAGTAATGGCGTGGCATTTACACCCACAAAGAATTTCTTATGCTTCTTAATGCAGTTGACAGAAATTTATAGGGGAAAAATGAGTGGTTACCAAATCCCCAGAGTGAACATTGTATACAATAAAGCCAATATTATTGGCATTACAAAGAAGATGGAGTATTTCGAATGGGACGCAGCACACAATACATAATGATATATAATGACACATCTTCGATTCCGCAATTTATACGCTTTGGTGTTGGCAACAAATGAAAAATACTAGGTGAGCCTTCAAAATACTTGCTCTAATTCGTCGGCATTCAATGAGCGGCATCAACAGCTTTGAAACAATGTTTTCTCTGAGGAAGACAGGATTGTTTGACAGGTTCTACACCAATCCTCATATAAAGCAGTGATTTGTGTGCAAGAAAATCTCGTGAAAATTCCGCATTACATTGACTGTCATTTCCCATGCATTCCGGATTGAACTAGGCATCAAAAGCATCATGCACAATCACAAAGAGATACTATTTATAAAAGACTACGCAACCTTTGATTTTCAGGTTAATGCCAGTGAGAAAACGTAAGTTCTATGTTTACAACTTTATATTTTGTCACAGTGGATTACATCAAATACTAAGATGACCAAGTAGAAGACGTATATAATTCGCTTTAAATTGCTGGGTAATGATTTCAATTTCCAAATATTCCCCAACATTAAGAGAGATAAAACAAGAATTTGGAGAGTGACTGCATTAAAATGCCAATTTCGAACAAACGGTCTACATTCTAAAACGTTTGTTTGGAGAACGCCACAAAAACCCGAAGATAACGAAGGGGTCTAAAAATTAAATGGTAGAATCCAACAAAGCAGTGAAAGCTGACGGAGGAATTTCCTTATCCAACCCAATTGAAAGATCACAAAATCCTTACATACAATAACTTCGAAGTGAAATTAATTAAATCAGAGGGTCAACTACTTCAAACAATTCCAGGTATACGACGTCAAGTGTAACTCTGTCGTCGACAGAATAAGCCTGGATAGCGCGGGCGTAAGACAAGTTCGTAGTGTATGAAAGATTCTTACTAAAACGACATGCTGCTACGACACCAGGATCTGACAGTTTTCTAGTTATTACATCGGCGCATACTCAAAACTTTCACCGTTATTTTGGGTGACAGCGAGAGGAAAGCGACTACATTGTTGAGGGAGGACTCACTACGAATGTCAATATTGTGGATAGGGGTTTGTGTTCCAAGCTATCACATCGCGGAAACCTAAATCGATGGAATAACCGAGTCGCTGGTTTGGCAAAATACATGGCGTTTGTCTACTATGGTTTCATCGTTCACACCAGAAGAGCAATGTACACGTAAAGGCATTTGTCTTCTGATTAAGTCTGGTGCAGGAAAGATTAGATGGCCTAGGCCGTGGGGTGGCGTTAGCCGTGACAAATTCGTCTGAGGTGAAAGATGTACTCTGGAAATTGCGGAAAAGTTGTCACTTTAGTTAGTTCGCTGTCTTCTGTGTAATTAGAGCCAGACCATTCGCGGCACTTGGATTCTGCGCAACACATTGCAATTATTCGATCAATATGGTCATATTGACAGTTCCATTAACAAACTAAGCTTAATGCTTTCGTTATCTAAGGACAAAAGTCGCACACACTATAAGTGGTATCAGAAGGATATATGGCTGGGTATATAAAAGCATGCCAGTTCGTGTCCTGTGCCTTAGGATGGATTGTTATTGTTGCGGACATGTTGTTTTGCCTTCGGATTCATTCTCCACTAATTTAGTGAATTAATTGACAAACTCCCTCAAACTGACATCGAGAGGTTACTGGAATAGAAAAGATTTGTTCTTGGTTTGCACGAGATCAGTGATATCGTCGTGCCGTAATGTTAACCTTGCGGCCGGGGTAGGAAAGATGAGCGAACCGATTTCTATTAACGGCGCTACTTCCCTATTCCTTTTTGCACTTTCAAGCACAAAGCAGCACACGCGAACACTGGTAAAAAATAGTGCTAACGCGTTATGATTACACTTAATGCTTCTAAACTCAAGAGGTGAAATATTTTATCAAGTTTCTATCGAACCATGTCAAGGAGAAATCGGTTTTGTAATTAAGATACTCATCGACGTCCACATTGCTGACTGCTAGTCCATGGAATGTATATAACCCGGTTAATATGTAGCACAGCTGCGATATAATCCACCTTGCAGAAGCAGCGACGTGATTCCGCGGATGTGTCCGATCTACCTACGATGGTGCAACACATTTGTCCATGTCCTAGCACTTCATTCTCATTATTCATTATTCTTATAATTGAGGACGTGGGATTCTTTGGCCTTCTACTGTTGTATTTCTACTAGCAGATGTAACGGTAGAGCATTGTAGAAGTAACGGGACTAAATTGCTGCCTAGAACATTACTTGGCCTTACCAGCAGTCGCAAACGTAAACACTTGTCAAACGGTCATTGAAGCTTTGGAGCAACACATTTGAACACTACTTTGTGAGTCGTTTTGTCATACAAAACCATATTCTCGGATAAGGTCGCAATCGCCGAAATGACAGAGTGACAGAGGCAGCAATTTGGTCCCGTTAATTCTACAATGCTCTAATCTTACATCTGCTAAAAGAAATACAACAGTAGAAGGCCAAAGAATCCCACGTCCTCATTTATAAGGATAATGAATAATGAATAATGAGAATGAAGAGCTAGGACATAGACATATGTGTTGCACCATCGTAGGTAGATCGGACACATCCGCGGAATCACGTCGCTGCTTCTGCGAGGTGGATTGTATCGCAGCTGTGCTACATATTAACCGGGTTATATACATTCCATGGACTAGCAGTCAGCAATGTGGACGACGATGAGTATCTTAATTTACAAAACCGATTTCTCCTTGACATGGTTCGATAGAAACTTGATAAAATATTTCACCTCTTGAGTTTAGAAGCATTAAGTGTAATCATAACGCGTTAGCACTATTTTTTACCAGTGTTCGCGTGTGCTGCTTTGTGCTTGAAAGTGCAAAAAGGAATAGGGAAGTAGCGCCGTTAATAGAAATCGGTTCGCTCATCTTTCGTACCCCGGCCGCAAGGTTAACATTCCGGCACGACGATATCACTGACCTCGTTTAAACCGAGAACTAATCCTTCCTATTCCAGTATCCCCTCGATGTTAGTTTAATGAATTTGTCACTTAATTCACTAAATTAGGGGAGAACGAATCCGAAGGCAAAATAATATTTCCGAAACAGTAGCAATCCATACTAGGGCACAGGACACGAAAAGGCAATTTTTATGTTACTAGTATGATATACTTCTATTACCACTCATAGTGAGTGCGACTGTTTTCCTTATAAGGCGAAGGCATTAGGCTTAGTTTGTTCATGAAATTAAAATATGACTACATTGATCGAATAAATGCAACGTGCTTCGCGGAATCCAATTGCAGCGAATGGTCTGGCTCTAAGTTTACAGAAGACAGCGAACTAGTTTAAGTGAGAGTTCTTCCGCAATTTCCAGAGTGTATCTTTCACCGCATTTGACACCGCTCACGCTACTCCAGATTTAGGCCATCTAACCTTTCCTACACCAGACTTAATGAGAAGACAAATGTCTTTACGCGTACATTGCTCCCCTGGTGTGAACGATGAAAACATAGTAGACAAAAGACATGTATTTTGCTGAATCAGCCACTTGGGTTTTTTCTAGTTTCAGATTTCCACGATGTGAAATCATGGAACATCAGACCCTATTCACAATATTGACATTCATAGGGAGTCCTACCACAACCGCCTAATTGCTCTCCTCTCGCTGTCACCAAATTAACGGTGAGTGATATTGCGTAGGCGCCGATCTCATACCAAGAAAACTGTCAGATCCTGGTGTCATAGCAGCATGTATGTTTAGTAAAAATATTTTATACACTACAAACGTGTCTTAAGCCCGCGCTAGCTAGGCTTATTTTGTCGAAAACAGAGTTGTATTTGAAGTCGTACATCTGGAATTGTTTGAAGTATTTGACCATTTGATGCAATTAATATTTCTTAAAAATGGTTGTAGTTAAGGATTTATTAACTTTTCATTGGTTTGCATAATTGAGTTCATCAATCAACTTCACTGTCGTATTAGATTACGCAATTTATTATTTAGACCTATTCTTAATCTGCTTTTTATCTGGCGTTCTGTAAAGTAAACGTGTATAACTCAAGGCTGGTTAGACGGACGAAATTGCCGTTTTACTTATCTTACCTCCTAAATGCTTTTTATACATATTTTATGGTAGGCGAAAATTCCGATATATGAGAACATTACGCAGCAATTTACAGCGAATTATATAAGGCTCTTACGTGGTCATCCGAGGAGTTGCTGTATTGCACACTGGCAAAATTCAACTTGTGAACATAGAACATCAGCTTACCCAGTAGCATTGAACTCATACGCGATGGTTTCGTCATTTTTATAGATGTGATTTCCAGTTAATTGCGCATGATGACCTTTGGTGCCTGCTTCAATCCGGATTGCATGGGAAATACAGCCAATATTTTGGCTTCCTGCAAATGGAATGCAGAATTTTCAGGATATTTCCTTGCACACATACCAAGGCTTTATATAAGGATTCGTATGGAACTTGTCATTCAATCTTGTCGTCCCTAGGGGAAACATTGTGTCAAAGCGCGTGATGCCGCTCAATGTATGGCTACCAAATCTTGAGTGCTTGGTTTAAAAATCGTACATGTTCAGATTGCAAGTCCATGGGTTATACTGTTGTGAGTAACCGCGTCTTTACTTTTTTATTGTGAGTTAACAAATACCAGCCGAGACCAACCACTTCTACTCCGAGTTGTAGCATCTCATTCATAATATATAACTGAGAGGTCACTAGCTAAAATTGCTCACATAATACAGTTTTGCATCCAGACGACGTTGAGCACATAAATAAAAGGCTCAACTATTAATTTTCTCATTATTTTCCAACACCAGATCGTCTCAATTACAAACTCCAGTATCAGTCATTATATATCAGTATGCATTTTATACCGCTCCCAATCTGAATTCTCCATCTTTCTCTTCCTGTCAATACTATGGGCTTTAGTATATACAATGATTTTCTTGGGGATTTGTAAACCACTCATTTCCCCCCTGTAAATTCCTGTTAACTGTATTAAAACATAAGCAATTATTTGTGGGTGTAAGTGCCATGCCATGTTATTAAAACCTAGATGTCTAGGAATGCGGTTGGGTAATGAACATTTCCGGCTTGGTCGGACTGTAAATTCAGTCGCACGGTTCCATTACGTTTAAAGGCTTTGCTTCGCTCTGCAGGCTGTCTCTTCCTTTTTAAGTTGATTTTAAATGTTTTGAATGCTGATGCGACTGGGATTCTGCGTCAGGTCAATAACCAGTAGCATATTAGCGGTAGTACGGCATACGGTATTTGGTTCGCTCTGTGTTTAATGCAGCACAACTACCGACACATGGCAGATGCTGAAACACCACTGCAGTATATGTTACGTCACTTATTCCCACATTTTTCTTATCAATCTTTGATTCCCTCTTTTTCGTGGTAGCCTATTGGCTATGTATGATAAGTGATGATATCCTTGAAATAAATATTACGATACGGTTTACTGAAAGTTCGGCTGCTAAATAACGCTGTCGCTTGTACACAGTTACACTTTTTATTTTATACCGCGGTCGTACCTGTTTGAAACTATTTTAGCATTTAGTTGAAATCTTTATTGATTTATACAAACAGGGCTAATTATAACATCATCTTCTGCTGCAGCAAGAGCGATATGTATAATTGTTGCACTCGAGTTATACAGACGCTGGACACGGATTCGCAACGAGTGTGCCGGTTTTAGTGCTCATGTACCAAGCGCGTAACATCGGCTCTAATTGCCCAATAGCATCAAATGATTTCTCTGAGTTTTTCAACTCATACATATCGCAGCTAGGCAAACATCGGTTGCACTATACAATCCTACCTGCGTCACCCACTTCCGCGTCTTCCCTTTTCTTCAAATTTCCACCTCTGTAAAATTTGGGCCGTTTATTCAAACCACCGGTCACCTGATCTCTTAGACAAGCATACATTCTTAGCCATTTGAATCATTCGGTGGGCATAAGTCTGTTATTTATTGGCTAAGTACTATTATTTACAGCATATCTCCACTTCAGCCGGTACTATCTTTTTTCTCCTGATTTCTGTTTCAGTTATCCGTATGGACTTTGTATTACGCGCCATCTGGGATGCACTCCCAGTCTGCATTTTGCGCTCCAACAAGGCAGGAATCCGGCGATCTATCATGGAAACGGCATGACAGAATAGGCTAGCATTTTAAGGGTTTGAATTCTAATACCTCCGAAGTTACTAAAACGGTGGGAAGTTCACTAACGGTATCCGGGTGAGCGACAGTTTATGTACATTTCAAGCGGTAACAAGACCTTCAACATTTGATTTGCAGTGCCCAAATTGTGGTTGGATTGAAATATGCAACTCCTTTTGAAAACAATTTGCACATTCTAGTAGACCTCGCTCATTCCGATCAAAGCGACCGCATGTGAAATGGAGACGTTTAAGTATTGCTCCTCTTAATCAATGTCAGAGAGGGCAACATAGTAACACCTTCAGTACAATGACCTGTTGTTTTCCAACACAATTGCGTTACATGTTGGAACAACTAAAATCAGCGGACTAGGATGTTAGGGGTGCGTAGTTGATTGCATTTAGTTAGGATGGATGAGGAGGCACAGCAAGTTGCAATGCTTGGATACTCGGAAAGAATCTGGGTGTAGAACAGACAAATCATTGCTTGAATTGCCAAAAAATGCGGATAGGTAGTGTGGATTACGCGTGCGTTTGACAAGCTAGAATTTTACAAGTTGCCTGCCTCTGGTTTTACAGTGGAACGGAGTGGATCAATGATATCTTTCCTGATGAGTACTAAACATCACTGTGACATCTCAATTTTCCCCTAACATTTGTGATTAACTGCATTCCAATCAATATTGTCTATGTTATTGCAATTTCAATATGCCGATTGCCTTATGGAGCAAGGTTAAGCTGTTTAGCTTCGAGGATAACATATACACATTCACTCTGTTCAATCCACTAAACCAACCCATTCAATTAAATACATCCGACTTATAACAATAACTATCTATGCAGTATAAGCTTTGGTAACCTATGCCATATGTTACCATAATTTCGACTAATTCAACAACCCACTTATTCATCAAAGGTTTCTTTCAGATCGCAGCGGTTCGCCGGCCTGACGTCACGCCTCGGGATATTATGCTTGAAAGCATCTATCAGTTATTGCATTATACAGCACTTACCACCTTAACTTGCATGCTCTCAACAATCAGATCTCTTTCTTCCCTAAACTGGTAATGTGAAGTATCTAATTTGCAGTAAAGCTGCTGGACGACATAAAACATTTCCTAGCTTTATTCTACGAACCGGGTAAATCGCATGATTTTCGATTAGAAACCCCATATATTTAAGTGTGTAAACTTCAGGAATGAAGCTCGATGCTTTTTCGCACAGTTTTCTACGCGTCTTTTGTAAGTGCACCTAATTATTTCCGAGTGATGTGTTTACAGTTTTCCTCTTGGTTTAGGATATATAACCAGTGTTGGTACCTATACCCTGAATGTTCGGTGTGACACCGCGCTTGTGTCTCACCATCGGTGGGCAGGTGGTTCCTGGTGTATGCTGTGCATTTGTGCGTAGGACACGTGTGGTGAATAGGTGAATTCGAGCTTGGCTCATATCTTAAATGTTTTACCATAATCTGCGGAAGGTGTCAGGCGTTTAATCAATTAATATCATACAGCTTTTACCGTTCAAATGTTCAAGTTCTGTCAAATCGTCTCTATCTGGCGAACGTATATCCGCCTATCAAAAGTATGGTAATTTACACAAGCACCTGCGGTGCTCAATCTGTTTCAGACACGCAGAACTAATAGTGGGTGTTATCTACCATAGCCCTTTAATCCGTTGTTGTGATTGGCTACCATATATATAGAAACACATGAGCCGCCCTCAATTCTTACTGAGGAAGATCTAAATTTACCTGTGATATTCTGGTCAGATGTTCGGCTTCTTCCCGGTCATGGCGACCTTAATGCTCAATTCGCTGAAATTGCTAATGAAATCGGGGCAAGGCAAAAATGTCGTCTAACCAACGCACATAACTCTGCTCTGGGCATCTTGTTTGAATCCAATTTTTAAGATATGCGTGCACAATCTGAAAAGGATCGTAGTCCTTGAATCTCTAGCGAACAGTGACCACTGCTGCATTGTAACAAGCATAAAAAGGCCGTTACAGTATTACAACTAATGGAAGCCGACATGACCTTATGGAAGACGAACATAATCAGCTTCGTCTAAACCGTAAGTCAGTCTGATTAAACACTACCAATGTATGCTTAGCTTGAGGAATTTTGTTCAGTAATGAAGGGGAAGCCTAAATCTCGGTGTATTTGGTTTATTTCCTAAAACTATCGAAACTTCGGACCTGCTAAACTGCATCGGTTTGATAAGGAATATAAATTGTCATCAGTACGGTGTCGCAAACTTTGTTATAGATAACTCACTTCGGGTTGTGATGTAGATTACACGATGTAAAAGAAACAGCATAAATGATGTAACGCCGCAAAGATAAAGAAACGCCAGCAGTTGGAAGAGCAGCTTGCATCATCGGCGGAAACTACACCCAAAATATCTTTGCTTACTTTAAAATACAACTAAACGTAAGGGTGACCTACCAGTCTTAAAAGCTTAGACGGACAGACGCTCATTTCAAATGCCGAGCACGCTGACGTCTTGACCTCGTACATACTCACCATATTTTCCTGTAAACCGCCAACTGTTTTATTATCGGCAATGGTTGCGACAGTCTTGCTGGACGGCCTGCAATATGATGTCGATGTGTATCAGCTACTCGTCAACAGGGATGGTGCAATACCCATCGGACCGTACAGACTTCACGCAGCAATACTTAAGTCCATAACGAATGTCATCTCATTAGACGTCACAAAAATTTACAAAAATTTCCTTTTTGATATATCTGTCCCCAACAACTACAACTGCTTGATAGTTAGAGCATTCCCTGTGGTGGTTGTATGAGCAAATTAAAAACTGTAGACCGAAATGTTTGAATTTTATATTTTTCAAATTTCTCGAAAAGTTTGCCAACGTGTCTAATCTAGTTCTTCGAATCGATAGACCTACTGACGCAAGCGTAACATGGTTTCATAAATGGGTGATCCTGCATCACCAAGTGTATGTACACAAACAGACACTAGGTACCAGCTTCGAACAAACAAAAGGGTGTTGACCTTGTGTAAATAGACATTGGTAAGGCGTTCGGCATAGGGAATCACGGAGTAGTCCTTGGTATATTAAGGACCTACAGAATTGGTGCCACGCTACTTCAGTGGTTACACGAGTTTATTGCAGGACAGACCTTTTAGTACAGGTTAATGTTCAACTTACAGGATGGTTACCATCGTACAGTGATTTGCCTCAAGGAACGGTGTTTGGCAAGTATTGTTTCTTAATCGTATAAACGATCTTCGGCAGCAGCTCCAGTCGGCATACGCATTGTTTGCAGATGATCCGAAAAATTGGAGGATGATTGAGAACCAATACTATTGCGCTCGCATCCATCATACATTTGCTTGACTGTCAACGCGGTGCAATGAAATACATCTCCATCTTAAGGCAAGTAAGTCGGACTTCATCAGTATCACCAGACATGCGGCCATTCGAGCACACACAATAGACGCCAATTGCTCCACCTTAACACGTGACAGACACTTAGGAGTTCTCTCGCGACATTATGTGTGATCATTAGAAAATACAGAGAAATTGTACCTCGCGAAACTTTGTGGACGCTTTGCACTACGACGCATTATCTTCACATTGTCTGAAGAAACTTTCCCACACATTTTACTTTGCCCACCAGATCAATCCTTCAACACTTCGCCTAAGTTTACAATTTGATAACCCAGTGGGAAAAGAAAAAGCTGGGGAAAATTCAGCACCACGCAACTTTAATGACACGCAGTCTGCGAAATCTTAAGTTTGAAAAACGTTGTGAAAGGCTCGGACTCTACAAAGTATCTTACAGCTGTTTAAGGATTGCCCTTAGTACGAACCATCGAATACAACACTTTAATTACTCCCACGTACTACGGCCAATATATCACCTTCGGAAACCCAGTAAGACCTGAGGACCCCCTTAGAAACTCAGAGTCCCATGCATGCTTAACATATCAGCTTTGTATGGAACTAAGCATTTTAATCTTATTGAATACACTGATATAAGGACTAATATAAGTCGATTATGAGAAGCGTACAAAGGCGCGTACCATCGATCAGTCCGAAAATATCTGCTTTCTGAAACGGCACACACGCAACGCAAAAATACATCTTATACCCGGAAATTATTACACAAATACGAATTATTAACGGGCACAAGATAAACGTTTAATTGAAAGGACACTACCGCTGGCAGTTCACAGTTAAAATCATTCGGCTTTGCATCATTCGATAGTTATACAAAAGCTATTGTACTAGCTAATAGGTAGAGTCTGTCCCAAAATTGCAGTTATGCCTTGACGCAGACGACCTTCACTTATTTATGCGCACCATATTGTTTCTTCCCTTCGGAATCAAAATATGGTGATCTTGTTGAATATTTTAGTGTGTTAGAAGCAATTTCTCATAGCTCAACACAAAAAACGGCCAGTGGACGATCTACTCAAGCAAAGGATGGCCGTTTACACAAAAGACAAGGGATCAAATTTCACTGCAAGTACGGTGAGGAACAACGCTGTGTTTATATATGTTACATGGAGAGTCACAACAGCTTGTTTAACACACCAAGTTTCTTCGTTTGCCAAGGTACTTGTGGAACAGCCTCACCATGCGTGCCTTTAGCTGCACATTTCGCGTCGGAGCCAACCGTCGCAAGATACGCACCTTCATCCAAGCAGTAAGACGCTCTTAGCACCGGCTTCCCTGAATGTGATAAGAACACTACCATATTTGTGATCCAGTATATAACGATGTGCTTTAGATAAGTACCAA